>JAWNPN010000014.1:4852500-5452500 GCA_035047485.1 Drosophila peninsularis
AATGGGACTGGGATTACTGCGGGGCTGGCCAAAAATGTCATTTGAGTTGGCCAGCGAGCTTCGATTCGACTTTGCGTCCTAATTACTCGCACAACACAAAAACGCCACTTCAATTTGAATTAAAATGAGTGGGCAGCACCCACCAGCCACAGCCCCAACCACAGTGGCAGCCATGACTATGGTGGGTCACAGCTGGCGCCACAGTTTTTAATTACCGCCTACACAAAATTACCGCGCACAGTTGAACCACGAAAAAATCTATTAATTGCCAACGGTGTGGGGGGCGGCGCGTCGCTTGTAATGGCTTATAATCGATTTAAGCAACGCCATTATGATGGCCCTCCGCAAATTGCATTTTCGTCTATGACAAATTGGTTTTAGCTAGACAACTTTACAGATTTATATGTGCGGTAAGTTATGACTGAGATGTGGAAGGTCTCCTCAGACACTGAGTGAAGTAGATAACAATGATTCTGAATCATCATCAAATCAAAGAAATTCTTTAAGATCTGAGAAATCTGAAAAGTGAGGATTAAAATTTCATATAGTATATATAGTATAGAAAACGGGTAGTCCGGGTATTGTATTTTGTTAAAATGTGTGTCACACCATAAAGATCACCATATTGATCAGGATCAATATCTGAGTCTATTGAGCCCATCTGTCCGTATCTCCGGCCGGCCGTGCGTCGTTCCGCCCGTATAAAATATGTGTAATAGGTTGTAGAAGGCGTGGCAGACATAAAAAAGTCTATATATTATTGATCAGAATGAAGATCTAAGTCGATTGAGCCCTTTCCATCAGTACGTTCGCCCTTACATCTGTCCATCTCTCCGTGCGACCGTTCGTCCAGCCCTTCTGGGCTGTGTGTCATGGACAGCCCAGAGCGAAGACATAAGAGCTAGAGACTTAAAAAAATATAGTTTGCTCTAAAAAAATCGATAACTATTCTCTTTTCAATATTATCGACTAAGCACCTTATCGAAATTCAGTAATTAAATTACAACTCGTACAGCTTCAGAGATAGAATCTTCAAATTTCTCTTTATAAATATATATTTATTTAATACAATTTTGATTTTTGTTAGATTTCTCTAAATTGCAGTTCTATTGCAAATAAAATCAATAACTGAGAGGGTTTGCAGTTGTTGGTTTGCAGCAACAGCTATTCAATAGAATATGCAGATCGTGTGCACAAAATTCCATTGAAGTCCGTAATCTGAAACAGCAGTTATTAAGCAAACCAAGGCGAGATCACGTGACGAGCAGCGCCAAGCGGCGTCAAGTGGCGCCGTATACAAAAACAAATACATAAACATATGCACACATACACTGAAACGCGCGCATTCTTGTCTGTTCTAAGAATCGCCTCATTGCGATTGAATTGCGTTTGCATTATCAGCTGCGTTCAGTTTCCGAGTGCTAGATGAGGCTATTGATTGTGAAAGTGCCAGTTGGAGAAATTAAATTAATTTTTTAAAAGTGTTTGCTAGAAAGTTATGGATATATACTATATATAAAAGACGCAGATCGGTCGGAGGTCTGGATATCTTCCAGTCAAAGCTTTATTCAAGTTTCATATACACATACATACATATATATGTATGCAGGTATGTCATATTTGTAATCATCTCTTATCTCACCTTCGCTTGCACGAATAATTCAGCTTTTCATTGGAAACCAATCGATATTCCGGCTCTGGGTCTGGCTGACGTTTGAGTCTTGTGCATTGCGGTCGGTTCCCTTTTCAAAGTGAACTTCCAATTAGAAGCTGTTGCGTGTTGCAGTTGACCATCAAAGTCAGTCCAGTGTAAGAGACATATTCGATTCTCGCACCGCACGCCTGTTGTCGTCTCCTTTTACCTATATCATCGGCGTGGATAGACTGAGGTTAGCTCGTTATTGTTGCCACTGGCTGGCTTCGCCGTCAATTGCAGCTGACTGCACCACAAAATTCAACGCAATTTGTAAAATGAAATCGATTCAATTGATTGTTGACTTCGCCAAACACACACACACACACACAGATACACACACATGTGGCATTGTGTGTGCCGTATAAAGCAATGGATGGCATCCTGCAGGAAGCAAGCGCCAGCAACGGTGACAGGTGTCTGAGGGGCGAATGTGTTCAATATTGTTGTCCTTTGCCGGCCGCATCTCTCTCCCACTCTCCCACACCCCCTCTCCCTCTCCCTCTCCCTCTCTCTGTGTGTGCTTTGCACTTTGCTTGATTAAATTTCAATATTTACTAAAATGTCGCTGAACTCTTTTTGACAGCTCTGTAAATTTCATAACCAGAATGGACATAAAATATGGTCAACAGTGTGTAAATTTGAACATGACAAGGACATAAAAGGACATAAGCGAAATGAAGAGAAATCACTCGCGGCTTTATCCATTTTTTTCTCGCGACTCAAATGCAATTTGTTATCGTTTGTCAAGTTCATGCCACGAGTTGACTGGGAAAATAAAAGATTTTGGGAGCTGTTTAAGATTACGTTTAACTTCAACTTTCCTTCCTTTCGCATATTCCTTGATTTTACCATCAGAATGACAAATATTTTTGAAATTTACACCTCTCTTTTTCCAGTTTTATGTCCCAACTATATCCAAGTAGAAATCTCACAATTTCACATGAATAACTATGGAGTTTAATGAGGATGGGTAAGCTGCTTGGCATATGATAAATAACTCTATGACACTAGTTGCTCCTCAGGCTGTGCGCGGATAATGATATTGAAAATCTTAAGACCACACTCGATCTCAATATACCCACCGAGGAGCTGGTCTCCTCCATTCAGCTGAGTGATGCGCCAGTTATATTCCAAGACGGAGCTCAGTTCGAGCCCATTGATGACTTCTTCAACATCGGACTGGGTGACGATGTGGACTTCATCAAGGACGTCGACTTTTTCGCTGCCAAAGAAGTGGAACCTGATGGAAAGGTAGTCAAGAATGTCGCCAGCGAGACGGCTACCTGGTACGTGGAGGAGGAGCCAGTCTTCAAGGTCGACAACCCAAAGCAAGCGGAAGCGGAGTACATCGACGTGGACTGGGACTTCAGCTTTGGCAATGCCAAGAGCGAGGACGACATCATTGGGGACTTTGTCAAAATAGACTTTCCCAAGCCGGAAGATGCGAATGCCACGGGCGAAATAGATTTGACGAAACTGGAGAAACTTTTCGATACATCGGAGATACTCTCCCTGAAGGAGACTTTAAGCAACTTGGAGGACGCGCCGTTCGAAGCTCAAAGCGTTGATTGTGAGAGGCCTAAAGTTGTGGACGATGAGACACCGATAATACCTGACGTCGAAATCGACTACGATAACATTTATGAGAATATTAAGAATGCCAGCGAAATGGAGAAGCAGCTGCAGCTGCTCTATCGGCCCTTCACTTGCCTCGTGGACGTCAATTGCCGCTTCAGCCTGTACGAATTGGCGATTCTCCTGGATGGTTCTCGCTACGAGCCCGCTCACCATCCCGCACTGTTTGTGCGCCTGCATAATCCCAGTGCCGAGGTCAAGGTGTATTCGGGCGGCAAGATACACTCCACGGCCTTGACAGCGAACTCGGCCCGCACGGCTCTGCTGAAGATAATCCAATTGGTCGAGGAGCTGGACTACAAGACGGACATCACCAACTTCAGCAAGAATATCGTGCACGCCTCCTTCAGTCTGCCCTTCAAGATCGACCTGGAAATGCTGAGCGAAATGCACAGCGAGAACATATCCGGGAACCGTGAGACGCGACCCTTCGTTACCTACAAGATCGATGGCACTGGCATCCGATTCGCCGTCTTCCCCAATGGCTACGTGCTCGTCCTCCACTCCAAGCAGCACAGCGAGACCCGTGCAGCCATCGCCGCCTTCCTGCCGATCCTGGCACAGTTTCAGAACGGCTATCTAACCCACTCGGAGAAGCACGGCTCGCTGTGCGGCGACATATCGTTCAAGCTACTGTGGGAGCGCAAGCTCGAGGAGGACAAGGAGGGGGTCTTGCTCTACTCTTGAGATTGTCTGCCTTTGCTTCTTTTCATGTTGTTCTTTATTTGAAAATGCTGTGAACATTTGTCATAAACCAAACTTGTGTAGTACGTGCAGTGTTTACACTCCCAAGTTTGGGGCCCACTCGGCAACTTGTTTAAATACGTGATTTATTTACCATCCAGATGCTGCTCCGGCTCCGGCTCCGGCTCCGGCTCTGGTTTGGGTAACTGAATATAGGGCTATGCACCAGTGGGAACGCCACGCCAAAGTTGCCAAACACAGACAGAGAGACCCACTCACACCTCCGCAAATGGAAAAACAAAACAACACACAAATTGCAACAGAAGTTGCAACAACTGTAGCTGCAACAGGCGCATACATAAATAACGCAACATTCTGCCAGAACACAGCCAGCCGTAGAAGATGTCACATTATGCGGGCACAGAACTTGCCTCAAATACGTTTTAGACGTGCTAAAAGCAGCATGGTCCGACGGCCAGAGCATAGGCGAATAAGCGTATATAAAGGATGCATTATAATATAATATATAAGAATTTATTATGTACATATAAATAAGTTAGGATTGTTAATTTTAATGTAAAAGACTTTAAGTTGGCTTAGATTAGTTTAGGTAAGTGATATAAACTAAGGCCAAATAGGTCCGGCTTTACTCCTTTTGCTTTGTTTCTATGTATTTTATGTAAATGGAATTTATATAAATTTTAAGGAATTTAATTTGATAATATTTTGTAACTATCTGTGAATAAAACTTTATTTCTCTTATATTTTTGACAAGTGATTTATATATAAATATTTTATATATATTAATTATGTATACATTAATAAATTAAATATAATATTATGTATATAATATTTATTTAACATACATATGTCTGTTGTCTTCTTGCTAGGATTTGGCTGGGAGTTACCGAACCTGATATATACACTACTTGAAAAATATCATTTAAAAAACATATGTACCTTAAATTATGAATATTTAAATCACTCATGCTTAACTCAGCTCAGCATTTTTAGTCTTAGTACAGCTCCAGCTGCTTACAGCGATCGTGTATACCCTGTAATTCCATTTTCCATATGGCATATTCAAAATTTAATTTTTCATTTTCCTCTATTTTACATCGATACATTCAATGAGACTATCAATATTAGTTTTATATCACTTTCGCACGCACTTTCGTATGCACTGCGAATGGTTCTGGAAATTGTTGGCGTTTCCTCCACAGCCCAAATAGGTGAATTTGATGCAGTTGTTGATGGCTGCATTGTAGGTCCAGCGGCGCGCACTATTCAAGCAGGAGGTGTAGACGTCGACATTGAATGAATGAGCTAGTTCGCATACCGCTGGAAGCAACGTGGATATTGGCTAATTTGTTGTTTAAAGAGTGCTTCACACTTCGCATCACATACGATTGTTGGTCGTCAAACTGTTGGCCTGAAGAGCACCGCAAATTACAAGCAATAGGAACAACTTCATTTCTAAACGAATTTATGCTAATTTTCTGCTCCGCAACTTAGCTTTGGATGTCCAGCGACGGATTTGGACTAAGCGGACTGAGGTTCGCTCTAGCACTTAGTGCTTATATATTTTCCTGAATTGAACTCCATTTAGCAGCACTGTTAAATACTCTTTCCTTTGATTTGTTTGACATTTAATAATAATAATTTGATCTGGACTTATTGAAATATTTGTTGAGTGTGAACATTCTGTTACATATCACAAGCTCAGTTACTCTTAAATTAAATTTTATTATTTTATAATTTTCACAACATTTTTTAAATATATCCATTTTATTGACCAAATTGTAATATATTTGGTAGAGCATTAGAACATTGTGACTAAGCAGCTGTTTGTTAGCAAAGAAAATGCAATAAATTCATAACAGCTGAAAACTGCAGAAAAATATAAATAAATCTAACTAAATATAGCTCATTACGCATGCTAAACAATATCAAGCTGGCGTGTCTCAGTGGGGAGTGCCCGACTAGGAGTTGCCGAAAACCCAACTGCTAAAAGAGCTAAAAGCGCCTATTGGACTGTTTCAAAGATCTAATTCATCTTCATTTAAAAATTTCTATTGCTATACGATCGAAGAATATCAAAAATAAATACATTGAACCCTTTAGGATAATACTTCTATAACATTTGGCGACTCTATCAGCAAACTTGATCCAAGCCTGTACTCCACTTTTCAATGAATGCAGCTTAGACACGGATATACTCTGTTCAGGTTGTGAATGAGTTATATAAGTGCGATTGCTTTTGTTTACTCTTCTATGGCCTCAACAATGAATACTATATCTCACAGTATTTTTAGGAATTCCAAGAGCTGTTGACAAATATGTGCAAATTCTCATTAAAATAAATAAATATATCCACTCAGATATATTAATAGGCGCGTTGAACTGCTGCTCAGGCAGGTGAGGACGCCGAGAGCTGTCAACGACATGCCTTGACGAATAAATGACTCGGGCAAATACGATACGATAACGAAATTAGCTACAGCTACGTGCGGCGGCGGGCCAGTTCAATCATTTCGGCTTAGAGTATTTAAGGCAGGCTAAAGCCGGAGCTAGCATCATTCGCGGCAAAGAAACTGAAAAGAAATGTTTTACAAGCTGTCATTAGTCGCGCTCAGTGTAGTCCTTGTCGCCATACCCATGCACAGCGCACACAGCGTGCCGGAGAGATGCCTTCAGCCTATGGACAGTGGACCCTGTTTTGCTATCTTCTATCGGTACGCCTACAATGCGGAAACGCAAGCCTGCGAGAAGATCGTTTACGGCGGCTGCGGTGGCAACAGCAACCTCTTCAGAACGAAGGCATATTGCATGAGGGTGTGCATGGTCAAGCCGTCAAAGACACCATAACAGCAGCATCCACGACTGAGTAGAGCAACTGAGCTGATTACGCCTACTGTCTAATGCGAAGATATTTGTGTCTATATATAGTCTATATATAATATAGTATACAAGTGTTGTAATAGCCCTCGACTAAAATCAATGTGCTCTGCAGCGAGCTGAGTTAGTTGTTCGATAGGAGCCCTAAAAATTATACAAAATGAAATTCGCAGCAGTTCTGTGCGTCCTCACTCTCTTTGGCCTGTCCCAGCTCTGAAGGATGGTAAGTCTGAGTAACTGATCCCGAGGGCCTCCACAGACCTCTCTGACTTCGTATGTGAGCTGCCGCTAGCACACGATGGCAGCGGGCTGGTCAAGTGTGCCGCCTTTATGGCCAAGTGGAGGGCACGTAAGAGTGAAAAGAGTGAAATATATATATAAATATATATATATATATATATATATATATATATATATATATATATATATATATATATATATATATATATATATATATATATATATATATATATATATATATATATATATATATATTTATTTATTTTAATGAGAATTTGAATTTTAACACGAGCATCCGTTAGATTGAAGAGGTTTGCATTTCTCTGCTGGATGATATCATGACCAAAGCAACGAGTAGGCAGAGTTCTGAAGCGGTTTGCATTTTGACCAAGATCGCCATATTTAAGATTGTCAAGATCTATTTATAGATCGATCAACTGTAGCTAAACAAGAAAGGGAATGGGAAAGGGAAGCCCATTTCAATCTTACGTGGCTGGAAAAGCTGTTAACAGCAGTGAATTTAATTAGCAAAAGGTTAGAATGGCATATGGAAATAATAGGCGAAACTAAATGCGGCATTCAGGTCTTTCGGATGTTGTTAATGGCATTAAAAGTGTATTAAATGTATATATTCTTGATGCACCGGAAAGCTCCTATATAACAGTCTAACACTAATACAGATATAGATATGTATCTCAACAAGAAATTGTATTCATTATGGAAGGTCAAAGGTTGGTGCCAGGTGGCCGATCGCAAACTTCATTTCACATATTTTTAGGCTTAGGTCAAATTGACAGCAAAGCAAAATAATCTACACTAATCTATGCATGTATGTATGTATGTATGTATGTATGTATGTATGTATGTATGTATGTATGTATGTATGTATGTATGTATGTATGTATGTATGTATGTATGTATGTATGTATGTATGTATGTATGTATGTATGTATGTATGTATGTATGTATGTATGTATGTATGTATGTATGTATGTCTGTATGTATGTATGTATGTATGTATGTGTCTGTGCTTGTATTTCAACAAAATTGCAGCTTATTTAGAAATGCATCCGCAACTTATTCCATAAATAAGCGAAGCAAACTAAGCTAGAGTAACTTAAGCATAGACACAATTTTCATGGAACGATTTGATTTATTCGCATTATCAAAATATACTTTACGTAAGTTTAGGCATTGCACTTGCCCTCGCACACTTCCTGAGTGTCGAAACGATTATCATTGCCGCCGCTGCCACCGTAGATAAAGTTCCTGCACGCATTATCTTCGGGGTAGTACGAAATATAGGTAGGAAATAGAGGTCAGTTGAGGCCCTCAGAATCAGTTACTCAGACTTACCATCCTTCAGAGCTAGGGACAGGCCAAAGAGAGCGAGGACGCACAGAACTGCTGCGAATTTCATTTTGTATAATTTTTAGGGCTCCTATCGAGCAACTAACTCAGCTCGCTGCAGAGCACATTGATTATACTAGTCTGTGGCTACACGTACTCAATGAAACTTATCCGTATGCCCTTGTGTGTTCAGTAATAGCAGGAGAGGATCGAGAGTAATTACAAAAATAAGATTAGTTTTATATTAATTAACAAACACGATTTATTTTCAGCTACAAAGTAGGCAAAACTCTACTATACTATTTTATAATACACTATATGTAAACATACATATCTTCGCATTAGGCCGCTGCCGGCTGCTGTTCCTCCATAGTCAGCTCTGTGCTCTACTCAGTCGTGGATGCTGCTGTTATGGTGTCTTTGACGGCTTGACCATGCACACCCTCATGCAATATGCCTTTATCCCGAAGAGGTTGCTGTTGCCACCGCAGCCGCCGTAAACGATCTTCTCGCAGGCTTGCGTTTCCGCATTGTAGGCGTAGCGAAAGAAGCGCGCTAAACAGGGTCCACTGTCCATAGGCTGAAGGCATCTCTCCGGCACGCTGTGTGCGCTGTGCATGGGTATGGCGACAAGGACTACACTGAGCGCGACTAATGACAGCTTGTAAAACATTTCTTTTCAGTTTCTTTGCCGCGAATGATGCTAGCTCCGGCTTTAGCCTGCCTTAAATACTCTAAGCCGAAATGATTGAACTGGCCCGCCGCCGCACGTAGCTGTAGCTAATTTCGTTATCGTATCGTATTTGCCCGAGTCATTCATTCGTCAAGGCATGTCGTTGACAGCTCTCGGCGTCCTCACCTGCCTGAGCAGCAGTTCAACGCGCCTATTAATATATCTGAGTTTTACGATAGTTCAGTTCTAGCTAAATCATATGCTACTTCCGCACAGCTGTCGCCAGTTCCCCAATTTGTTTTGACGTACTTTGTGCTCATATTATGAGCGCGGATATAACATATCATTTAATTTAAATAGTCGACGTGCCATCAAATATATTTGTCAGATTTTGTAGAATGGGAATACTCTACTAGTAGGGGACTTCTCAAGGTATTTTATACTTATCAATTCATAAGGGCAATAAAATGTACCCCAAAATCATATCCCAAACCTAATAATTTATTTAATTTAATAAGTTGATCACAATTTGAAAGGCTATTTCATGTCTCAAATATCTCATCTGATTTTCCATATTAAACATTAATTTTTTACTTCTAGCTTGTCTAGCAGATATTCCCTGACTTTTCGACATATTCTTTAATTCATTTATAACATTTTTCCCTCCCTACATCAATAGTCGTATAATAGTCTGTTGAGCCAACTGCGCTGCTTAAATAAAAATCCCAAATAACTCGCTGCTGGCTGGGGTCAACATTCGATCCATTCTCTATACAAAATGATTGTATAATAAAATATTTGTCAATTTTGTCATATTTGCACAGCTCAATTATTATTAGTTAAGCGCCAGTTTATATTTCAATAAATAATTTGTATATTAAAAATATTTTATTTATTTTTATTTTATAATTTTAATTATTTATTTTTAGCGCGTTCTGCTTATGGCTGAAACTGTTTCCATATTTATTTGGCTAATCTTAAATTATGCAATCAGCATTAATTGGTAAATAATTATGTGAACAACATCGCAATCAGACCGCTGATTAGCGAATGTATATATTTTTAGCTATATAATAAAACCAATCACACACACACACACACATAGTGCAGTGTTCTTTATGGCATTGAACCAACATAAATATATTGTAGATAAGTTTCAATTTGAAAATGTTCAACAATTGCATGTAATGCGCTGCGCTTTGGTATTAGGTTTTGGTCATTAAACGTTGGCCAGTTGCCAGCGATCCGGCAGACCGGACTCTGCCAGCATCCACGCCCATTTTAGTCGCATCATTTGGCGACAAGCAACAAAAAACACAAATTCGAGAATAAAAAATAAAATAAAAATAAAATTATTCTAGCATATCGGTTAAGCATTGTTGAACACGTACGACATTATGGCAGAGACGAGCCGTTGAGGGGCACAAAAAAGTAAATATAATTCCCTGAGAGCCATTTTAAACAGAGACCAGCACAGTGCCTGTGCATGGGGGCATGCCACATGTGTTGTTTCTGTTTTAAATGGCCTTTATGACGCCGAAAGCGAACAAATTAAAACAAGTAAGAATGCTCTAGTCGAGACGGCTCGACTAGGAGATACCCTGAGCCCTGCGAAGTGCCGATACTTTAAATATTCTATGCTTAGTTTACATATACATATATTGCAAGCAACACATACACACACACAGACGCACGCTCAAGCACACGCGCTGCCAACTGCGCAGTTGACGTAGCGACAGCGCTTGGGCTGCAAGAGGCTTATGTTGTGGAAATTAAATGTTTAATAACTTTTTTTCTAGCAGGACTTTTTGATTCAAACTTTCAGGGCATGATTATGTTATTCATATGTGTGTATGTGCCGAAGCACAAGTCTCTAGTATTTGAAATGCGTTTTTTGCAAATTTAGGGCGAAGGGGGCGTGGCATCCAAAATCCAAAAATTACAAAATGTCTGCATTCACAACAGGCATCTACACAGTAAATTTCATGTCTCTAGCTCTTACGGTACGTAAAAGAGACGAAAAGTTATCGAAATTTATCGATAAAAAGAGAACGGGAAGAGTTATCGAATTTTTGAAAAAAACTCGTATAGCGTATGGTATTCAGGAGTATACATGTCAAATTTCAGCTCTCTAGCTTCTGTGGTTTACGAGATCGCTGCGTTCACACAGACGGACGGACGGACGGACGGACGGACGGACGGACGGACGGACGGACGGACGGACGGACGGACGGACGGACGGACGGACGGACGGACAGACGGACAGGGCTATTTCAACTCAGCTCATCGAGCTGATCAAGAATATATATACTTTGTATGGTCTGCGACGTCTCCTTCTGCCTGTTACATACATTTTCACAAAAACATTATACCCTGATTTCCCATTTTCAATGGGCTCAGGGTATAACAAGCAGCAAATCTACGAGTAAGTCACATGCTGCACTTCAAATAATTGCATTCTGTAATGCCCCAATCGATGCGTTGTTTAATGAATATCAATTTTGAAGTTGACTGCTGGCCAGAGCGATTCCAGCAGGCTGTAAAGTGGGCTTATGAAGCGAGTATTTGTAAGATTTTTAGAGAGGTGAGTGAAGGCGCAATGGCAATATCAATAAATGGAAGGCAATTGTATTCAAGTTAAAGTTATTAAAAGCGTTAAAAAGCCAAAGGGCCGAAAGGACTTAAGTTGGGGTAAACTCGGAAGAAAGGATCGACCTGGCAGAAACTGTCGCTATTAAAATCAAGAAAATGTGCTTGGAAAAGAGCCTGCTGAGCACGGAAAAGGCTCAAGAAAGTGTGAAAAATAAAAACAGAATGGAACACATTTTGATTTATATAAAATTATATTTTATATTTTAAAAAATTATATTTTAAATAAAATAAAATTTATATTCATTGTAATAATTATATATCTTATTATTTAAAACTATATTTTAAATTCCATACAATTTATATTTATCCCGAAACACATTTTGATTCACTTAAAAGTATATTTTAGGTTCAATTAAATTTATATTCATTATTAAAATTTTGTTTTATATTATTTAAAATTATATTTTATATTAAAAAAAATTTATATTCATTATTAAAATTATTTTTTTATATTAAATTCAATTTGTATTCATTATTAAATTTTTATTTATATTACTTAATTTTATTTATTATTGAAGCAGATTGTAAATTTTATAAAAATATTTTGCATTTTCAATTTTATTTTATTTCATTATTAAAACAGATTTTGAGTTATACAAAATTATATTTATATACATTATTTTAATATAATTCTCTTAACAAATTAGTGATAAAATCCAGTCTGGGTTGAAATTCTCTCCACTTAATCTGTAATGTCAGAGGCAAAATGACTTTATGAGCCGAAAAGCCAAAAGGCCAACTTTGTGGATTGAATGAATTAGTTCAATTTATTGTTTGAGCGACGCTCATATGAACTAGCAATATGAACGCTGGCCATGCGGTGTCACGTTCTGGCTGAGTGAACGATGCTTGGAAACAAGTGCGTAATGCGTAATATGGAAGGAACATGTTGTACATGCTAACGGCTATATATATATATATGTATATATATATATATATATATATATATATATATATATATATACAATGTATATACATTTATATATATGTATATGTATGTAAAGGGCCGAGAAACGCCAAAAAGTTGTTTCAATTTAATTTGACTTTGATCGCCAGCTGACGCAGTTGGTGTCATCCCCATGTCATGTACTTGTCCTCGCGCGGGCATATGGAAATCAGGCATATTAGATGCCAGCATGTCCCACTTTCTTTATGGATATAAACATATATCCGTACATATATCTATTGTAACATCAGCGCAAGCTGTGCGCAAATTACAAACGACTCAAATTCCAAATTCGCAACATTTTTGCTATTTCAATATATGGGGAACTCATGAAGATGGAAATTCAAGCACTATAAATATTTGATATTTTATTTTCTGAATTTATTTTAAATCTCTTTTCCACTTGGCTTAGTTTATGCAAAAAATTCCATTTTTATGGCATTTCCTTTATTCAGCAGAGAGAGAGAGAGAGATAGAGAGAGAGGGCAGTTATCTCCTGCTTCATTTCTGTTAAGTCTCATAAAGATTATAATTTTTTTTATTCTCTGTCCACTTTTCGAGTCTTTAAAATGTAAATACATAAACACAAAGTTGTGTATCTGATATGTCGAATGTGGGCTGTGTTTTATGGCCACGAGGGCTGCGAAGTAGCTGAAAACTTCATAAATCACAAAAGTTTGTTTCGGCCATGAAAAGGCTTAAGGGTTTATCAAAATGAGAATTTATTGATGCTCAAATACATGGAATTTCGAGATTTATGTGTTTTCGTTGCCCCTTGTCACACAAGCCATAGCAAATACGCATTCCATCGACAGCACAGCGAGGGAATAGCAAATCAGAGCTGCCATAATAATATTAACACACGCTGCCAGCCCAGCCAGCAACAGCAGCAGCAGCAGAAAATTGCTGTTAATTTCAATTTACGAGACACTTTCAAACTGCCGCAGTTCAATTTTCAGGTTGCCCAGGCAAACGACTGCGATTATCCGTATGCATTGCAATTAAACCCAATTGCGGTTCAGTTATGCTGCAGCAATTCAAACACAAACAAATTGCAATTTGCAAGTTTTTCTGCTTTTTTAACTTCTTTGCCGATGCTTCTATTACCTGGGTATGTGCGAATAATAAAGGAAATAACATGCGGATGGGTCACCTGGGAAGTGAAGATATATAAAAAGAATTCTAGTTGGCAGCTAAATGCTAATCGAGGTATGAGAATGCCCTACACTAGAGATAGAGTTTATATACTCTGGAGTATGGGTCTATCAAGCTAGACCTATACTTGAAAGATAATATAACTATATATGAGTATGGGTCTAGCTAGATAGAGCGTAAGTATATACTATAGACTATAGCTCTAGAGCGTAAGTATATACTATAGACTATAGCTCTATCTATCTTGACCTATATTACTTATACTATATCTATCTACTATATAGATAGATTATATTTAGTATATATATATCTAGTATAGGTATAGATCCTAGATCCTATAGATCCTATATCTAGTATAGGTATAGATAGTTAGCGTATGTGTATATACTATAGAGTATAGCTCTATCTATCTAGAACTATACTAGATACAGTGTAGGTCTAGATAGATAGAGTATAAGTAAATACTATAGAGGTCTATCTTTCTATACCTAATTAAAAGCATAGCTCTTACTAGAGGTATAGAAAGTATCTTCATATCAATAAAGCTTCATATCTTATCTACATATATATTAATATCGATCCAGCTTCACGCAAATAACTGTAGCTTTATATCATATAATATTCATTATGACATATATTTTTCTTGATTATTTTAATAGCCAATCACAGACAAGTCTATGCAGAATACTTTATAAATACTCTGCTTAATGAAGAGGTTTTTGAAAGGGAATCCTTTCCATACCCATTTGTATATAACAACTTCATACTGCATTAGCAATACAAAGTCAATATATATCACATCTGAGTGCTATACGAAAAAGTGGCTCAATTAAGTCAAAACTCCCAGTCAAGTATCAATTATTTCTACTACAGGGTATTTCATAGTCGGCTTGCCCACGCTCGCCGACACTTTCAGCATCGTTTCTGAAGTCAACTACGTTTCCTGCAGCATTTCCTCTGCCAACCGAAGCAGCTGGCATTAATTTTCATTTAAATTCCGCTTGTTAAATATGCAAAACTCTCGCTTTGTGGTCCAGCTGGGCGTTGCGCAGCCCGAACATGAACCATGAACCGTGAATCGTGAACCTGAACCAATCTCTCTCTCAGCTCGCTCTGGCAACAGCCAGTTCGAGTCATTATTAAAATTGCAATACGCCTGGCTGGACACCTGGTCGAAAAGTGTGTTGCATCATCTTTGCGGCTGACCAACAACTGCTCTGACATCAGTTTTTATCTCAGCTCCCGTTCGAGTCTGCAACATTTGTGGCCACAGCTTGATTAAGCATTTATGAATGCAAAGTGCAAATCTTTATGAAATGTTAAAAGCTGCCCACAGCAGCAAAATATCAAATGCGAAATTCCCAGACGCATCTAATTGCAAGTTAATCGAAAAATTAAAAACTACAAAACTTTGATGACTGTGGCAATTTGTTGATAAGGGGTATGATGGACTAGAAGATGACATTTGTTAGTACCAAAATGGCAATTAATGAAATATGTAAGCTTTAATGATGATTATGATGATTTCTCAATATTTTATAGTTATTTGATATACATATGGAGAATGAAGTCCCTCAACTCTTTGCAATCAGTCTCAAACTAGACTTGAATTCCTTCCTAAATATGAGAATCTATTGCATATGTCTTGCGCGTATGCCAATGGCAATCAAGTTTACTTGCCAAGGAGTATTTGCTAGGGTATCTTCATTATTTAAAAAAGTAAGAGTAAGAAGCCGGTGGAAAATGCTTTTCATTTTTCTTTTGCCAGTCACTCTCTCAGACTTCATTAAGGTATCTTCTCCCCATCTTCCCAAACACATTCACTCAAGCCAAAGCAGGCGTATCTTCGAGTCAATCAGTCATTCATTTCCCCTTTAAAGGGTATCTGCTCGTCACTATCTCCCACACATTCACGCTGGGCATAAATTATGAATAAATACTTATGCGCAACTCCCAGCAGCTATATAAGTATTTGAGAATTATGCATTTTGAGCGCTCCTTTAAATGCAGTGGGTGTCTTTGGGGTGGACCACAAGAGCGGCAGGCGCTGGTCGCTGCTGTTCAACCTAATCTTCAAAGCAACCACAACCCTTTTTTGCAGTTGCCAACCAAGTGGGTAGCAAAAAAAATAAAGAAACGTGGATAATTTTTAGCTTTGAACGCAAAGTTCCCCTTCGGCTAGAATACATAATTCATAAACCGGGAGCCATTTGAAATGCGCCCACAAAGCTAGACAAAGACAGCTACATTGGGTGAACGAGAGCGAGAGGGTGGGAGAGCGAATGAGAGGCAACTTTGGTGGTGGAACTTTTTAATCGGATTCCACAGCTCGATTGCCATCACATTGAGCAGCATCTAGCATCGGCACTCTCTCAGTGCTTTGCTAAGATATTTTTGGTCTCGAACTGCTGGGGGCCACGAAGTTTGCCAAAAAAAAAAAGAAGATCCCAAATCCCAAATGGATAAATTTTGCACTATTTAAGGCAATTTCTCGATAAGTTTCATGGATTGTGCTGTGCATGCATTACAAAACTAAAATTAGCTGCGAGCAGAGTGGGTGCAACTGCAAAAGCATTTTCCACCTGACAATTTTACAGATGAAAAAGTTTTTCAGATGAGAAAATGTTGCTCTAGAAACTTTAGATAAAAAAAAAAAAAATATATATATATATATATATATATATATATATATATATATATGTGGTATAGATAATCTGGAATAAAACCAAAATTATTCTTAGAGCTATTAATGCCTTGTCTTGGCAGCTCTTCAAGATTAGTTCTCTTTTCTTCTCTTTGGTCTGTCTAGTAGTTGCGATCTCTCTCTCTCTCTCTCTCTCTCTCTCTCTCTCTCTCTCTTCAGCCTTTTCTTTCCATTTCTTCTGTTTGCCATGTCTCTTTGTCTTATGTATTTAAGTCTCTCCCTCTCCCACTCCCACCCTCTCCACAGCCCTTAGTCATCATCCACTTGCCTTCAGTATTTAGCCTGTCAGACAATCTAATTGCTCCTATGATTTATGGCCTGGCGAAAAGCGCCTTTCAATATAGTTTTAGAGTATTTCAATTCAGTTCCACTCCAAAGCTCTTCTCTTCAGCATGAGTTCGCTAGAGGCTCTCTTCGCTCGCTGCCTGCTGGGCATCTACTGGTGCATGGGGCTCGTGCCCTTGCCGCCAGTCTCTCAGCTCTCCTGGCTGCTGTTTGGCTTGATTGTACGCCTCACTTGGCTCTCCTACTTCTTGTGGATGCTGTGGGTGGGCACCACCTACGTATGGGCAGCCAAGCCCCTGAGCGTCAGCTTCATCACTGGATCTGTGCTGTACATGGGCTACTCACTGCTGGGACTGATACTTCAAGCGCAGATCGTACTCAAGCAGAGAACGTACGTGCGGCTGGAGGATTATCTCATTCAACTCCAGCTGAATATGAAGCGGCTGGGCAGCTCGTACAACTGCCACCGATCGGAGCGCGTGCTGTTGCTGCTGGGCACTCAGTTGGCCAGCGACATCATCAAGTCCTGGGCCAACTCCAAGTATAGCATCTCCCCGGTGCACGTCGTCTCCTTGCCTCAGAAGTGGCAGCTGCGCCTCCACTTCGTGCAGCTGATGTGGCAGATCATGGAGCTGAACCAGCGCGCTGTCCAGCTGCGGCACTCGCTGCTCCGCCTGGCTGCGGGCAACGATCTCTGGCAGCCCTACAGCCTGCCCGACTGGAAGCAGCTGCAGACGCTGCGCCTCAGCTACGAGCGCATCTACGAGTGCCACGAGATCTTCAGCGACTGCTACGGCTGGGGCATGCTCTTCGTGCAGCTGATGAGCGGCTTCGACTTCGTCGCCAATGCCTATTGGCTACTGACAGAGGCCTACGTCTCGCAGCGCCTGTACATGTTCATCTACAACGGCAACACCTGCTTCGCCATTGGCACGCTCGTCGCAGCGCTCTTCTGGTACGGCGACGCCAGTGCCAACAATGTGAGTAGATGAAGTTAAGAGAGATGCGATGAGGCAGGGCAAACGGTAGTGCTGCAGATAGCTCTCCAGCACTACAGGATGTACTACAGGCACTCGAAGTGTAACCAGTTGAAAAGCTCATACATTCAGTTTGGAAAATTACTTTTATTTAGTTCAAAGCACAAAATGTGTGAAAATAATACAAAATTCAGAATTAATTCACTTTTGCCCGATATGAGCACCCTTTGCCTTGACTATGGCCTGAGGCGGTCCTAAAACGAATCACAAGCTGGCCGAATGTGACTTTCAGGTATTTTGACCCACTCGCTAACTATGGCCTTCTTTAGCGCCTGAAGACTGGTGCATCTTTTAGTTCGGACTTTGCTCTCCAAAATGATATAAAGAGAATAATCCATTGGAATAATCCATTGGTGAACTCGAGAGCCTTTGTGTGGACGTTATGAAGTTCGGAACGTTGTTTTTAAGCCAGTCTTGGCTCACTCGAGCTCTGTGAGACGGTGCTGAGTCCTGTTGAAACGTGCATGGCCTGCCGCTGAAATATTCGTCTGCCCACGGCTTCAAAGCAACCTCCAGACTACTTTCCCGATAATATTTTGCATTCACCTTGATGCCCAGGCCAAGGTTACACATCGAGTGCCGCACCCTGTACTTCATATCTGACAGCCCCTTTAAGTATGCTTCACTTTTTTCACTTATCTACTTTCAACTGCCAACTGCCATGATTAAGCACAAAGCTGAATAAAGTCGACTAATTAGGACAGTGATGAATGGGTCGACTCACAAGCCTTGGCTCAGCTCTTTCTATATCACAATGCTGTCTGCTTAGCAGTACAGCTACAACTCCAGCCTAGATCAGTTATGAGCCGAAGCCTCTTTCACCTCTTGCTCTGTCTGATGGGCGTGCGCTGCACTTCGCGCCTGCATCGCCTGCAGTTCGTGCCCTTCGTCCTGTGGCTCTGCTGGCTTATGTGTGTATGGACAGGTGTGCCGCGCTACATATCGGCGATTCCCTACTGCAGTCTGGATTGCCTCATAGCCTCGGCCATGTTCATAATGCTCAGCGCCGCGCATGGCTTCGTCCTGCTGGACACCATTCTGAAGCGTCGCACACAGCGGCAGCTGGAGCTGCAGTTGGCCTTCCATCAGTTGACGGATCAGAATATAGAGAATATACTGCTCTACACCTTCAGTGTCTTGTGGCTGGCGGCGCTGCACAGTCCAGTCATTTGGTTCGTGCTCAACTCCAAGTGGGAGTGGAACACGCCCATCTTCTGGATGAGCGCGCCCAGTGCCTGCGTGGTGCAGCTGAAGGTGACAGCGTTCCTCTCGGAAGTTCTGGTGGCCAACGAGCGGGTGTTGAGCATGTGCAGCGGCCTGAAGCAGCTGGCGCGGCAGACCAGCCGCCACGGGAGGCTGCTCGACGTGGACCAGGTGGTGCGCCTGAAAGACCAATATAGACGGCTGCACCTGATCTTCGTGCAGCTCAACTCGGTCTACGGCGTCAGCATGCTCATTGTGTTCATAGTCCTGTTCTTTGACTTTGTGTTCAGCGCCTATTGGCTGGCCAGGACCACACTGATCCGCACACAAGGCGGCGTCCATCTGTTCCCCTACCTGGGCTTTCTGCTCAACGTGGGCCAGTTGCTCGCCGTCACCTGTTGGCACTGCCAGCAAAGCTCTAATCACGTGAGAACTGCGTTGATATTGATTGATAATTGATTTAAGCTTATGAATTTCTTTGCAGAGTCGTCAGATTGGCTGTCTGATACCAAAGCTGGTCAAGCCTTTGGGCAGCAAGCGCTACAATGATTTGGTCAGCGAGTTCCTGCTGCAGACGCTGCATCAGCGCTTTGTCGTGACGGCCAAGGATTTCTTTAGCCTCAATCTGCATCTACTGAGCAGCGTAGGCTTATGAATTTGTTTATTATTGATGAGTGGATTTTAACCTATTTTATGTTCTCCTTTCACAGATGTTTGGCGCTGTGGTTACCTATCTGGTCATACTCATACAGTTCATGTTTGCCGAGAAGAGCTCGCAAGTTGCAGCCAGGGTGAAGTAAAGTTTTAGTTTATGATGAGAGTTGAGTTTGAGTTTGCTTCTGTGTATTGATTCTTTAACATTAACAGTGATGCTAACATGGGTTTAACATTTTATTAATTAATTAACATTAACAGTGCTGCTAACATGTGTTTAACATAATGGCAATGAATTAACATTAACAGTGCTGCTTGCATGTGTTTAACATAATGTTAATGAATTAACGTTCACAGTGCTGCTAACATGTGTTTAACATAATGTTAGTGAATTAACATTAACAGTGCTGCTTACATGTGTTTAACATAATGTTAATGAATTGACGTTCACAGTGCTGCTAACATGTGTTTAACATAATGTTAGTAAATTAACATTAACAGTGCTGCTAACACGTGTTTAACATAATGTTAATGAATTAACGTTAACAGTGATGCTAACATATGTTTAACATTTTGTTAATGAATTAACATTAACAGTGCTGCTAACATGTGTTTAACATAATGTTATGAATTAACATTAACATTGCTGCCAGCATGTGTTTATAATGTTAGTGAATTAACTTTAACAGTGCTGCTAACATGTGTTTAACATTTTGATAATTAATTAACATTAACAATGCTGCTAACATGTGTTTAACAGTATGTTAATGAATTAAACTGAAGCAATTCAGGCAAGACAGCAGCTCCAGCTAAAACTTATGCTATAAATAATATATTTTAAATCTACGATATCCGCTCAGATCACTCAAATGTTAACTCCTCTATAATAAATATCCTCCCACTCTACTCCAACATTTGTTTGAGACGCTTACCACTTTACAGCTGCCACAAACTTATAGCAGAGACTGTTGCTCAGATAGAGCTGCTGCTGCGGCAGTCTAGCATTTTATCTAACACATGTGTGCCGTAATTATTTATGCCGCCCACAGAGCTCGGCTGTGGGGGCGTCTTGGGCGCCCACATGGAAGTTAGACTACATCAAGTTTTAGTTATTCTTAAGCAGAGAAAACTACTTCACGCATATTAAACTGGCATTTCACAGGCACAAAAAACTTTTTCTAATATGCAAATTCATGCCGAATGCTTGTGCAAGGCTATGGAAAGGATAAAGTAGCGCCAGCAGCAGGGGCACACATCCTTGAATTAACACGTGCGGGTTCGCATTAATTTGTAAACTGCTCGGGGGACCTGCACCATGCTGGTTATCTGTAGACTGTGTTTTATCAGAGACAGAGAGAGAGAGAGAGAGAGAGAGAGAGGCAAAGCGAGGTGGGCATAGTTTTTGTCGTTAGCTATGCAAATGCCGAGACATGTAAATATTATTTACCACACGGCCAGATGCTCGAAATGTAACTGTGCCGGCACTTCTCATCTTAATTAACATAGAACAACTGAAACACTCCGTTTATAAATATTTATAAGCTCCAGGGATTAGTGCACTACGCAATTTTTATATGCTGATCACGATCAAAGGGTGCATTGAATGCAAATGCGCTGAGAGTGAGCTAATTGGCGCAGTCAGAACAGATACTGAAGGGCCTACGGCTGGAAAGATCTGTAATCTGAGAGCTATGTACAGGGTGCGGCAAAATATTATTGGGAAAGTATTCTGGAGGTTGCCTTGAAGCCGTGGGCAGACGAATATTTCGGCGACAGGCCATGCACGTTTCAACAGGACTCAGCACCGTCTCACAGAGCTCGAGTGAGCCAAGACTGGCTTAAAAACAACGTTCCGATCTTCAGAATGTCCACGCAATGGCTCTCGAGTTCACCAATGGATTATTCCAATGGATTATTCTCTCTGTTTCATTTTGGAGAGCAAAGTCCGAACTAAAAGATGCACCAGTCTTGAGGCGCTAAAGAAAGCCATTGTTGGCGAGTGGGCCAAAATACCTGAAAGTCACATTCGGCCAGCTTGTGATTCGTTTTAGGACCGCCTCAGGCCATAGTCAAGGCAAAGGGTGCTCATATCGGGCAAAAGTGAAGTGATTCTGAATTTTGTATTATTTTCACACATTTTCTGCTTTAAACTAAATAAATGTAATTTTCCAAACTGAATGTATGAGCTTTTCAACTGGTTACACTTCGAGTGCCCTAAAAATATCAAAGACACTTGCCTACAATCGGTTGTAAGACATATTCCATATCTGTCTACATTTGGATACCCTGTGCATTGGAACTGACTAACAGGGTATAATGGTTTACTGCAAATGTGTGCAGCAGGCAGAAGAAGGCGTGGCAGATGCCTGTTTCCTGAGCAGCTGAGTTAATCTGGCCTTGTCTTGCCTAGAGACTTCTCGTAAACCTTTCACAAAATTTCACTGAAGACAAAGCAAACTCTGAACAGATCGTCAACATATATATAATATGGCAAGTCCTTGCTGGCTGTCAAATCATCAGGTAGAAAGCAGTTCAGAGCAGAGTCAGACTCAGTAAGCAACTCAAGATGTGTGCAAACTTTGAGGAAATGTGGAATTGTCCGACTGTAAGTCCTCTAAAGCCCTTCAGCTGATATCACTTAACATTCAATTTGAGCAGCCAGTGCGCTCGGAGCTGGAGGAGAGAATCTTTGCATCGATGCAGCCGATTCCCGTGCCGTTCCCGATGTCCTCGAGCAACGACTTGCGGCTGGCCGCGATCTACAGGCAGGCGCATGCCACGAATGTGTTCGAGGCGAGCAACGAGCTGAAGATGATCGGCTCGAAGACCATCTGCAGGAAGTGCCTGCTGCACATAAAAGTCTGTCACACCTACGGCCACAACCTGAAGAAGTACGAGATGGAGCAGTACCACATCAACAGAGCCAGATACAGCAATAAATAAATCTCAATTTATTCCTATTTTATTGGGTACCAAGTGGTAAGTATGACTCTCTACTGCATCTTGGGCTGGTTGGGCGCGCGCATGCGAGGTATTTTGGCGGGAGGGGGGCCGATGTCAACTGGATTGTTGATCTCCGCTTCGGTCAGGAGCTGCTTCAGCTCGGCATTGGCGCCCACCTGGCAGTTGCGCCAGGGCGGCAGCAGCAGGCTCGTCGGCGCCGTGGGCTGCGACAGGGGCTGTACAATGGCTTTGCCCTGCAGCATCGGCCCGTACTGAAAGTCCTCCGTCTTGTCCATTTTGGCAATGCGCAAGTCCTTCACATCGATGTAGGTCTTGTCGCTCAGGTTGGCAAAGCAGCGCGCCTCGACGAGCTGGTTGCGCACCAAAGCTGCGGCCAGATTAATAAAACCTCACATAAATAATAAATATGAAGTTTTCCCAATCTTTACTTACTGTACGCCAAATCCAGTATATAACGCCGCACTTCTGGGTCGGCCTTGGCGTCGCTGCACTGCAGTATATTGTCTACGAAGTCCAGATCGGCTTTTATGTTGAGGTTGGCCTCCGTTAATTCATATTTGGGTTCCATTGAGGCCGTGAGGAAGCGGACTCTCAGCTGTCAGAAACTCGACTGAGAATTCTGCAAGCCGTGACAGTAATCGATAAGCAAAAGTGTTGCCCAACATTGGAACACGCGGCTTTTCAACACTGGCCTCCTCAAGTTTCTGCGGTGCTAAGAGCCACGGCTAATTGCTTTTCAGACATAGAGATAGAGCGAGCGGGCGTATTATTAGCCAATCCAACTTTTTGGACCAACTAATAAAAAGTTGCGTGCATGTATGAATATTTGATTCATTTTACACAAGCCATTCAACTTTTTTGATGAATTTTCAATTTGAGGCGGCTTTTGCTTTTGTCTTGCAGCCCCAGCCCCAGCCCCGGCCCCGGTCCCGGCCCCAACTTCAACTTTGGGGCAAATCATTTGGCAAAACTTTTTAAATATTCATAAAATTCCAGCAGACAAGTTTCCAAATTTAATTAGTCAAATGAACGAAGCGTTCAGTTCACTCCCTTCAGCCCTCAAGCAGACAATAGAGCTTAGCCAGGCAGCTTATAGATTTGCAGTATTTGCCGAGGGGGCGATAGGCGCGATTCTGCATTCAAATAGATTTGCAACTAATGGGAAAATTGCCAATTAGCTTAGATGTCTGAGGCTGAGCACTTTTCCATCTGAAATACCCTGTAATATGTGGAGAGTTGAGAGAGTTAGCTGGTATAGTGGCAAAGGTTACAGAGTATCTTACAGTCAAACACTTTTCTCCACTTGGTTTATTTTTAAGTAGAGTAAAATGAATAAACTTCTATGTGAGCTCATACCCATTTAAGTTGTAAGATACAGGGTATTACATTGTCTCACTTCGTCTCACTTCTTGATATGGTATATAGGGCAATCTCTGCTTTGATCACATCACATCACATCTCTTTGTTGTAAAATATAGTTTTCCTCTACCAGAATGCTTTATAGCAATTTACAGTCACTCACTATAGGATATAACATAGTCGTATACTCCCCATCTGGTCTATGCTCACATATTCACAATCACGTGCTGTGCTCTTACGTTATTCATACATAAAAGAGTCTATTTGACATTGCCTACTACAATGTCAATCAATAAGTCAGTACAGGGTATCGCATAGTCGTATACTCACTGCTCTCATTTCTTATAACATCCTCACATTCATGTGCTCTGCTCGTAACTAAGCCACTTCTCTAGCATCTACAGCTTTCTATCAATCCTTCAGTACAGGGTATCTCATAGTCGTATACTCACTTTTTCAACGCCTATTACATGCTCCCATTCATGTGCTCTGCTCGTAACTAAGCCGCTTCTCTAGCATCTACAGCTTTCTATCAATCCTTCAGTACAGGGTATCTCATAGTCGTATACTCACTTTTTCAGCGCCTATTACATGCTCCCATTCATGTGCTCTGCTCGTAACTAAGCCGCTTCTCTAGCATCTACAGCTTTCTATCAATCCTTCAGTACAGGGTATCTCATAGTCGTATACTCACTTTTTCAACGCCTATTACATGCTCCCATTCATGTGATCTGCTCGTAACTAAGCCACTTCTCTAGCATCTACAGCTTTCTATCAATCCTTCAGTACAGGGTATCTCATAGTCGTATACTCACTTTTTCAACGCCTATTACATGCTCCCATTCATGTGCTCTGCTCGTAACTAAGCCGCTTCTCTAGCATCTACAGCTTTCTATCAATCCTTCAGTACAGGGTATCTCATAGTCGTATACTCACTTTTTCAGCGCCTATTACATGCTCCCATTCATGTGCTCTGCTCGTAACTAAGCCGCTTCTCTAGCATCTACAGCTTTCTATCAATCCTTCAGTACAGGGTATCTCATAGTCGTATACTCACTTTTTCAGCGCCTATTACATGCTCCCATTCATGAGCTCTGCTCGTACCTAAGCCACTTCTTTAACAGACACAGCTTGCTATCAATCATTCAATCACCCAGCACAGGGTATGCCACAGTCGCTCACTCCCCAGTCTTGTTTACTGTTACATCTTCACACTCACGTGCTCAGCTCGTACGTAGGGCATTAAGGCCCGTTTGGGTTTATGGTCGACAATCTATTGCCATTTGTAGGCTGGCAAATACGTTTTTGCGCCTCGTTTTGCTGTCCGTTTGCCATTTACGTTCGGCCGCACTGTGCGCAGGCGAAATCGAAGTTTTATGCTAATTTTTGCAACACACATACATACACATATATATCTCCCTCTCTCCATTGCGCTCTGACTGAATGGGCCTAGCGCCCATATCTGCCTGTCGTGCGTCTGTCAACACAGGGCATTACAAGGCAATTACGAATTTGTTTACGGCAACGAAATCTGCATTTCCCACACGCCGGGCTTGAACGAAGGATCTCAAATTACCAGAGCTGCAAAATCAGGTCGA
The DNA here is from genome assembly GCA_035047485.1 of Drosophila peninsularis. Taxonomy (NCBI): domain Eukaryota; kingdom Metazoa; phylum Arthropoda; class Insecta; order Diptera; family Drosophilidae; genus Drosophila; species Drosophila peninsularis. Next base: position 4,878,234 of record JAWNPN010000014.1, read on the forward strand.
AATTCGTCTGACTGACTGAAGAAAATATGAGATGATAAATAAATATTTGGACTGTGAAGTCAACTTTGTATTGATGTTACTGAACACTGTATGCCATAAGGTGTCGTACTTTGCAACACTGTTTAAATATAAAATCCGACAAGTACGCATAACATTTAGAAAGCCCATCAATCTGGACGCTCCGCAAGGAAATCAGTTGGCGCTTGTCCCCAGTTATTGGATGCTCCATGTACTGGGACACAAATGGCAAATGTAATCAGCAGCTGTAATCAAAGTGCACACACACACGCACACACGCACACACACACTGTGGCACAAATTGTGTGAGCACAAGTCAAGCCTTATAAATTGTACTGCCATCCATAATCCAGTTCCACTTAAGCACCTAGTGCGCCTGTCCCTGCCGCCCCCAGCCGCAGTGCAGAAGGGCGAAGAATAATAAGAAGCAGCAGAAGCAGCAGAAGAAGAGGCGAAAAAAAAGTGCGTCACTTAAAAGTTTTGCACTCACTTGACCAGAAACTTTTATTTTCTGTTAGGAAATTTCCCATGGGTAACCAAAGGCAAGTAACAAAGTGTACATAGTATATAAAGAGAGAGAGAGGGAGAGGGGAAGAGAGAGAGAGAAAAGTTTTCGTGTCCACAAATTGAAAATATTTCACAGTCATATTTAATTTTAGTAGAGCGCAAATCTCAGAGGTAATCAAACAGTTTGAGAGCCGCATTTTGTTCCATTTCAGTTCGGAAAGTCTACATAGATATATATGTATATAGATTCATAGAGGCATATATATAGCTGTACTACATACACACATTTAATTAGATTCGTAAGCGATCGCCCTGGCCTGGTCCGTGGACTTGGCTTATATTTCAACCTCCTTGACTTTGTCGTCTGCAAATTTAACGCAGCACAATAAAAATGTCAAAGGACGTACACAACTTTGAGCAGCAGCGAAAAAAAGACTATCAATAGTGGCGGCGGGGGCATGCCCAGCTGAGAAATACCCAGTAGGCGCAGAGATTTTATGGCATGAATTAGAATATTAATAGAATTTCTTTTATTTCTCTCTGAGTCTATCTGCCTCTGTCTCTCTCTCTCTCTCTCTCTCTCTCTGTGTTCACTTCTTTCCCTATAAATCTCATATAGGTACTCTACTTATGATTCATCGTTTGCCAACCCTCTCTCTCTCTCTCTCTCTCTCTGACTTCCCACTCATCTGTTGTCTCTTTCTCTCTGTTCTTGCCTCATCTATTGCTCACCCTCTTCTTCTCCTTCATCAAATTCTATCTCTCTATCTGTCTGTCTCTATCTCTATATTGCTCTGACTATCTCTCTGTCCCTCTCTAGCTTCCTTTTTGTCTCTCTGAATCACTCTCCCTTTCTATATGTCACTCTCCCTCTTTATAACGCTCTTTATATATCTCTCTTTCTCTCTCTCTCTCTCTCTCTCTCTCTCTCTCTCTCTCTCTCTATCTCTCTCTTTCTCTCTCTCTCTCTCTCTCTCTCTCTCTCTCTCTCTCTCTCTCGTCTCTCGCTCACTCTCAACAAATTTCCCCAAGTGAATCCACCCGATTGGCAGCTCCATCCAGAGTACAGGGTATGCAAAGAAAAAGGAAGTAATGAGCACATAGAGAAAGCAAAACTAAATAAATAATTCAGTATAAAATGTCAGAAGCATCAGGAGCATTCGCCATGGTGACTAACAAGGAGAGCGGACAGGGAAATGGCGTTGGGAGCGGACGAGGCGAGGGCGAGGGCGAGGGCGAGGACGAGCACGAGGCGAGGGTAACTGTGGGGGAGGAGCATGAGCGCGGGAGCGTCTCACGATTTCAACGGAAGTAGGATGACAGCGACAAGGACGCCGTGGAGTCGGCAGATGCATTCAAGGAAGCAATTGTATTGTCTGACTGCTGTTTTCCACTTTAGCTTGCCACGCCCACCTGGCAACGGGCCCCGACCGCTCGCTGTGTGTGTGTGTGTGTGTGTGTGTGTAACTTGTTGACGTTGATAGTTGTACGTGCCGAAGGTGAATGGCATCTGTGGACGCGAAATTGAATTCGTGCCTGGCAAGTTTCACACAACTGAATTGAGTCGCAGGCGATGTCCTCGCGGGTGTTGGCCACCGTCCTGACGGCTGCTGCCTGCTCCCGGCTCCGGCGCTGGCTTTACCTGCTGACTCCGATATTTTGTCACATTACGTTGACAATTTAGATGTTTGTCAGCGCGCATTCTCGCAGGATTCAATTTGGAAAATGCAACCCGAAGAATTCGCAGTGCGAGTGCCAAGACGCCCCACAGACAGACCCATTCCACTCCGTTCCGGCTTGCCCACTCATTCATTAGACGCCCTAATGCGCCCAACAAAATCTGCCATAAATGCGAAGAGGAAGAAAACTGCAACACTCTTCATGCTGGCCTAGGGGTTGGGCCACCCCCAACCCTTGAAAACTGTAATGCGAATGTCGCAGCGCAAACCCAACTGCCATTTCATTGTTGTGCTTTTTTTTCAACACATTCTATTTTATATAATGTGTCTCGAATATCTCTGTGTGTGTGTGTGTGTATCAAAGCGCAGGAAACACGTGCGGGTAAAACATTTTTCAAGCTTTTAGCGCTGCATACAAATCAACCCAAAAAAAAAAGTCCAGGGGGAGTGCAGGGCGGGGAATCAAATCCCATTCACAATAATTTGTTGAACTTCATAAGAGGCAAAAGTGTTGGCAGGGATAAGGAGCTTTGCCACTCAGCAATCTGTTGCATTATGATTACACCAAAAGTCGCTCATCCGAGAGATAACAGTAATCACTCGGAGCAGGTGAACTGAGCAAATTACACTGATGCACTGCATCACGCTAATGGCTGGCAGCTTCGAGCTGCGACTTGCTTTGAGTTCCCACACAACACAACTCTTCAGCTTTAAACGAGACCCAAGCTAAACTCAATTAATCCAATTGAATTCAATTTAGCTGCGCTGTTATCGCGGACAATGCGTGCATAATTGAAAGAGTTGCGGCAAGGAGGAGCTGAGAGATACTAAGTAGTAATCTACTTGAACTTTATTTAATATACATATGCAGCTGATGTGCTTCGTGTTCCCATAGTTCCATTGTTTTCAGCCCTTAAGTATCTCGAGACGTCTAAAAGTATCTAAAAGGTATAGAAAGTTGCATAAACTAGTAAAACAATAATTCAAATTCCAATTATGTGACAAGTTAAGACTCAGCCTCATCCCTTAATATAAAGGATAACATTATTTCAAAATATAATGTTAACTAAAAGTAATAAAAATAATTAAGTTATAAAATATTCCATTTTAAAAATAATTTAATTTAATTTTAATTATGTTAATTTAAAACAATCCCAAAAGATTTTCAGTTACTTTGAAATCTGCTCGTCTTTTGCTTCGGCCGCATTTACAGAGCTGCAACCTGTTAAATAGCAGCAGCGTGCGCTCTTTAAGTCATAACAGCAGACTCTGGCTGTAAAATAACAGAATTATAGCAAGAGGGGTGAGTTTTAACAGCAAACATGAGCATTAACATAACAGCGGATAATAGTTAACAGCGCAGCTAATACAGCCAACAGCTCTCCCTGGCAGGCACAAGATTAACTTTTTCTTAATAAACAATTATTAATTTATTGATTGCTCACATGTTCAATATAATCCAAATTTATATTACTTAAAACTTCTTAAGTTATGCACTTCCCCAAGCTTACCCCAGCCACGACAACAATAGCTGCTCATAGCCAAAAACAATGCCAAACTGTTGCTCCTTTTAACAGTGCCGCATATTCACCTCGCAGAAGAGAGCTGACGCTTGCGCATCTGTAGCCGAGTCACTGTTATAGCGAGTGGGTGAGAGACGTCACACTCTCTCTCTCGCGCTCTCTGCTTATTGGCGGTTGTTGTGGACAGCGGCTGAGGCCGAGGCACTTCGGCTACTCGTTACAGCTGTCGCTGCTGCTATTTATGCTCTCGTCGGCCACCGCTGCCCCCCGTTCGGCTCTGCTGCTGTTGGCGTTGCAGCTGGCGCTGCCGCTGCTGAGCCGCACTCAGTCTGCTTGTTACATTTGAATCGCATGGTGGACTCGGTCGGCTTCGTGTCTCGTGCCCGGCCCGGCAAGCTGAGATTTCAAAAATACGAGTTTAGTGCACGTGTGTGCCGAACACAACACACACACACACCACACTCCGCATTCCATTTGCCATTTGCCATTTGGCGCTGCAATGTCCAAGTCGACGTCGTGTTGAAAGCGCCCAATGTAAATATGTGCGCACATGCAGCCACATAAATTAAATGCATTTAAATCCGCAAACGACTCAAACTAAAGTCAAAATACAACAATTACGGCAAAATATTCACAGCCCCAACACACACACACAAACACGCGCGCGCGTATAGTGCGCTATTACAGGGGAAATGTGCTGTGGCGACATCTGTTGGACGACGTGTGTGTGAATTCCAATTTCCGCTCGAAACGCAGACTTTAAGCAAGCTTTATCCGGTTTTTTTTTTGTTTTTATTCTCTCATTCTCTGGCTGTTCTACTTTGTTTTGCTCTCTTTTCGGGGTTTGCATTTTTAATTAAGTTGTTTCTTTTGCGTAAATCCCAAACAGTTTGCGGTTATATTTGGAAAGTTGAACAAGGTAAGTGCAATTGAGGCATCTCTTTGCCTCAGTTATTATGATTAAATATGTGGGCCAAAGAATGTAGCTTTAAGCAGAAGAGTCGGAAAAATATATAGAATTTTATTATAAATTTAAAAAATATATATATAAATAAAGTTAGAGTTAAAATGCTAAAATTCATATAAAAATATATAAAAAACAATAAAAACTAAAAAATAAATTTAATAATTTTAAATTTTATGTTGTTAACATTAAAAATATATTTAATATATTTTAAATCTTTTTTTGATTAAAATTTTATTAATTCAGCCCATATTATGCATACATAAATATTATAAATTTTTAATATATTTTTGTTTATTATTTTATTAATAATTAAAATTGAATTCAAATCAAAATTAATTTGGAAAATTACTTTGGGCAATTTTTACAATTACTTCGGCTAAGTGGCCAAAGAAAATTGTTTTCCTGAATGAATATTTAATAAATTAATTGTGTGCAGTGAAATGTAGCCTACTTTTCAGCGCTTAGACATGAACATGGCATTGGAGTCCTTGCCTCAGCTATTTCATGTACCAAGAAGGCCTTATTCCACATGGCATGAAACCTTAATTCGATTATTTATCGCTGCCATAAACTAAACAAAAATTTCAATTTCCTTTTCAAAATATCTATACAAATGGCCACTGAAATGAAAAGCCAAGCCCTGCGCAGCTTATAAGATAAACAACAGCAGATACAGTATTAAAATGGAAACTTTAACCTTGGCTGCAGCGCAGCGCTGACCAGTGGCATGTGGCATGTGGCATGTAACCGCATCAAGGCCACAGCCGTCAATGCACAAACATTGGGCCACCCTTTTATGGCATGTAGTGGCACGCCGAGTGTTTGTTATTTGTTATTTTTACTGTACACATGACAATAACGCCGCCGGCTGCCAGCAGAGACGCTGCAGCCATGCAGCATGCGGCATGCAGCATGGGACCCAAGCCTTGCATCAAGTGCAATAGTTTCGAGTGGACCGAGGCAACTTTTTCCATTATGAATGGTGCGGTTGCGCTTTTGCCCCATTCATTATTTACGAGTTTCGAGTGCAAACTTGTTTCGCCAGCAAACAAGTGCCGGCCAGAGAATTAGAGCCGTCGCTCGACCGCTTAAAAAGAACGAAAGCCGCTGTGAGACGCCACTTGAAAGCTGCTCAGCTGCTCAGCTGCTCCTCAGCCAACTGGCAACTGGCAAATGCCGACTGCAGCTCTGCAGCTAAGTGCTAAAGTTTTCTAGCATAAACCAAGACAAAGCCAAACGCCCACATTGAACTGCATGTTGAGTAAAAAAGGATATGGCTGCAGTGCCTGTTTCCAGTGGTGCAATCAGCTGCCTAATGCTTGCCTAATATTCAATAATAGCTTGAGACAATGAATGTTAATTTGAGACAAGCTTTTGCTTGCATTGCTGAGCTGCTACTGTCAAAATGATATCTTAAAGTAAAGTCTATCATGATTTAGAGGGTTATTCAAACTATTCCCAAAACAACTTTCATTTAAGCTTATATATATATATATTATTTTTTTTTTTTGTAAAAAATGTGTATATTTTATTTAAACTATTTTTCTACTACCTAATATAGCAACTTAATCTAGTTTTAAATTTTTAAGCTTATAATATTTCAGCTGAACAAATTTGCTGTGGATGACATGTTATATGACCAAATATATGGCAATGTTATATGATGTTATTATATGCTGATATAGCTATTAAGAAAATGTTAAGTTTACTGAGAGATTGCAATTCCTGTTATACTTATTTATCATCAAATTTGTTTATTGTCTTAAGACAGTACCCAAATAAAAATGAATAAAAAATAAAAATAAATAAAAAATTATATGCTAATAAGACATACCCTACCCAATACTGTCATATAATGTTCTTATATAGCCCATACCTAGACCTATGTACCTCAACTCTCATCTCTGTTCCTTCCACCTTCCACCACCAACCAAAGCTAATATACCCGCTTACTAACTAAACAAATCTAAAATCTGCTGAAGCTTTGCGTGCTGTTGCTATGCTTTTTATATCTTGCTGCTCGTGTTGTTGTTTTTATTGTTTTTCTTGGGCTTTTGTGAATTATGTATTGATAAAATGCTTTCAAAGTTTGCAGGCTTGAAGCGAACGAGCGCATTTATGCGTGTGCATAATTTTCAAAATCACTTGTGAAACAAAGTCGCAAGTTTTTCGGTGCACACACACCCACACACACTCTCGCACACACGCAGTCATCAGAGTTTAGGCTGTTGAAGGAAGCGAGCGCCTGTTCCCCCTGCCTCCCCCTGCACCATCAGGACACAACTTCTCGTGCATGCAGCACATTCTCTGACATTGATAAATGATTTTCCTTCACCCCACAGAAAGTTTGGGGCACAAGAAAAGCGAAACAGTCGCTGCATTCCAGGCTCTAGCCGGGTTGGGCTCGGCTCAGCTCGGCTCGGCTCGTCTACCCGGATGCAGTCATGGCTAGAAAATTGTTGTTGCTCACTAAACCGTGAACTTTGTAGCTCAGTGTAAATTTGCCTAGCCGACTGAAATTATCAGCAGCACACTCAACGCCTGCCAGGGAGGACAAAAAAGAACTGCGAAAATCATAAATAAAATATAGATACAGCCAGCCCAGTGCAGCTGCCCCAAATGTAATTATGCTCGCTGTGGAAAAGTAGGAAAATGGCAGGGAAAACGGCAGAGCGAGTGTGGAAGATGCTTCAACACAATTCATTCAGTTAAAAGTCGTTGGGCAACTAAGTTCGTCCAGCCGAATGCAAATGAAAAACCGCAACGCATGCTCAAGCCGACTTTTCCACAGTCGCCAAGTTTCGAGTTTTCCTCTAGGCCAACATGTAATTAGAGCGCGCACTTGCCAAAAATGTTGTGGGCGCAGCGCTTTGAAGTGCACACATAAGCTATATATATATATATATATATATATTTATGTGTGCATACTGCTGTGGGAGACTGTGCAACAGTCGGGCAGGCAGTCAGCAGCTGGCCGGACCGCAAAAGTTCAAGTTTGCTCAACTCCACGCTGCTTGTCTGCAGCTGAGTCCTTGGAGTGGCTCTTGCCTGCCACAGGACGAACTTGTCTCTGCCTCTGTGTGTGTAAATTGGACGAATGCGCCGTTATGTGTCGATGTGTTGACATCCAAGTGCACAAAAACTGCAGAACTTTTGTTGATGTCGCTGCCGCCGCTGCGAACCCAAGACCCATTGCCCCTTGCCACGCCCACATTGCAACAGCCAGCAGCCAGCAGCCAGCAGCCAAGTGCGGTCACAACACAGACCCCAAGAAAGTTATGCAATTGGTTTCCACGCCAGGCTTACTCCGCACTGAAGATATTTTTTAAAAGTTATTCACAAACAATCCCAGCGAAACATGATAGCGGATTAAATTCCTAACTTCCATTTAAAGCAGTCACAAAAATTGTTTGCCAAACCAATTACCATTTACGAACTCGAACAGCAGGTCTAATGAAAGTGATCTGTTCGAGTGCTGCAGGAAAAATACCAAACATATGCTAAGTCTAATCTAATGGCAGTAGGTTGAGCTGAACTGGAGTTTAGATTGTGTTTTGGCTCTGGGCTTGGATAAAGATTTTAGTTTAGTTTTATAAACAGTTGCTTATATCTAGCACCCTTGGAGAGATTGAAGCTTATACAGCAAAGTTAGGCTATATAAGAATATAGTTCCCATTCTTTGAAACAGAGTTAGGCTATAAAAGAATGTTAACTAGTTGCTTATATAGCCTAACTCTGCTTCATCAGGTTCAATCTCTAGAGTTCTAGACATAAACAGCTGCCTATAAACGCATATTTATAAAACCCAAAGCCAGAATATAATAATAATTGATAGTATAATCAAACCACCTGATAATGAAACCTGACTAACGCATCTGCCATACATCGATCACAAGATCTTATATATTTTTTTCTCAGCAAGTATCTATTTTTATCACTATTTAATCTTTTATCATAAATCTTTAATCTATCATAAATTTATGCATCATTATTCATTCTTATTACACATTTATTCATCATCATTCACTCATTCATTCATGCATTTATTATTCATTAATTTGATCATGCATTCATCATTCATTCAGTCTTTCATCATTCACTAATTCTATCATGAATTCATAATTCTTTTATGCATTCATCATTCATTTATTCTATCATGCATTCATTCTTATCAAACATTTATTCGTAGTAGATTCACTCATTTTTTTATGCATTCATCATTCACTCATTCTTTCATGCATTCATAATTCTTTCATCATTCATTCATTCATTCATTCATTCATCATTCACTCATTCTTTCATGCATTAATTATAATAATTCTTTCATTATTCATCATTTCATCATTCATCATTCACTCATTCTTTCATCATTCGTCATTCATCATTCACTCATTCTTTCATGCATTCTAAGCCTTTCTCAGTTCAACCCATTGTCACGCCCTTGGCGCATACCGCTCTGCCAGTTTCATAGCAGCGAAAGGTTTACAGAATTCTATAGTAAAGACTATGCAAGCCGATGTTTTCGTCTTGCTTGCGATCTGCTTGCTGCTTTCACGCACTAATACTCAATTCCCATTCATTCAACTCCAAGACATATTCACTTTCAATCCCTAAGATGCATTGTATTTTTATTTGCCAATCTATCCCTGACCAAGTTCAGCTCAAAAAAACGCTAAGCTCTTGAAGGCGCATATAGAAAATGTAAGAAAATATATCTACTCTCAGTTTTCACGGTGTCAAGGTTTTAACTTGCTTTCAGCTTTCCATTGCTGACAAGTTAACGTCATTGAAGTACTCGAACTTAATCATGCATTCCAGCTCTAGAAACTAATATGATTTGTTGATTGTTCTTGGAAGTTAAATTAGTTCATCGAAATTCAATCAGTATTTTAATTGAATTTCTAGGAATATATATTATGAATTTTATAAAATTAACAACTCCGAGTCAGCAGTCTCTAACAGTTTCCAGCAATCAAGGCCAGCAGCTGAGCAGCTTTGCTGTACTTAAATATATATTTCTCAGAAACTAGTTAATTGCATCAATTGTTAGGCTTAGCAGGCCATTGGCTCTCAATGCGATTACTCAAGCAAAAGTCGAGAAATATATCTTATAATTAATCAAATTTCGACTTCATCGAAACAAAGCCTCGACTCGCAGTCAATTGAGCAAAGAGTTACGCTTCGATTAAGCCGCAATTTGCCAGTGAAGTTGATTTCTGATATTCAAAGAGAAAGAAATTGAAAACTGATAATTATTATTTATGGGCGCGGATGAGGAGAGCGCTATATATAGTCGGACTGATGAGCTCTTAAATAAACGTAAAACATTTAACGCGAGCCTTTGTTGATGCCTCAACTCAACTCGACTCGACTCATACGCTTCATTTGTGTGGCATAAATAGAGGCCACCCCCTCGGCCCGCTGCCATTGGACCGCAGTGTCCATTCATGGGCTCCATTGTGAGTTTTTCCATTATTTTGTGTATCTTTTTTTTTTGGTATTTTTTATTTTTTCTCTCATTTTTTGTTTTCCATTCAAATAAGTAATGAAGTTCTCTTGGCTGTCCGTGAGATCGATGTTGCTTTGTTGTTGCTTTTATTGGATTTTATATTTTTATCGATGCACGTTAAATTTTATTGCAATTGTTATGCGCGCATCTTTGCTGCAGCGCGCGTTTTTATATTTAATAAATTTAAATCACTTTATATGCGAGTTTTATGTGCGTTAATAATGCGCCACACATATCAGGCGAGCGAGCGGGGCGTTGGAGGCGACGAGTGGTGCGACGGAAATGCGTTTTAACTTTTTCGCCATTCACAATGAACCAAAATGGCGCTAGAGGATGCACAGGGGCGGGACCGAGAATTTATTTGTTTCTGGCTTATATCAACTAACAAACTTTATGGCCACGTTAATGGTGTGCCGAAATTTTAAGTATTTTTGTTTGCTTTTTGCTCAAGCGATAATATTTCCAGGCAAAATTACCAATAAAATATTTTCAATTCCTATTGTCTGCCCAAAGCTCAGCGGCACAGTTCCTAGTTCACTTTAAATCAACAATTTACTCAAATAAATTTGAATTGAAATATACTCAAGAATATATAGAAATTTATATGTATCTAATACTTGTATTAAATACATTGCTATCTATTTTTATATGCCCAACAACATTTTGCACTCAAAGCCACTGGGCTTTACTCGAATTTATGAGAACTGCAGAGAGGAGCGTTATTTAAAAATACATTTACCTTGCAGCACAATGCCAAATATATTTTAGTTGATTTTCTGGGGCAAGAGAAAATATGAAAATATCTTTAAATTTGTATATGAAATTTTTATTATATATATTTTATATTTTCTTGTTAAATAAATGCGAAAATAAATATATATATAAATCCATGTGTGCCCAAATACATATCGTATAATGCATATAAGACATGGAAATATGTTAAAAAGCTTCAAGAACTTAGCTCAGCGCAGTGTGAACTGAGGTAACAAGTGAGAGTGCTCTTGGTATGAGTATCCGACTAGCAGATAGTAGATGAGCTGAGATAACAAGCTATACTGCTCTAGATGTCAGTATCCGACTAACAGATACGCTGCACTACGCTGCTATTTATGCAAACCTTCCATTATATATGATTTCTTCTAGCTCAACTAAAGGCATTTTAAATTCTATTTAATTTACCCACTCAATCAGCTTTAAAATCTTTAAAGTTCCCTCTTCTACCACCCAATCCAATTTCATTTTTTCTAATTGGTACTTCGGTCTCACTTACATTTTTCGCCCAACACGCTGCGCCATATTCCCCATAGAGTTCCGTGTAAATTGCAATTGTAATTGTCTTGAACAGAAGCGCTGAGTGCTGCGTTGATGTTTCAGTGTTTTATGCCATATTTCATGTTCAGAAATAATGATGCTAAAAATGAAAATAATAGGTACATATTGATGAAATTTAATATGATGAGAAAAGCTCAATTTGCGCAATGTCAGCGCTGGAGAAAACGAGCGAACGAGCGAGCCAGCGAACAACCAACAACAACAGCAACAAGACTCAAATACAACAACAATGAACAAGTGAAAACATTTTTGTTATTTCGCATCAAATTTCCAATTAAACAAAAATTCTAATTTATTTTTCGTTCCACTTTCCGTATTTTGTTGCTATTCGCCACCTGCCACCCACCCACGCGCTGTTCTATGTGTGTGTTTGTCTATATACCATATCTAATACTCTTTTGTAGTAAATTATGTGAGGTAATTATTTTGCGGGCAGCGGCTATTCGATTTCCACAAAGTAATGTGTTCCATAATACCGCGTAAAAGCAGCTCTCATACACTGGTAGAGTAGTATATACTAGCATATGCGAGGTCTGCTTCAAAAGTATTGCGAGTTTTGTATTAATTCTAAAAAAATTTAATTTGTATTTATTTATTTATGAATATGTTTTTAGTGTCATTCAGATATTATACTGCCATGTAACCGTCTTTTTCATTATAATAGCATTGGCAGTCGTGTTCTGTCTTGATCAGCTTCTCCTTCGACGCCATCAGCAAAAACAAAGACTAAATTTGTAATCTGCAATCTTATCAAAATTTAAATAAAATCTTAATACTACCTTACTTACTTATAAGCTTATTCAATTTAATTTTTTACAATATATTCATACTCATATAAAATTTTATTCATTATTATTTAATTATTTTTTTATTATTATTATTGACATTTCTTACATTTGTTCTAAGAAAAACAAATTTAAGATTTTCCATATCTCTTTTCACTTTTTTTTACCTTAATTGAACTCAGTTTAGCTTTAATTCTTAGTGTTCGCACTTTTAAATATTTTATTAAATTATTTTTGATAAGTTACAAGTGGCCAACAGAAATAAATAAATTCTGTTATATTTTTTAATTTAATTTAAAGAGTCTAAAAACTCTGAATACTAACTGAGCAGACTACACATTGCAGACCTTGCTGCAGGGTATTCAGCAGCTTTGGTCCAAGTGCTCATGCAACTCGTATTTGTTCAAGCTATCAAATACATTGGTTATTTACCATTTGCTGCAAATATATTTATATATTTATATTTGATCTGTTGATAATGCCATTAATTAATAGTTAAGCCAAATCAAATTTTTTCTTTTTACCAATTTTATTTTTTTCTGTTTAATTTTTTTTTTAGCTCGCATTTGTTTGATTTTCTATGCGCTTAATTGAAATTGCGCCTAATTAGTGAAAGGCTTTCGCCTCATTTGGCCAACAAAGAGTGGAGCAGCATATACACACATATATATACATATATATTTATATATATATATATATATATATATATATATGTATGTATATCTATCTGCATCCATTGGCTGTCTATTGTGCTGTGTAGTGTTCTCGCTGCTTTTGTCACAATGTCAACCGCCAAAATGCGTGCGCCTGACAGTCGCTAGGCCAAATGGCAGCGCATTTGTATCAGTATCTATAGCTATACCTATACCCATGGCTATAGCCATAGCTGTGTATGTGTGTTGTGTCTATTATGTGAAAATGCGCATGTGGCCTGTGGTGGCATATAAATGTCGCATTCAATAATACAACAGACACAAGCGCACACATTTTAAAATCGACTTATATTCACAGAGACACACATACAGACGCATTAGTAGGCCAAAAGCCCAAGAGTTAAGCGCGTGTCACGCACATTTATCACTCCGGCAAACAGCCCAGCAAATTTCTATGCGCATTTTTCTATTATTTATTATTTCAACGTCAGGCGGCTGTTTGGGGTGCGGGCGAAGGGCGTTAACAGCTGCCATTGATTTCATTTGGAGACGTTCGAAATTAGCCACGTTTCCGCTTTTATATTTGCATGCTGCATTAAAATAATTCAGTTCATTCATATGCTATATATAAATAAAACATTTGCATGTCCTAAAAATTGCGCATACGCCGCATGGGACGCTCGGAGCTGAACAGCTGCGAGCAGAGCTGCGTGACGTGCTCAAGCATTGTCAGTAAGTGTGAGCTTATGGCTAAATAATTGTAATTTGAAGCAGGAGCTTGACTGAAGATGGATAAGGCAGTTATGCAGATAGATTGACTGAGTTTGGCTATGAAGGCATCGCAGCTAATCGAAGTCGATTGGCCGCAAAAATTATCATTTTTATTGTAATCAAATGTTTGCAATTATATATGAAGACTATTCTTATAAATGTTTAAAAAATTAATTTATAAATAAATAAACTAATATAATAAAATAAAATTTAAAAAAAGTATACTAAATAAATAAAATAAAATTAAATAAAATTAATTTAAAATCTCACCTATATTTTATAGATCTCAAAAACCATTAACTTTATTTTAAAGTAAAAATTAAACAGTAATTATATCTCTAGCATAACTCACTTATATTATACATATTTTCCTCAATTTAAAATCATGCGCCTGATAGTATGCTACACAAATTTTAAGTCTTTGTTTCATTGCATTTAATGAATCTGTAGAGCTCTTTGAGCCTACTACTTTGATGCAGAAAAAAACAGACAGTTGAAGAGATAATTAATATTGTTGTCACAAAAACACAAAGCGTAAGGCGCTTAAATTGAATTTCAGTGATGAAATTGAAATGAATAAATATCAGTTACTTCTTTGTACCTTCATAATAAAATGCCAGACAAAGTAATATTAATTGCAAATATTTAATTCTTCTTTTCAGCTCATAAATGTTTGATGAAAGGAAGCGCACACACAGAGGGTGAGCGGGAGAAAAATACAAACTATCGAGAAACATGTAAAGTGAAATTTAATTAAACCTCAAAAGAATTCGCTTGATTAAAATTGTTTTGGTACGTTGCGAAGTGCAGAAAGAAAAACAGAAATAATACCGAAACAAAAACAAAAAATGTATATTTATTTTGCTCGCCAGCAAAGTCATAAAATTTTCATTACTCTGTGAAACTATGGGAAAATGCATTAATAAAATCATGTGTAAAGATGACAACAACAAATTGGATGAAACTGAAAAGTGAGCAGGGCTGCCCCAGCTGCAGCTACAGCAGCCAACAACTAAGGTAGGCCACATCTCAAAATTCCTGAGAATATATATATTTTGATACAATTAAATGAAGTGCGACGTGAGAGCGGGCTGTAAATTTAATAAGAGCAAAAAGCTTTTCTACACATTCAAAATATTTGGACAAGTTTTTCAATAATGCAATAAAGTTGGCAACGGCCCCAAGCAGCAGGACGACAAGGACACTGTTGATGAAACAAAAATATTGCCCACAATTTGTTAGCAGCCATCGACTTTGGACCCGCCATTTGCGGCTACTTGTTTATCTTCCGGGTACGCCCAGCAGAGACAGAGAGAGAGAGAGAGACAGAGAGAGAGTGAGAGAGACTCGGAGAGAGGGGGGAACTTTTCAATAGACCAAAGCAGCGGACAGTCAGCGCATAAACAAATAATAAAATGTAGAGGAGAGCCCGAAAAGCGAAAAAATGAAAAAGAAGCCGCGACCCTGGCAACGACCTTTGCAGCGGCCTCATTTATCAATGCACGGCACGCAGAAAGCCAAGCGCCGCGGGCTCAAGAACTTTCTCGCTCTCTAACCGAAAGACAGTCAAATCTGACCAAAGGAAAAAACAAATTAAAGTTGTAGCAAGTGCTTTAAGGCGACGCCAGCAACAAATCGAGTCAATCAACATTGACAAAAACGAAAAGCAGCTGCACAGAGACAGAGAGAAAGAGAGAGGGAGACGGAGAGGCAGAGAGAGGAGCAACTGTAGGGGGCTGGGGCAATTTCTACAAGATTTACCTGACCGGCATAAGTAATCAGGCCAACCAATCGAATTCTAAGCTGTCGTCCAAAACCGATTTGGACACAATGCTCCAAGACACATTAAGAAAAAAGCATAGAAAAATCGAAGCAGAGGCAAAGGCGATGCCAAAAAGTCATCAATCGGCTCAAACGCATTAAAAAATCAAAATACATATGTGGCTGTTCCAGAAAACAATTTCCACTTAATTTTAGCTCATAAACTTATACGTGCTAACTGTAGCTGAAATGGGAATTAAGCTAAAAAATAAATAAATAAATAAATATATAATAGAAATACAAATTAAATAAAATATAAATAATAAATACAGAATAAATATATGCGAAAATAAAATTTAAAAAATAAATACATTTAATTTAAATAAATAAAAAATAAAAAATAAAAAATAAATAAAAAATAAAATATAACAAAATAAAATAAAGATAAATAAAAATAAGGGTCGACTAAATAAAAATAATTATAAACAAAATGAATACTAAATCATAAATAAAATATGTAAAATAATTATAAATGCCAATTAAATAAAAATAAATTAAATAATTTTGGAAATACAA
This sequence comes from Drosophila peninsularis, assembly GCA_035047485.1. Lineage (NCBI taxonomy): Eukaryota > Metazoa > Arthropoda > Insecta > Diptera > Drosophilidae > Drosophila > Drosophila peninsularis. The sequence continues at coordinate 4,894,315 of JAWNPN010000014.1, forward strand.
TTTTTTTAAAATAATATTAATAAAAAAATAAATAACTAAATAAAATAATAATAAAAATAAAATAATTGCATTGTTTCAGCAAAAGCCTTTAAAGAAGATATTGCCATGAGAAGCTTAAAAACAATCCCAGCTGCATTTGGCCGAGGCATAATTGATCTGCACAGATTAAAGATTAAGGCCAGAACTTTACTCTAAAGGAACAGAAATTTATTTTATATAAAATTTTTCAAAATTAAACATATTAAACATAAGATCTGACTTAGAAGCCTTTAAGCCGTTTCAAACATAACGGCATCATTTTCCATGTCAATTGGAGTTTTTGGGTTTACACATGCGAAAAGCTGTCATCAATGAAATCGATTAAGTTCGCATGGCGTCGCTGCCCGCTGCCCGCTGCCAGTTCAGGGGGCAGCAGAAGCAACTCATTAAAAAGCATTAAACGGCAGCAGCGGAAGTCGTTGGACTATCAGACGGAGACACGCTTCCGGTTTGCGCTCGACTACAGCCCGGCGCAGATTTACGGGCGAAAGTGCGTAAAAAGCAGCAGCAGCGGCAGCGGCAGCAGCAGTAGTAACAGTAGCTGCTGATTGTGTCCTTGAGTTTTTGTTTTTCACTTTTTTTCGCCTGAGCTTTTCTTTTGCTCTTGCCATGTCTTTCCTTTGCTTTTCTTTTCTTTTTCTTTTTTGGTACAAAGATTGTCACCGGGCCAATTGCAGGGAACGACAACTTCAAATGATTTATCGCCAGATAGTTGAGTTCAAAAGCGAAACGCAAAGGAGCGAAGGCAACTTTGCAGGGCGCACAAATATTTATTTATAAAATTGTTATCCTTGCCAGCGACGAGGCCAGACTCCTTTAATACTACCACACTCACGCCCTCTCTCTCTCTCTTTCTCACTCTCTCTGTCTGTGTCTCACTTTGTTTTGCTACAGCTTTTGCCGCCATCCTTCGATAGGGGAGACGCCGCCGCGTGCCTTGCTCATTGCCAGGCATTCGCTCATTTTCAAATCGGATTTTATCAACTGAATGCCATTCTTGTGCAAATATCTTATCTCTCGCTGGCGCACAGGATAATGGCAACTTTTTCTCAGACCTCCCCACCCCCACCCCCCTTTCCACCCATTATCTTCAATCTCCACCTCAATTTTCAGTCTTCGCCGCTCGCACCCATTGTTCAAGCTGAGCAGAGCTCAGCTCAGTTCAGCCTCGTCTTGGCGCTCGGTTCATACAGCTTTGTATGGCTTTGGAATTATTTTGAAAGCGGAAATTGATTTTCCTTTTCTTATTGTGCACGACTTTTGTGTTGCTTTGTTGATTTCTTTCTTACATCTCTTCATTTACCTTTCCCCCAAACACTCCAACTCTCTTATTCCATCTGCTAACTGGTTTTACATACTTATAAATATGTATATCAGTTTATACAGATTTTTTTGGCATATGTAAATTATTGATTGCCTTAGAGGATCAGCTTGGACCTATAGTTCTATAATATTTATCAATAAATAAATTTAAATTTAAAACAAATTTAAATAAATTTTTTCTGAAAGAAAAAATAGTTGGAAAAGTATTTTCCTAACTATATATAAAATAACTATAAAATAAAATATATAAATTCTAAATTTTATTTTTAAAAATGTTATTTTATGCAATAAAAAATTTTAAAATATTTTATTTACCAAATATAAAAATATATATAAATTTCTTATAATTTTGTTGAAAATTTTATTAATTTTTATATATATATATATTTTTTTTTAATTATTGAAAACTTAATTTTTATTTATTTTTTAAATTGTTGATCAAATTATATATATTTCTTTTTATGTACAATTTTTTTTTCAAATTTCCTCAATAAATTTTAAAGATATATTATTATTGCTCCCGGCAAGGACATTCTCTCTTTAACGCAAAGTGAAAGCTCTCATGTGTTGCTTGATCTGACCCACTTTATGCACATTCATTTTGACTGTTTCCGGTCGTTAGAGCTCCTCGGCCTAGGCCTGCCTTACCTGACTGCGCCGTTCACTCCCATCTGACATTATGAATGATCAGCATAAATTTCGCGGACTCCGCCGCGTTGCAGCTGCTGCTGCTGCTGCGACGACTACGTGAAAGCGTGAAAAAAAGAAGAGAAAAGACAAACGCGCGCTATGTAGATAACTAGAAGCAGCAACTGAAGGACGGCTCAGAAATTCATTTCATTTAATTTCCTTTGTACGTGAGTGAAATTTTTCCCTGCAATTCCGTCCAATAATTCTTTCAGCTTTGTGCCGAGCGCGCCGAAGCCCGCGCCGAACTAAGCAAACAAAGTCTAAATGATTTAAGTAAATAATTGCAAGTGAAACATTGTAGAGCTTAGGAAAACAAATCGAGCGAAAACTATTTACAATGTAGAGAAAATGCCAACAGATGGGTATATGTAGGGTATGCGTAGGGTATGTGTAGGGTATTTACTAATTGACTAAGGGTATCCCCTTGCAATGCAGCTTAAAATTAGACTTCAATGAATTGGCTAAAGGTTAAAGTTTATAAAATTAACACAAAACCCTAAACCCATGCAAAATAAGCCTAATTTGTGCCTGCACACAGCCCACACATCCCTTTCTCTAAACCCTTTCCCTTTCGCTGTGTTTCCAGCTCACATATCAGAAAAATAAAATAAGACCCATGGCAAATTGTGGTGCCAGTTGAATGCGCCCCGTCGAATAACTCAGCAACAAACTGGCTGAATGGAGGCAGAGAGCAAATGCCAGAAACTAAATTCAGTTTACATAATATAGCTCATAAAATATATTTTGCCCTCGACCTCGGGGCCCTCTTGGCCCCTTGGCCAGCCGCTGGCATGGAACTAGGCCACACTTCAATGCGCCCTGAAGCACAATTTAAGCATAAACAATAAAGAAAAGCGACGAACTTGAAGGAAATAAAAGTTGAAACTCGAAATATTTACATATGAAACGAAACCGCCGCCCACTCGACACGAACAGCCGAAAATTGTGGCTAAACATTTTGGTTTGCTGCCTCGAAAATTGGATACAGGCGAGACGACGGCGAGGGGGCTGAGTGGGGGCAGAGGCAACGGGCTACAGAGACAGCAGACTAAACAGCACTAAATTAATTCTGCACAATTTGCATTAAAATATGCAAATAAAAAAGTGAAAGAAGCAAAGGAAAAAAGCCAAGGAAGCCCCAACAAAGAAGGCAACGTTTAAGCCAAAACTAAGCCCGGAGATAGAGACGAAGACAGAGACAGCGACTGAGACGGAGAGAGGGAGACATATTCCCAGCCGTAAGCGTTAAGCATATGTGTGGCTGAGTGCCTGCCAGACAATGAATGGGGTCCTGGAGCCTTTTAAATTTCAAGTGTGCTCCGTTATGGCTTTAATGTGCAGGGAAGAAGAAGAAGATGATGAAGAAAAAAACTTCCCCCCTACCAGGCAGTAGCTCAGTTCGACCATTGGGTCTGGTTAGCTGCCGTTTCGATTATGAAAGTGCTGCCGCAGCCCATTGCATGTGCAACAACAACAACAACAACAGCAACAGCAGCTGGGAGCGGGGGAGTAGGCGGGCTCCACATTGGAGAATATTATGCCCAGGGGCAACAGCAGAAATTCAGCTGGCTGCAAATTTGATTGTTCTTGAAGCAGACGCGACTGCCAAGCAAACGTAGCTACAGTAGCAACCGCGCTGTGTGGCGGGCTGACTGGGCTGAGCTGGGCTGGGCTGGGCTGGACTGGGGCATATGAGCGTCGGCATCCAATGAAGCATGAAACTTTAGCGCACTTGCAACAGTTGCAGATACATATACATATAAATATATATTATAGATATTATATACATATAGGATGCTCTCTGATGTGGGGTATATCAGCTTCATCATGAGCTATGGCTGGAGTATATATATAATATATAATATATATATAGTCAAACGGACAAAAATAGAAGAGAGAGAATACATTGGCTCGATCTTTCAGATCAGATCTCTATATCTTTAATTTAAACACACCTATTTCTACTGCAAAGAGAAATTAATCTTCTTTGATCTGTCTTTTAGCCCGTCTTTCGTTATATATATATATTCAGCTATACCCCCATCTATACAACTATTTCTACACATAAATAACCCTTCCAATTATATATAATTCACATCTTCATAATCCCTTTTCTAGAGCATTTCATCTTCCATTTACTCCGCTCGCTTTTCGCTTTCTTATATATATATATATTTTTTTTTTTTTGCAATTTCTTCACTTGCGTTTCCTGTGCGTTTTTTTCTAGCGCTCAGTGTGCAAAAATATGTTAGCTGCGACTTCAGTAATCTGCTTCGACTGCTGTAGTGTGTGGGCGTTGGAGTAGGCGAGGCTTATGGAAGTGTGTATGTGTATGGCTATGTGTACTCCAACACATACAGCCAAGTGGCAATGCAGAAAAATGCGTGTAGATTGCACTGTGAAGTGGTTGAGGCAAAAGAATAAGAGATAAAACGGGTAACTGAGGCACAGCGCACAATGAATACTCTAACTGAGCGAGGTTTTGGATATGCTGTTAAGCATTTAATATAAAAGTTTCATATATTTGATATATATATTGAATATATGTTGAAACGAGCTGAAGGAATTTCTGTAATATTTTTTTTTTTTTTAGATAATTCCTTTATTACAAAATTATTTTCAATTAATTTTATACACTGATAAATATATAAAATAAGCTAGATATTAAATAGATAGCCAAGAAATTATTGTCTAAGATTATATAAAAATATATTTATATTATTAATTTTATTATTTTTATATATCTTAAATATATTTATATTATTATTATTTTTTATTTATTTATTTTTAAATATATTTCTTGGCAAAAATTAAATACCCTTGGGAAATTCAATTTAAAGAGCAGCTAAAATTGTGAGTCGAGCAGCGAGCCACGCGCTAAATGCGTATTTTCAGTTAGTTTCGGGAACTGGGCTAAGACCAAGATATGCGTGTTGCCAAACTAAGCAACTGAAGTTTACAATTTATGAAAACAATGAAGACAAGAAAAAAAGAGTTTAAAAGTTTAAAGAAAAAAATTATATTGAAAGTAAAACTTGATTTGAGAACTTAAACTCAGATGATAAGAAAGTTCTAAGTAAATTATAAAGAGACTAAACTTTAATTTCTGTTAAATTATATATAATTTCTTAACTAAATTATTAAAATATTAAAAGAAAATTTTCTTAAATTTCGAAATCAATAAAAATTGTAATCAGAAGTGAAATTTGGATATAAAATATAACTATTTCTCTTAATTACCCACAAATTTCCTTTGCTCCACATGCCTATCCCCTCTCAATCTTCTCCCCCTGCCCCTACTAAGCTCCCACTATTTGTTTGCTTCTGGCCAACATTAAACCATATGTTTTCATAGAGTCTGGCCATAGCAATTGTAGTGCCATAAAAGAGCAAGACCTTATGCACTTTATAGGCCGTGTAATAGCATTCGTGGCCAGTGCTTAGAGCAAATATATTGGCCAGAATGCGAAGGCAATGCACCCATTAGGCCAACCGGTAAATGAGCATTGAAACAATTCATAAAACTACCCAAAAAGGCAATTTTATTCGCAAGAGCCACGCGTAAGTGGCCTCGGTGTGTGGACGGGCGGGCCTAATCCCCGACCCCATGTTGGCCACTTAGAGGCGCACTTTTAGGCCAGAACCGATGTCGGCACCAAAAAGTAATGGGCGGCGCTGTTTGCCCGGCCAATAGTGAAAACGTGTTTACGCTTTTATTATGTAAAAGAAGTCGGCCCGGCCAGCGTGGCACCCATAAAAGCCAGGCAACTCCAACTGCAGCTCCAGCTACAACTGCCTCTACAACTCCTCACACACACACAAATCTGCGCCGGACACTCACATACGCCGTAATATATGCAAAGTAATTGTGCGCATTAAATGTTTTGTGCTGTTCCGTTTAGCTGCGCTGTTTTATAATATCCTATACCCATAATGCCTGGCAAGCGCATTAAGAACTATACGAGCATATCACTGAGTATAACAGTAAAACAACTCTTTATGTTTGATATGGAGCGATAAAAGCTGCGGAATTCTCATTTCACTTTTACAATGACTCAAAAGCTGAAGCAACAACACGAGCGAACTGCAACGCGAAAAATTTGAATTCTACAAAAATAATTTTATTTATGAAGAGTGATATTTTGAGGAATGATTTTGCTACATAATTAATAAAATAAAGAACATAAATAAAGTACATAATTTAATAAATTATGTAAATAAAATAAATATAATAAATTTAATAACATTATTAAAAATTTAAAATAAATCAAAAAATTAACATAAATAAAATAGTTATAATAATTAAATTAAATAAAAGAAATAACATAATTAAAATAAATGAAATAATTTTTTTTAAATAAAATAAAGAAAACAAAAACAAATTTTAAATAAATGAAATCAATAAAAAATAATAATAATTTTAAATAAATATTTTTTATAATTTATTATTTTAATATTAATAATATTTAATAATAATATTAATATTACTATCTCTAAAATCCAAGAGAACTGCAAAGTCCAAGCATTACAATGGTATGTCTATAGACTGAGCTTATGACAAGCCAACAGAGCATTGACCAGTTGAGCAAGCCTCGTAACTCATGGGTGTTTCCCTGTTCCGCTATATTTTATGGACTCTTTAGGCCTGCGGTTTTTCTGTTTTTAATTTGCCAAGCAAGAAACAATTAAGAAAAACAGAAAAATGAGCCGCGTATCATAAAAATGAGAATTATGCAAATGCAAATTGTAAGGCAACAAAATGCCAAAACAATATGAGAGAATTTGCGAAGAGGCCTGAGCATGAGAAGTAGAAGAATGTGAAGAGGCAGTGGCAGTAGTAAGAGAGCAAAAACAAGCTGCAGACGAGTTGGCTTGACTTGCTTTTGCTATTGTTTGCACTTATTTCCCTATTCAGAGTATGCAAATCCCATAAAAACTCATTTTGAGCCAATTGAGCGCATTGTTGTTGCATGTTGTTAGTTGTTGTTGTTGCTGTTGCTGCTGTTGCTGCTGTTGCTTGGTTGCAACCGAGCTGAAAATCAACATTGAAACTGATGTAGACGTTGCTGCGTTCGTTCGCCCAGCTGCCGAAACACTTGCCATTAATTAACTAAAAATTCTGTTGGCTTTTGTTGTTGGCCGTTAAATGGAAAATGAAAATCAAAATGGAAATGGAGAATGAAAATGAAAATTCAAACGAACACAACACGAATGCATTCATTTGTAAAAATTGTTGTTCAAACAAATTGCAGCAGCCGCGCGGAGCGGCCGATCCGCACAGACCCTCAGCCAGGGCCAATCTCAATTGCTTGATATATATGTATATAACTATATATATACTCTCTCTCTCTCTCTCTGTCTCTCTCTCTCTCTGAGCGTGTTGGTTTTTAATTTGATGGCCAAACAACAAAGTGCTTACATTTTTATTCAACAAAAATCGATGCGGGCTGCTGCTAAAATTTGCTCTTGAACTTCTGCTCCACATCGCATGGCCGCCGCCCATATGGTTTAAGCCCAGTTTAGTTTTGCGGCTTGGCAATTCAAGAATAACACAACCACATTTCAAATGTGGTCCGAGCGTAAGGCCATTAAGCCGTTGAACTATGGCAATTTTAATCCCCAGCCAGACAGTGGGCCGGGCAGGCCCAGGCAGCATATTTCCCATATTGCAAATTGAATAAAGCATTCGACTCGACTTCGACACGGCCAATCGACAGCCAGAATCTATTTTGTGATTGCATTTGCTTAGTGTGTGAAGTATTCGTAGTTAACACAAGTGGAGTTTTCTTTTACAAGCTGTATCTAAGTGTGTTGGGATATTGATTGAGATATAAACTGGGAGAGTTTTGCTTCCATTACAGAAAATTCTTAAAAAAAAAAATCTGCAAAATATGCTGAGTAGTGTGAACTTTCTATTTTACAATTTATTATGCTTCACATTGATATAACTCTCATATTTTTATTACAATATTGCACACATGAATATCAAGTAAAAAATAAAAATAAAATCAAAATCAAAAATCTTAAAAATAAAGAGAAAAAAAAACTAGAAAATTTGTCAAATCTTTGAAAAAAATAACTTGAAAATTTCAGTTTCTTAAGTATTTGAATAATTTTTGTTAAATGATTTTATATATTTTCTTCTCAATAAATTGTCACATAAAATATATTTCAAAATATAAAAAATATTACAAAATATATTTTTAAAAATAATTCATTATAAATATTATAATATTATAAATATATATTATGGTATATATACATCAATATATATGTTCTGCCTCTTTCATAAATTCCAATAAAAACTCTCATGTTTATCAATAAATTTTTAATATTTTTATTTTTAATTTTATAATCCTTAAATATTGAGTAAACATTCTCAATTATAAATTATTATAATCGTTACACTTCCGTATATCTGCTTAGCCATCTTGCTTTACACCAATCCAACAACTTCCAGCTGACTTCAAGCTGCCGCACAACCCATCCCACACCAATCACACAAACAAGGATGATTTCTAAAACAAAACTCGTGTTTAGCTGTCTGACTTAATAGTTCTGTGATTATTTAATACCCCTTAAACTTGCTGCTGCCGCTCGAAGTAAACTTTTTGTATATATCCTGGCTAAATCCAGAAATTCAACTCCGACTAGCTGCTCAAGTGCTGCAATCATGCTCCACTTTTTGGCACTGCAGCCAAGTCGAGCCAGGGATTTACACCAGGTAAGCCGGTGCCACAACAACAGCAGCAGGTAAGCAGGCAACTATTTTCGAAGAAATAGCTGTACAAATTTTCACAATTAATATGCACTTCCTGTGCAGACGACTTGCAAGCAGTTTCTGTGTGCAGCCAGGCAACAATATAGTTGCAACAAACAAGAGAGTTTATGTGTGTGTGTGGGTGGGTGGGTGCAAGGGTTATCCCCCTTGGCGCCCACTCCCTGCTCAGCTGGCATTCTTGGCCAAGTCGACCCACTCGATTCACATGTGAGTTCATTGCTGCCATTAATGAATACGTGTGCAGCAATAAAGCCATTTTTTATGTGCCGGAGTCACGTGAGAAACTATTTAGTACAGTTAAGTCACATGACTGGGGTGGGGTGGGGTGGTGGGTCGTAGCTCAAGCAGACGAAGACGTGCATTTCGGTGCCAGGCACAGTCAAAAGAAAGTCAACTTTGTTTTTACATATACACATATGTGTGTGTGTGTGTGGAATCAGAGCTAAAAAGTGAAAATATTTTTACCTCAAAATACAGATGCAAAAAATGTTAGGCATTTTGTATGAGCCAGCTGAATTAATTCCTTAGCCGTTTATCAGCGAGGCAAATTGAAATCGTGTTGGGATTTTCTATATATATATATATATATATATACATATATCTCCACATATGCATGTTTGGCATCCCTAACCCACTTTTTTGGGGCTAGAATTGATGTGAGCTTTGGTAACAACTTCACTTGCCATGTTTGGAGGGCGTCTGCCGCTTTGGAGTGTTAAATAAAATGCATGAGCAGGCAAAGTTTTTCGGGGCTTGCAACGACTTTTGACAGGCGGCGGCAGAAATTCTCCACCAGGCTTTCTTTATACATTTTCCATTTTCCACACCACTTTTTCTCTTTTTTTTTTTTTTGTAGGCAAACATATCAGCTAATTGATTTGCAAGTGGAACGCCAGCAAAAGTTTATGCTCTATGTAGGGCTAATTACATAATAAATATTTAATTAAAAGAGTTGCAATTGGCTTTTGATTCAGTTGGAAAAGTTGGCAATAATTTAAGTACTTCGTCAACTTTACTCTATATATGTGGATATAAGTGATGTGGTCTTCGAGGTAGTTACTTGATAGCCAAATGGAAGAAATAACTGAAGGGTATATGGCTTTTATTGAAATTAATGTGGGGTATGTTGGACCCTATAAAGTTTTTGTATATATTCTTAATCAAACTGTTCAATCAAACTTGTACCTTTTAGATACTTCTTCTCTCTTCTCTCAAGCCAATCAAATTTAACATTTTAAAACCTATACTCAACACGCTCAAAACTCACCTAATTCACCACGAAATCTACTTTTGAACTTCTGTTACGCTCAGAGAGTATCTCACAGTCTGCCACGCCCAGCCAGCACACTTCACACGCACATACTTAAAGTTTCTCTCTGTCAAGCTTAAAGTTGTGAAGCGAACTTAAACGCATTTCCCCTTGACATTTATCAATATTCATTGATTGCAATCGCCGTTATATTTATATTTTCCAAATGCTATCCATGCCAATTACCCATGACTTTCATATATTGCCCGCCAGAGCGAGTGGTCGTATGTATTTCAATTATTCGTATATTTGCCTCAATAATATGAGGAAGAGTAAACGCAAGGGCGGCTCGCGCTGTGTGTCAATCCACTTGTAATTGCGTAATAAGGCCGGAATGCTTTAAAGCCGCTTGCTGTTAACGGGCGACATGAAAGGACGAGAGCGAAAAAAACATGAAATAAAATAACATGTTATTGCACTTTTGCTTAAGCGAATGCTCTGGCCGGGCCACCCGGCCCAGATGACAATTGCCCGGCGCTGATAAAGTCGGCGCTTTTGTGGTCGTACTTCTCACACGGACAGCGTGTCGTTCGTCCTTTCTCCGCACTGATTCACGAGAAATGCAATTTAAGACCACAAAAATAATTAAAAAACTTTACGCGTCCATTATGCAGCAGCCCGTCTACATATATATGTATATACATACGCATGCATGGCGGAGGCCTTCGGGCTGATAAAATCAAAGGCAAGTCTGTTCGACTTAACGTGCTGCCCGCTGCCCGCCGCGGTTAATGAAATTGTCTTGTCTCGACTGCGGCTATCCGCTGACGTATCAGCAGCAGCGTGCCGACGCCATCTTTGTTGTGCGCTACCTGACAGGCTTTGATGCGTGCTTTCGTTCACTTCTTTCGTCGTCTTTGTCCGCGAAACGCCAAAGCCGAAAAGTTAACGCCACATCGCGCGCGACTTAGCAAAGTCAAAAACGTCAAGTTCGCTCAGTAGCGCTGTCTCGCTCCCGCTCGCATTTTCACTCGCACTTTCGCGCTGCTCTTTGTCATTGCAGTTCGCCTCATCCGTTGCGCTTTAAGTGCGACTTTCGACTTCTTTAATGGACATTTGCGGTAGCCAGTGACCGAGGGGCGTTTAATGTCAAGGGGGGTGTGGAGGGCTAGTAAGTTTTTACTCTTAGGCAGCTGGCTGGACTTGGGAGCGCTGCTCGTAAAAAACATTTGCGCAATGTCAACAAATTTGCGCGCTTATTAGATTTTCGTGGTTGCACACAATTTCGCCAACTAAGACCGCCACAGAAAGATAAAGTGCAGCAGCGGCCCAGTAAAAATATGAATAAAATAGCGAAAACTTTCTGAAACGGAAGTGCATGCTGCGTTTTTGGCTTCGGTTGACCAGCAGCAACAGCAGCCCCTGCCCCCCTTCAATTCCCAACAGACAGTTGCACACGCCCATGCCCACAATTCTAACGGCATACTTGCCGTCTCGGTCACGGTCGCCGCTTCTGCTAATGAGTTTTGTTGTCAGTTCTTGCTGGCCCATGCACAAATTGGGCAGCGGCTGTTGCGACCTGCCCCTGCCCGCCCACTCTCTTTCGTACTTCTTTTGGTTTTTCTCTCTCTCTCTCTCTCTCTCTCTTTCTCTGTGCTGCGTTTTACATGAATTGCATGAGAAATTTGCACACAATTTATGGGGGTGTGTGTGTTCGTCTGTGTGGTAAGTTAATATTTGCAGCATAAATTCCAGCGCTTTGGAATTTGCTGCGTTCGTTTCGTCCCCTTTGCGCTATTGTCGTGGTCTTCGCTTTTTGTTGTGCTGAAATTATGAAAATGCAGACACACACACAAATTTGTGCCCTTTCCAATAACAAGAGGCCAAGCTGCAGGAATGCTTAGCCAACCAACAACAACAACAAGTAGAAGAACAGCTTTGCTCACTCCCACCCACGCACACCAAAGTAATATTAATTATATTTTGCATTGGGAGCGTTGCATTCCTGAGCTTGCTATTTAAATGAGCAGATTTCATAGTTAATTTGCTTTTGAGCGCAAATATTTTCATACAAAAATGTAACGAATTCATTAAAAACATGAATTTTTCAAAGCTGCTGCCGGTTTTTATGATGTCAAAGCAAAGTTAAATATTTAAAGGTGATCATACTATTCAAAATATTGCAGCGATTGCTATCGATATTTTTACCATCGATACGTGAAAGCCTAGGCAAAGCGCTTGACGATGGGACATTTTTAATCCCTGCTGTTTGGGATTTTTTGTGTGTACTTTGAGTACTTGCATTGAAAAATTCCTTGGCCATTATATGTTTGTAAACTGATAAATGAATAAAATAAATATTCTTAATTTAGAGTAACTCTGGCTCATGCTCTTCCAATTCGATAACTCTGACTTCCTCATACGCACAGTCAAACGGCTCTAATGAGTAATCCCAACAGCCCACAAGCAACTCAAACAGAGCGAACAACTCGCGAAAAGCCGTCAACGGCCCCAAACAAAAGCTGGAAAAGTCCCGTTGGATGCGACCAACAATTGCAAACAAAAATGTTGAAAATGTTGAAAATTATCCGCTTATATGGCAAGCGCCGGCAGCAATATCGGCAAGTGTGCGTGTGTGTGTTTGCGAAACACACATATACAGAGTGAGGGAGAGAGAGAGAGAGAGCAATATGACAGTGAATTGTTTTTGCACGCAGACAAAAAACTATTCAAATGCAATAGGTTTGAAATGGACAGCAGCTGAAACGACCGGCAGTTCAAATTTCATTTCACACATTTACGTTGCGAATCGACCTTCCGGTGGCTTTCGCTAACCTCAATCCCACCCACCCTCTCAGGCCCGCCCGCCCACTGCCCTCAGCTCCCGTCACATTCATTTTTATGTCTGCCAAATGCAAACATGGACTTCGATGAGCTGCAACTCTCACAATTTACATTGTAAATTTGTAAATTTGTGAGTGATTTTTAGTGTTTGTGCACCGCAACCCCTTTAAATGGGTTGACATCTCTATGTGTGTATGCAAATGGAGCTAATGACTTGTGAAAAACAACTGGCATAGCTGATAAAAATAAAGATAAAAATTTAGATGAGATGCGCTTTAGTGGGGAGTCTTTAACTAGGCAATGCCTGAGAATTTCAGTTTAGCTCTGTCATAACTTTTGCTATATTCTAAATTCTTAAATTTTAATATTTATAATATTATCCTTAACAATTCTTAAGCAATTACTAACTGAGAGTAAGCTGATAGTCGGGCAGGGCCACATCTATTTCTAGCCTTGCCTCATCTATTTATCCTCCCATTGCCTTGCTTAATGCATTTGTATTGAACTAAAACATTATTTTTGTTCATTTTTAATGGATGTACAGCCCGTAAAAATAATTTATAAACATACATATATATTGTTCATATATGTATATAAAAATACATTTTTTATTTATTTTTAGTTTAAGCTTTTAATATTCTTCTTTGTTTTCTCTTGGAATTAGGTATGTACATATTTAAATAATTTGTGTGTTTGAGTGTGTGTGTGGCAATGTGTGTGTGTGTGTGTGTGTGTGTGGTTGTATCCATGTGTGGTTGTTCAGTGTGTGGTTGTATCCGTGTGTTGGCGCAACGGCTCTTGTCATTTAAATAACTAAACCGAAAAAGTTTCCTCTACTCCGGGCGGTGCATTTCGACATTTATGAGAATCTGCCGGATATGCACGCCTCTATATGGAAAAACTTTTATGTTCATGTATGAAAACTAAAAGTTAACCAACAACAAGAGAAACAATAAGAAGTAAAACAGCTAACATCAACATTGTTGCTTATGAGGAATATTTGAGGCTGCCTTGGAATGACAACTGAAACTGATTTTCCCACAATAACTTGAAATTGATGTCGCCGACGGTCATCTCTGAATCGGCGGATCTCTGGCCGGCTCTGTGCCGGAACAGTATGGGCATTATGAAGGAGATGGCGTTCTGGGTGAAGCGTGGGTGCGACGCTAACATCACATAGACATAGCCAACGCCAAAGATTGCCAACTTGATATTGGAGTTGCGTATGCTGAATAGTAGATACGGGTGTGTTTCGGGCGTGTACTGGCAGTCGCCAGAGTACTCCTGGCAGAGTTTCGGCAAGTCGATCTCGAATGGCATCGAGAACGTTGCGTTGACCACATTGAAGCAAGGATTTTGAAATACGGGCATATATCCCATATGCTCCAAGGTGCTGATGAAGCGATGTATGCCCAAGGCGGCGCTCTCATACGAATAGCCCTTGGAGTCGATGTTGCCGTTCTCGTAAAGCCGTAAGTTGCACGTCGGACTCGAAAGCCGTATGAACAGCGCCGAGTGCCTCTCCGGCTCGTAGCGCGTGTCCGACAGAAAGCAGTCCACTTCACCGAGCCTAAAAAGACAGTTCGTGCGCACAAAGCAAGTGAAGGGACTGAAAGGGATATATGAATAGAATGTTAACTGCATATAAATATATAAATACATATATGTATACATCAGATAGACTTACCGATATAATATATTCAGATAACTCTCTACGGCGCTCAACTTAGATATATCTGTATAGATCCTGAGTATATCAAAATCCGAAACAGGCCCTTCTCTATTGGCTCTATTAGTCTCCAGACCTCCCAACACTTCACGTGACACTCCCATTCTCGCATTTCTCTTCGATTTGCGATCTTTCTTCGATTTCTGAGAGCCATATCGATGCAATTTGCCACGTTTGACCCTTTTGGACTTTCTCACCTTCTTACGATCTCTATACTTCATTTTGCAAGTATTTACTGAAAAGTTAAAGCTTTTTACTAAGTGCAAGATTTATAGATGACAAATTCTACAGCTTAACGCAAAACGTGCTCAACGAATATATTTTGACTGCTGCCTTTCAGTGTGACCAACTTTGGGAAATTGAGCAAACGAAAAAGCTGCTTACGCGATATATATCGTTTAGCATATGGGCAACTTTAATATTTTGGGCAATTATTGTTGGAGTTGGGTAAAAATTCACAAATATACATAATTTTCCATATTGAATATTTTATAATATTTATTTCTATAGTTTTTATTGTATTTTATTACTAATATTAATAGTCTATCGATATATTTATGCAGCTACCCTTTTAAATATCGATAGACATATTAATGCATTTACACAGCTGTCGCTTATTTCTGTTGCAAATCTGTAAGCTAATCTAAAGCTATCGGTCGGAATGATCTGTGAATACGAAATTCGATCGAATTCAGACGCTGCGAAAATAATATAATAATTTTTAATCAGATAACAAAGTTGAGAAACAGGCAAAAAGTTCTATTTTTTTAACTCGACTCAATTGTGACAAAAATGATGAGGGGTTACATCAAATTTTGAATTTTGAATGCCGATTGATGTCGCGCTTCATACGAGTCGAAAACGACATATCTCTCTGAAATCGGGCAAACAATACCCGAGCTAGAAACATTCAAAGTTCAAGAGGTAATTTTTCGGTTTCGATTCATTATTATGAAAAGTTCTTGAAGCAGCATATATCTGTGAATACGGATCAAAACTCCGAATCCAGACGCTTCTAAAGAGGTATGCTGTCCATAGATCGGATGAAAAATACCAAAGTTGTAGTCAATAAAAGTTGAGAAATAGTCAATTTTTTCAACTTTTTCGACGCGACCCGATTTTCACAAAAATGATAAGGGGTTACATCACGTTTTTGGCCAAAAATGGCAAAATTTCAAAATATATATTTTTGAATGCCGATCGATAGTCGCGCTTCATACGAGCCGAAAACGACATATCTCCCCGAAATCGGGCAAATAATACCCGAGCTAGAGTCATGTAAAGCTCAAGAAGTATTTTTTCGGTTTCCCTGCTTTAATATGAAAAGTTCTTGAAGCAGCAATAATCTGTGAATACGGATCGAAACTCAGAATCCAGACGCTTCTAAAGAGGTATGCCGTCCATAGATCGGATGAAAAGTACCAAAGTTGTAGTCAATCAAAGTTGAGAAATAGTCAATTTTTTCAACTTTTTCGACGCGACCCGATTTTCACAAAAATGATAAGGGGTTACATCACGAGTCGAAAACGACATATCTCCCCGAAATCGGGCAAATAATACCCGAGCTAGAGTCAAGCAAAGTTCAAGGGATACTTTTTCGGTTTCCATGCATTATTATGAAAAGTTCTTGAAGCAGCATATATCTGTGAATACGGATCAAAACTCCGAATACACACGCTTCTAAAGAGGTATGCTGTCCATAGATCGGATGAAAAGTACCAAAGTTGTAGTCAATCAAAGTTGAGAAATAGTCAATTTTTTCAACTTTTTCGACGCGACCCGATTTTCACAAAAATGATAAGGGGTTACATCACGTTTTTGGCCAAAAATGGCAAAATTTCAAAATATATATTTTTGAATGCCGATCGATAGTCGCGCTTCATACGAGCCGAAAACGACATATCTCCCCGAAATCGGGCAAATAATACCCGAGCTAGAGTCATGTAAAGCTCAAGAAGTATTTTTTCGGTTTCCCTGCTTTAATATGAAAAGTTCTTGAAGCAGCAATAATCTGTGAATACGGATCGAAACTCAGAATCCAGACGCTTCTAAAGAGGTATGCCGTCCATAGATCGGATGAAAAGTACCAAAGTTGTAGTCAATCAAAGTTGAGAAATAGTCAATTTTTTCAACTTTTTCGACGCGACCCGATTTTCACAAAAATGATAAGGGGTTACATCACGTTTTTGGCCAAAAATGGCAAAATTTCAAAATATATATTTTTGAATGCCGATCGATAGTCGCGCTTCATACGAGTCGAAAACGACATATCTCCCCGAAATCGGGCAAATAATACCCGAGCTAGAGTCAAGCAAAGTTCAAGGGATACTTTTTACAATTTTTTCAACTTTTTCGACGCGACCCGATTTTCACAAAAATGATAAGGGGTTACATCACGTTTTTGGCCAAAAATGGCAAAATTTCAAAATATATATTTTTGAATGCCGATCGATAGTCGCGCTTCATACGAGTCGAAAACGACATATCTCCCCGAAATCGGGCAAATAATACCCGAGCTAGAGTCAAGCAAAGTTCAAGGGATACTTTTTCGGTTTCCATGCATTATTATGAAAAGTTCTTGAAGCAGCATATATCTGTGAATACGGATCAAAACTCCGAATACACACGCTTCTAAAGAGGTATGCTGTCCATAGATCGGATGAAAAGTACCAAAGTTGTAGTCAATCAAAGTTGAGAAATAGTCAATTTTTTCAACTTTTTCGACGCGACCCGATTTTCACAAAAATGATAAGGGGTTACATCACGTTTTTGGCCAAAAATGGCAAAATTTCAAAATATATATTTTTGAATGCCGATCGATAGTCGCGCTTCATACGAGCCAAAAACGACATATCTCCCCGAAATCGGGCAAATAATACCCGAGCTAGAGTCAAGAAAAGTTCAAGGGATACTTTTTCGGTTTCCATGCATTATTACGAAAAGTTCTTGAAGCAGCAAAAATCTGTGAATACGGATCGAAACTCAGAATCCAGGCGCTTCTAAAGAGGTATGCTGTCCATAGATCGGATGAAAAATACCAAAGTTACAGTCAGTCAAAGTTGAGAAATAGTCAATTTTTCCAACTTTTTCGACGCGACCCGATTTTCATAAAAATGATAAGGGGTTACATCACGTTTTTGGCCAAAAATGGCAAAATTTCAAAATATATAATTTTGAATGCCGATCGATAGTCGCGCTTCATACGTGCCGAAAACGACATATCTCCCCGAAATCGGGCAAATAATACCCGAGCTAGAGTCAAGCAAAGTTCAAGGGACGTTTTTTCGGTTTCCCATCCTTACACTATTCATTTCCCTTGCAATATAGTTGAAAGCTTTATTTGTATGGCAATGGAAGTGAAACTTAGATATTTTATAATATTTGCTAAAAAATCACCCAGTCAGCCAAAAAAAGTTTGGGAAAACCCCATAACCCATGCCGCCAAGGCAAACAATCAAAATATCATTTAAATTCAAATCGCAGAAATTGCATAATTGAAACGCCATTGAAGTCCATTAATAACTTTATTATACAGCCAACGAAATGCAAACATGCAGAGAGCGAAAGAGAGAGAGAGGGATAAAGGGAGAGTAAGAGAGAGAGAGGTAGCACTCATATTTCTAGTGGGTGGTGCAGATGGCTGACGTTAGCTCATCAAACCCGAAAAACCACTTTGCTCAACTCTTTTCAAAGTGCATACATCATCAACGCTAAGCCAAAACAAAAAAAAAAGATATAGAAGAGCGTCGGGTGGGGGTGGTTGGCTGGGGGGTGGTTGAGTGTGCGGCGGGCGCGCTGGAAAACTTTTGTGCAATGTTGATTTTTCCGCAAGACTCGTTTTTTTGCCAAACGCTGGACGTCGAGACAGTTGCAAGGAAAGCGGCGCAAGCACTTTCCCGGCAGTAACAAAAAAACAAAGAAGGATGTAAAAGCTCCGGCAAAAGTCTTTCAATAATAAAAATATTGAGGTACAGCAGCAACAAGCGAGAGAAATATTGAGTGAAAGTTCACAGTTAGTTCAATGCAATCCCATAAATTATGCTAGGCAAATATTTGAAGGCTTTAACCAAAAATTGATTGAGTTGACTTTAAGCTGGGCCAAGCTGGGCATTGCCCGCACCCCTTTGACGCTAATGTGGCCGTTGACAAACAAAACAATGGAAACAAAGCGCTTTAATGGCTTTTGTGTGTTGAATGAATGAATGAATGCGACAACGTTTCCTGTTTTCATTTACAGCAGTCGCCAAAAAGGAACCCTCAGCTCGAACCCACTCCACTCCCGCTCTTCCCCTCTCGCTTTGTATGTCCAACAATCCATTAGCTTATATAAGTTAAAGGGCCAAGTGCACACACTCATAGGTAGAAACAGTTACATGCGCTAATCGATAAAGGGCGATGCCTGCCAGCACCACCCACCCACACACATCCTAAGGATGCTGCAAATGTAGCTACAAGTACAACTTCATTCCCATTATTGCTTTTTTCTTACAACTGCCAAAGCAAAGCTTACTCTGTGTATGTGAACTTGTAGGAGCGACAATTAAATGTGAATGTGTGTGTGTGTGTGTACTCAAGCGTCTGCAGCAGTCTGATATGCATTGAAAGTCTTCCATTTCAAGCGCTTTTGTTTACCAATTTACTCAGAATTTATGATATATTCAAGTCTTTGGGCAAAGGCATAATTTCATTTAACTTATTATTTACTCTGCTCTTCGCTCTGCAAGCAAAGCTGAAATGATTTTGATTATTTTTTATTCTTAATTAATTAATTATTGAATGACTTTCGTTTTAGATGCACTTTTTGAATCGAATTCTATTTTTTTCTATTCTATTTTAGAGCACAACATTACATATTTTTAAATATTTTTTTAAAATTTGTTGAAAGGCAAAAAGTATTCGAAATAAAATTAATATTTTAAGATTTTCAAAATTAATATAAAAATATATTGTAAAGTAGTTAATAATATATATAATAATAATAATAATAATAATAATGATTTAATATAAATACATATAATCATAATATTTATAAAAATTTGAGCTATAGTGCTACTTATTTTTATGAATTTCCCTTTTATTCTTCTTAAAATTAAAGAAAAATATATATATTAAAATTTGATTCAGTATCATATCAACTGATTTTTTTGTTATAACTTATTATATATACCTTCCCACATAAATCAATCAATAAATCAATGTCTATACTCACGCAGCTCGCTCCTCTGTTTGCGACACAACAAGTGCCGCATCAGCACAAATAGCCTGATCTGTTTATGTTTATTTGTATCAATAATTTTTTGTTTATAACTAATGAGCTGTAGGCTTATGTATCGTCGACTCAAGCTCAGCACTTCAAATGAGAGCCACTCCGAAGCGCAGTCCCTATAGCTCGCTGTGTAGATCTGTGTAGAATTGGACGCATATGAGGAGGGATTAGGCCTTGCCGAAGCAATTGTGCGCTATATTTAGAAAATTTACTTTGGCTATGAATAAATGTCTGTAAGAGCTGAGCTAATGTGTCCCAAAGGTATTGCAACAATTTTGTTGTTACACAAAAGTATTAAAGACGAGGGAGGTCGGCTGGATATTGATAGAAGCTAAGGCTCGGTCAGATATAAATATATTTATGTATATATCTTATAAGATTTTTATAAGAAAAAATGTTTGTATATTGAATATATATAATGAAAGGCCTAAAATTGTAAAATATATAATGAAAAGTAAAGACTTATGAAATAAAAAGTAAAAAATTATGAAATGCCTTGAATAAGTCAAGTCAAATCAAAGGCTCGGATCATGTTTACAGCTGTCTAATGTTGACCAAATCATGATTTAACAGTGCCTTTTGAGCATAACATTTGAGCCTACCTAAAGAATTTTTAGCAATAAAGTATATAAAATAAAATATATATAATATAAATTAAAATAAATAAAAGTAATATAAAATAATATAAATATAATTTCTTAGCCCCTTCTATTATTAATCAAATATCTCATTTATTATTATTAGATTTCTATACTTTGATGCTCGCATTAAATTTGCACTCAAATCGTCGGCAATGTTTCAGCCGTCAACTAATTAGACGTTCCAGGGCCGTGCCCATGTCACTGCACGCCCCCAAGCTCATTAGGGCGGCCTCTGTATGAGTCTATATGTGGTTGTGTATGTGGGGGTATTACCATGCGGAAAATCAATAGCTCTATTATTGTGGAAGCGAGTGACGCGCTTCGACGCGCTGATTGACAGCCTAATTGAGGTTTCCAATTGGCGGGGCCAACGACCGACACAACTTTGATTGTGCTAATAAGAATATTGTAGTAATATGCGAAAAGACGCCATGCCGGACCCGGACACCCCTTAAGACATTCAATATTTGCTGCTGTCTCACACTTGAGGCCGTTGCCGTTTGAATTTTTTATTGATTGAACTGTTTAATGTCAATTGCTGTGCAAATACTAATCAAATGCTTGGTTTACGCAATTAAGAAGCAAACACAATTCACACACACCCACACCCGCACGCACACCCATCTCTGCCACGCCCACGCAGCGGCATGTAACGCTCTTAATTAGCATTTACATTGCGTGCAACACAGTGCAGCAAAGGACATCAAATTAACGTTCAACACGAATGTGTCGTCCACCCCTTACCCCTTACCCCTTTCCAGCCCTTTTCCACGCCCCCCAAATAAATTTTGGTGAAACATCGGTCAAAAACCCCAGCGAATGCCCAAGTCTCGAACGTATATCGAATGCAGTTTGTTGTCGGCCCATTAAAAAGTCTCGACTGCGCGCGTCTCGTTTGCTCCTCCTCGCTCCACACAGCCCTTTACAATTATTCCCAACTTTATTCAGAGTTAAAATACAAATTTTTTGCTTTTTGTTATTGAACTTTCAAAGGGTTTTGGCTCTGAACTCGGCTCGGACATGACATAACAAAAGCTTCGTGAGAAAAGTTCACGAATATTTGATTTCAATAAATTTTTTTATACATTTTCCTGTTATTTATTTGTTTGTTTGCTGCTTGGTTCAATGTGCCAAGGATAGCTTGTTAAAAAGTTCTATGCATTCGCCTATAATAATTGGATTCAATTAACAATGAAAAAATATGTGAAAAAATATATATTGAAGTAAAAAAGAGTGGGAAAAAAAGGATTTGAGGCAATAGACTGAGACAGACTGTAAACGTTTTTGGATTTGTATCAGAAAAATAAATAGTTCAAAAAAGGGTTTTAAACACAATATATATTGAAGGGAACTTGCTGAAAAAATTAAATAAAATTGTTTATAAATATTTCTTTACAAATTTTACATAATATGAATAATTTATTTTAATAGTAATATAATAAAATACTGAAAAAATATTTTAAATATCAGCTTAAGTTATCCAATGTGTATATCAATATATGAATAGCTTATCTTATTTATTAAATTATTAATCGAATTATTTTTTTATATTCAAGTAAATAACATTTTTTTTTATTATATTTTATTTATTTTTTGTTTTTTTATTACATCGGTCAAAAATTTATATATTATTTAACTAGTTTTCTGTTACCTTTAATAAGTTTAAAAAAATTACTTCTATAGTTTTTTATGATTTTTTTAATTTTATCTACTTCGGCTGAGTGTTTAATATTTTTATTTATTTTTTTGCCATTTTTAAATTAAAAAAAAAAAAATTATAAAAAATATTACAATCAAGATTTATACTTAAAATATTTTTTATTTATTATATAAAGTGGTGTAATAATTATTACTGCTTCCATTGAATGTAACTTTGATATCAGAGCAAGTTGAAGTGTTTTACATATTAATTGCATAGTTTAGCAATTAAAGAGAGTACTTTGAAATGTTTGCGTAGAGCAAAATGATAAATTATTTGCGCTTTAGTCAAGCATGGCTATCATATATACATATATAAACGAATTTCATTTGAATAATTCTAATATTATTTGCTATTTGATTGCAGCTGCAAATTGTAATTAAGCGCCACAAAGTGTGCTAGGGAAATGCACAATATATTATGCGAATTATATCTAAATATTGCCACACTTACCACAGTTCTTAGCCAGTGCTCATAATTAGCCATTTGCAGACAGGCATTTGCAGTTCATAATAATCTGTGCTTGCCTTACGACTGGAGCTGACAAAATGCCAGACGCTGGCGCCAAGAAAAACGTCTGTTCTAATAATCCGCTCAGCAAACTAGAAAAAAACTGAATTGCTTTCGAGTGTTTTAAAATGATTCCCATTGCACTTATATGCTACTTACTTTAGACAACATCTCACACACACACGCGCAGAGAGCCGCAAACACCCTGGGCAGGACATGATATCCGTTTGTGCTCATTCAAATCGCATGTAAAAACTGTGTAGCATAGTTTTTGGCACAGCCCGAGGAGTCAGCACTTGGACGGGTTCCAACAACAACAGCGGCAATGGCAAAAAATCGCAATATAAAACGTGAAATGCTTTTTGGGAGCTGCGAGGCACAGGAAGCGGCGGAAGCACATAGCGCTGAAATAAAGTGTTGCATACTGTTTGGCGCAACAATAATAAAATATCGCATATTTTGCGGCTGCACAGAATTATAGCAGCGCTTTTTATGGCCAGCCCCCCAGCCCGACGCTGTTATTTTAACAGCCACAAGCTAATCCGCAGCAGAAGATCTGCTAAAAAACAGAAAACAGATTTGGTAAAACGCAGCTAATCTTGACTTGAGCTGTAAAGTACGCCAATTTCAAAAGCTTAACAGTAGTTGACCGAGATATATGGAAAGCTTTTGTTAACCAATTAAAGGATCTTGAGAAGATATATTGAAGATTAATATTTAAAGGCAGTGAAATGAATATATATCTATATAGTTATTTATTATACATAATATAAATATTATATATCTTAATAAATATTAGATATCAATGGGAACGATAACTTCAGCACTCACTCATAATATATATCTATAATCGATATATTTCTTTTTTTATATTTTTTTATTTTATTTATATTTTAAATAGTATCAAAGTCTGGAATAATCTATTTCTACAAACCAACTATTTTATACATGATCGATAGTAATATATAGCGGTAATTGCCATAAAAATCGACAACTTCCACATTCAAGTTTATCATTGAACTTTAATGCACAAGCATATCTAAAGGGTATCCTTGTGCTTCACCCTTGCCACTCTTCCGCTTAGTTGCTTACGCCGTTGACTGCCCTCTGTTACCAATTGCAGAGCAACAAAAACTTTAATGGCAACAAATGCTCTCCCAGCCAGCTCCATTTTATATTTGATATTTTATTACATAACATTTCCCTGGCTTATTACATTTTGGCTTTTAAGCTGTTGACACAACTTGATTTCCGCAATCGTTCCTGCCATTCTCTCTCTCCCTCCGCCGTGCTCGTATTACGGCAGCCGTGACTGGTCAGCAGTGCAGTGCAGGGCCAGGTTCAGCTTAGTTCAGTTGAGTTTGGAGTCTATTCGCTGTTTTGGTGTCCCCAACGAGGGCCACCCACGTCGTTTTGTTTTAGCTTTACGTTCAGCCTCGTTCTTTGTGCTGCTTTCCGCTCTGCTGTTCGCTTCGGTTCTGTTTGGTGTGTTCTTGTGTGTGTTTTCACTTTTGGGAGTTGAAGCTGCCTGCTGCCTGCTGCCTGCTGCTTTTTGTGCTGACCCAGAAAACAGAATTGTGTCTAATGGGTTTTTGTTATGTTTTTTGACATTTTGGGAATAATGTTTCCGTTTCCGGTTTAAGGTGTGCTGTGCGAGCGCACTGCCAGCCGGCTGTATGCGACAATTTCCGCTGGGCGCCACGAAATAAGGTCAACATGCTCTTTAGCTGATTTCATAAAACAAAAGTCACACACAAGTCACCGAATGCCAAAAGAAGTCGAAAGTCTCTCAGCCCACTTTCAAGCATCTCATATATATCGTATATATATATATATATATATATATATATATATATATATATAGTATCTCTTCGGTATAAATTGCTGCTGCGCGAGTGCTGCGCTATCAACATCAAAGATGGGCACATTCAGATACTTTCAGCTAATTTCAGTGCGCCGTAAACATGACAACGTAATTATTTTTTCTGTCATCCGCCTGCGCTGCGCTGCGGATAAGACAAGGCCACCCCCTCGGGTGGCTGTGATTAATGGCGCCGGGGCCGAGGCGACATTTGCATACGAAATTGAAAGCAAATATTTGCAGTGATACAACAAATAAAAAGAAGAGGCACAAGAAGCGAAATTTGCGAAGCCAAACACGAAGCGTTGCGCTAATTGCACTTTGACTTTTGAACCGTATGCAAACCCCCACGAGTATCGACAGTCTACATACAGCACACACACACACACATGATCAACGACCCACACACACATCGTCTATCTGTGTCAGTGTCCTTTTATGTCTGGCTCTGACGAAATTAGCAAAGTAATTCACAGCGTCAAGTCTCAAGGTCTGCGCAGCACACGCCCAGACGCCTCAATCAAGCTGCCTCTGCGACGCCATTTGATGTATATTTTATATGTGTATATATATGTTCTATATATATGGCATATCTGCTTTATTTAATTGCTGCAATTCCAGCCAAGTGGCTGTGTCGTCAGGTAATTTAGGCTACCCAAAAAAATCAATATGAAATGCTAAAGCTCAGCTTTATGTGCGACTTTAAAGTCGGCAACTCCCACGAGCCGAAACCATTTGAAATGCGCATATTTCAGCACGCTGAAGGGCTAAACACAATTTATGAGATTTGCATAAATGAAGTCAAATTTTGTTATTTATAGAAAGGGTTTCTACAATTCCAAGCACTCTCCCACTTATTGCTGCGATTAAAATTCCCAGAAATTTATATATTCATGAGCTGCCCGAAACCTATTGGATTAACTCTTTATATGTAAGTTAAGGCAACGTAAGGGCATTAGCAAAAGTAACCTGAATTATTTAATAGGAGAGTATTTAGCAGGTTAAATTTTAAATTCTTTCTCAATATTGTAATGCAATTTTTTTAAGTATTTTATATAAATATAAAAATGTGAAAATATAAAAAAATATATAAATCTATAAATATATAAATATATAAACATATAAAAAATATAAAAATATACATAAAATACATTTAATAATATAATAATATTTATTTATTAAATACAACAGACAATTCACATTATTTAATTTATTAAAATTAATTAATAAAAAAAAAATTATAAATATATATATATATATATATATATATATATATATATATATATATATATATATATATATATATTTATATATAAATATAAATGTATATATATATATATAAAATATATATATATATATATATATATATATATATATATATATATATATATTTATATATATATATACATTTTTTAAATATTATTGACAAAAATTATAAATGACAGACTCTTTTTAACAAATATTTATTTAAGTATATCATTTTAAAATAAATTGTTTTATAGTCTGTGCTCAGTTGAAATATTTGCTTAAGCCAGCAGCAGTAGGATTTTTAATAAATATATTTCAACAGCTCTTTAAGTTATTCTAGACTTTTAAATGCTGAAAATTAATAATTAAATATTGAAAATAGGTAATTAAATTTTCGTGGCGCTTATCAAGTCTAAAAACAATTTTAAAGCTTTTAAGAAATTTCACCACACTTCGGCTATTCACCTATGTGATGCATCCACTACAGCCTTTAGCTATTATAATATATATTATTTTGTATTATTCCCAAGCATATATGACTTTAATATTTATTTATATTATAACAGCTAGAAGCACTTAGTTCTCTTCATATAATGCTAATTTTCTTCGCACAGCAGCTACTATTAAAAGATATTGCAAATCAGGCTGCACCCAAAATAACTTCTATTTATGTTTCCCCAGATACACACACACACACATACGCATACACATATTCATATGCACATGGCCTATATTTATATTTAGTATATGGTAGCGCAATATTATCATTATTAGAACTCATTAGCAGCATCATTTCAGCTAGAGATATTAGACGAAGGGCAGTCAGTGAAAGCGAAGCGATATACAATCTATTTGAATAGGCGTAGCCTGAGTGTTGGCATGGTATGAATGTGTGTAAGTATGTGTGAGTGTGTGTGTGTGTGCGTGTGTAGTGCCTGAAGTGCTATAATAATGTGGCCATAGACAGAGTGAGCGCAGGAGCAGTGGCATGAGCATTGAATGTGAGCTAATTTGGCCTGAAATCCGTTATTATGTTTGCTGAATAGTGGAAACAAATCAGGGAGAATATTATATGATTATTATTTGAGATAATATCGAGCTAATGGCAAATTGAAACCGATCAAAATAATTAACGAAAATAGAAATTCTGCTCCAATTAAGATAAACAACGAGCGCGCAAGGCAAACAGAATGAAAGTAAAATTCCCATTCAGATTTCGGATTGTCATCTGCAAACGGTGCGACTTCATTTCTGCTGGCAGGACGAGGGCGAGGGCGAGGGCGAGGGCGACGGCGAGGACATTCGTGTCGTGCTGGGCCCCGGCGTGTACATGAGAAAATGCCTGCCGGAAATCGTCTGCATTGTGCGAGATAACAATTTTCATGCAATGACCGAGACGAGCGCCTGCTGCCCCCTGTCCGACCAGCCGCACACAGAGAGTGCCTACCGCACTCATTACTTATAATGGCGCTTGATGGTGATGATGACAACTACAACAACAACAACAACAACAGCAACAATGAAGCTCAGCAACTGATGCGGAACTGGGCAGCGGATTGCATTTCAAGTGGCATTTCTCAATGCGGCACACACAGTTGTATACAAAATCGAAAAGCCCGGGCCAGACGATGCCAAATGTACTCGTAACGTTTAATTTCCGCCAGAGAAAGGGCTAGAGAGGGGCAGAGCGAGGGCTGCTGGACTATGCATACAACACACAACATGTCTGCGGCTAATATAAAACGAAGAATGCCATGAGGTACGACGAACAGCGCATTATGTGCACTGAGCGCAGGGCGATGACGATGCCGATGACGATGACAACAGTTCAGCTGTTCAGCAGCTCAGCAGTTCCTGTAAGCTCTGTCCGACTGTGTCCAAGTCCCGGCCACATCCGCATATTCGCATCAATTACATTACATTCAAGCCATAAACGCTATCAACGTGCGTCACGGATTTGTTTGCACTCAGAGCGTTCTGTTTGCCGATTTGCAGCCATTATGGCCACACAAATATTTTTGTTAACCATGGCTGCATGGTTGCATGGGAGCTGTGAATGAGTGAACGATTGATTAAGCTTAATACACAGGTCAATGGGCTGCAGTTGAGCTCTTAAGCTGTGCCATGATAGCAGTCTAAATAGTGGATATAGTTATATATAAGTTTCTACATAGACTACTTTCACATTGCTGAGCTGAGGGTGCAGTGGATTGACGGAGTTTATTACTGATTTTTGGCTAATATAATAAATTATCATTATAAATTATAGCCGGACAAACAGCCGGACGGACGGACGGACTGACAGACGGACTGAACTCAATCGACTCGGCTTGTCTCCCTGACCAAGAATATATATACTTCATGGGTTCTGTCACGCCTCCTTCGGCCTGTTGACCTGATTTCCCATTTGCCATCTGCTCAGAGTATAAAAACAGTTATAATTATATACAGCAAAAATGTAGAAAATTCTAAAAATAAAGAACTAAATATAAATAACTAAAAAATAATAGAAAAAAGGTAGAAAACCGTTCAAGACACCCTTATAATATACCCTGGCTTAAAAATAATTTTCGCTGCAGAGTTTGCTTTTGCTTATGAGAAAACCACCAACAACGTTTCAACATTTTTACCTTTAATAACTGCAGTATTTTAAAAAACAAAACCAAAAAAAAAAAACAACAAACCTGAGACCAAAATAAACGTAAAAAAATACAGATGAGCATAAAAAGCTTTACCTTTGCCTTTGAGTTTGCCGTTGCCTTTTGGGTGGGATTATGCGCTTTGTTGTGGAGCCTTTGAGAATTAATTTGAGCATATATTTTATGACACTCAACTGTAATATTTGTGGACATTTTCTTCATTTGTCTGACTGTGCTGTTCTGTTTTGTTCTCTTTGCAGAATGCTGGCCCTGGACTATGCCGGCGTCGTTGGCTGTGCGGCGCTCGCTTTTGTTCTATACTTAAACACATTAAACGCCGGATTTGTCTACGATGACAGGTGAGAGAAATTTAACCGAATTAAAAATTCCATATGTCAGCAAGTTGACGAAGGTAAATGGGACTCGAGAGCTGGGGACAAGCGTCTCTGGGTCTCCGGGCGACATTTTGTCGACGGCTACGCGCCTGAATGACTGTGCGGCTAAGTGGGTGGGTGGGTGGATGTATGAATGGGTGGTTCGATGGTGGCGAGAACTTTTTATGATTAATTGGGCCGCCAAGTGCCGCGCATTGCGTTTTGATAAAAATCACTATAATAAATTTTACGGCTTGCCTAATTGTAAAACTGGCAACGAACTGCCAGCTTATCGCTGTATATATATATATATATACGTATATAGAGTATATATTATTTGGTCTATTGTCAAAATCAGACGCTGGCTGCTGGCGAGCAAATTAAAAAACAAAAACTGTTGATTTATGTTCTCCTTTTGCTGGGCAGCCAGTGTACAAAATTGGTCTGAACTTGTTCTTCTTAGGCTCATTCAGCGAGCTCACCTAGCATTGAAATGCTGCTGCTGCCCCATGCTCCGCCCCCTACCCAAAGCTGAACCTGAACGCAAACGAAATTACCCATAAATATCAAAAGTCATGTACAATGGACAGGAATTTCCCCCGAGGAGCAGCACTTGGAGCAACAGCAGCAGCAACAGTCAGGCGGCAGCCACAGCTCGGACAGCCGGACAGGAAGAGTGCTCTCCACTACCTATGCCTTACTCCCTGCCCATTGCCATGCCCATTCCGAATCCCATTGCCATTCCCCCTACCCTTGCCTTAGACGAAGTCAACCGCTGCGTTTCTGGACGCCAAGTGACGCCACAACTACAAAAACGAGCAAACAATTGGACTTGGTGTACGCTCAGTTTAGGGGCTGGGGTAGTGGGTGGCTGCGAGGGGGTTGGTGGGAGGGTGAGCGACCCGCAGCATAAATGGGAAGTTATGCACAAAGTGCTCAGCCAAAAGCTTCAGTTGTAGCTCGTTATTTTGTGCAGTTGCTACTGCTGGTATACCCTGTAAGCGGGGTGTTAAAGGGGTAGATATTGGCTGCAATAGACGAAGATCTTGAAGATTTTGCCTATACTGGAGAGAGGCAACATTAATCATATTCGAATTTTCGAGTTAAAACACAGTCAAAGAAATTGAATTAAAAATTTAAAAAAATAAATATATATATTTTATAAAAATTCTATAATTTAAACCTTCAATTGGAAACTTATATATATAAATTATAGATTAGACATATAACAATTTTAACTTATTATAAATCTATATATCGAAGTTATCTCAACTTCAATATATTTGTGCACAGTCAAAGAAATTGAATTAAAAATTTAAAAAAAAAATAAATATATATTTAAAATATATTTTATAAAAATTCTATAAATTCACCTTCAATTGGAAAATTATTTATATAAATTATAGATTACACATATAACAATTTTAATTTATTATAAATCTATATATCGAAGTTATCTCAACTTCAACTCAACTTTCCACAATATCTGCAAGTTCATGCCCAAGCTTCAGCTTCCCATTGTTGTTTATTTTTTTGCTCTGGCTTTTGGCAGAAAACAAGCACAAAACTTACAGACACACTCAAATAATAAACGCAACTTATGTAACTCAGTGCCACCTTAGTCCAGCTCCCCCTCCTCATCTGCTTGCCTAGTTGAACAAGGCTTCCCTTTTGGGGACAAAAAGTTCTTGGCGAGTTGATGTTTTTTTGGCCAGAACAGCGGATGCTACTGTGGTCAGTTTCACGCAGCTGCCAACACCAACTCTGGCCATTGCCTACCTATGCAGCTTCAGCTATTGTTGTTGTTGTTGTTGTTGTGGTCACACACACACACAACATGGCCACAGTTGCCACATGAGCACAAGTTATTATTGTCAAGCCAAGCCAAACAAAACATGATTTATTAAATGGCAGCATTCCCTTCAATTTGTTTCCTATCAACTGGAAAAAGAGCAATGGCCATAGAGTGAGGGTTCGTTGGCTGGGCGTTTCGGGGGGTGTGGCATTGCGATCCATAAACATTTTTCACGTGTGCTGTGAATTGTTTCATGTTTCGTTTCGTTTCGTTCGTCGTTTTACCATTTTGTTTACACACACACACGCAGACAGGACATCCAGACACACAGAGGTGTGTGTGTGGGTGTGGGTGTGGGTATAATATGTATTCTGTTCTGCAATAGTTGCAGAGATATGAGTTTTTAAAAAGTTTCGCATGATATATTTCGGATACAAATCACAAAGTAAAACGAGTTATGCTCGAAGTTGTGACCCACACACACATTGCCTGATAATAAATGCATTGCATTAAGTGTGTTTTGTGCGCCAATTGAAGTAACGATCTTCATGTAATACTAATGAGATAAGTTTGGGGCAGGCATTGCATATATATGTGGGCAAGGCAAGCAAATTGGTTTTATATGCGAAGTTGAGGGTGTGGCTATATGATATATAATGTATAAAATATAAATGTTGATATAAGCCTGACTTCGGCATCAAAGGAGTAAAGAGAGAGCTAAGGAAGGCAACAGATTTGCTTCATATATTTAAGAGCACATTTATTTCATTTACTTTAAGTCCTAGTCTTATATGACTTACAAGAAAATCTTAAGGCTACTCAAATATATTATTATTTTATAATCTCTACTCTTCTTGACGAACTAGAGCTGTTAGTGATTTAATAACTAATTTTTCATGAACAAGAAATTCATCTTAAAATACATATAAATTATTATTTTTTATTTTGTATAAATTAATATATTTTTAATTGTTATTTAAATATTTTTTAAAAATTAATTTTATATCAATTTTTATTTGATTATTTTTTATCAACTTATTTTATTATAAAAAATATTTTATTATTATTTGTTTTTATTATTATTATTTGTTTTTTTTTTTTTATTTTAATTATTACCTGATTATTTTTTCGTTAAAATATTTAAAGATTATTATTTAATTATTTTATATTTTTATATTTATATATTTATCTTGAATTATATTTTATTATTATATTTATTTTTATTTAATCATTTTATTTATTATATTTATTTGTTTTTATTTTCTCTTACACTCGCTTACATATGAATTTTCCCTAAATTATATATGCATTTCATTCTCATTTAAGTTATATATATTTCTTCTGCCACAAAAAAAACATACCCAAAGTCGGCTTAATTCTGTTGCCATTGCAAGCTGTGTCTACAATATTAGGTGGCCCAACAGGTCTCGTTTATCATTTTGCCACAGAAATTGTCACTTGATTTTAAAGAGCTTGCCATGGCAGATTTTGAAAAGCTTTGCCTACGGTCAAACGTTTCACACCTCACAACTTGATATATTTGCCTTTCCCACAAAAAAAACGAAGAAAAAGATAGAAAAAAGCAACAGCAGCAGCAACGCAGCTACAAAATGTTGCCAAAGAGCCAATCTGCAGTCTTACAATAATTTATGTGCCGTATTAAAAGGACAGCGACAACAGACAACAACAACAGCAACAACAAAGGAGTATGAAAGGCAACGTTACGTATACGTAATTTTTTGATGGCCATACGCCCATTAGGCTCCAAGCACACTTCGACAGCGATAGAGTGGGCACGGCTAGAGCTGGTAGCAACGGCATTTTGTGCTCGCTTTTTTTATAGAATATCGAAAATTTTCACTTTACATAAGCAGCAGCAGCAGCAGCAGCTCCACAAAACATACAAGTGTTTGCGGGTAGCCATAACGCCAGCGTATCAGGTGAGGGGCCACAACGAAGGTAGCGATGGAGTATGGAGTGGAGAGGCGCTGTGTGGCTGGCTGGCTGGCATGCGGACAGAGAGGCTGTGCTACGTTCGCATTGGGTGTCCTCGCTTGCTGCTGATGCTATGATATATTGTCTTCGACAAAAGCCAACCACAGTCCTGTGAGTGCGTGTATGTGTGAGTTTGAGTAGGTGTAGGTGAGTCTTTTGCCAGAGTACAGTGGAGCGATTTTTGATTGTAATGTAAAAAATAAAATTATATGAGTACTAGATGAACATATATATTAAATCAAGAGAAAATTGAAGAGAAAAAAACTGTTTTTATTC
Source organism: Drosophila peninsularis (assembly GCA_035047485.1). Classification (NCBI taxonomy): domain Eukaryota; kingdom Metazoa; phylum Arthropoda; class Insecta; order Diptera; family Drosophilidae; genus Drosophila; species Drosophila peninsularis. The sequence continues at coordinate 4,927,274 of JAWNPN010000014.1, forward strand.
ATAAATTTATATATTTAATATTTTTAATATATTAATATATATATTGAGGGGTATAATAAAAAAAAATTTTATTAAACATATATTTTTTTTATAAAAAAAATTAGATATATATAATTTTTTATTTTTTTCTGGTTAAGAAAAAATATTTTTTTTAATTATAAAATTAATTTATAGAAATTTTAGTGTGATTTATATTTCACTAATGATATTTTATCTTTTTAATGCTCCCCACTGTATGTAGCCGTGTGCCTCTGGCCACGGCTCGTGCCTTAGCCAGGCAGCTCCTGTCTCCTGGCTACTGCCTGGCGCTCGAGTGCGAACGATAACGGCAGCTACTACATGCCACACTTGTAAGCTGCTTAAATCTTGGCATTTTTGTTGCTGCTGCTGCTGCTGCCGCTGCCGCTGCTGTTGCTGACAAAGTGCCCCAGCAATGCCGCCTGTGCTGCTGCGTTGGTGTTGATGTTTTCGTTGTTGTGCCCCACGCTGCTGCCACCTGCTCGGCGAGAGTATTGCTATTCATTCACTAGTTACGATGATAAAGCACAAAAAAGGCACTGCGGATATTCTGCTGATGAGACGATAATGTTGACGCTGACGTTGGGCGACAAGTTTCGGCGTCGCCAAGGCAAGGCAAGCCACACACACACACACACACACACACACACACACACAGTCTCCTTGCCCCTCCGCTTTGAGTGGGCAAAAATTAAGCCGAAAGGCAACACAGAGCTTGCTTGGCACACAATGCCCCGTTGTTGCTGCTCGAAGGTATGCAGCCCGAAATGCTTTTCAATATTTGCCATCGTTTGGCTCCTGCTGCTTGAGATCCTTTCAAATGAGGCGTAGCTAAATTTTTGTTGTGCGTTGCCATAGTGAAGGCAGCACAAATGCAAAAATTGAAACTGCAGCCGAAGCACACACAGAGACTCCCTACACCAGTTCACTTTTTCTTGAGCTTTGTGTGCTTCCGATAAGAATTTGTTTGCTTTTGCTCCTTCGCCGTCTCTCTCTCTCTCTCCCTCTCTATCTACAACATTTTTGTGGCTGCTTTGCGCAGAAGAAAATGCCAATTGAAATTGAAGTATAGATGAGTGTTCCAAAGCAATGACTGCTGGTGGTGCTGCTGCAGCTGCCCCACCCATAACTTATGCACGTCTCCAGCCAGCGAATTTGCAAACCCAATTTGTGGCATATGCCACACACCCGCCTCGCACTCGGGCGTCCGCTTTTATGCCACCATTCATGCATATGAAGTGTTGCATGCCACACACCCTCCACTCACACAGACAATATGGAATTGAGAACCATTCACAATATGTGTATATATAGTATTTCCGGGCAGCTGCTAAATAAAATATTCGTATTAAAATTGAAAAATGCATTTTCATCTTTTTCTCTCTTTTTTTTTTTTCTTTTGCTCGTCTCCTGAATTGCTTTAGAAATTACGAAAATATTTGGGTTTTCGCATATGAAGTGCTTTTATTATTTTTACCTATCCATTATTTATTTATTTTTCGCATATGGCTTGAAAACAGATTCATCCCTTCCATAGCCCCCAGCTGGGCAGCAAAAAAAAGCTAGAGCGAAATGCTTGTGTTAACTTTTGAGCTTGAATGCCAGAAACCTAAAACTACGGCCCGCGGGCCAGTTAAGACCAAAGTAAACACAAATTACTTTCGGGCGAGCGTGGGCGTCTGTCCATGTCAGTTATCTATGAATGAATAGCAGAGTTTAAAGCTTTAAAACAAAACTTTTGGGCACATTAGCAAAAAGGGAATTTCCATTTGGCCTACATACTTTAAAGTTTATGTTAGTTACTTAACTAAAAAGTTTATTGAATGTGTGTTAAGTTGGATTATATATGTATATAATATATATATATATATATATATATATATATGTAGACAGTGCCAGCAGAAAGATAAGTTGCTGCCTCCAGCAGAAAGTTTATAATAATCAAAAGCATATTCGAGAAGGCTTTACATTAGCTTGGAAGCTAATTGCTTACAAATATAGCTTACTATAAAATTAATTTTATAGCTAACTATTTTTATAATAATAACAGCCTAAGTTTAACATTCTATTAAAGAAAAACTAGTCATGTATAAAGATCTTTATAAATTCTAGCTCGCTTCTATCTACAATTTATTGTAATTTTTTATCCTGTGTAATACAGCAGGACCCTCACAATTTTCATAGATTTTCCCATTAAAGTAGCTTATGTTAAAACTCCTTCGTTTTAATGTTAAGTTTCCTTTACATACTATGTTAATATTATTCCTTATTGGCCTAATGTTAAGGATCAACACCTTAACATAGTCTGCTAATGTTATTCAGTACTAAATGTTAATGTAAAAGTTTTTTAACATAGTCTGTTAACATTGTTTCTAGCTATGTCAAGTCTAATGCCATGCAAATTCCTTCAGCTCAGCCCTTAACACGCCAATCAATATCAGTTTTATAACATATGAAAACCTCTTCAACAAATTTCTTTAAAAATACAAAAACAAAGCAAATTTTGAACTGATTGCACTTTCCTTAAATACCTGTTACACTTTTTCAGTATTATCGAATAGATTTGTTTGGCTTGTGCCATTTAAGCTCAGTGAAGCGTTGACTCTGCGAGGGAGAGTTAATTAATAGCATTTGCTGGATAACGTTGAAAACTAATTATGCATAAAATAGCTAAGGTATTATTGCAAACCTACTATAAATTTCAAACTGTGCAACAATAACAACAAAACAACATCGAGAACAACGACAGCAAAGGTCCTAGGCCTTGGCTGGGCTGGGCTGGGACTGGGACTGGAACTGGGACTGGGACTGGAAATCGATTAGAACAACAAGCAAAGCTACAACGGTGAGGCAATTACCAAAGAGCCGTTGACTTTGCCAGTGACAATAGAGAGTGCCGATGAGAGTGTGTAGGGTGTGTGTGTGTGTGTGTGTGTGTGTGTGTGGAGTAGAACAACAACAACAACAACAACAACAACAACACTGAGCACGACACCAAGTGCGCCAACAAATCGGCAATTAATCAAGGCACGAAAAGGAGGCAGCGAGTGGTGTCCTGTCGCTCGGCACTTTAACAATATTTATGCCGGGCACAAAAACAAAAGGACAATAAAAATAAGCAGAGGCACAGCCTTTGCTAGCTTGACTAGCTCAAGTTGCATGTGGCAGGAAAGCCGATCCGAGCTAACTCCACTCCACTCCACTCCAGTCCGAGTCGAGTGGAGACAGAAGAGAGAGAGAGAGAGAGGGAGAGAGTTAAGTTTGGCCGCAGGGTTTTGTGCTTTGGGGCTGACTGGGCAATTAATCATTTTAATTAATAGGACAGGTGTGCCACAGGTTGTTGTCGGCCCAGGTAATGCGAGCATGCTACATACTATCTCACTCGCTCCTATCTCTCCTTGCAGGCGCGCCATCTTGGGCAATGCGGATGTAACCGGAGCCGGGCCGCTGGCTCAGCTGCTGCAGAATGATTACTGGGGCACACCGCTGACGGACAGCGGCTCCCATGGCTCCTGGCGTCCGTTATGCGTGCTGGGCTTTCGTCTCAATTTCGTGCTGGGCGGCGGCGCTGCCTGGCCCTTCCACCTGATCAACCTGCTGCTGCACGGCCTGGCCACCGTCTTGGTGGTGCACGTGGCACGCACCCTGTTGCCCACACGTGCGGGCGTCTGGGCCGCTGGCTCTCTCTTCGCCGCCCATCCCGTACACACAGAGGCCGTGGCGGGTGTTGTGGGTCGCGCGGACCTAAGTGCCACAGTTTTCTGCCTCTCCGCCTACCTGGTCTATCGCCGGCACATGCTGCACAGGGATTGGCACTCGCTGGCGCTCACTCTGCTGCTGGCTTCAGCCGCGCTGCTCTGCAAGGAGACGGCCATTACGATGCTGCTGCTATGCGGACTATGCGACGTGCTGTTCGACCGGGGCGTAAAACACGCCGGAGACAACAAGGTGAGTGTGGCAGCGCCTTAATGCTTAACTGAAGTGTGAACTAACGCAGCTGGGTTATAATTTACTGATTAAACTAAAAACTATTGCTGTAGTACAAGTAATCGATAAGTTATCGATAACTGCAAAGCAAATCAGATATCTTATATACCCCAACTCCACCCATTCCAGCATCGTCTGCGCTCGCTCTCCATTCTGAGCGTCGTGCTGCTCTGCGCCTGGGTTATAATTTACTGATTAAACTAAAAACTATTGCTGTAGTACACGTAATCGATAAGTTATCGATAACTGCAAAGCAAATACTATATCAGATATCTTATATACCCCAACTCCACCCATTCCAGCATCGTCTGCGCTCGCTCTCCATTCTGAGCGTCGCGCTGCTCTGCGCCGTCTACTGTCGCCTCAGCATTGTGCCACGCCCCTCGACTGCATTCTCCGCCGCCGACAATCCGACGGCCCACGAGCCCATCTGGTGGACACGCACACTCAGCTACCTGTACCTGCCTGTGGCTAACTTTCAGCTGCTACTGTGGCCGCAACACCTGAGCTTCGATTGGGGCATGGAGGCCATACCACGCATCCGCACGCTTTGGGACGCTCGGAATGCGCTGAGCATGGCATTCTATGGAGTCTTGTTGGGCGTGACCTGCAAAGGCATTCGCTGGCGCTGGCGCTGCACTGCCAGCGGCTCCATGGACTACGCAGCTGTGGCCACGAGCATTTCCCTGCCGCTGCTGCAGCGTCTCGGCGGCAGCAGCTGCCAAGCCTGGCACGGACTCGTCTGCGCCTGCCATCATCAGCTCAAACAGCAGCAACGATCGTCGCTGCAGCACAAAGCTTCGCTCAGCTGGACTTCCTGCTCTGCCTCTTCCTCTGCCAGCTCAGCTGCAGCGAAATCCTCCTTGGAGTCTGTCTTAGTCATCTGCATGGCCTTCTTGGTGCTGCCCTTTCTGCCCGCCTGCAATCTGTTCTTCCACGTGGGCTTCGTGCTGGCCGAGCGCTTACTCTATCTGCCCAGCGTTGGATACTGCCTGATGCTGGGCCTGGGCTTCGGTAGGCTTTGGCAGCGCCTGCAGGGCTGCGTCCACCGGCTGCTGCTGCTCTGCTGTCTTGGCCTGCTGCTGGGCAGCTTTAGTCTGCGCACGATACAACGCAATCGCGACTGGCACAACGAGGAGCTGCTCTTCCGCAGCGCCGTTGCCATCAATCCACCCAAAGGTAAGTGCGGCTGAAGTCTGCGCATCGTATAGCTGAAAGTTGTGTGTAAAGTTGAGAGCTTAAGGCTGAATAGAAGTTTGAGTTTGATCAAGAAAGTTAAATTCATTTGATTGATTTGAGTAAGATTATGATTGAACTAAGCTAGAGATAGTTATGATAGATGAGCTTTTGTTATACTATATGATATTAGGATTAAAAACTTTTTAACTTAACTTGAAACAAGGAAAAGTAATTAAAATAGGAATTGAAGATTTTAAAAAATTTATATTTAGGATCAGCTCTATATACAAATCTGAGTTCAGCCCAGCCTCTTCAAGCTTAAGATAGATTTAATGTCTCTTAAATTCCATTGATTTTCAAACAAAGTTGCTTCAACTAAAAAGCTACTTCGCAAAGCTCTCAATATTTATAAAGCTCCTTAAAGCTACCCAATTTAGGGACACCTGTATAAGCTCTCAAATTCACTGACCCACATTTTCTATAATTTAGAGATAGATGAAACAGCTCTTTTATAGTATATGATATTAGGATTAAAAACATTTTAACATAACTTGAAACAAGGAAAAGTAATTAAAATAGGAATTGAAGATTTTTAAAAATTTATATTTAGGATCAGGATAAGGTATATACAAATCTGAGTTCAGCCCAGCCTCTTCAAGCTTAAGATAGATTTAATGCCTCTTAAATTCCATTGATTTTCAAACAAAGTTGCTTCAACTAAAAAGCTACTTCGCAAAGCTCTCAATATTTATAAAGCTCCTTAAAGCTACCCAATTTAGGGACACCTGTATAAGCTCTCAAATTCACTGACCCACATTTTCTATAATTTTCGCTTAAATTTATTCCACTTCCAAGTCTCGTTGGCATTGCACTGAACTAGTTGCGACACTCTTTACAGCTCTGGGAAATCTGGGCAGCGTCTTGAGCAGCCAGGGACGCTACGAGGAGGCCAAGCGGGCGCTGCAAGCGGCCCTCGCACACCGCCCGACCATGGCAGATGCGCACTTTAATCTGTAAGTAAACGAAGCTTAGCACGTCCAAGTCATCAGCTCGATGCAAATTGAAGCAAAATTCGCGCCTGCATTGCAATTTTGCCAGTTGAGCGTTTTTCTGCGGCTGGCAAAACATGCAACCTGAATGCTCAAAATGGATGTCAGTTTTTGCTCGCAGCCTTTTTGAGAATTCAAAAGCTCAAAGTGAATGGCTGGCGCGACCTTGGCGCAGTTAAGGGGCAATAGGAAGCTGCTGTGGGGCAAAAAGAAAATGGCTCGGTCGCGCTGCGGTCGGAGGCACGCCTTTAGTGCCAAATGGCAGCTGCTTCTGTCCTGTTTGCCACTTGGCAAAAACGTTTGGACAACATCTGAGAAGTTGGGACTGAAAAAAGCGCTGGCCCCGACCGCTGCGCGCATACAAATCAACTGGGGTAGGTGAGGCAGAGAGAGGGAGTGGCGGAGAACCACAGGAAACGCTATGGATGCAGGACGGACACGGGCACATGTTCAGCATCTTTTGGATGGCAATTTGCATGCACTCGACAACCATCAACAGCAAACAGTTGCCTGCTGGGCACTTGTACCTCTATATTTTGCTGATTTTTTTTGCGCAGCTTCCCTTTTGCTGAACACCCAGCCGCCCACGCCCAACCCCTAAGCGTTGGTAGCACAGTCTTTGAACGAGTATTGCGCTGTAATCCCCTGCAGAAACGAGTGTGTGCCATTAATTAGGTCATACTGAATGCACAGCAGCCGCGGGGAATATGCATCCTATGATATCTAATCTCAGTTGCCCAACAACTGCTAAAACATTAAAGCTCTGGGAGTGGTTGCTATTACGATAGTTAAAAAAGCAGACAAAAATATGTCAGGGCTGTGATAGTGTGCTAGGAGTCAAGCTTGCTTACATGGATTATGGGACTGAAGTGATGGCAGATATATTTGAGGAATCTCTGATATCTGTTGTCGAATGGTTGTTAATATGCAAATCGATACGATCGACTGCAGCCATATTAAAGTGGGGGCCTCTATTGCATAGTACTTACAAGTCAGAGCCAAGCCCGATCATCATTAAAAATAAATAAATAAAATTATTAAATAAAATACACTTGAATAAAAAAATATTATATAACAAAATTTTGAAATATATATAATATATAAATATACCTAAAACATTTTTTAAATAAATAAAAAGTATTTTAAAAATATTCAAAATTAGAGAAATATTAAATAAAAATAAAATAAAACTTTTAAAAATACTAATAATAAGATACAAATCTAAAAAAAAAAAATATTTAAAAATAGTAAAAAAAAATTATACTAAAAAAAATAATAATAATAATACACTAGTAAATATAAATAATAAAAAAAAAAGAAATATAAATAATAAATAAATAAATAAAAGCAAGAAACAAATGAAGAAAAAAAGTTAAATAAATCATTAATTATTATACAAGAAAATTTTAAATATAAAAAATATATTATTGACGCATAAATAAAATATATAGCTAATATAAAAAATAAATAAAAAATAAATAATATATTTTTAATAAACTTGAAACTGTTTGCACTGCATGCCAGTTGTCAGTGCAACGGATGACAGCGGGAATGCGGCTTAGAGCAAAAGTGGAGAATAGCTGGGCACGTTGCAAGCTCTATTGGCATTTACTCTGCACTGTGTTGCAGTTGATGCAATAATGCAGAGAGAGAGAAACTACAAGTTAAACTGCTGATGCATTGCGTCGCCGGCCGCTGGACACTCGGTGGTTGCCAGTGCCACTGCCACAGCCACTGTTGCTGCTGCTGCTTTGGCTTTTGAGGCCAATGACACTTGCACTTACCCAACCGCTGCCTCTGACCCGAACCGGCAGCAGTCAGCAGTGCGAAATGTACTCTCGACTCTAGCTGCAGCGACCGCCCGCCAAGCTGAGCTGCCTTTCAGCTCCCAACGGGATCCGTGGCAGGGCAAACATGCGCCAACATGCCAACGCATTAACCAAGCCCCCACCTCCACTTCGCCCCACCGCCGCCTCTCCTTTGCCATATGAGTGCGAGTGTCCTTTTGAATATGCAGCCACGTCATTTTCAGTCCTTCACCCCGGCACAGCCAGGCAGCCAATGCTCATACGCCCCGTTGTCATTGTCATGATTCCTGTTGTCGTTGCTGCTGCTGTTGCTGTTGTTGTCGCCCCTCTTATTGTTGATTATTGTGTTTGACATAATAGGCTTTACGCTCCAAAAATAAGGAAAAAAAAGTCGACTGAAAGGAGACTAAAAGAAGCAGCAAAGGAAGGCCAGAAATCCTTTCGCTTTGCTTCTTTGGCAAATTGTAGGAAAATCCCTTTTCGCTCGCTTGCCAACTTTTATAGAACTTTTCCCCTCCAAGAGGCCCTCGCGCACAAATGCAAACTGAGCTGGCGACAGCTGTGCGCCCAATACAAATAATTGCACACGACTCCCGGTTGGGCGCCCCGGAACCTCGGAACCGCAGCAGCTGCTCCCAACTGCTGGGACCAACTAACTACCTTGCCGCGCTCTATGCGCGAGGACGGTCTGTAATCATGCGAGTCTAGTACATAAGGCCCCACTGCCCGCCTGTTGCTAAATTGCCATCATTTAGGACCCGAGCGTAAGAGCGCCGAGACAGCCCAGCCAAAGAGGAAACTAGAAACTTAACTTTGATTCGGCGACACTGCGTCGGTACACTGAGCGAAGAGAGTTCAGTAGAAACACAAAGTGATTCGGATAGTTGAGTTTAGGGCGAGAGCAAAGCTAGTTAATTATTAGAAAACTTGAAGAAAGAAAATTGAATATGTTATTGGGTGGATTATTTGGAGAAAGAAGTAAGTAAGTCTACTGAAAGCCCCAGCGAGGCATAGGCCTACTCTAGAAGCAGGCTGCAAAGGAAACTTCCCCACATATATAGCTAGCATCATATAGCTATGGTTCTATACCAATATAATAAAACCCACATTAAAGCAAGCACAAGTCAAGGCAGCAACACTTTCCAATCAGTTGACAGACGGCAGAAAAAGAAATGTAAATAAAGTCAACGACATGAAAACGCGAACTTCATAACTGCTAAGGCTTCAAGTTATTAACTTGGCTCAAAGCGATACCCGATCCAGCGCCAGCTCTGTTTGCCCGGCTGTCATAGCACTAGCCAACAGTTGGCAAGTCCAACTATGGCCAAAGCACAGAATTCATTTTAACGACGGTGAAAGTTGAAGTCGCTTTTCTCTCGCATTTTGCTCGTCTGCGCCTTCCACTCAATGTTGGCCGTTGGCTTTTGCAGCTTATCGAAAAGTTGCCTGATTGAATTTTTAACGCCCGCCGCCCACTTGCATTATGCAGGAGGCTGTTGGGTGGTGGTGCTGCTGCCGCTGCTGCTGCTAATCTCAAAGTCAAGTTGGGTCACATTTCCATAAACACTTTATACGAAGCGCTGCTGCTGCTGCTGCTTAAAGCTGCCAAGTAATAAAAAGCAAGCGCCTCGGAATGTCAAATTTCCGGCGTCTAATCGAAAATCAATGTCAATAGCAAAGTTTCCCCAGCCGCCGCCACACCGCCGGCCTCCACTAATCCCACCTGCAACGCGGATAAGCAGCTGTTTGTACATTATTTACTCGTAAAGACATCAATAGTAGCGCAAACCTCCCCCTCAGCTTGCAACCTGCGGCTGCGAAAATTTCTGTTGCTGCTGCTGCTGATGCTGATGCTGCTGTTGCCTTTTGCCACGTGTCCATGAGGCGCACGTCGCGTCTGCGGGTCTTCAGCCCCTCTTGCCGCCCCTCTGCCCCCGCCCGAATGCCAGTCAACTGTCATGGATTTATTGTGCTGGATGCTGCTGTGATTTTTAGCTGTAGCATGCCACATCAAAGCTAGACGGCGGCCCAGAGACTCAAAGAGGGAGCTCAGCCGAGGGGAGGCACTACAAGTAACAGGCAACCAAACACCAAAACCGAAAAATCACTGAGCTGTATAATTCGATTTCTGTTTTTCACTCGTTTTTTTTTCCACATCTCCCCCAGCCCTTACGCTCACCAGTAGCTCTTGTTTGCTTACCTGCCACAAAGGGTGAACGAGTGAGATAGCGAGATACAGAGAGAGAGAGAGACGGAGCGCGCCAATGGTATAAAACAACATTTTGGGTTTTCTATATTGTGGAATAGTATAGAATAGAATAGTCGCACTCAATATTCAGTTGAGCAAATCCATCCGTTGTTCGCCTGCAATTCGCATGCATTCACTTGGCTCGTTTCGCATTGCTTCCCACTTGTCCGCCCATTGGCATTCCGTTCGTTGCAACTGTGCTCAGGGGGCGGGGCTCGCTTCTAAAATTTGTGGGCAACGTAAGACTTTACATGGAACCTCAATGGGTTGTTGCTCTACGATAAACAAAATTTAAGCAAATGGAAAAAAATGCAATTGCAGCTAGTGTAAGGCGAGGGCAGTTTTACTCGAATTAGGAAATAAATAAATATTAAATAATAAATAAAGATAAATAATAGTTGTACAAGCTTAATGTTGGCATGCAATAAACGTGTTGATCTACAAAAAAATATATAATATTTTTATTATTTACAAAATATTCTAAATACTTAAGTTTTATATATGTATATATTTTTTATTTTATTATTATACCTATCTTTTAGTTATTTAAAAAAGATTTCAAATATATATATTTTCTGTTTATATATGCATTTATTTAATATACATTTTTGATATTTTGTTTTTCATATATTTTTTTAATTTATATATTTTTCTATATTTATTATATATTTTTGATGCTTTATTTTACATATATGTTTTTAAATGTGCTAAATTATTTTATTTTAGTTTATTTAATTTTTTATTACTTCATGATTTAAATATTTTTATTATTTATTTTTATATATGTGTATCTATATATTTATTATATTTTTAATATATATTTTTTATTTAAAATTAAAATTTTGTACAGTTCAATATTTATTTATTTTTAATATTTTCTGTTACATATATCTATGTATTTTAATTTTCTCTAAACTATTTTAATTTATATTTTGTTATGCATAAAATAACATAAATATTTAATAGATAATACCTTATTAATATAATATTACATATTAATTATTTTAAATATATATTTTTTAATTTTGTAAATTCCTGAATTTGCCCTCTTGTGATTTTATGGACTTCTTGTCGCAACTCAACACAAATTTTAGAACGCGTCGTTTGTTTGAATAACTTACTGTTGTTGTTGATGTTGTTGCTGTTGTTGTTATTGCAGTGTCATTGTTGTTGTTATTTTCGGGCGATGCTGTTGTGCAATCTGTGCATGAGTTTATTTTGTGCTGTTTCGTTACGTTCGAGCTGCAAATAAAATGCATCCTTTATTTAAAAGCACTTATTCATGCATATACGAACTTTTTGTTTATATTAGAAACCCAGACAAGTTGTCTATGCACAGCCATGCCCACGGATTCATATTTGTGTGCCCAATGCGCACTAGAGACACAGTCCCTCCTCCCCTCCCCACTCCACTGCCAGCTCAGCGCAGTTAATTAAATGAAGCCAACGTCTGAATGGCTGGCCAGAAAACTAAGTATACGCCCAGTGGAAAATACTTGAAGGTCAACATTCTGAAGTATTTGAGTGAGCGCTGCAATTAGAGCCAGCAGAGAAACCGCAGCAAAACACAGCGAAAGTTAATTTAGCCCCGCACACTATTAGAGCTCGGCCTGGGATCCAATCTCGGCGCTTGAAGGACTAGCTCCGTCTTCATTATTTTTCTCTGCTTTTCTCACTTTAGCATTTCCAGCAAGTTTTGCGTTATGGTTGCCCTATGTAAAAATAGCAGACACAAGAAATAAAATAACACAAGTTCGCCAAGCGGCAGATGAGCAGCTGTTGAAGAAATAACTCTAGGCTGTTCTCGTACATATATTCGCTGGCCATTTCTTTAAATATATAAATTATTTATATATATATATTTAAATATATATGCTTTAAGTTAAAACAAAAACAAGCAGATTTTATAAAAATTTCTTCTTTACATTAAAAGTATTAACCCTTTCCAGAACACACTCCTGCTGGCTAGAAAGATTTTTCAAAGTATTTTCTGTTGCATACTTTCAGGGGCATCGTGCATCAGCAGCAGCAGAACTACAGCGCCGCTGTGCCCTGCTACCGGAGGGCCATACAGCTGCGTCCACAGCTGGCGCTGGCTTATTTGAATCTGGCCAACACGCTGCTGGCCTGGGACCGGGGTCGGCATGAGGAGGCAGCCGCTGTGCTGCTGGCGGGCGCACGGCTGCCGGGGCGTGGCGTGCGCGATCGCAGCGCCCATGAAGAGGCACGGCACAGTGCGTACCTGCAATTAAGTGCGCTGCATCGCTCGCAGGGCCGAAGCCAACTGGCCGTGGAGGTGCTCAACGAGGCGCTGGCCACGCTGCCCTTGGAGCGGCGGCAACAGCGCGCCACGCTGCACCAACGGCTGGCGGCGTTGCACGTGGAGCTGGAGCAGTGGCAGGAGGCGGAGGCGCAACAGCAATTGGCGCTGCAGCTGCAGCCAGGCGAGGGTGTTGCATATGTATCTTACGGCCAAGCGCTGGCCAGGAATGTAAGTGAGAACTCTTGTTGGTCTTAGCCACTCTCTCACCCCCAATCTCTCTCTCTCTCTCTCTCCCCCCACTCTATAGTGCAGTCGCTATGCGGAGGCGGAGCTGTGGTTCAAGCGCGCCGTGGAGCTGTCACCCCTGGAGCCCAGCACGCATCATCATTACGGTAAGTAGCAGAACTTGGCCTCTGCTGATCCCTGCTAACCAACTGCCTACCCATGCAGCCGACTTCCTGGAGCAACAGCAGCGCACGCAGGAGGCGCTGGCTTATCGCCTGCGCGCCGCTGCTCTGGCGCCCCATAACTATGCCCTGCAGTCGGCCGTGGCCGATGCACTGCGTCTGCTCAATCGGCTAGCTGAGGCGGAGCTGTGGTATCGCCAGGCAGCTGCGCTGCAGCCGCAGGCGGCGCACGCACACGCCAATCTGGGCGCCATTCTGCAAATGCGCGGCCAGCGGCAGCAGGCGGTCGCTTGCTATCGACGGGCGTTGCAGCTGCAGCCGGGGCATGCCACGAGCCGCGCCAATCTGGCCAAACTGAACGTCGACATCGATGCGAGCACGTAGCAGCGGCTCAAACAACTCGAACAATAAAACTCCACTCCGTTGCCAATCAAACGAGGAATTAACAAAGGTGTAAGGGAAACATATAGCTAGATATTCTTGTAAAAAATTAACTAATTGTGAGTGTTATCGAGTGTAAGCAAAGTTTTCGATTAAAAGAATATATATATTTAAAATGAACATGGATTTTGATATGAGTTCAATTGGAGGTGAGTATGATAAAAATACGTAAGCTAAGAGGCCCCAAACGGCAGCTGCCGCTCATACCTGATCGAGCCCAATCGAGCTTGCAAAATAACTCAGCAACAGGTCGAGGTGCAGAGTTCGAGTTCGAGTTCGAGTTCGAGTTCGAGTGGTTGGCTCGACCTATATAAAGGCCAGCCTGCAGTAGAGTTTCTTCAGTCGGATGCCTGATCTCCTGGTGGACAGTCGAGCAGTGCAGCTCCTCTTCTTCAGTGTGCGGTGAGTGTTTGAATAGTTAATAATATTAAGCAAATTTGTCAATAGTATTAAGCCAACTATTGTAATAGTTTTAAAAATCATTGTTAATGGTCTTTATGTTAAATATTGATTTAGACATATATATATATAAGAGAATGCGCAGAGACGACGAAGCAGCATATTCAAGAGAACAACGATTTCTCTTCACAATAACTTAAAGTAAATAAATATATATATATATATATATATATATATATATATAAATATAAATATATATATTTATTTACTTTAAGTTATTGTGAAGAGAAATCGTTGTTCTCTTGAATATGCTGCTTCGTCGTCTCTGCGCATTCTCTTTGAACATAAACTTTGTCAAACTAAGCAGTGAGCATCATACATATTCAGAAGGAGCAGAGCGTAAAAGCACAATTACGTAAGAGCGTGATTACCTGAGAGCGTAAGAGCGTAAGCACGTAACAGCGTAAGATCGTAAGAGCGTAAGATCGTAAGAGCGTAAGATCGTAAGAGCGTAAGAGCGTAAGAGCGTAAGAGCGTAATAGCGTAATAGCGTAATAGCGTAATAGCGTAATAGCGTAAGATCAAAATTACGTAAGCATGATGTCAGTTGCGTAAGAGCGTGATTAGCTGAGCGTAGGAGCGTAGGAGTGTACGAGCGCAGCAGCGCAAGAGCTCAGGAGCGTAACATTATCAATCTCTTGATGCCTTAGAGTAAATATATATTTTATGAGTCAATATTCAGCTAGAACTTAGCTAAAAGCTATTAAAAAAAAGCTATTAGTAGTGCCTGAGCGAAGCAACAACAGAGCCAGATCAGGAGCAGAGCCATTGACAGACCCAAAGCAGATCCATTGGCAGAGCCAAAACAAAGGCAACACAGAGAGCCAAAGCAGAGCCAAAGCAGAGCCAAAGCAGAGCCAGCGTTGATCAGAACTCAGCCAGATACAGATGCAGAGCCAGAGGCAGAGCCAGAGGCAGAGGCAGAGCTAGAGGCAGAGCCAGAGGCAGAGCTAGAGGCAGAGCCAGAGCCAGAGGCAGAGCCAGAGGCAGAGGCAGAGCTAGAGGCAGAGCCAGAGGCAGAGCTAGAGGCAGAGCCAGAGGCAGAGCCAGAGCCAGAGGCAGAGCCAATCTCAATATATCGACAAATATGTTCACATTTAATTCCATTTTATTTTTCATATATTCAATCACCAACCTTTTAGTATAATTACAGGAAAATTTCTATAATGTTTGTAATCTCACCAAAAATCTCTTTAACGTTCCCCAGCTACTCGCAACAGGTTAAAGCAAATGGTTTTATGCAAAGCAGCTTTCATAACAGTTATCGGATTGTGTACGCCTTTTAGCCAGGCTAAGCTATCCCATCAGATAATTTATTAATTACATTTATGCCAGCTGCACACTTAGGCATGGTAATAGCCAAACCCGCCCGTTTCAAAAGGGGAATAGTTAAGCGCGTTGCCATGCCCCCAATTTGATGAGAAAATGTCAATCTGTTGCCGGGTCATTCAGCCATTCGCTAGGCAAATTCAAACACAGAGAGATAGAAAGAGATAGGGAGAGAGGGATAGCGACAGGGAAATGGAGAGGGAGAAACCCGCACAACAAATTACGAGTATATATCCCATATCAAGTTCTTAGCATTTCATCTCGAAAACCAGGTGACAACCAGAACACAGACAAAGGCCATAGAAAACAGAGAGATAGGCAGAGCAGAGTGAGCCAGAGCCATAGCCGCATAGACGACGCTGGGGACGTGATAATATCAAGTGGCATTGCCAAAAATACAAAGAACTGAACACGAAGAACCTTTTTGGCCTCCCCACAATAACCGCAGTGTAAGAGGGAGCTGGGGGCTGGGAGCTGGGAATAGTGCTCACTAAGCATTAAAAATGATAATTAAATTTTCAACAATGAAACCGAGTTGAGAACAAGGACACGCGCGCCACTACTACATATCGTATAAAGCTCTTAATCATAAACATGCGCAGGCACTTTACCTTTTCCCCACACCCCAGCCCAGGCCAGCCCCCCCCTTAAACCCTATTCATATCAATGACATTGGGAACTCGGCTCGCACTACAGACTCGGCAGCTCCATAGTCTGCAGTAGCTGGCGGGCTGCTAAGCATATGCGCATATAAATTAACATAGACACCCGAGTATTTAATTAAAATTCCATCAGGCCATAGACAAACATACACACAGACACACAGACACACATACAGACGCATGCTGGCAGCTAGAGACTGAGATAGGCACACATTTTAGCGCTAAGCCGTGCCGAGTTGGCCTCCAGGCAAAGCCACCAAAAACCACACGGCGCACGGCGGGGCCAACGAAATCTGTGTGGAGCGCGCCTCAGGCAATGTGCAAACAAAGACTACCTTTTGCACCACACACACACACACCCTCCAGAGCTGCCGCCTGGCTGGCTGGCTGGCTATGGGGCCATTGGACAGATAAAGCTGGAGACGGCAATGGACGTGGACAGGTGGCAACAGAAGGCGCGGACAACAGCCGCCGGCAGCATCGATGCTGACTGATGAAGTGGCACTTCCCTGACAGTAGCCAGCCTGCAGCCATGATGATGATGATGATGCGCATGATGATGGGGTTGACTATGATCGTGATAAGCATCGCATCGTAATTAAGTTGACGCAGCAGTTGAGAAGCCAATCCGATGTGAAATATGCAAAGGGTTGGTCTGAACGAGGCTCCCTAATTAAATATGAATTTCAATGCTTGAAGGAGGCTGGGATTTGGGGCGAAGCATGGGCACTTGGTTGTTAAGGATAAGCCTGTTGTTAGCTGCCAGATTGGCTGCGTATTTCGGCAAAGCCAAAGCTCTGAGGTCAATGTAAACTATGGGTGTGAGCTGAAATTGGAAATACCCTGTAGTAAACTAAGATGAGTATATCCAGTCGATGTGACTGAGGTGGCTGTTTGAAATACCCTGGAATTACATAGTGTGTTTAAGTAAGATTAAATGTGATTTAATTTAAATATATTTGAAATTCATTAAACAAATAAATAATTGATTAAATAATATTTATATGTTATTTTTATTGATATTATTAATATTATATATTCCTGTTATTTTATTTATATTATTTTTTTTAGAATTTAATAGCTCTTAATATCAGAAAACAATTATTTATATTGAAAAAATTAAATATTTTCGAAAATACTTAAATATTTTTAAATGTTTTTCATTTCATTATTTATATATTATATTTAAAATATATTTACATTTAATTTATATATATATACTCTTCATATCACACAAATTACCCAACTTCAGCATCAGCTTAATACGCTCTCTTTGTCAACTTTTATTTTGTAGGATAGTGTCTAAGCCCGGCCGCTCAATGAGTATTTAATGCGTCAAACTGTTTAAATTTCTATTGGCTTTTTTATTTCGTTTTAGTTTTGACTTTTGTTTTGGCCACAGATGTTGTATTTGTTTTCCTGTTCTTCAGATTGAGCAAAAAGCTGTAGCTTGGCTTTCAACTTTTTGACCATTTACACACACACACACATAAGCAAATGGTCATCCTGTGAAATCATTTATTTTCCACTTTAGCCAGCAGACACACACACACACACACACACACACACATAGACAGATACACATAGGAATATAAAAAGAAAAGTTTTTAGTTAGCTTTTGATGAGGGTCAACTCAGCGCTGGGCGCACTTTTCAAGTGCTCCATGCACCCCCCCACAGATTGTTCAGCTCTCTGGAAAAAAAGAGAAACTTGAAAAAAAGAAGAAGAAGTAAAGTATGACAATAGTTGGGCTATTGTTTTTGACATGGCTTTCTATCAAAAACAAATTTGTTCTTCACTGTTGCAATGCTTTGTGTTCGTCTGTTCCATTTTTGTATTTTACTTACAAATCGAGTCAAACATGTGGCAAATGAAAGCCAGATAGCAATAGGTCACATTATCACACACACACTCACACACACACACACTTACACTCTCCCATATGGCATCATTTTTTTGCTGCAGTTGACAACTTCATATGCCATTTGCCCATGGCCACGTACTCGACATTACGACGGCAAAAAATCATATATTACATTTATAAAAAAATAAATGCGCACATAACAGTTGTGCATGGCTGTCAATTTAATTAAAAATACAAATCGATAACAATTTGTGTGCAAAATAAAATATTCAAACTGCTTAAATGGTGGGAATAAGGTTTAAATAGTAAATTGTAAATGCCTTGCGGATCATTTTAATATATATATATATATATTTTTTTTTTCCAGCAGGCAGATTTTAAAGCTAAAGCTGGGTAAATGGTAAATCCATATATATTTGTATTTTATAGTTTTATTTATCAATTGGTTCCAGGCTAAATAGATTTTATACAAAAAAAATTAAATTTCAGTTGTTTCGATAAAAAAAAATATTTTTGCTTGTTTGAGAAATATGCAAAATTTTATAATTAAATGGCAAATCCCAACAAATATTGTGTTATTTAAATAATGTTTATAAATTTAATAGTTGCTGAAATATAATTATTGAAAATAGTATCAAACTTACTGGGACACTAGCTAGAATATGGGAAATAACATTCTAAAGTATCTCATAGTCTTGCACTCCCAACTAGCTCGCTCTTACTTTATTTTCAGACGATTTTTAGAATTTATAGCATATAATGTAAGAAATAAACAAATGTTTATTATATGATTTACTGTTTTTATATACTTTCAACTGGAGAGGCAAAACGAAGTCTGTGGCTTTGTGGCCAGCCGCAGACAGACATGCAACAAAATGATTGTTGCAGCGCCAGAGTGGCAAACAAAAAATGATAAAATATGAAAGCCCATAAAATCAATGCAACACGCACATGAGGGAGGAAGAGGGAGTGTGTGGGTGAGAGAGAGGGCCTGCAAGGAGACATGTCACACGCACATATAGAGAGAGACCGCCATCGCCGGCGTCAGTGGCTGCTGTCAGCTGCAGCATTTGGAGCAAACGTCAGTGGCAGGCAGACGGCGTTGCGCAAACCAAAACCATGCTGGCAGTTGGACCGCGGTTGCAATGTGCCACGCACACACACACACACACACACATGGCTGTGTGTCGCGTTTGCTGTCAATGCAGCGCATTGCACGAACGCCTTCAGCTAAGCAGAGTTAGCGTTTGCCTCGTACTTAACTTGAAAACAATTAGTCACAAATTTAATTTCTGTTTCACTGGGCAAATGTTAGGCAGCTGACGTTGCATGCAACATGCCAGGCCCAACCAAGGCAAGCCAAGCCACGGCAGCCAACTCTCCACTAACTAATTGCCGGCGAAAGTGAAGTTCGTTCTTTACGGTTAGCCGCCATGTCAGCATCAGTTTGCAGCAACAACTCTTTAAGCGATTCCCGAAGAGCCTTCGCAGCATGCTTCAATTGTATTAACAGTATGCAATTAGTCCAAAGAAATGTTTATGGCTGAATTAACAGCTGCTAGCATAACATTAATGATTTAACATTTTTTACAGAAAACTACAATTAAAATATAAAGAGTTTCTTTCGATGGGTTGATATGTATATTACTTATATATGATATAGTTATATATAATATAGTTATATATGAGATAAACAGTCCTATTAAGTTGCAAATAAATATATAGGTGAATTTTTAAATCAATTTCAATGAAATAAGAAATGCTTTTATTTAACTTTTTTTAATTTGTATATTTTACTTAACAAGTTTTCTGTTACCTTAAAAAACATATACCTAAATTTAGGATTTTAAAAATATGTTAAATTAAAAAAAAAAAAACAAATACTAGACTAAGTGAAAAAATTAAAATAAATAAAAAATAATAATATTAAATAAATAATACAATAAAAAAAAATAAAATAAAAAAATGTAAATAAAAA
This sequence comes from Drosophila peninsularis, assembly GCA_035047485.1. Lineage (NCBI taxonomy): Eukaryota > Metazoa > Arthropoda > Insecta > Diptera > Drosophilidae > Drosophila > Drosophila peninsularis. The sequence goes on from JAWNPN010000014.1 coordinate 4,946,966, forward strand.
AATTATTACAAATAAAAAATTAAAGAAACAATATAATATATAAATTAATAAAAATATATATATAATAATAAATATAAAAAAAATATAAACAGGCAAAAATCATATCAGCTTTAATGAATGAGAATCACAAAGAAGGGCTACATTCAAAAATACTCTACATACTTTCTCTACAATGAACAGCCTGTAAAACGTATATGACAGCAAGCCAATATACTCAGTATAGGCCAGCATAAAAAGCCACACTCAATGAAGCACAAAAAGCTCTAGACCATATTTAAATTTTTTTAAATAAAATTTTATTGAATTGTCAGTAACGTAAAATCTCAATCAGACTTTTTTAAGTTTGATAAAAAATAAATAAAAAACAATATAAAATAGAAATACAAATATAAAAATACATGCACAAACACACTAGAAAGTAAAGCTGATTTGGTTGCCAATGTAAGTTGTTATTTTGTATATTTAGGATAAAAGTTGCTAAGTCGAATATCTGTGAAGAAGAAAAAGTTGGTCACAACAGAATACATCCTCTGTTCATACATATTAATATCTGTACAAATTCTATCGTAACTTCTCAATATATACAAATTCAAGTATTCAATGCTATAAGTACAATAAATATATATGAAAATATCATACACAAAAAAAAAAAAAATAATAATAAATAATAATATTCAATTAAACTTACTCTGTCTGCTTAAGCCTTAACACCTCCCTCACTGCACTTAATTATCCAATCAAAAACCAAGCTTAAGCTTAAAGTAAAAAGTAAATCGTTCAGTGATTCGAACATTAAATCCAAATTCCAATCTGCGCTGATGACATTTGGGGGCTAAGCATACAAATGAGATGCCCTGAGAGCATTTGGTATCGCATCAATGATGTATTTTTGATTGCAGCTGCTTAAAACAAGAAGAAGAAGATGAAAAAACATAACCAAATATATATATATATATATATGAAAGCAAAATACAACAATCACAATCAGCAAAATTGCGAGGGCGACACACAAAAACAAAACGCAGATGAAATGCCAAAACACACACCAGACCAACAGAAACAAGCAAAAAAAAACACAGATCCAACAGACAACAGACAGCAGACAGCAGCAAGCATCATAACCTGTAGCTTCAGGGGCAGCACAGAATGTTGTAGCCGAAACCGACCCACTCCTCCGTGCAGCTGCCATGCACAGATAAATGTGTCCTGGCGTCCTGCCCGGAACGCACCCAAAAGCGAAAGTTCACACCGAAATTGAAACCCAACAACAAAACTGAAGCCGCGTGGCCTCCGACGATGAGCAAAAAAGAAGAGAGAAGGGAAGAAGGTGCGAGAGGGAGAGGGGGAGTGAAATCTGTGTAGCATAATCTGAGGCGCAAAATGAAGATGACAATAAATTCGATTCGATTTCGCTTTGATTTAGTTTTTGGGGAATATCATCATCCTTGGATTACCAGGCACTGAGCGCGCAAACGAGCGCCCAGCCACCCCCGATGATGATGATGCTGATGCTGATGATGATGAGAACGATTGTCGCCTTATGGCCGAAATGAGAGCAGGGCAAACACAAATAGATAACAGCCAACAAATAAATGCCAGCGTCTAACGAAATGAAAATAAGACAAAGCAAATTCACGCACATAAGGCATGTGGAGAGGAGCGAGGGTCTCGCGGCCTGCTGCCAGGATCATTGGCAGGACACATTCGGCAAATCCTGTGCAGCTTATGCTGGCTTTCAAATTTTGATTGAAAAAATCACAAGAGATTTTTAGTGCGCAAAGCAAACGAAACTAAGCAGACAGCACACAGACCTTCCTCGCCCCAAACTGAGCGACAAATAGCGAAATGTTGCCACAGATTGACATAATGATGGAGCCCAGCGGGCAGACAAGGCTGCCCTGTCTGGCATTGCCGACAATTCTTATTTAATAATTCAGTCTGTTTGCCGATATTTTGATTTGGTTCAATCGCTTGGCCATCAGCCGAATGTGAATGCCTTCAGCTATTCAAGACATTCAGAATACGCATTTAATTTGGTTCATGGGCACATTATCGAAATTGCATTTAAATATAGCCACATTATTGCAACTCAGTAGAGAACGATTTCCCGATAAGTTCGAAGAGCAACGTCAATTTTCTTATCATATATAAATACTAATATAAATACTAATATGCACTTTTATAAAAATGATAGCTAAAAGAAATGTCTAGTTATTTTTTATAATCTTTTTTTTTCAAAGATTGTTAATTTTTCAAATTTCATTGCAACAAATATCACATTACAATAGAAATAGGTTTGCGTCTTAGCTATGCTCTGCAAAAATCTAATTGCTACACGACGCAAGCAAAATGAATAGCTTTGCAAGGTACGAAACTTAGCTGACGCTCAGCCCACAGCTTTTTGCTTAGCACAGAAACAAACCAAAACATTTATGGCACACTTAAAATGAAACGGTTTTTTCAATCTTATTTCACCTTTAACAATATAATTGGGATAATTTGTATAGCTCATTTGAAATCTGTAAACGATCTACTTCTCGGCTGATTTAATTTTTAATTAACCTGCTAGGTAGTAATTAACGTTATAACGATCAATAAATTTAGATAAGAACTGCCGCTGGATTCAATTTGACATTAATAGCATATAGGTATATTAAAATACTCTAATTTATTACCGTCATCGGCAGTCAATGTATTAATATAATTAGTCTAATTAAAATAAAAAGCAACGTTGAACCAATTTCGTTTGCAAATTAAACTCTGATAATTGACGAGGAATATTTTAACGAACCATGAAAGAGGTTCCGCTGTAAACCCTATTTTAATTGAAAAAAATGATACTTGAATCTATTTAAAGTTACATTGTATTGAGTATTGTAACCTCGCGGCTTTATAAATAAATCTATTGGCATTGTAAATTAAATGTGTTCCCCGTTTATTAGCACATGCGACAGATCAAAGTTTCTATTTATTAATAAAGTGCAATTCTCAAATGTCCAATATTCAATCACATTTTGACCGACTCATACTGCTCGAGTGCGTATACATTTCCGTTAGATATGTCTATATATATATATAGTGTTCGTGGCATATCAGATCGTAGCAGTTTTAGCTGTTTTCGCATCGATTCCGAGCCTGCCAGCACGTAGGTTGTCTGGTTTTGCGGTACAGCGCGGCTGCATTTAATCACCCCACTGTTAATTAAATTGCAACTTGTAATTAAAACCGCTAAAACTACATAAACATGGGTTGTCAATAATACTTAAAAAGTGCGACACAGCTCCATCGTGGCTGTAATTTTGCATCAGATCAGTCTCGTGGCATACTTCAGAACATTCGCTTGCTGGAACAAAAATTTTCACTGAGAGTAAATAAACAAAAATATTTTATTAAAAAGAGGAAGAAAAATATATATAACGGTAATTTTTTTATAATTATTTCGTACTCAGCCAAGTTCTTAATAAAGCATAAATAAATAAATATAGCATATATATATGTAAATATATATAAATAAAATACGTTTAAACTTTTTCGTCATTTAACTTTAATAGTATATAATGGATGCTATTTTCCATTTATTAATTTATTCATTTATTTAAGCTTTCATTTAAAACCCCCCAAGTGAAATTCCACATCTAATCATATTATGCCAGCTAAAAGACATTATAAATTCTATTGATCTTACCATAATTGGAGTATCTTAATCTTCTATCCAAGATAGAATTTTATGGCGAATTTCTTATATAGAAATATTTATAGCTTCCAATATAATATAAACGTAAATATATATAAATAATAAATAAATATTATGCATACATTTTTGTTTAAAAATAGAATTGAATATTGAAAATCTGCACAGTACATGATCATAAAATTATAAAAAAAAAAAAACGAACTAAATACAAACGAATTTCATTCAACAAAATCATTGTAAAATGTCTGTAATATCTTGGCCAACTTATGCGCCATATAAAGATAATTAAAAGTAGTAAAATAATACTTGGCTTAATTAACCTATTTTGTATATTATTATTTAACTCATAGCTAACAACTTAAGAGTCTATGGCCAACACACGCTTGTTAGTTGTGTTTGGCCTGTTTTGCTGGCTGAGCGTTGCCCGCTATAAACATGATATGTAAAAGCATCATTAGGAAAACAAACTGAAATTGTGCTTGAGTCATTGTGCGAGCTCTTAAATTTTTTAGTAACTTCACTAAGCTGCAATCATTTATAAAGTCTTTTGTCCAAAGCGAGCTAGCAAATTGGGCGTTTGGGTTTTTAAGGTTGCTTTCTGATGGTGAAGATAATATTTTTAATTTGTCTTTTACAGGCACTTTGGGAGGTCAAGGAAAAATGAGGCTGGGCTCAGCGGCAATGGAAACTTGCATCGCATTCAAGAATATCAGCTACCATGTGGAAATACCCAAATCGAAAGGTATGAGAACATTTCGAAATTACAAAGTCAAATACGCTTCAAACGTTTTTTATGAGTTCGATTTCTGCTTGTTTCGCAAACGTGCTTGCAATTTGAACGAGCGGGAATCGAATAAGTTATGCACAACTAAATGATTTTTCCTGTCATCGGATCGGCTAAAGTTCTTTAACCCACATTGCAATTATCCACACGTATTCGTAATTGAGTTGGCGTGTCTAGAAGTCGTCTACTATATATTTGAATATATACAAAGCTACAAACCAATCATGTCACATCTCAAACTTCTCTGACAGCTCCTTAAAAGTAAAAGTCAATCTAAATGGGCAATCAATCGATATGTTTAACACATTTCATTATTGTCCTAATTGACAGTTATGATCAAACATATATGAGGCATTTGTCAATAGAAAAAGGCAAACTTAAGCTACTTAAATCATTGACAAATCTTGTCTACAGCCGTCAGCTAGAACGTTTAACGGATTACAAACTCTGTCTTATGGCTTGACTAATAGTCAACTGAAAGCAATTAGTTAAAGCTTCACAGTAACTTAAATTTGCATATATATTTTATTAAATTTTAAATTACTTAGAAATATATTCATCAAAAGCTTTAAGCTGGAAAATAAATTAATTTAATTTCTTCCGCTTCTTCTCTCCATAAATTAAAACAAATAATAAATTAAATAAATATATTTTTAAGTATTAAATTACTTACAAATATATTAATATTAAAGTTAGGAAATTAAAAAAAAAAAATGCAGTATTCTTATAAATTTAATAAAAATATAAACACATAAAATAAATAAAATAAAAAAATAAAATAAACTAAAATAAATAAATAAAACTAGAAGCAAATAAAATCAAGTAATTTATTTTGTTCAAATATTCAAAAACCCACTGAAATTCAATCTAACATAAACTAAAAGTTTTTTGTATGTATTAATTAAATATTTACATAAAATAAATATCATTAATATCATTAAATATCATTACCATAAATATAACTAAAAAATTTAAATTTTAAAATACAAAATTAATTTTTAAAAGATATATATTAGAATATTAAAAAATTCAAATTCAAATTCCACAAAAACACCCACCTTGAATCTTTTAAAAACTATGAATTAAAATAAATGCACGCGCTGAAGCACTTAACGCTCAGCAGTCCATAAAAACTATTAACTTCAACAGCTCGCTATATATAAATTATAAAGTGTTTAAAATTTGCTAAACAAAAAATAAATATTTGAAACTTGAAATGAGATTTGTTGATTTATAGATACCGATGCTGCAGTTCATTGAAATGTTCGCAACTAAACAGATGAGAAAAATGTATACACATATATAGATAGATAGATAGATGTATGTATATATTGAGCGAGTTCAGTCAACCGAGTCGTGACGACATTTTATTCGGGTTTGCAGCTCCCCCGCACTAAGCCGGCTCTACCTGGTACAGACACAGACAGAGAGAGAGAGAGCGAGAGGGTGACAGATAGGAAGAGTCGCAGCGGGAGCTGAGCTTTAAAATATATTATTTTGGTCAGCTGTAGCGCTGCCAAAGAGTTAAAGCCTGCTAACTATTGTTGTTTGATTACTATGCAAAGAAGGCCAGCCGGTTGTTGGGTTGCCTCTCGCTTATGTAGCGTATGTTCGGTGTTCGTTTTCAATGTCAATGTCAAAAGCGTTTTGTGATCGCATGTTGAATCAAGCACGCAGCGAAATTTGCCGCCTCAGTTTGAATTTTCTGCTTGATTTTATTGTTGTTATTATTTCTATTGAATAACGCGCACACACACCTACACACACACGTATTGTTGCTTAGTACACGAGACACACAATAAACAAATATTGAACACCATGATTTAGCCACTATTGTGTTGTGCAGCATTGACTTGGCAACAGGTTTTGTTGTACTGTCAACTCTATATAGACTAGACTGCATTCTTTGGAGTTGTTACCGAAAGATAAAGGCATTTAATATAAATTAATACAAATAAATTAATAAATGACTGAGTAAAATAAAAAATTAAACATAAATTAAATACCATATTTTAATAAAATATAATAACAGTATAATTTAATATATTTATTATATTTTATTCATATTAATATATAATTTTTCTATTTATTTCTTAAGTTAACTATTATTTTAAATTATAAATATAATTTTATATACTCGTTCACTAAGTAAAACGAGCATATTAGTTGTTGTGTAATGTCTGACCATTCGACTAAGTTTTGCCCTAAAAAAAGTTTATATACAAGCTTTTCTCTATATTAAGAATTTACTAAATAATATATATAAAAAATATGAAATATATTTCGAAGTGCCTCTCAAAGGCCATATAGTCTTGCTTTGATTTCTATAAAATTAAATAAATAATATAATATTAAATAGCAAACTCCTTATACTAAGCTCCGCTCTGTCAAGCAGTCGAGCCTTTGCTTCTGCATACCTGTTTTGAATTGCTTGAAATTTATATTCAAGCTGTTTTGACAATGACTAACAAATTGTATTTTTATTACGACAGCCTAACCGCATAACTTCAACCGCAATAAATACTACATATGCTGGTTCAGGCAATATAAGCACTTGTACTCAACAGAAATAATATAATATAAAAGAATAAGATAATAATATATATTCAAAATTTATAAACCTATCTTAGGTATTATATAATTTATTTAAATTTCCTGGAACATAAAATATGTGAATCAATTATATAAACAAACACAGGAATTGATTAATGTAATGGGAAGCTAATAATTGTTTTTTAATCAACAATTATACTCAAGACTTATAATCAGCAAACAAGTTAATACAAGCTATAAAACATTAACAAATATATAATATAGTAGACTACACATTGCATAACAAGTATATTATAATAACTGTATTAGGTTATTTTTGAGATATCTCAAAATTACAATAAATAATATCGTCTATAACGATGACTCGACAGTTAAGCGAGCTGCCTACTATATATTAATAAATACCATATTAGTGAAGTGCCTTTGATATAATTTCAATATCGAGCTCGATGCTAGAGAATGTTGTAGCCTGCCCACAAATAAATTGGATTTTTATCTGTGCAAGGGCCTCTCATACATTAAATAATCTATTATGTTTGGTCTGTATGTTGGCCAATTCATTTACCTTTGTTCCGATAAGGCATTATCAGTTATCATAGGCAACCAGGCAATTAGTTATAAAGCCTGCCATATAAATGCCGTGGGTCGAAATTAATACAACAAACTAATAAAGTTGTGTTATAAATCAGTTGGAAATGATCTATGTGAATGCTATTAACTTTGTGAGTTGGGCGAACAGTGTTGGACAACGCCTGAAGTAACCAAAGTCTTCACTCTTGGAAAGTAATTGAATAATTATTAGTTATTCCCCAAGCTGCAGTCGTGTGGTAGCAAAGGTTAGAAAATAATATTGATAACCGGAATTTTGCAATTAATTACGTATTCCACAACGTAATACAATTATTAAGCATTTATTAAATTATAGTACAGACGTGTAAACATCTGCCTACAAATTGACAAACGCTTTTCGCTTATGTGTCGTATTAACAACAGAAGAGAATGAAAAGATTATTAGCCCCACAGTGTTGCGTCCGGCTTGATCTCTACCCTTACTGAAGATAATAAAAATAATTAAGTGTTTATTTGCTAAAAGTGAACTCGGGATTAAATCTTCACTTACGGCTTTGCCACGGTGTTAATAAATTAGAATTATAGTAAAATTACTAAGTCAACATATCTTACATCTGAGAGCCATAGTATCGCATTAAGTTTTAGCTTCCCAGATTTTTAAGTCACAAAAACCTCATTTCAAAGTTCAGACTGAATCAGCGCAATAACTCACTCTGTGAGTACAGCTGAGTGCAGATATAACTTTAGCACATTTTTAGGAATTGTGACTGGATTTCTGGAAACAATATAAAATGGTATAAGAAATATTTTTTTAATATTTTTAAAACAAATTATAAATTTAATTAAAATGAATATATATTTTTTTTTAAATTGTTCACAAAAAAAAATATAAAAATATATACAAAAAAATAGATAGAAATTATTAAGTAAAATAACAATATATATTTAAAATAAATTATTAATAAAAAAATTATATGAATATATATGCTATATAAATAAAATATATATAAATATAAATATAAGACAAAATTTAAAATTATTTTGATAGCAAAATATAAAAATAAATAAAATAATAATTAATATTAAAAATGATTAATAAGCAATACTAATATATTTTTTAAAACCCAAAATCAATATATACATACATAAATATAAATCATTCAAAAAAATTATAAATTATAAAAAAAGATTTAAAAAAAAAAAAACAAACAAAATGAAATACAAAAAAAAATCTAAAATAATTTAGTAATTTTATTAAAAAATCAAAAGATAAAAATATTTAAATATTTAACAAGCAAGATATATAATAAGCTACTGAACAGTTTTTTACTTTAAATTAGCACTAAAAAATAATTGAAATAAAATTTGTTGATTAATTTCTATTACGTTATCTCTATATATATTCGCTTTTATATTCAATTTTCATGATTTGATTAAATTAAGAAACCTTAGCTTTGAACTTATACACATGGACATACACATTTATAAATATATATATACTATATATTTCAAAGAAAATTAAAACGCGAATTCAATTTATAGCAATTGGTTCAATGTCAGATGGTTACCCCTGAGACGCGTGTACTATCTAAGGCCATGTCAGAGAGCTTATCTGCAAATAATATACTAAATGATGAACCCAAATGTACGACCCGAAATTACCAGATTAGACAAACACGTGTGTAAATGGAAAAAAACACATAGATCAACGAAAATGGCAATTCGAATTTCCATCTCAGGGAAATACTAGTAATAATTAGTGAATCACTGAACACATGCTGGTTTTTCTTCGCTGCTTTGCATTGTCACGCGTCGGCTGGACTGGGTAAAGTTAAATAGTTAACAAGTTCAACTGGTCAATTAAACTAAGCCACATTCACATTGGACAGACTCAATTGTGCACCGTGCGCTGAGCACTGAGCATCAATAGTCGCCATGTAGGGACAGAGAATTCAGTGGCAAATCACTTGAGAGCAGCGACGACACATCGAGCACCCCAAACAAAAACAGAGACGGCGAACGCTTCTCGCGAGATGCTCACGGCGCGTTCGCTCAATTTCTCTGATGTGTGTTTGTTGTTCTTTTATTAATAAACATTAGGAAAACAATGTAGACCCTAGGCGAGCGCTCTCCAAAAAAAAAAATAATAGATATCTACATACGATATCAGAGACCCCGCAACGCTTCAGAAACTATTTGCGCGAGTTCCGTTTCGTTCCGACGGCGTCGTCAATGGCTGCCTGAAAGTCGACCCAGTCTCAGTCTCGCGCCGCATTTTGAGCGATTCGGAAGTGTTTTTTGAGATACTGAATAAAGCGCTCAGATATACATGTATATATATAAACTTATATATAACTATATATGTAGACTCAGTAGAGTGGTCGCCGCGCGTGTTACAGATCCAAATAAATATATTTCGCATTTTGCATATATATAATTACCGCTATATATCTATATATATATAAATGTGTGTTGAAATAAGTAAAGAAACCCAGAAAATATTTTGAAATTATGCGAAACTCTGCAACGATTCGTGTTGTTTAGATAAAACCAGCTGCATGTAGGAAGTCAATTCAACATATACAAACGAATTTCTTCTTCATCTTTTTCTTCTCTGCTTCTTCTTCTTCTTGTTGCTCGTTTTTCATTCATTTTCACTGAATCGAATATCAAGAGCAACGCGTGAAACCCATCGTGACACAATTCCAAAACTAAAATATTTAAAACCTAATTGAACTATTTGTAGCTTTGGTTTCAATTTCGTTTCGAGTGCTTCGATCGGTTCTTTTATTTTAGCTATTTTCTCGTATTTTATTTTTTTATTTGTGTATTGAAATCATCTACAAAATGGAGCACACACACTCGCACGCGCCATAAAAATAAAAAAAGAATTTATTATTTTTCAAAGATCAAAGTTCAATATTTGTTTCTTCTTATTTCTGACATGGCAATATGGACGATATCATATGAGTATACATATTTTTTGCACAAATTACGCATACGCCTTGTGTGCCTGCCACAAATTAATTATGCGTGCCTGATGAGTTCCCTTTGATACTGTTTATTTACATTTTATTAGTGGTGCAATTATTGTTGCCAAATCGCGTTTGATGATGATATCATAGCCCTTATAGTCCAGACCCGTCTGTCCCAACGGACCCCATCATCATCATCATTGTCACTGGCAACAATGTGCGCCGCTCTGTCGTGGACTCGCTGAGCGTCAACATACTCTCCTCGACTCGAGGGCGTGGAAAAATACAATTTGTAATGCAATACGCTCCGGTTTGCATAGAGTGCGACAAAGCCATATGATAGATACATATACGCGTATATATACATACGTATTTATATCCATATATAAACACAAAATAGAAGCAGCAGCAGTGTGTGTGCGTGTGTGTGTGAGAGTGAGTGTCCCACACCCATCTCTAGCGCTTATCTTTCTGCGTACTTATCGGACATTGCCAAACATCATGGCAAACTATATACAACTGGCCGCCAGCATGAGAAGCTCTATATCCCAAATATATATATTTGGAGGTTGGCGCAACCACCTGTAGCGCAACTGCCTTGCCATATACTTGTCTTTGGAAATTGTACTGTTATTGCCAGCCAGCAAATTGTGTGAGTGTTTCTGGTGCTATTTTATAGCTTTTCCCTAACTGCTCCACCTGTTGCGGCGAATTCTTGGCTAGGGCATGACACTAGGTGGGTCTGACCTGCGTCTAGCTGCACCCAGCACCTTTTTAATTAGTCTAAAAACTTGTGGCTGCCTTTGTAACTCAATGAATTGGATTTGGATCAAATATGTGTGCATAGCTGGAAAGTGAAATATTAAATGTAGAGAGAACTTGTTGGAAATTAAAGTGGATAGTGGAGTTGGTTATGTTGAGGTGGTAACTAGGTAAGGCAGGTTGTTAGAGAAGCTTTTCTTGCTGTATTTTGTTGAAGAACTTTAAAGTATTCATAATTTTGTTATATAAGTTAAAGCAGACTTTTAAATATATATATATATATATATGTATATAAATCTTTATCTATCTTTAACTATAAATATATATTTATAGTGCCATTCTCTAATACATCCCAAAACAAGTCTTACTCCACCCTTTAGTGCCTTTAGCTGCAACTAAACCTGTCAACAGCTACTCACCTCTTATCGAACAGCAAAGCCCTTTAATTGGCTTTACAGCGTGAACATTTTTAGCACTTATTCAATAATTATAATGAGATTTAGTACACAGCTTTAATTGATAATTGCCAATGACTAATTAAGAAAAAAAAACAGGCATATAAAGCAGCGAGCTTTGCTTTATAAACAGACCTGAAATACCCAAAGCTCCCTCTAAAATAATTATTTAGTTGTTAATGCTATTTTAATAAAACTCGCTGCTCATTTGGGTGAATTAAAAATACGTCAGATTCACGCTTTATGCACTGAGCGCAATTTCGATTCACTTTGTTGATAGTTCCACATGCAAGTTGACATTAATTGAGTTCGCTTTAGGATACAAATACTTGGCCAGAACTGGCGAATCAACTTCTTTAGCGCTGTCAAAACTCGCCAGGCTGTCAGAAAATACAACAACAGCAGCAGCAACAGCAACAGCAAATTTCATGCTGAATTGAAATTGTGTAACACTAACTTGGCCCCAGAAATTCATTTTATGGTTGGCTGTAATATAAGCTTCTGGCTTGCATTTCAACAGCATTTCGACATTAAAAACTCGTTCTGGGTGCGATTGAACTTGGCTAACTGGATACAAAAGAGTTGCATTCAAAAACTATTAACAATTCGAGCGTAAACACACACCTTCTGCCCGGCAATCTCTTTAACGACACATTTCTTAATTAACAACTTGTACTGGGTGCGATTGAACTTGGCTAATTGCATGCCGAGTTCCATTAATATTAAAGATCAACCGGATAGCATCTGCTGCATCGCACCTAATCAAATCAACAGTTTTTATGTTTAATTAATTTTTGTATTTAATTTCACTTTTAATTCCACAATGACTCACATTAAATTGCTTAAGCAGAACGCCAACAGCTGAACACGTGCTTATGACAGAATCGATCAGGCCCGCTAAATGGATTTAGCTGATTATAAATTCCCGCAACCTTGAGGCTTCACTGATCAACAGATAAACGTTGAACAAGCCATGATTATGAATTTTATTCCTTTCATTTTACTTCTTCTTCTTTTTGAGTACCCAACATTGATATTAAACACATTTCCCTCATTTGTTTACGCAATTAAACCACAAGATAGTATATTTATTTTGTTTATGCAAGCACTGAGCAAATAGGAACCAACTGAGCAAAATTGTGTTTACGTTTGCCGGATTTAACTTCAAATGGGAATGGGCAAATCATGTGGAATTTCCCAGAAAATCCATAGATCAAGTTATTTGAAAATATAGTAAATCACTTTTGTTTGATCTGATATAATTTTGGGAGTAGTATAAAATATGCTGCAAATTTTCCATGTTATTCAAATTTTCCACAAATTTAAATATATATTTTTTTTTAAATAACAGAAAATGCTTAAAAAATTTTCAATATTTTTTATTTTTTTTTATAATGTTAAAATACAAATAAAGCTGAAAAATATTTGATATATTTTTATATACATTTTTAAATAGATTTTCAAAATATTTAAAACTTAAAATTAGCAAAAATATATCAACATTTTTTGCAAAAAAAAAATAAATAGAATTTTTTTTTTTTAATTTCAACAAAATTTTTCCCTAAATGTCAATTTTCTTCAATATTAAATTATTATTATAATTTGTGAAACATAATCTGACATCATATATATTTTAAAATGTCAATAATCTATTTTAAAGTAAAAACATTTTTTAAAAATACAAGGTATTTAATTTATTTATCTTAAAATCTATTAAAATTGCCTATCTAACTGCCAACATTTCCTAGCACTTCCACTTGAACTAGACTAAAATCTTATCTTATTTGCATGAAGCACACCTGAAAAGAGCCACATATACTTGAGCTAGATTTTGCCAAATTCATATGTATATATTATTATGAGTAAGCTAAAAAGTTGGGTCAGTGTTAACGTACTCTTAATCAGTTATTCATAAATATCTTTATTACTCTCTGGGCATGCTAAATTGTGTCTTTATCACTTAAGCGTGTTATGCTAAATACATCGCATATTCATATCTAATATAAATGTATATCTTATTTACACTTTTATTCCCACACACAACTGTGGAGTGGAAGTCGTAGCATATGCCGGAAAATCGTAAAGTTTTTCAAGTAATATTCTATAATAGATGTCTTGGCAGAGACGAGCTTGTCTGTCCGTCTGTCCGGCGTATAATTATTTCCATTAGATATTCAACTAATAAAAAATGTGTAAAAGCCAGCGACAATGTTAATACAATTTACTTTAATTGATAGCAAGTGGCAGCGCCGGCTACTGGTCAAGTGTTTGCGTTCCCAAGGTATCGAGTACATCGTGTATATATATGACTATATATATATAAATATTGCACTGGCGACCTGCAGTTCAGCTTTGCATTCGAAGGACAGCGCGCACTCTTACATCGATAAACACCCAGATATATATGTATATAGAGTGTATATGAACCCACGTACAAAATTCTCAACTTAATTATGGTATTTTCATGGCAGCCTGAGAACCGCGTGGACTGCTGGCCTTATTTTGGTTAACAGGCGCAGCTCTTTGTCAGCCGCCAAATGGCATTCTATTGACACTTATTTTTCAAAAGGCTCTTTGTAAGTGCCTATGTATTAAAATCTTGAGTCATTAATTCCACACTGGTCACGTAGTAATAAGCGAAAATTCTAAAGCCAGTCTGAGGCTGCGGGCCAGGCCATTCAAAGCGCAGGAATTTCATTGCGCAACCGGCGACAAATGCTGTAAAACAAATAAGAAAACCAAGAGCCAAAAGAACAGTACGCATTTTATATACTCTGCCAGCAGTAAGTCTGCTGTGCTGAGGGAAGCTAACTGAAGTGAAGTGAGAAAAGTGTTGAGAGTGGAATCAGATAACTTTTAATAAATATCTATTATTATATTTTAAAATATAGAAAATGAGAATATTCTAAGATTAAAAACTTGAGACAATGTCATAGCCTTTAAAATCTTCATCAAATGCAATTTCCTGCTTACTTAATCCTGTTAACCTGTGTAACAGAGCAGCTGTCTAGCAGCTTATAAGCTTTGTAAGATTCTAACTTACTAACTACTCATACACATAAGTACAAACTCTATATAAGCTAGCGTGAAGGACAAGCTTAAATCGTAAGCTTTTATAGCGTTTCCTATACTGACCGCTATAGAGTGAAGCAAGTAAATGAAAGTTTCTTGGCAGTGGCTTACAAAATAATTCAAATGGCAAATCCTATGGAAGATTTAAACAGTTATATATAAGCTATAACTTAAATAGCTACCAAAATATAGCTATCGGCAATAGCAACACTCTTGCTTAGTCACTCCATATTTTGGCCTCACATTTCAAGTCTGCTTTATAATGCCCGCTGTTAGAGTATGAAAACGCTAAAAACAAGAAACGGACAAACACTGCCGGCTGTACCTCTATTATAGCCATGTTGTAGGCCCCTGCCGCCTGCGCCCCCTTGCAGCAGCTGCGGCTACTTCAGATTCACTTTTCGCGGTTTCAACCGCGACGGTCGCCGAACCGTCGGCATTCAAGTGCTACTTAAACAGGTGTTGTTGCTGCTGTTGTTGTGGAAGTTGTTGTGCAGCGACCGCGTCGGTCTTGACGGTTCTCTTTTTTTTTTCATCCATACCAATTTCGGCTAGTTTTTATTATTTTTTTTTTTTTCAAGTTGTTTGTGTAATTCAAATTTTGCAATTTGTGCCATTTTTTGTCTGTTTGACATCAACTCGATGTCCACAAATGCCATTAACAAATGCCATATTTCTGCAAAGTTGTTCATCTGCAAAGGTTGTCGCTGTCTTAGCTGCTGCTGCTGTGGCTGCTGTTGTTTGTTGTTGTCGTTTGCTTAGTCTTTGACTGTTCTACGTCGTTTACTGCCATCCTCTTGCTGTTCATCGGCTTCAGCTCATGCGCGCATTGCGGTAAATTTTATTATCAACTCACAAGAGACTAAACTAAAGTTGGGCATAGGCAGCGGCTGATGCTGTTTGTTATGTTCGATGTTGCTGCTAAATGTGATTATGAATTCTTAAAGCTTTTTTTTTAACTCATATTAAATAAAAAAAAATATTAAGAATTAATTATAGTATATTAACATTTAATAAAAAAATATTAAAAATTAATTATAGAATATAAACATTTCAGTTTATATGAAGTATTATATAAAGATTTCTTATTAAAAAAAAAAAATAGTAAAATTAAATTGTTTGTTTTTAATATTTAAGATATATATTTTTTAATTTTTATTTCTATTTTTTATTTATCTATGTTTTATTTATTTAAATATGTATTTATTTATTATTTTTAAATGTTTGTCATTTATATATGTTGTCATATTTTTATAATATATATTAATTAAATTATAATATTTAGACTTTATATTTATTTAAATAACTTATTTAAATTATTTATTCAATAGTATTCCTCACTTTTGGCATATAGTTCAAACCAGTTTGATAAACTTCTTACTTGCATTAAATGCCTTTTGACATGTTTTTCTGAGTCGACTTAAATAATATCAAAATTAATTTGGTATGTTCCTCTTTTATATTTAAATTTAAGCAGACAAAATACAGTTCTTATACTATTTATACCTCATATTATACCTGTGATATTATCCAACAGCCGCTTTGCCTGCTTTCATATAATTGATGCGGTTCATCAAGAAAACTGGTTTTGATTTAGAAGTTCAACGAGATTCGTTTGCCACCTGTTAAATGTATTTAAGCATCTCTGACAAAGTGTGAAGTATAGAAGTATTCGGTGCGTTCCTATTTACACTCCGCTCTTTGCACTTGATGTTTGCCTACGAAAAACACCAAAATTCATAAAAATGCCGCGAGAGAGTACGCATATCTTCTTCGCGTTTATGAGCATTGTTATGTTAGACCATTGACGGGAAGGTCGTTCGCAAATTATTTCATTCTATGGGCCACATTTTATGTGTTTTTATAATTATTATTATATCTTCTATATACATTTATAGATATGTGTATATTTAGCCGTTGACTCACTAGTCGAATAGGTCTGTGTATGCGTGTTCTGTTCGCCCAAAAAAATGTCTACGGCCCAAACTTTAAACTTGAACATTTTGGTTTCCCGCAGCGCGATTGTTGACTTTATTTTTTTCAATTTTGTTTTCGTCGACGCGTTTTGCATTGCCAAATTGATTTGGATATGCGTATTATGGCTGCTGTTGTTGTTGCTGCGCTCTTCATTGTTATTGTGCGCTTTAATTTATTGGATTTTGTTTTGGTTTTTAAAGCACAGCCGGCTGCGCAGCTAGCGTCGCCGCCAAGCTCGCAGTTGGCCGTCGGCGCGGCTGCGCAGTTGCTGCTGCTGCTGCTGCCCAAGTCGCTTCTTCCGCAGTTAACAGCTGTTCGCCTGTCGGTTCAGTGGCTTGGCGGCTCGCTCGTTGAGTGCTTGAGTGGCGTTTTGCTAGTTTTATGCAATGGTTCAGCGGTTCAAGAGCTCGGCCCCGCGTGTGTAAGTTGTTCAGTTCGCGCTCCAATTACAACGACACAAGCTGCAGCATAAAGTGTTTTGTCATCATTTTTTTCTGATTTACAATCTTTTTATAATTGTTTAAAGCTTGTAATTAAATATTTGTGCAATCGGGCTCTATCGCATTGAAACTAATTGCATTGCAACAATGATTATGCATTAGCCGAAAGCATTTACCCAGCGACCTTAAAAACTGAATTCTGAAATAAAACGATTCGAGTAAAAGAAAAACGAAAACCTCAAAAAGAAAACATTCAATCAGATGAACAAATAGCTTCATAAAGCCAGCGAGAAGTTATTAAATATATAAACATGGATAGCAGCAAATTGTTGAAGACTGTCTACGGCATCGACATACACTTCGAAGATCTTTATTTATTCAATAGTATTCCTCACTTTTGGCATATAGTTCAAACCAGTTTGATAAACTTCTTACTTGCATTAAATGCCTTTTGACATGTTTTTCTGAGTCGACTTAAATAATATCAAAATTAATTTGGTATGTTCCTCTTTTATATTTAAATTTAAGCAGACAAAATACAGTTCTTATACTATTTATACCTCATATTATACCTGTGATATTATCCAACAGCCGCTTTGCCTGCTTTCATATAATTGATGCGGTTCATCAAGAAAACTGGTTTTGATTTAGAAGTTCAACGAGATTCGTTTGCCACCTGTTAAATGTATTTAAGCATCTCTGACAAAGTGTGAAGTATAGAAGTATTCGGTGCGTTCCTATTTACACTCCGCTCTTTGCACTTGATGTTTGCCTACGAAAAACACCAAAATTCATAAAAATGCCGCGAGAGAGTACGCATATCTTCTTCGCGTTTATGAGCATTGTTATGTTAGACCATTGACGGGAAGGTCGTTCGCAAATTATTTCATTCTATGGGCCACATTTTATGTGTTTTTATAATTATTATTATATCTTCTATATACATTTATAGATATGTGTATATTTAGCCGTTGACTCACTAGTCGAATAGGTCTGTGTATGCGTGTTCTGTTCGCCCAAAAAAATGTCTACGGCCCAAACTTTAAACTTGAACATTTTGGTTTCCCGCAGCGCGATTGTTGACTTTATTTTTTTCAATTTTGTTTTCGTCGACGCGTTTTGCATTGCCAAATTGATTTGGATATGCGTATTATGGCTGCTGTTGTTGTTGCTGCGCTCTTCATTGTTATTGTGCGCTTTAATTTATTGGATTTTGTTTTGGTTTTTAAAGCACAGCCGGCTGCGCAGCTAGCGTCGCCGCCAAGCTCGCAGTTGGCCGTCGGCGCGGCTGCGCAGTTGCTGCTGCTGCTGCTGCCCAAGTCGCTTCTTCCGCAGTTAACAGCTGTTCGCCTGTCGGTTCAGTGGCTTGGCGGCTCGCTCGTTGAGTGCTTGAGTGGCGTTTTGCTAGTTTTATGCAATGGTTCAGCGGTTCAAGAGCTCGGCCCCGCGTGTGTAAGTTGTTCAGTTCGCGCTCCAATTACAACGACACAAGCTGCAGCATAAAGTGTTTTGTCATCATTTTTTTCTGATTTACAATCTTTTTATAATTGTTTAAAGCTTGTAATTAAATATTTGTGCAATCGGGCTCTATCGCATTGAAACTAATTGCATTGCAACAATGATTATGCATTAGCCGAAAGCATTTACCCAGCGACCTTAAAAACTGAATTCTGAAATAAAACGATTCGAGTAAAAGAAAAACGAAAACCTCAAAAAGAAAACATTCAATCAGATGAACAAATAGCTTCATAAAGCCAGCGAGAAGTTATTAAATATATAAACATGGATAGCAGCAAATTGTTGAAGACTGTCTACGGCATCGACATACACTTCGAAGATCTGGTCTATCAGGTCAAAGAGTCGAAGCAGAAAGGTGCGTAAAACACATGCTAAGAGAACTGTTAAAGAACTTATCTTAAATTTCTATAATTCTATATTTTTATAATATTTTTTTATATTTTTCCCTAAATTAAATATTGCCATTTCGCTTGCAGAAAAAAAGTCCGTGCTCAAGGGCATTACGGGCACGTTCAAGTCGGGCGAAATGACAGCTATAATGGGCCCATCGGGCGCCGGCAAATCTAGTCTTATGAACATTCTAACGGGTCTGACCAAAACTGGCGTCTCGGGCACCATCGAAATCGGCAAGGCGCGCAAATTGTGCGCCTACATCATGCAAGACGATCACTTCTATCCCTTCTTCACGGTGGAGGAGACCATGCTTCTGGCGGCAGCACTTAAGATATCCAATAAGTGTGTTAGCCTGAAGGAGAAACGCATTTTGGTAAGATTATGGAAGCTCCATGAGGTTGTCACGTGGTTGTGTGAGCTTTAAAGAGCTTTAAGCTTGTTTTAGAAGTATCGGGCAGATAGTTTACTTTAATAGATTATTATCGTCAGCTAAGAGTGAGCTTAATTGCCTTCCAAAATGTATAGAAGCTTTTAGCAGCTTTTAGGAGAATGTAATTTTGTTCTTATTTTATAGATAAATGCTAATATGATAGATATAAGGCTTTAAGCTAATTGAATAATAACTCTATTGAGCTTTAGCAAAACTAGCATACAAAGTAAGCATATACAGCTTGAAAGCTTTACCAAAAGCAATTATGCGCAAGTAGGACTTAGATGCTATTTACACATAAAAGCTGAATCTTGAAGCATTAACTTAAATTTGTGCTTGACTTGTCAGATAAGCTTTACAAAGCTCCTTAAAGCTTAATTCAGTTGAAATTATGCTTAGCCTTTGCAAATTTTAGATAATATGACATCGAAGCTTTACAAAGAATCTTAAACCTGAAAGCAGATTAAGTCTAAAGCTTTTAGGCTATTTAAAACACAGCCTTTTCAGCTTCTGTACCCCAGTTTCTTATCTCAATTTTAATTTAAATTTCTTCTTTTCCTTTCAGATCGATCACTTGCTAAACACACTGAAGCTGACCAAGGCCAAGCAAACGCGCTGCTCAAAGCTGAGTGGCGGACAGAAGAAACGCCTGTCAATTGCCCTGGAGCTGATAGACAATCCAGCAGTGCTATTTTTAGATGAGCCCACAACGTAAGCAAGAGCAAGATCATCAGCACGATCATATGTACTAACCTTGAGACTGTATCCCTTCACAGAGGCCTGGACAGTTCATCCTCCTTCGATACCATACAGCTGCTGCGGACACTGGCGAATGAGGGTCGCACCATTGTGTGCACAATCCATCAGCCATCGACCAACATTTACAATCTGTTCAACCTGATCTACGTGCTCAGCTCGGGTCAATGCACCTACCAGGGCACGCCCCAAAATACGGTGATGTTTCTGCAAACGATCGGACTCGAGTGCCCCGCCTATCACAATCCAGCGGATTTCTGTGAGTAGCCCACTAATTGGAGCCCCCATTAATGCGGTCATTAAATTTGTCATTCGTCACGTGGCAGTGCTGGAGTGCGTGAACGGCGACTTCGACGATCACACCGAGGCTTTAACCGAATGTGCCAAGGACACGCGCTGGCGATACGATCAGCAGCTGCTGCAGGATGAGGCAGAGCCACCGACCGATGCGCAGGTGGCCAAGTTCAACGAGTCGCAGACCCAAGGCCAAGCAGCGCAGCCCAAAATACAAAAGGTTGAGTCAGCCAAGGAACTAATTAAGCACACCTATCCGCCACCTGAATGGGTGCGCTTATGGCTGCTAATTGGCCGCTGTCATCTGCAGTTCTTTAGAGATTGGGTGCGTAAAACTTTCCTTTGTATGTGAAATGTATATAGCCAGAGAGCTGAGTGCTTTTATAGAGCTTGGAACAGATCCGATCTGGCTTGCATGAACTTGAATATATATATAAATTTGTATATATACATATGTTAACTTATGTAGTAGACAGACTTAGTCAAGATTATACGTTTCCTGCTGTGAAACAGATTCTTCAATATATTAGAATTGGTAATAGGGAGCAAGAGAGAGATAGTCAAAGTGAGAAAGAGAGAGATTAACTGACTTAAATAGTTGTTAAGATTCGCATGGAAGGTCTTGTAGGGTTGATATATATTTTTGTATATATGTTAATCCTAGAATTAAGTTTATACTAAGCCAGACCTTTTATATATACCTAAATACATTCATAATTTAGAGGGGATGTTCTATAGTTCCATAGTTCAACCTCAAGAGCATAGGCTAAGCGTTAGTCAGAGATCAAGCGTATAATACAAAGAATGTTCGAGATTTAAATTCTAATTTAATGTTATCTGGAATTTGAGTACATATTTCTATATATATATATACTACATATATGTATAATCATATATATTCTGATTCTTTACAGACCCTGACATACCTGAAGCTGGGCATGCATATACTGAGTGCCGTTATGATTGGACTGTTCTTTGGCGATTCCGGCATCAATGCGACGAAGCAAATCTCAAATGTGGGCATGATTATGATCCATTGTACCTATCTCTGGTATACGACTATAATGCCGGGCATCTTGCGCTGTAAGTTGAACTTGATATACTTCCCATATATATATAATTACAATGTATATAATGCTCATAGATCCGATGGAAATTGAGATCATTAAAAAGGAAACATTCAACAATTGGTACAAGCTGAGGACCTACTACGTGGCCACCTTAATAACATCCACGCCAGTGCATGTAAGTAGAGATCAAAGCAGTTCAGATCAGAGTCTTATATCTAATATACCATATTCTGGCAGATCATCTTCTCCACAGTCTATATAACTATTGGCTATCTGATGACCGATCAGCCAGTCGAACTGGATCGCTTTGTTAAATATTTGCTAACTGCTGTCGTCGTCACCATCTGCGCCGATGGCCTGGGCGTCTTTCTGGGCACCATACTGAATCCAGTGGTAAGCCTAAAGAGATATGAACTGATATATATTTAATATATATATTTCCCTCCTCTCTCCGTCTCTCCCTCATAGAATGGCACCTTTGTTGGCGCTGTTTCGACTTGCTTCATGCTCATGTTTTCGGGCTTCCTCATCCTGCTGAATCACATACCCAACGCGTTGCGCTTTATAGCTGCCCTGTCACCCATGCGTTATGCTCTGGAGAATATGGTTATATCGTTATATGGCAATCAGCGCGATAAGCTCGAGTGTCCGCCCAGCGAATTCTACTGTCATTTCAAGTGAGTTTCAGAATTATATATATACAAAATACATAAACTTATTACGTTATCCTTTTCTAGAAATGCTATAACGGTGCTGCGTCAGTTTGGCATGGAGCACGGCGATTTTGGCTATAACATCATGATGATCTTGGCCCAAATAACGCTGTTCAAGATCTTGGCCTACTTTACGCTGAAGCACAAACTCAAATCGGTTTGATCGCGCTGCGCTGGTTGCCTAGTATTTGAGCTTAATATAAATTAAATGTGATTTTATGTTACTTATCGCTTAGTTCAAGTGAACAAACCCTTTTACATCGGCGTGTGATACTTTAACTAATGCTACCTGTTGCTGTACTACATACTATTATACATGTAAAGAACAAATAGCGAATAGGTAGATTTTATACGGTTATATATTTTTCATATGCATGTACACATATAGGGACTATACATATGTATATATGTCATTTAAGTAATTAACTAATTAGGTCGTAGTAAGAAATAAAATGGACAAGTTACAAAATTAATGAAAATTAAATAGTTTTAATCTTATTGATAGTGAAATGGAATAGTATTAAACTAAACTGCAAATAATCAGAATAAGCTGATCGAAACCTTGAACTTGGCAAGTATTTAAATGCCAATACTAACGCGCGCCAATGCCGGAGCTTTTACGCAGCCCTGATAACGTATACCTACCGTATATCGATATTTACTCGATAAAACATCGCAAAGTTCGCTCATCACTCGCAGAAAACGGCAGCCAGCACTAAAAGCAGCGGAGCACGAAATAAATAAATAAAACTCCTTGTTAACGCGATCAAATACAAGTTTTCCTTAGCCAATTATAGTATTTATTCAACAACACAATGTTTCGCTCTAGTTTTGACAAAAATCTGGGTAAGTGACGCAGTGGAAATGACAGTTAATTAAACTCAAAGATAGTGCAACAAAAAGTGACTCATCGAAAAAATAATGCAGAAAAAAGAACAACAAAAAAGGCGAATGAACTTAGAACGCAAATAAGCTGCCTGATTAAATGTCTTTATGGTCTTTCACAGAGAACGCCACCAGCCACTTGCGCCTGGAACCGGATTGGCCCTCGATTCTGCTCATTTGCGATGAAATCAATCAGAAAGACGTCACGTAGGTGCCACGAATATGCAGAGAAAGAGAGAAATGAAGATAATTTTTAATATTTTACATTGCAGACCAAAAAATGCCTTTGCTGCAATTAAAAAGAAAATGAACTCACCAAATCCACACTCGGCCTGCTACTCGCTGCTGGTGCTGGAGAGCATTGTGAAGAACTGCGGCGCACCTGTGCACGAGGAGGTCTTCACCAAGGAGAACTGCGAGATGTTTAGCAGCTTCCTGGAGCAGACACCGCACGAGAATGTGCGCCAGAAAATGCTGGAGCTTGTGCAGACGTGGGCCTATGCCTTTCGCTCGTCGGACAAGTATCAGGCCATTAAGGTGAGGTCTTGCTGGCAGATATTATTAGTCTGAGATATTATAATTCAATTAGTTACAGGTATATGAGAGGTGTGAAAGTGCATAGGGTATATCTGCATTGTTGTGAAATGAATCTAGCTGACTAACCATACCATGATTAAGTCATATCTAATGCAACTAGTCACATATCCGTTTTAAACTCCAATATGTAGATGTATATATATATATATATATATATATATATATATATATATATATATTGTATAGCTAGCTAGGAAAAACTAATTGAGTTAAAGCCATGCCTATCAAGAGTTACTAAAGTAGTCTAAACAGGATAGCTACTCACATTGGAGTCTGTTGAGTGCACCTATAGCTAGACATACCTAGATTTTAGTCCACTATCAAAGTCTATTTATAAACACTAAATTAACTAAGTGCATAAGTTCCTACGCATACCTTGATATCAGTTTCAAAGTCTTTTATACTCAACTTCCAAAGAAACTTGCAGAGAAACAGAAGTTACACAAGAAACAAATTTATATACAGCTCAAATATTTAATTAGCTATATAGTAAAACAGTTGTTTAGATAAGTCTAGATTGGCCTTGGTAACTGTTATAGATCATGCATTTTTAGTATACTATATTTTAACCCAACACAAAAGCAATATGCCTAATCAAATGATATAGTTAAATGCGTATCAGATCGTAGTTCTTATAAACCTATAACATTCCCAAAAGATAAACCCGCCACTTAGCTAACTTCTCTATCAAGTTTTAGTAAACTGAAAAACTTGTAGCTTTATCACTTTATTTTGAAATGTAAGAAAATAGAAAATTTAACAACAAAAAATTGTTTTCCATTTGCTTAGGATACTATGACCATACTGAAGGCCAAAGGGCACACATTTCCGGAGCTGAAGGAAGCGGATGCGATGTTTACTGCCGACACCGCGCCCAACTGGGCCGACGGCCGGGTGTGCCATCGCTGTCGCGTGGAGTTCACGTTCACCAATCGCAAGCATCATTGCCGCAATTGTGGCCAGGTGTTCTGCGGCCAGTGCACGGCCAAGCAGTGCCCGTTGCCCAAATACGGCATTGAGAAGGATGTGCGCGTCTGCGATGGCTGCTTCATGGCGCTGCAGCGTCCGGCGGGCGCCAAGTCGAGCGCACGCGGCGCGGCAGACAGCGATTTGCCAGCAGAATATCTGAATAGCTCCCTATCACAGCAGGTGCAGGTTGGTTTCTTGGCATTGCCCAAGCAGCGAAATAAACTAAATCCCTGATTTCTTTTCTCTATTTGCCAAAAGACACCTGCGCGCAAGAGCGAACAAGAGCTGAAGGAGGAGGAGGAACTGCAACTGGCCTTGGCACTTAGTCAATCCGAGGCGGAGCATAAGAAGCAGCCGACATCGGTCGCCAGCTATCGGATGCAGCAGCGTTCGCCCAGTCCGGAGCCGATACAGCAGCAGTTGCCAGTCCAACAGCAGCAGCAACAGCAGGAGGAAAGCAATCCAGAGTTGGCCAAATACTTGAATCGCAGCTACTGGGAGCAGCGCAAAATAAGCGAATCCTCATCGATGGCCAGCCCATCGGCGCCCAGTCCAATGCCGCCCACTCCACAGCCGCAACAGCAGCTGCTGCAAACGCTGCCATTGCCAAAGAACGCGGACGAGGTGCAAATTGATGAATTCGCTGCCAATATGCGCACTCAGGTGGAGATCTTTGTCAATCGCATGAAGTCGAATTCGAGTCGCGGACGCAGTATTTCCAATGACTCCTCGGTGCAAACTCTGTTCATGACGCTCACCTCGCTGCACTCTCAGCAGCTGAGCTACATCAAGGAAATGGACGACAAGCGCATGTGGTACGAGCAGCTGCAGGACAAGTTGGCGCAGATTAAGGACTCGCGCGCTGCACTCGATGTGCTGCGACAGGAGCATGTGGAGAAGCTGCGCCGCATTGCCGAGGAACAGGAGCGACAGCGTCAAATGCAAATGGCCCAAAAACTGGAAATCATGCGCAAGAAGAAACAGGAATACTTGCAATATCAACGCCAGCTGGCCTTGCAGCGCATCCAGGAGCAGGAGCGCGAGATGCAACTACGCCAGGAGCAACAGAAGGCGCAATATTTGATGGGCCAAACAGCGCCTTTCCCTTATCTGCCACCCTCAGCAGTGGCGCCCCACGGCTCGCCCTCGCATCAGCTGAACAACGTTTATAATCCTTATGTTGCTGCCGCTGGCTATGCAGGGCCCAATGGCGTTGGTCAGTTTGCCGGTGGCATACCGCCGCCTGGCATGTATAATCCCGCCATGGCACAGCCACCTCCGGCGCAGAGCATGATGATGCCGGGTAATATGATGCCACAACAGCCACTGCCCGAAAATGCATACGCCAATCCAGCTCAGGCCATGATGTCGCAGATGCCACCACAGCAGCAGCAATTACCGCCCCAGCCACAACCGCAGCCCCATGCTCATCCCCAGCCCCAAGCCCAGCCGCAGCCGCATCTGGCTCATGTGATGCTGCAACAGCAGCAAATTGTGCAGTCGCATCCGCCAATTCCAAATGCCCAGCTACCACCACAACAAGCAGCACCACCACCGCAGCAGGCACCCGTAGCAGCAGCAGCTCCACCACCACCCACAGCTGCTGCAGTGGAGCTCACCAACACACAAATTCAGGCTGTGGCCGCTGCACCTGCACCACCCCAAAACGATCCCGAACCAGCTGCCCCAACCAAGGCGCCCGAGCCCGCTACTGCAGAGCTAATAAGCTTCGACTAGAAACAGAATTGTTAGTGAACTTTTATTAAAAACAATGCAGAAAAGCAACGTTGATTGTACTAAAAGGGCGAAAGAGTTGAAATATTATAGAATAGTTGTTACTGCAGACTTATATTATTTATCAAGTGTAATCCACAACCAAACTGGACAGAATTATGTTTTTATATTAATCTAATCTTTGGAAAATCCTGTTCTCTTAGTTATCCTTCTTATATCGCGAAACTTTCATTCCAGCGTTTCAATTAGCCAAAAAGAAATATATTTATAAACGACAATGGATTAAATCCATGATTCCCACTTATAAAACAGGGAAGGACTTTAAGTTGAAATGTTTTTAACAGCAAGAATCATTTTTAAATAAATAAATTTATATAATTAACCAAAGCATAGTAAGACTATAATTTTCTATAAATGTTGGCATATTACAAATTTACAGTCCCATTCCTAAAGCTACTTTTTGGCATCTGATAGGGCCGCCACGCCCGGCAGCTTCTTGCCCTCGAGCAGCTCTAGGGCAGCGCCGCCGCCTGTGGACACATGCGAGACCTTGGCGCTGCCGCCGAACTTCTTGCAGGCTGTGGCCGTATCGCCGCCGCCCACTATTGTCGTGGCGCCCTTTGTTGTGGCAGCAATAACGGCATTCAGCATTTCCTTGGTGCCGGTGGCAAATTTCTCATTTTCAAACAGGCCTGGCGGACCGTTCCAGACTATAGTCTTGGCGTCGGCAATGGCCTTGCCGAACAATTGAATTGTCTTTTTGCCAATGTCTAGGCCCATCTCATTCTTGGGCACGCCCTGCTTAACCTCAACGGTCTTGATCTCGCCGAAGTCGTTGTTCAACTTTTTGGCGCAAACGAAATCCTTAGGTAGCAGTATCTTCACTTTCCTCTTGGCCGCCGCTCTCATTATATCTTTGATCGTATCGGCGCCCTTCTCATCGAAGAGCGATTGGCCAATTTGCATGTTTTTGGTGATCTTCAGAAAGGTGAACGCCATGCCGCCGCCCACAATCATCTGATCCACCTTGCCCAACAAATTGATAATCAATGGGATCTTGTCCGAGATCTTGGCCCCTCCCAGTATGGCCATGAATGGTCTCTTTGGTTTGTCCAGTGCCTGGGCAAAGTACTTCAGCTCCTTGTCCAGAAGAAACCCTGCAGCACGCACCTTATAGCCCTCGCCTATCATCGAGCTGTGCGCTCGATGGGCCGTGCCAAAGGCATCGTTCACGTAGATATCTCCGAACTGGGCCAATTTACTACGGAACTCCTTAATCTTGGCCGGATCGGCCTTGACCTTCTGTTTGTTCTTATCCTTGCTGCTACCTGTCTCTTCGGCATAGAATCTAAGATTCTCTAGCAAGACCACGACGCCCTCGCGTGGGTTCTTCAGTTCCCTTATAGCCGTTTCATCCACGCAATCCGGCACGAAGCAAACTTGTTTTTTTAGCAAAATTTGCAGTTCTTCGGCAACGGGTTTCAATGAGAATTCCAAATTCTTTTGGCCATCGGGACGGCCCAAATGGGACGCCAGCACCTGAGATTGAAATAGAGATTTCAGCAGTGGAATCTTAAGATAACTCCAATAATCACTCACCACAGATTTAGACTTCTTCTCCAGCAGATATTTAATGCTGGGCAGGGCCGCCTTGATACGCTGGTTGTTGATAATTTTGCCATCCTTCATGGGCACATTGAAGTCAACGCGCATGAAGACCCGCTTGCCTTCGACGTCCACATCTTTCAGGCTCAACTTCTTCGGTAATTTGCCTATATCTTTACCCTTTCCCTTGGCAGCATA
Organism: Drosophila peninsularis; assembly: GCA_035047485.1. Taxonomy (NCBI): domain Eukaryota; kingdom Metazoa; phylum Arthropoda; class Insecta; order Diptera; family Drosophilidae; genus Drosophila; species Drosophila peninsularis. Next base: position 4,975,410 of record JAWNPN010000014.1, read on the forward strand.
ATTTCGCTGAATTTGTCGTTCGGCGCCATAGCTAAGAAGTTTATTTGAATGATTGCATAAGTTAACTAGTGAATTTGAAAGTACGGAATAGTTTGAGGACAACACTTGTAACATTTCAATATCAAATTTTAACAAATTTCAAATCTAAACTGAATTTTAAAATGTCAAGGAAAATGGGCCATTATATCACATTTTAATCTCTAAGATAACTGTTTTTATGAAATACACACCAGTTATATTTCAATTATTATTATGTGCTGGAACCATATACATACGTATATATTAAATATATTTTAAACACATTTCCACAACTTTTTCTTACTAACTTTTAGTTCGCGGTTTAACTTTTAGTTATGGTTATTTCGATAACAGTTGCTATAATATGGCGGCGGTCGATAAATTTGTTGTGAGCAGCTGTTTGGTCACTGCTTGTTAAGGCTAGGAAATAAAGAATTCAAAATAATAATGAAATAATAGCATGTATTAACTAAATATATTGTTTATATTTATTAATATTTTTTATTTATTTTTTATGAAATAATAAAAGGTGTTCAATTCGTTATGAAATAAAAAAATATGTGCCATAAATACTTCATATCAATAAATAATCCGTGAGTGGCATACCTGCCGCGTAACAGAGCTGTGAGCTGCATACCCTACTCATCATATGTTACGACAAGACAAGAGGGAGCAGAACGACGCTTGTTATCATACGTATATTTAGCTTAAAAAACCTAAGCAAATCTCAACATGGGTGGCGGAGATTTGGTAAGAGTTAAAACTAATTACATTCTAAACACATAGACACCATAAGCATCGAAAACTCATTTACATTTGATTGTTAAATAGAACTTGAAAAAATCATGGCATCCGCACACGATGAAGAATCAGGAGCGCGTCTGGAAAGCGGAGCAGGCCAAGCAGGAGGAGCAGCGTAAACTGGATGATCTGCGCAAGGAGATCAATGAAGAGCGGGATCGTGAAGAGCTGCGGCGCATAGGAGAGAATTCGGGCGTACTAAACAGCAGCAATGGTGGCGAAGCGAAGCTCGAATGGATGTACAAGAGTAAATAAAAACTCCTTAAATCTAAGAAATGACTAATCCTCTTACTTATTGCAGATAGCGCAGAGCTAATCAACCGAGAGGAGTACCTACTGGGCCGCAAGATAGACAAATCATTTGAGCAGCTGCAGGCGGAAGAGAAGCGACAGGAGCACAGTACGCTGGGCGTTAAGCAGTCCATAAACCATGTGGAGCACGAGTGTGTGCCCTTCTCCATACGTGAATATCGTAATCTGCAATCCACCGAACAGGTGGATATGCAGCGCAAGACTATGGAGGATCCTCTGATGCTGATCAAACAGCGCGAAATGGAATCGCGACGAAAGCTGCTGGAAAATCCAGTTAAACTCAAAGAAATCCATCGCATACTCAAATCGGAACAGGAACAGGCCACGAAGCTTAACAAAAAGTCCAAAAAGAGCAAAAAGTCAAAGAAGAAGAAGAAGGGCAAAAAGGGGAGCGGTGATGATGACAGCGACAGCAACGAGGATCTGGACAGGAAGCTGGCCAAGCAGATGAAGAAACTGAAAGGCGAGAGCACAAATGAAGACTTCAAGCTTGACAAATTGCTGGATGCTAAGTATCGTACGCTGACTAAGCAGCTGGACATGGCCACAAAGAATAAGAAACAGAAGAGCAAGAAGAAATCGAAGCGTCAGAGCAGCAGTAGCAGCAGCAGCAGCAGCAGCAGTAGTAGTAGTAGTAGTAGTAGTAGTAGTAGTAGTAGTAGTGATGATAGCGATACTAGTGAGGAGGAGCAGTCTAAAGCAGACAAGGGAAGACGTGGCAGAAGCCGTAGCAGAGATGCTGTGGAGAAAACAAGTCAAGGAAAAGACGGCAAAGGCAGATCTAGCAGACGTAATGGCGACGACGATGAGAGATCAAAGAAGCTCAAGGAGAGCAAAGGCAGGAGAAGCAGAAGCGCTGATGAACGGGAGAAGGAGATTAGGAAGAAGGGAAGACGAAGCCATAGCCACTCAAATGAACGAACAAAACAGTCTAAGGAGCGCAGAGCACGACATGATCGGAGCGAAAGCAGCGCAGATGAGCGTGAGAAGAAGGGAAGACGTGGCAAAAGCAACAGTCGCTCACAAAAGACTAAGGAGAGCAGAGCACGTCGGGAGCGAAGCAACAGCAGCGCAGATGAGCGAACAAAAAAGGAGAGATCGAAGGAGAGCAGAGCAAATGAACGAACGAAGCAGAGCAAGGAGACCAGATCAAGACGTAGCCGAAGCAGTGGCAGCTCGGATGAGAGATCGAAGAAAACTAAGGCTAGCAGAGACAGACGCAATAAAAGTAACAGCAGAGCAGATGACAGATCGAAAGAGATTAAAAAGAGCAAACGAAGGCGTAGCCGAAGCAATAGCAGCGCAGATGAGAGATCAAAAGAGACCAAGGAGAGCAGATCAAGGCGTGGCCGAAGCAACAGCCGGGCGGACGACAGAACAAAGTCCAGAGAAAACAAACGAAGAGCTGAGAGAAGCAGCAGCAAGGCAGACGAGCGAGCGAAGCGCCAGGAGCGAGGGAACAGCAGAGCGGGAGAGCGACGCAGGCGCAGCAGAAGTCGCAGTCCACGCAGAGATCAGCACCAGCGTCAAAGAAGCCGCAGCAGAGAGAGACGCCGACCTAGTCCCAGGCCAGCTATGGCGCCGCCTGCACGACAGCCACAGAAATCCAAGCCCAAGCTCAGCGAGAGTGAGCGCGAGGCGCGACTGCGTGAGATGATGGATAATGCAGTGTGGCGCGAGGCAGATCGCGCCAAGGTCGTGCACAAGCATCGCGAGGAATATGCCCGTGAGGAGGCACAGAATCAGGCACGCGAGTTTGACCAGCAGTTCATCAACAAGGAGGTGAAGAAGGCCATCGATAATCAGACCTCCATTGGCAATCGCATACGCTCCAATCTCAACAACATACAACGCACCTCGGCTGCCATGGACTCGAACTTTGCTCGTAAATAATGACGGCAGAAGTATACTTAAGTCTGAGTTTGTATTCGTATTAGGCTTATAGATTTCATTCAAGATTATAAAATATAAATTTAAGTTTTATTTAACTTGCGTATTGTAAGAGGGCATTTATATAAAGTAATTTTTATAAAAATATAAAGTTTGGTTTTATTTAAGTTTCTCTTTCCGTTGTGGGCAAGGTTACGAATAGACATAGATATGGAGATATAGAGAAATATACAAACTTCTAACCAAAGTTCATATTAATTCAACTTATTTCTTTATTTTCCAACTAGTATCTCACTTTCTAGTTGGAAAAGAGATATCCCACACCATCTAGAAGCACTTAAATGGCATATAAAGAGAAGTTTCATAAGTTTCTCGAACTAGTTAGAGGAACAACAACACTAGTTAGTTATTTGTGTAGCTAGTTAACTTATATATTCACTTTATTATTGAACGTTTGTGGGGGGGGGCTTACGTGATAAACAGTGTCTGGCGCAGCAAAGACAACATTAACATTAATAATTCAGAGAGAGATTAGTAGTAGATTGTAGTGATCGGGCGCCGCTTAGGCATTGGAGAGGGCGGCAACGCCTGGCAGTGTTTTGCCCTCGAGCAGCTCCAGGGAGGCACCGCCACCGGTGGAGACGTGCGAGACGAGCGCCTCGGTGTTCCACTTGGCGCAGCAGGAGGCAGTGTCGCCGCCACCGATGATGGAGACGGTGCCGTTCTTGGTGGCTGCCACAACGCCATCCATGATAGCCTTGGTGCCATTGGCAAAGTTGGGGAACTCGAACACGCCGGGTGGTCTACACGGAATGAGAATCATAAGCCATTACATGGAAGACTATTTAATAAGCTCCACTTACCCGTTCCACACAATCAGCTTGGAGCGCGCAATGGGCGCGGCGAAGAGCTCACGCGTCTTTGGTCCCACATCCAAGCCCATGTGGCCGTCGGGAATACCGGCCTCCACGGTGGCCTCGCTGACGGCAGCATTCTCGGCGAACTTGTCGCCGCAGACGAAGTCGACGGGCAAATGCAGCTGGACATTGTTCTTCTTGGCCTTGTCGACTAGCTTCTGAACGATCTTGGAGCCCTCCTCGTCGAACAGGGAGCCGCCGATCTTCATGTTGTTGAGTACCTTCAGGAAGGTGAAGGCCATGCCGCCGCCAATGATCATTTCGTTGACCTTGTCCAGCAGATTCTCAATCAGCTGAATCTTGTCAGCGACCTTGGCGCCGCCCAGAATGGCCAGGAAGGGATTTGGTGGCTTGTCCAGCGCCTGCGAGAAGTATTTCAGCTCCTTGTTCAGCAGCAAACCGGCTGCACGCTTCTCGAAGCCCTCGCCCATCATGGAGCTGTGGGCACGATGCGCCGTGCCGAAGGCATCGTTCACATAGACATCGCCCAGCTTGGCCAGGCTGGTGCGGAATTCCTTAACCTTGGCAGCATCGGCCTTCACCTTTGCACCGCTAGCGTCCACGCCCTTGCCCTCCTCCTCCAGATAGAAGCGCACATTCTCCAGCAGAATAACGGAGCCAGGTGCTGGATCCTTGCAGGCGGCTTCGACTGCAGCGCCAACACAATCATCCAGGAAGATGACCTTCTGACCGAGCAACGTGGTCAGCTCCTCAGCAACGGGTGCCAGAGTATACTTGACATTCTTGTTGCCATCGGGACGACCCAGATGGGACATGAGCACCACAGACTTGGCCTTCTTGGACAGAGCCAACTTGATGCTGTCCAGAGCGGCGACAATGCGCTGGTTGCTCGTGATCTTGCCTTCCTTGATGGGCACATTGAAGTCCACACTGGGTCGGAGGGAAAGAAGAGAAGCAGAAAATTAGCGAAAATTTCTTTTATGCAACATTTCAGCTCACGGAAGACGATCATTAGACTCGTTGACCACGTAACCTACCGCATAAGGACGCGCTTGCCCTCCAGATCCAGACTCTCGATGCTCAGCTTATTGAAGGCCATTTTGATGCTTGCCAAATTGTATCTAACAAACTTCTGGATAGAATTCGTTTGTGCGAATGCGACTTGACCCACAGCTGTGCGGCAATGTCAGCGCAAGGTCATTATATGGTAGCTTGATTAGGGTTACCAATGCGCGCCAGTTAATGCCGCAACACCAAAGCCACACCTCGAGCATGCTGTAAAGAGTTTTAAAATTAAATTATTAAATATTCCCATTCGATTATATTAATGGAAGCCGTTTGAACTGATTTGAATTGGCTCTAATAGGAATTTATCCACTCGCTATGCATTTCACATGCAACTCTGCGAACAGTGTTGAGCAAAGTTTCCAGTGAAGTGCTGCAAAGCAAGACAAGGGCACATTTCAAATTGTTTGGAGGGAAATTCAAACTATCGCATGCGAGTATTTCAATGCAAGCATATAAATTAAAGACATTAATTATAGCTCGTTAACAGCTAAGGTCACGAAAATTTACTGAACTATTAAGTAACGTAGCTAATACATTTTTGTATACACACACAAATTAATGTATATTCATACATATTTATGTATGTACATATATAAATTAGCCAAACAACTGTGTAGTCAATGACTGTGTGTGTGCGTACGTGAGAGTGTGTGTAATTATGTATTGAATAAATGAATGGATGCTACATGACATCGCAGCTCTAAGGCAATTGTGCACAGTTGGTGTAAATTTTTTGCCTTTTTTCTTCTCTCTCACACACTCATGGATACACACAGCTAGATATGAAATGACGCCAACATTTGCTCTTCGCAAATGATTCATTCATGTGCTTCTCACCCAATCGCCGGGTCGGTACAACCACCACCACCACCGGCATCACCAACACCATCACCCAACCCCGTCGGCGCTCCCGTTGCAGCCAAATGCATGACGCAGATGCCAACACAAAAGCAAGAAACAACACGGCCACAACAGGCCTATGCGAGTGCGATGCAGTTGGACTCAGCCCGCTGCCGATGCCGACGTCGATCCCGATCGAATGCGTCAAGTAACTTTGCATTGGGAGGGGGCGTGGCACAATCAAAGCATTGAAAACAATAAGCTCATGGCAGAATGATAACACATACTTGGGTCATGTACTCGATATCGAAACCACAACCGTCAACAAAGTAAATTGAATATTTGCGTGTGAAATGCCCGTTGACGTAGTCTCTCCCTCTCTCTCTCTCTCTCTCTCTCTCGCTCGCTCTTTCTGTCAGCGTAGGGTATTCAGCTAATCGCTGCACTCGTGTGGAAACATTAAACATTCGCACATGCTAGCAAAACGCGACTTGAGCAACCGCAGCGACGTCCAAATAATAATAATAATAATACGAGAAATAGTTAGCGTTTCGTTTTGTAAGTCCCATAATACAGCAGCGTGCTTATCAGAGAAGCTCTCCCAGCAGTGGTCGAAGTTGCCCTCGTTGAGAGTTCCGCTCGCGCCTCAGCCAAACCAGTTCATGAGTTTTAGTTCTTTCTACAGTTCTAAATGAAATGAACTCTTAAGTGCTGCGGCCACAGTGGTTCAGAGATGGTGTACATGGTGTGGGGCCACCTTACAGGGTATCATCATGAGACAATGAACTAGCTTATCTTAATAGAATAATTTTCAATTACATTAGATTATATGAACGCTAGACTAAAGTTCAGTTATATATACTGTATATAAATATATATATGAATATATACATATATTACATTGCAAGTTTTCACGCTTTTCGCACCTTCATTTTCCATAGCTAAAAACGTTTATATGTATTCAACTCAAAAAAGCTATTTACATCTGCACATTGAGTGCTTTGTTCAGAATAGGAATTTGAATAACGAATTTATATTATATACGTATATATGTTATTTTGCTCTATATTAGCAAATCTTTTTCACAATCTTAACAATCTTAACATACATATATATAAGAAGTAAGAAAAAACGCTTATAAAAGAATCGATTGCCTTGATTAACACCTTTTAGTTGCATGCTACAGCAAGCAGACGCAATATGTTCATATACACTGCGCAAAAAATTCAAGTAACTCGAACATATTTTTAAATAAATATATAGGTATATGTAAATTTTATTACCATATTTTATTATTTTACAAAGAGTTTTCAGCTTAAAATATATTGCTATTCCTATCTAGTCATATTGTAGCTGGCATTACCTGATTTTCCATTTCTTTTTTTTCGGGCTACCTCTAGAATTTTCCTGCCGGTTGCCTGAATGTAAACGATTGCACCTTTCTTATCGCAGTTCTCTGAAACAACAACAGTTGAGGGACTGAACATGGGTTATTTTTGTTGCTTTTGTTTCTAGTTTTATTACAGGGCATATATGTACATGGGTAACCTTGAAAACTATTGGTAATGCTGGAAAAACAGGGAATCGAGTAAGTCGTACAGCTGCCTGATTTCTGGAATCTGGAAGGCTTTAAAACCCGAAAGAACATACTACACTTGAAAAGAGAGTCGAGCTCCAAAAAATGGGGTAAAAGCGAAATAAAAAAAAAGAAAAACGAAGACGCAAATCGGCTTATCGAGAAATGTTAAGGCTCAAAAACAAAAGCAAGCAAAAGTCACAAATGTTGTTTGCCGTGGAACGACGAGTAGCTGCTGCTGCTGCTACTCAAGCTGCTGCTGCTACTACGCTGTTTAAATATGATAACTCAATATGATTGTTCCACGATTACAGGTGTGCTGGAGAGCGCTACAAACTGGTAGATGCGGTGACATAGACGACTGTCATCCAACCAATTCGTGTGGAGAACGTGGCGTCGCTTTTAATTAACGTTTTCTGTGCGTCTCTCTCATATTATTCAGATTACAAACTATACTTATTTGTTTTGCATAAAAATAGCAGAAAAACGTCGACTGTGGCCAGCCGCCTAGCAGCAGCAGTAAACTACAGAGAGAGAGAGAGAGAGAGAGAGAGAGAGCGAGAAAAAGATAGAGAGAGAGGGACTAGCCAAGCGACAATAGAGCAGAAGAACGTTAGCTCATTAGTCAATTCCTGAACCAGTGTGGTTCGTGTAATGAACAGAGACAGCAAATTGTCGAACCACCAAATGTGTGTGGGATCAACTGAAAGAAATGAAAGATGCAAAGTGCTTACACACACACAGAGCAAACTTCGACAAACGGGGTGAACCTTTTTCGAATGTAATTTACAATAATGCAAATGAATGTATCTGTATCTGTGCATTAACAGCGCGCTGCAAATTAAAATTTTGCAAGTTTTTAATTCAACATCTGGCTAGATATGATACTTATACTTATACTTATTCTGTTGGTTTAGAAACTTGATGATGGGCATTTGGTATCTTCAGCCGCCCAATTGACCTGATTACTCGCATGTTTTTAGGTCCACTCTATAAATATGTTGTGGCACAAACAATAAGCCAAACACATACTGCCTCTGAGTATGCAATCCAACAGCAGCAGAACGTATACACGCCACAGACGCGCAACTAACGCGACGACAGAACGCCAAAGTTGCCCGGCTAGCCGCTGCCTCTGCCGCTGTCGTAGCCGCTGCCGAGTGGGCCCTCCCCACTTACCACCAGACAGTCAGCTAGCAAACCATCTAGCTGCCCAGCTCCAAGCCCCTGCCGCCGCCTCCGCCATGTCAAGCAGCCCTCCTCCATGACGTTCAACAACCACCAACAAGAACTGTAACGGACAAGCCAACCGCCGCGGCCGGCAATTTTCAAATTTACCGCCAAACGTGCTGCCGACGTCGCCGTTGGCTGTGCCTGTACTCGCTCACGAGCAGCAAGCGCATTTTGTATGGAATTCGTCAAGAAACCCACTCGAGGTGTCAATTTTGAATTTCAGCTTGATCGCAGCGGAATCAATGAGACACCAAATAAAAGAGGAGGGTTTGCACTACCGATTAGCATAAATTTGAAGCCCGTCCAAATAAAGACTTACGAGCAATAAGCAAATATCTAAGACGCTTAAGCTGTACAAGAACACACTGCTTGCAATCTGTAGACGGCCCGTGTGCGATGGTAGGTTTAGTCTTGTACGAGCCGTCAACGGGTACACATATCGGTGGTTAGTCAGAAAGCAAAAAATACAAAATACCGAAAAATAATCTGAGAATCAAGGCGTTCAAATATACCAAATAGCGTACGCATATACGTTTATTTTGTATATTTGTAGCCGCGCTAAAACTGAAACTATATTATAAATTTTTTATTATTTTATCAAAAAATTATTGCAAAATTATTTGTAGAGTCGGTCAGCGGGCGTTATTGGTGGGTCGCACAGACGGGGGCTGGGGCAGCGCTTGTTATTTTGTTCTCGCCTCCGCTACCTGCCTTATGTTGTTGTTGCCTTCTCTTCTCTACTTTGCTAACTGCTGCTGTACAAATGCCGCAGTGCTTTTTTGTTCAGTGTATTGCATACACGGTAGAACGAGAGAGCGGTATTGAGAGAGTGTGAGAAAGAGAGGGGAACAGTGACAGCGGCGTGCGGCTTGAGCGTGAGCGAATGATAAGCGAGCGACAGCGGCCGGTCTGTGCGATAGAGAGGGAGCGAGAGAGAAAAAACGAGAGAAAGCAGTGTGTGTGTGTGTGTGAATGAGTTTGTGTGGATGTGCGCTCTTGTTGTATCTGTTAAATACACAGGACGTAGCAGCATTTCAAACAGTGTGTTTGTGTGCTTCGTGCGGTGCGGTTCTCGTTTTTTCCCTCCTCGGAACAGTCTATCTATTTTGCGCTAATTTTTGTCAACAACCCAAAAAATATCTTGAACACACAGCAATCAAAAAGCAAAAGCGTTGGAGTAGTATACACACAACACTTGAACGGATACTGAAATTCACGCGCGCATTAATCATTACAACTTAAGCCTACATATAACGACGCATGCTCGTTATATAACTGTACAAAAAGAAAGATATATACAAGTTCAAAACCAACAACAACAAAATGTCTGCAGCCACAGAACAACAAAATAACGGTGATGTTGCCGTCGAGAAGGTAGCCGCCGTCAGTGACAGCGATGTCAAGGAGGATCTCAAAGCCAAAGCCAAATCAGTTGCCGAGGACAAATCAGCGGCCGCCGATGCCGCTGGCGATGCAGCTGCTGCCGATAACGGCACGGCCAAGGATGGAGAGGATGGCGCCGATGCGGCAGATGCTGCTGCTGCGCCCGCCAAGGGATCCGTCAAAGGCACAAAGAGGCAAGCTGAAGTAAGTATCCAACCATATAAACGCCAAATCAAATAACTCTCTCTTTCAAAAGGATCTGCTATCTCTATTCGAGTTCAGCTCGTACAGTTTCACACAACTAACCCTAATCAGTCCCTTTGTATCTGTGTGAATGTATGTATCTGTGTGTGTGCGCTTGTTTAATAACAAAACAAACGGACGCACTTGTCATTCTTGTCTCTTTCAAGCTCTTTTCTGTCACGCTCTCTCTTAGCGACGCGTCATGCGTTTATCGATCGAGTTATCGAACGCTCTGCTGGCTCAATCGATTAACGCTTTGTTTACGCGCTAATTTAGCCATTTTTGCTCAAATGATTCATACCAAAAATTTTTGTTACCACCGAAAGCAAATTACAAAATACGGCGGCAAAAATAAAACTGGCAGAAAAAAATTTCTAGAAATAGATATACACACGTTTTTCGGTTTCAGCCGCCTTCCTAACGTTCAGCTGCCGCCGATAGCAGCCGCTGAGCAAGAGAGAAAGAGAGAGAGAGAGAGAATGTAAAGAGAGCGCACACTCATCTATATACACTAATACATAAATAGTTCTTTGAGTGATTGAATATATATGGAGAGTGTGTGAGTGTGAGTGCTGTTGTTGTTTACGATTAAATTAAGACGATTGTGAGTCGGTAATCAAAGATTATTTGTTGTTCGGTTCAAATCGAGGTTAGGATGTCTAATAATCGAACTGCTGCGGTGCTGAAGCGACCGGTACAGTTATTGGCCAGAGAGATAATAAAAGATAGAGAGAGTGAGAGAGCGAGAGCGAAAAAAAAAAAAAAAAAACAAATCAAGTAAATACTGGAATACGGCACACATCATAGGTCATTAGCATTGCACAAGGAAAGCAGCAAGACGCAAAAGCAAAGAGATCAACTTTAAAAGCTTTGCCAGCAATGCGGCCTTGCAACTCACACACACATACACACCCACACACAGTTAAGGTGTACGTGTATGTGTGTGCGTCGAGCTCTTTAATTAGGCAAAGCAATATTGTTGTAATGGCTCTCTTAAGGCTAGCATTTTAAAGCATATACCAAATTTTGCAGCTACAAATAACAACAACAAAAACAATAACAAATTGCGCGCCAGCCAAAAAGTTGCACTCTCAGCTAAAAACAATGCCGGCCGGCAGTCCGCCATATTACAAGAGTGAATAAAGGAAACCGTGAGAGAGAGTGAGTGAGCGAGAGGTGTATAGAGAGGAAGAGAGAACCAGTTTAGTAGGCTCCCGCAACATTCCATTTGTTTTTTATGTCATAATCGAAAAATCACATTTTTTGATAAACATAAAAATATTCAAAAGCAGGGCGGCACGACGAGGTATCGCTAGAGTAAATCACATAAATTAGCAAATCATTTGATTTGTCACAAACTCAAAATAAAAATGTACAGTTTAACTAGCGCGCGTACTCTCAGCGAGTTACTCTCCCTCTCGCATATGCTCTCTCCTTAACACATTTACTCTCCCTCTCACAGTGCCGCTCTGCTCTGTAAATACTTATGTACACATTCTGTATACAGACATGTGTTGTTTGTGTATGTACATATGCCCATTTACATTTATCTTTCACTTTTTTTCGCCTTACTTGTATTTATTTTGGTACATTTATGTACTTGTGTGTATGAGTGTGTGTGTGCGGATGGCGGGCGCTCATAAAAACAATCCATTTACAGGGTGGTGCAACTTCCTTAATTGAAATAACAGTAATGTTTGAGAATGCTTGAATCTGTTGCCTACTATTGTGCAGGGTTTATATGTGTATAAATATTTAAATGCAAATATCTAATCACATATATGTATATATAACTTATATTTATATATGTATATAACTTTATTATATAAATAATTTATAGATAAATGTACTATCTAACTATAGATATGATAAAACAAAAACCTACGCTCCCGACCGTTGGCTAACTTTCTTCTACTTCATTTTCTTAACATCAGTTTTCTTCTAGAATTTTCTTTTTAAGAGTCAACCTCTTAACCGTCTCTATCATTGATGACCCTGTTTTATAGGTTGTTTGCTGTAATGCCTGGCTGGTAGCATAAGTATTTTACTTTAGTATTCGTTGTTCGTGGCTTTTGTTGTGCTTGAGAGAGCGCGCCGCATATTTTGCACACATTTTCCCAGTTATCTTGTTGTCTGCTTTGTAACAATCGCTGTGTTAAATTATGCCTTCGCTCACACACACATGCATACAAACAAGCGCATGGTTATGTATTACAGCTTTCTTTCCATTTACATGGGAACGTGACTGCCTTATGTACATACTTGCCTTGTTGTTGGTTGGCTAACTGAGTTTTGAACCCACGCATCAGCAGCACATGAACGCACGTCAAAGTAGCAGCGACGCTGGCGTTGTCGGCGTTCAACCGTTTGCGCCTTTTTCTACGGCAGCTGGCTGTATGTGTGTGTGCGTGAGTCGTTCATTCATGCAGCCATTGTCACGACGCGCGCGTTCAGGTACAGTTCTGCCCTGACAGCGACAGCGCTGTGGGCACGCTCTTTTCTGTAGCTTCTTACACTCACACACATGCACATATGCTAACGCTAGCGTGTAGCAGCTGCTGCGACGCTAGCGTCGCTGCCTGCCATTCGGTTTGGTTCGCTTCGGGTTCAGCTTGTTTGCTCGGCTTTCGGTCACAGTGGGTCGAACGCACGCTTGGCTTGGCTGGTTTTGTATCTCACGGCTGCGGATACATATGCCCTCTCGATTGTTGTTTTTTCATTATGTAGTAAATATGCCGCTTTATATACAAATACACATATATGTCTGTAGGTTGGTTTGTGTGTATGTAAGTGAGAGCTGCACTTGTAATGCGGCAATCGTTCGTTCGCTTGCGCTCTCTCTCTCTTACTCTCTCTCTCTCTCTCTCTCTCTCGGTGCGTGTTGCTGCAGCGAATTCCATTGACGCGCGCATTTTTCAAATGCCTTTTTTACGGCGAAAATAACGATTTTTCTTTGCTGCTGCTGCTGCTGTTGCTGCTGCTACCCAGTAAAGGGCGATTTTCTTGTTTTGTGGGCTTAAAATATACTTTTTACGACCATGTACACATACACACGCACACATGTTGGGAGAACATGCGTATGCTGGCTTTACATTCTGTTTCCATGAACAATTCGCTGTGCCCTTGATCAAGGAGAAGTGTGGGGTTTAAGTTGGGCGCCCAAAAGGTTTCAACAGCAGCAGCCAAAGCAGTCCTTTGCTTTGTTATCGATAAACTTTACTCATTTAAAATTTGATTCCTTCCTTTGCAGGCTAAATCCGCCGAATCAAAGAAAGCCAAGAAAGATAAACCCGCTGATGGCGATTCCGATGAGGAAGAGGTATTAGATGATCTCATCGAGGGGGACAGTGAAATCGAGAGCGACGAATACGACGTACCCTACGATGGTGAGGAGGATGACATTGAGTGCGACGGTAAGTTTCCCACACTTTTCCTGCCCCGAATCCAAGCCAAAACTAAGACAAATCTCTCTTTTTCTCCAAACAGATGACGATGATGACAATGATGACGGTTCTGGTTCGGATGATCAAGCGTAATAATAATGTAGTCAAAACAAAACAGAAAAAATAAAAAACAACAAAAAAATACAAACAAAACAAACAAAAAATTTAAATTAATAATAAATAAAAAGTTACAAGCAAAAAAACAAAAACCAGAGAAAAAACGACACAAAAAAATCGCAAAAGTATATAATTCTTATGTTTAAGAAATAATTTTCTATTTCTTATTTTATTTTAATTGTATTTTATGTGTACTTTTTTTATATATATAAAAAAATAATACAATTTTTCCCGCAACGCGCGGGAAACAAACAAAAACCGAAAAAAGTAAAGATCCCCCCTCAGAAAAAAAGAAAACAAAACACATATTCTATACAAAAACCAAGCTCTTTCTTTCCTTTAAGTCATAAGTCTTAAGTTAAAAGAAAAACAACATATAAATAATGCAGAAGCAGAACACGAAGAAGAAGGAGAAGCAGAAGCAGAGGCGAAGGCGTAAACGATGAACCCATGATTTACTTAAAAATAATAACAAAAGAAGATGAAAACATGATTAATAAAAAGAAAAAACAAAATTCATTATTAAATTAGACGTTACATTTTATGAATGATCGAAAAAGCAAATGCAATTAAAATGGAAAAAAATTATACAAAAAAAGAACACTCGAAATTTTCTATCTCAAAAAAATTGTATTGGTTTCACGACCTTTGGCGCCCACTGTGCGCACTGTTCAACGGGAAGTTCGATTTCTACATTCACTGGGCTCTCTCTATCTCTCTCTCTCTCTCTCTATTATTTCAGCATTTACACACACACACACACTTATACAAATGTTTAAGTTATAAACAATTTAAGTATTTAATGTCAGTATTAAAAAAACGGCAAAAAGCAAATCAATTAATACTAAAAAAGTTAATTCATTTGTAAATTGTAAAAATACACGGAAATGAGAGGAAATGAACAAACTTTTAATGTTATATACACTAACAGACACAAACAAAAATATATATACATATATTTATTAAGTAGTTTTTGGGGTTTACTTGACATATTGGCAACAATCTCACTTTGATTATAATGACTGATATTTGGTGGACAGCATACAAGAAACAAACATTAAACAATCAATAAAACAATTTAACCAACCAACACACAATATAAATGAGCATTTAATGGCTTACAGATCAATAATATATATATTATATATATATATATATATACTCTATAAACACTTTGATACCAGAAACAATGTTAAACGCAAATTTTGTAAATAAAAAATGAGTAAAGAAAAAAAACTTCAATCCAGTCGTAGTGAAAGAGCAGTAAAATAAAACCCACAAAAAGAATAAGAGAAAATAAATTATTTGTAATTACGTAAAGAAAAAGCAAGAGCAACAACAACAATTGGCAGTTATCAGATGCCAATAAAATCGTTTGTTTCATTCCATTGGGCGGGGCAGCAGCAGCAGCCGCATAAATTCTACCTCTCAGCCGCCCTTAGAGTAGAGTAGAGTAGCAAGCAGGGGTGCTTAACCCGAGTAGGGGTAGTTATTCGCATATGTATGTGTGTACACCTATGGCACATACACATTTTGTGATACATAATTCATTGATTGGTGCCGTAATCGTATCGGTTGTTTTACGTTCTCAGTTTCAGCTGCATGCGGGGTTGGGGGTTGGTCGCTTGCCGAGGGTAGTTAAAACTCGGCATCACTCACTCCAATTAAGCTGAAAAGTAATTTACAATGCATTCTGGCATTTACCAGTTTCAATTAAGCCCCAAGCGTAGCAGTTCAATTAAAGTCCACAGACATCAGAGTCGGCTATGAATCATTTGCATTATTTCAAAACGTAACTGCATGCATTAATTATCGATAACTGAGTAGTAGACATTAGCTAAGACTCAAGCCAGGTGAAAGCTATGTTTGAATATTGACTTAAGATTGTTATGAAAAAGAAAGACAAAGTTAGCCAAGACTCAAACCAAATAGCAAATGGCTAAGTTTACAGTTTATTTTATATTCTTTTTTGATTTCATTTGTATTTCAACAGCACCAATCGAATTATCAATAGCTAAATACCATCGTTTAGCCGAGACTCAAACCAAGCTAAGCTGAAAGTGAATGAGTGTGGGTTTATACATTATTTCAAACGCAACATTACCAATCGAATTATCGATATTCAATTTAGTATTTTTCGTTTAGCCAATACTCAAACCAAACAACAAGCTAAGCTCAAACTAATTTTTAGTTTCTTTGTTAACTGCAATTAGTTTACATTTTATTTAATTTTAAATTAAATTTTGCACTTTATTATGTAAGCAATCTCTTAACTTTCAATATATACAAATGTTCGCCTGGAATGCGTCGTTCCATAAATTTGATAGCCCCGAACTTTCGCCTCCTCAATTGTTCGATTATTTCCTGCGGTTTATTCTCGTGCAGCAGCAGCAAATAGAGCACGCCGCTGGGGGAGAGTATGTCATCCAATTGCTCCAATAGAATATCAGTCACACGCCGTCCATCTCTGCCTCCCGCCCAGGAATAGATCAAATTGCGCTCTGTGGCGGGCTCATCCGTTAGCCGTTGGCTCTGTAGCTCTTCATCGCTAGTCACCACATAGGGTGGATTGAAGAGCAGCAAATCCACGCAGCGGCGACGTAGTGCATCCGTCAGATTACAGCGCAGACTGTCCAAGCGAGCTCCATTGCGTGTGGCTGTGCGCTTTGTGGCCTCGCAGGCTTTCGGATTGATGTCTGTGGCCAGGCAGTGAGCGGTGCTGGCCAGGCGCTTGGCCAGAGCGGTGATGATGACGCCGCTGCCAGAGCCAATCTCGAGGCACAGCCGTGGCTGCAGCTCGTCCAGAAACTCCAGATCTGCTTCCAAGGCATCGAGCAACAAAAAAGAATCCTCGGCCGGCTCATAGACGTGCTCGTAGTCGGCCGAGGAGAGATGCTCGGTGTGCGGCGTCTCCATGTCTATGATATGTTGGTGGCCAGTGCTGAGTCGAGCAGCGCCTGCCGCCTGCGTTGCTCTTTCTCGATAAGCCTGTGCAGCCCCGTCAACCTCTCCTGGCTGTTGCTCAGGACGTTGCTGATGATGGTCACCTTGTGCTTGACGTTCAGCAGCTCCTTCACCTTGTCGGCGAACTCGGGTATTTGATTCTGTGCCTTCTCAATGTCCCGCAGCTGGGCAGCCAGTGCATCCAGCTGGCCACGCAGCTCCGACTGCAGTTGGATGGTCGAGGCGACGCGTTCGTCAAGCTTCTCGATGGTGGGCTTGAAGAGGTTCGTGATGCCTTCGGCTAGAATATCGCGAGTGGGATTTGTGCAGAAGTTTTCCGTATTTTCGTCCAAGGAGGTGACCGTGGAATCGGAATCCTTATCCATTGCAATTTTTGCTAACAACCTGCTACGTCGATATGTCGTATCGTGTTTCGATAACAAAGCTATCATAGAGATGAGCAAGTTGTTTGCCTGTCACAAGTCCACTAGTCACTGTGATTGAGCAAATATCTTCAATATATAATAAATAAAGAAATTTTATATATGTATATATTTAATTAAATTTTAATAAATTTGATTTAATATATGAATTTGAAAATATGTATGACACCTAAAATTATTTACTATTTTCAAAATACTTTATATATTAATTTGCAAATTTGTATAGCATTTAAACAATTTTCTATTGCATTGGCGAAGTTAAGAATACGTTATGATGCTTGCCAACTTTGTGGATATATATATATGATATAAATATATATATTCATATATGCATTAACATATAAATAAACGTTACGCCATAATAATAGAAGCTGTCATTCCACTGCACTTAAATGCAACTCTACTAATGAAAGTCATCAGATGACAGCCGTCTGTTATCGACGCGCCACCACAAATTCTTTCAACAGAAACAAATTTGGTAATTTTAATTAAATGCTTTGATTACATCTACCTGTAAGCCGGCGCAATGGAAACATACTCGGTGGATATTGTATATCAAGCAATAAGTGCGTTATTTCAAGGCACGAATCCCAAGGAACAGGAAAAGGCTAACAAATGGCTGCAGGAGTTTCAAAAGTCGGTAAGTTGTGGCCTGCTTGGATTTGAGCATAAGTCTTTTAGTTAAAATGTAAAGCGTTCTATGTTAATGCTGGGCCATTTTCGTCCCTCAGATCTATTCGTGGACTATTGCAGATGAGCTGTTGCACCAGAAACGCGACTTGCACGCCAATTACTTCGCCGCCCAGACGATGCGCAACAAAATACAAAACTCCTTCAGCGAGCTGCCACTGCACACACACGAATCTCTGCGGGATTCGCTGATCACACACATTGGGCAAATCGACGAGCAGACAGACAATGTGATTGTGACACAACTTTGTCTGGCACTTGCTGATTTGGCCCTGCTAATGGCCACGTGGCAGGATCCCATTAGTGATCTGCTGAAAGTGCTATCTCCACATCCTACGGCCATTTGGCCATTGCTAGAGGTGCTGAAAGTGTTGCCCGAGGAGATTGATTCGCGCTATTTACGTCTGGGAGCGAATCGCCGGGAAGAGGTGCACAAGCAGCTAGACGCCAGCGCCGAATGCGTATTAGAATTTTTGTGCATGACCGCTCAGCGCAAGGATCTGGACCAGGACCGCATATGGAGTGCCACACTGCGCACCTATAGCGCCTGGCTGGCCATACGAGCTTTCCCATTCTCCCACATCTGCGAAAATTGGCTCTCCCAGCTCGCGTTCCGTCTGCTCAACCAGCCGACCGAAACGGCTGGGAAACTCCACGAGAATGCCTGCGAAGCCGTCTGTTCGCTGCTCAGCTGCATGGGCTCACGCAGCGGCAACGTGGATGCCGACCCACAGGTGACGCGCATATTTGAGGCAGTCTGCCAGCTGGAGACGCCATATCATCTAAGTGTGGCCCACGAGGACACCGACAAGACAATGAATTATTGCCGCATTTTTACCACGTTCTGCGATGCTTTCTCTTTGGACATTTTCGAATCGCCCTACGCCATGAAAGGCTTGGATCTGGTACTGCTATGCGTGGGTCACTTCGACTACGAAGTGGCGGAGATCTCCTTCTACTTATGGTACAAACTGAGCGAGGATCTATTCCAGCGGTACGATGAAAAGTTAACAGCTCGCTTCAGGCCACACATTGAGCGGCTTATAACCGCGCTCTATCGTCATGCACAAATGGAGAGCGATCACGACGGGCTCATCGAGGAGAACAACAGTTTCTGTGTAGGCCTCTTGTCTATCAATGTCTATCAATGTGATTCCTCTTAATACCCGTTTCCCGTTCACAGGACTTTCGCCGCAAGGTCTCTGATCTGCTAAAGGATGTCGCCTTCATTGTTGGCTCTGGCGCGTGCTTTAAGCAAATGTTTATTATACTCCAAGACCCAAACACAACGTGGGAGTCCACCGAGGCGGCGTTGTTTGTTATGCAGAATGTGGCCAAGAATATATTGCCGTAGGTGGTCCTCATATACTCCAACCTGACTTTGATTACTCATAAGATTCAATCTACTTTTAGCGAGGAGAACGATGTGATACCCAAGGTGGTGGAGGCGATACTTAATATGACAGATCAGACGCACATTGCGGTGCGCTATACATCCATAATGCTCATTGGGGAACTGTGCGACTGGATTGAGAATCATTCGGACCTGCTCGAGGCTGTGCTCAACTTTTTGCTGTACGCACTGCAGCAGAAGAATGGCCTGGCTCCGGCGGCAGCTATAGCGCTCACCTCCATCTGCTCATCATGCAGGCAGCAGATGGTTTGCCACATCAGTGGGCTGGTGGAGATCGCGCGCAGCTTGGACAGTTTTGAGATCAATAATGAAGTGGCCATTATGCTGCTGAAGGGCATATCTCTGATATTAACAAAGCTGCCGCGTGAGCAGCTGCAGCCAGCGCTGCGCGAGATTGTTGGCTTTCAGCTGCAACCGCTGGCCCAGATGCTGGAGAACAACCACCAGGGCGAGTTGCCGAAGGGCGATCGCAGCGATCCCGTTTACTGGATTGATCGCGCCTGTGCGATCATACGCCACACGAATCCCGATGTGCCCGACAGCGTGGAACATCCAACAGTTGCAATATTAAATGACGCCTGGCCGCTCATCTCCCGCTTGCTGGAAAAGTACCAGAGCGAATCGCGCATTATGGAGCGCACCTGCCGTCTGTTACGCTATGCCTTACGCATAGTGCGCAAGCAGGCCATCATGCTGGTGGAGCCGCTGATCAAGCAGATCGTCGTGCTCTATGCAGTGCAGCATCACAGCTGCTTTCTGTATGTCGGCTCTATATTGGTCGATGAGTTCGCAAAGACGACTGAGTGCATTCCGGGTCTGCTGGAAATGCTGCAGGCCTTCATCGAGCCCACCTTTGGGTTGTTGCAGCTGGAGAACGGATTGCGCAATAACCCAGACACTGTTGATGACTTCTTTCGGCTGGCCTCTCGCTACCTGGACTCCTGTCCGTTGCAGCTGCTTGTGAGCAGCCTCATGACGCCCATCTTCCAATGCGCGCTGATTGCGTGCTCGTTGGACCATCGGGAGGCCAACTCATCGGTGATGAAGTTCTTCATCAATCTGTTGAGTTGGGGACGCAGCAGCAACCATCGCCACAGCGAGTGCCGTCCGCTGGTCATCGACCTGGCCACACAGCATGGCGGCGCTCTAGTCATGAACCTGATACAGGCCTCCGTGTTCCAGCTGCACTCCTATATGCTCGCCGACGTCGCCGAGGTGCTCCACGAACTAACGAAAGTCGTCCCCCAGTCACACATGCAGCCCTTCCTTGCCCGTGCACTGGACGCGTTGCCCAAGAAGAACAGTGGCGGCTACGTAACAGCCACACAAGAGCAACTGGACGAGTTCAGTAATACGGTGCTGAGGTGGGTAGCCTGAAGTCTGTACCATTGTTCACTCAATCAATACTTTTACTCCCCCACTTTCAGAGCTGACAGCACCAAGGCCGTGTCACAGGCACTGAAAACATTTACACGTCTGTTCCGTTGAGCCAATTGCAAGCTGCACCGCCGTACCACCACAACCCATCATTATGTTGGAGCGCTTGAAATGTACATTTGAAATGATGTATACGCAATGTTGTGCAGCCGCTGAGCACACCGAACACTTGCCAACATGATGGAATAATAATGCATGCGATTGTCTTCAGACATGTTACTAGAGTTGGCTAGCATTCGACTGCTGCGTGTTAGATCAAGCGATCCTCACAAAACGTACAATAAGTTGAGTTATTTAAGTGCACCTTAGACTCTAATTTAAAAATTGACTTAAAATATATGCTAAACAAATGTTTAATGACCACTAAGTGCAGCTATTGTAAATGTAAACTGAATTTTAAACGATATTTATTAAGTTATTCGTTGTTAACTAAGGCAGTTGAATGGGGCGTAATTGATAGCTTGATTGAAGTAGGTTAGATTTTGCTGTCAAGTTAAGTTTATATTCTGGTTTGGCAGGGCAGATTTGATATGGTATAAAGAGCTAGTTACAAATCCTCTACTTGATTGCCTTGCTTATGATCTGAATTTCACACCCAACTCTTAGCGTGCTAATGAGAGAATATTTTCTAGTCCATTCGATGACCTCAGTCAAGGAACGTTTTTCTGCCCATTTCGTTCTCAGCAATATCTAGCATATATGCAATTTTCCAATATAAAATTGACGTAATACTCACTTCCCATTTCGAATGACGCATATATTTATAATATTTAATATATCATATTCATCCAAGAATACAAAAATCGCAGAACAACATGAATCAGACTATTGTTTCTATAATATATTTGATAATTTTTGTTTCTTAATACAATTGTTGTCCATATTTCGATAATAGATTGTTTTGATATTACAGGAATGTTAATTTTCGGCAAATTCATTCGTGTTCAGTGGGTTTACTTATAGCATTCGATAAAGTTACAATCACGTTCAAGTGGGGAAGCTACGCAGCAGAACTTCTTAGACGTATTAGATATTTAAGTATAGACGTACATGAAACACAAAACAAGACAAAAAAGTTGTGGAAGGGCTGTGAGACGTAGAACAGTGTAAATATAAATATGTGAGACTTTACTAATACTAATTGCACGATAAATTGTTACTAATTGCACTTTTAGCTTAGCACTACGGCGTTGTGGGTGTGTGTCTATGAGTATTAATCTACGGCGTGCGTTCAGATGGTTTCAGTGCGTGGATCCAGCTTGTGAATAGCCTGCATTAGGCTGGTGATGTTAGCCGTGTTAATGCCCTGCTTGGACATCTCTGTCAAGCGATCCGTTATGGGTTTCTGATCCTGACCCCGTTGCCACCTGAAAGCCAGCAACAACATATAAAACTATGATCTTTGAGTTGAGGATTAAAGTTCATACCACAGGTGTGCGCAGGTGTGCAGCAGCGGTATATAGAGCGGCAGTAAATCAATATCACAGAGCGTATCGAAACGACTGAGCGCGAGCAGAGCCCAACGTTCCGCTGAGTGATGCGGCACCGGCGAGGCGGTGCAGGCAGCCACCAGGCGGCAGAGTATCAGCAGCACGGGTCGCGACCGATTCATGAAGATCTTGTTCAACAGGCGAAAACAGTTCTCGAGTATGGGTATGGCCATCTCGTTGCGTCGCTCATCCAGATACTGACACGCCCGAGTCAGTTCGTCGTGCTGCAAAAAGCGCAAAAACGCATCCGAATCCCGCAACTTCGTTTTCCTCGCAATGTGCGTCAGAAACGTTTCGAAGGCAGCGCTGCGCTCAGCAATCAGCTCCGCTGAGAAGTTGCCCATGAGCACCTTGCTGGGGAAGCTGATGTTGGCCAGCTCGGCGGGCAGCTCTCGCTTAAGGCACTGATAAAGATCGCGAAAGTCTGTGTAGCGTCGCTCAATCTTCGCGGGCTGTTCATCCATGGTGCTGGAGTCCTGGCGCACAGTCAGCTCGTAAACGACGAAGCGCTTGATTTTCACATCGTCAATCTCGCGTGGCATTATGTGGGCCAGCAGAATCTCAAAGCGTAATTCTGGGCTGCCATCAGCCGTGGGACGAAACTTTTTGGCTGGATTGTAGCTCTCCCAGAAGGCTAAACATATTATTAAATATTAAAACTGCAGCTTCAGTTTCGTTTTGAGTTCACTCACCTTTCTGGCCCGTCGGGTCAACGGTCTGCGGGGGTATGTCCAAGGCGGCGGCCTCAATGGCCGGACTGTCGGGCTCGTCGTCCGGATGCGGACCATCCGTCGACGGCTGGTGGGGCAGTAGACGTTTCGCCATCACAGCGTGCACTAGAAAGTCGAAAGTAGGTAATTGCAATTATCGTTTGTGTAATTGTTTACTCACTTGTAAATGGAACCACAAAACTGTTACTTAACAGCTCGGCAATATGCAGTTTGCGTTAATATCAATTTATTTAGTTTATTAATTGCGACTGCGGCGGTTGTATTACGCTTGCAAATGCTCAAGTGACTAATCCCCAAAGACCCAAACCAAAACATTGACGAGCCCAGTGCGAGAGTAAGTGGGGCGTCTTTGTCTTAAGCACGAAAACATCCCACACCGACTATCAAATGCTCTCTTGAGAGAGAAGCACAGAGAGCGGAATTGTACATAGCTTCATAGGTCGATCATTGCTGTGTACTCTTTGTGTAAGCTATTCAGTTAAATTTTATTCATTTGATGACATACCATAATCATATAGATATATTAAATATTTGAAATTTTAGCATCTCGGTGCAGGCTCAATTATAAAAGCTAACTGTAGTTTGGAAAGCGTATGTAAACATTGTGTTATCGTTACCGATATGCTTGCACGACTCGACTCACGCACGAACAACTTATTGCAAATTATCATCGCTCAAATATTAAGTGCATATCGAATACTCTCACGTTCATTTGTTATTTATTTAATATGTGCCTAGCTAAAGTTTATATTATTGATCAATATGTATTTTATGTTGATTATTAAGTTTGAAATAACCACTAATAATAACCAATATTTTGTCGCAACAATCTTAAAAGTTACAGACATTTCGCAAGTTGTCTATAAAATCTATATGCTTCATTTGAGAAAAGTGCTTGCAAACATTGTTATCGTTATCGATAAGTTAATTGTAAAACAACAGATACTTGCCAATTGTCATCGGTTTGTCACCGCAAAAAGAAGAAACAAAAAGCTGTCGCTGTGGGCGGTTTTTCTTTTTCTGTGACAATAATTATGACGCTTCCCGAATTTTTTGGTTGTACACTGATTGCATTTGGCACACCGTTTGCACTGTTCGTGTTCACCATTGCCAATGACTCTATGCGCATTATAATACTCATAGCGGCCGCATTCTTTTGGATGCTTTCGCTGCTGCTGTCGTCGCTGCTTTGGTTTGCAATAGTTCCACTGCGTGATGTCTTGGCCTTTGGTGTGGTGTTTTCGGTGCTGTTCCAAGAGGCCTTTCGCTACATAATCTATCGCATTCTGCGCAGCACAGAGCACGCCTTGCACGCCGTTGCTGAAGATACGCGCATCACGGAAAACAAACATATTTTGGCCTACGTTTCAGGACTAGGATTTGGCATCATATCGGGCTTGTTTGCGCTGGTTAATGTGCTGGCGGATATGGTGAGTCGGCCACTAACTACAACGGCCACATATACTAATCTTTGTTGAATAAATATTCGTAGACTGGACCTGGCACAATGGGCCTCATGGGCGGATCTGAAATGTTCTTCGTAACGTCTTCTATACAAGTGCTCTCAATTATCCTGCTGCACACCTTCTGGAGCGTCATCTTCTTCAACGCTTTTGATACAAACAACTATCTACACATTTTCTACGTGGTTGGCTCACATCTCTTCGTCTCCATGCTGACGCTGCTCAATGCGAATGAGCTCTACTGGGCCAGCCTCCTGCCAAACTATATTGTAACGATTCTCACTGGTATTTTAGCCTTTAAGGTGGCGGGAGGCACCGGCAAAAGCTTTAAAAGATTTGTAATGTGTCGATAAACTGTCAAGTCTGTATTACGAATTTAGGCTGTAATCATGTAAAGACATTATCCTAATCATTAATTACTTTAAGTTCTGCATTTTGTCAAGTTTTATTTGCAGCCCTAGCAGAAGAGCTGGGGGCTTTCTTCTCGTTTGACATATTTTTACGAGTGTAACTTAAATAAAATAACTTAATATGTAAATTAGCGAATCTTACTGGCTATAGTCCATCTTACGTACATTGATGCCGTAGTCAGCCAATGCAGGCTGCAAATCTTCCATCGTCAAGGTATACTTGCGATCCTTAGCCTAAGAATGTATGTAAACAGAGGTATTTATATATTAACAACAGGCTACGCACCTTTGAGCCACCAGGTGTGCTCGCGTTTTGCATGTGTGTGCGCGCCTTGGAGTGCTGCAGTGCATCATCAATGATGTCCGACATGAATTTCTGCGTTGCAATGGAGATCAGACGAACAATGCGCTTGTCATCCGCATGAAAGCCGCCCATGTTTAGATAATGGGAAGTTACTGAAAGTTAAAGAGCATTTATTTAAGATATCTGCTCGAATATATATTTAGCTATAGCTACCAGCATCGGGCAGCAGCGGAGTGTAGTCCTCCAGTTGCAACATTAAATCGCTGAGATGCGATGCTGGTGCAGAGCGATCCCCACCCGCAATGGCATTGAAGCTATTGCTACCGGTTACTCCAGAGGCTGTGCCGCTGCCAGTGTTGGCTTGTCCAGATGAGCCCCCGCCGGCACTCGGATGATAGATAATGCCAAAATTTGACCCGACCATTTTGCACAATAAATATATGTACTAAAGTGTGACCGTTTACCGAAAACAACAAAATACCTAAATATAGTGAGAGCCTGCAAGAATTATCGATTTCAAATTATCGATGTTGAGTGATTTAATTTGTTTGATTTAATCAAGTTTTTTGTACAATTTTCTTTTATATTTTATAAAATATATTGTTTTAAATACAAAAATTGCTATACAAGGAATGTTTGTCATTTTTCAATTATGAGCTGCACTACACTTACTTTACCCATTTCCCAAATTATTTGTCCTTTTTATTGACACTTTTCTTAGATGTAGTTTTAAACAAACATTTAGCAACGAATAAGAGAAACAAAAGGACGACTGTGCCCATGATTGCCAATGGAAGCGTACCTTGACTATGGATATAATCTACGACTTGTCCGAGAGATAACTCATCCATAAAACTGGACGGTTTGGGCACAGTTTCTGGATGACCAATTTTCGTATATCCGCCCTCGGCGAACTCGGTGAAGGCCTTTGGGGTATATTCCTTTGAAGGGTATCTATAGATCTTGCCTTGTCGCAAGAAAATGAAGGCAGGAGCTTCCGTTACCTTTAGCCGATTCGCAGTGGAAGCGCCAGCGGCCAAGGAGTTCATTCGTGCTACGTTTATCTTGCGCTTCAGTGAGCCGCCAACGGACTCCCAGACGGCATATAAACGCTGGCAGAGCACACATTCCGCGGAATAGAAGAAAATGAACCAGTCTCCGGTAGTGGCGCCAGTTGAGGCTTGTGTCAAATGCTCAAAATTCTCGTCCGAAAGTTCTTTCACCGCTGGCTCGCGGTTATCGTTGAAAAATTGTATAATTTCCTCTCCGTTAATCGCTCCTTGGTAGAGAATGGGTATTCCGCGGCGGAAATAGAGCAGCGCCGGCTCCCTGCTCGGGTCGTAGATATGTATTAGATTGCTATCGTGCGCCTGCACAAGCGACGCTCCCAGGGATTGCTTCACCTCATCCTGAATATTGTCAACAACATTTTCGTATTTGTCGCACTCCGCGCAGTTGCCTCGCGTAAACAAAGCAACCACGTCGCCCTCGCCGGTTAAAATGTGTATCAAGTCAGTATCATCAACGCGCTCTATGCCAGCGCCGCAGACAGCGATAATCCCCAGGTATATGACACTAATAATTTGATAAAAATGCATTGCTTACAAATTATACACGTCTGGTAAAATCTACTTGTTGGATGTCAACGTTGCGTGTGAAAAGTTTTAATAATATGCGGTTAGCGATGTGCCTATCGTATTGATAAATATATCGATTATGCTTCCGATATACAAATCCCAGTAATTGGCTGAGAATTTCTACCAAATAATAAATAATATTAAAATTTTGGATAAAACGAAGTTTTGTTTTGAAAAAGTTGGATTTAATATTTTTTGTCGTAAATAATAAAATAGTAGAAGTAGTTGTAATAATAGGGCTTACACATTATTTCCATTTGAAAATATTTTATTCAGTTAAAATGAACAGTAATAAATAAAAAAATATATATAATAATAAATAAATATATAAATAAGTACAAAAATTACATTTGTTCAATGTGAGTAATGTAATATTTAAAGTCTCTGATTGATATTTAGTTGTTCGTAAATTGTGGCATTATAGTGACTTGTTCATAAGAACGTATTACTCATTTTATCTATATAACAATAATATAATCCAATTTGAAGGTAAATAAATTAAAAAAAAAAAAACTAGAATTATGAGTAATTCTTTATGCCTTGCTTTCAAAATGTAAAATTCGTGTTAGGGTGGACATGGTGGCGGTGATTTGCATTTCTTGTGTTTCGGAGCTCTCGTGATTCGACATGCGCTGAGCAACAAAGGTGAGCAGACTGAGGATGTTCATTGTTTTGCCATTGGCTTCCAGCTCCTGGCAGAGGTTGTGTATAAACCAACTGCCCGTTAAGCTATTACTCCACGATCTGTAGTGGGGAATAGTGGAGTAGGCAATTAGGAAATCCGCAAATATTGGTATCTTAAAATTGTTATCTGATTCACCGTCCGTTTCGATGGATCGTTTGGAATGGAGAGCATAGCCTGGATCTCTGTGCATGCCGCGACAGGCCTGGACTATGAACAGTTTCGGCTTGCCAGCCAGCGTGGGGCATTCGTCAGCTGAAAAAGGCTCCCAAATACTCTTTAAATTGTACTCATGATCCTTGGCATAGACATAATCGTTTGCTTTGCCGTGAGTTAGCACAGCGACCAAAATGCAATCGTGATTGGTATGATCCATGCGAACGGCTTTTACTATCGCTGCTTTTAGATCTGCGTGACACAAGTCATTGTAGAGCAGTACATCGAAGTCCAACTGTTTCAGCACACGCCTCAGATTTTCTCTATCGATATCTGTTTCGGGTCGTGATGGCAAATCTTCGTTTTTGAAGATCTTATGGCTGAAGATCAGCGCCAGCCCACGGTGCGTATGAGACATATTATATTCTGCCGCATGCCGATGAGTAACCATTCGGGCAACGTTGCTTGTTCCCGCATTCCGATTGGGATTTATAGAGATGCAGGCTCCATCGGGGCAATCATTTGACTCATTTGAAGTGTCGGTAGAAGTTTTCTGTTCGTCTTTGCTCTCATCATTTGACTTTTCTTGATGACACATGTTAATATTACGTTTTATTTTATTATTTATTTGCACTATTTTGACGATCGACGATGTTAAGCGATTATCACCGGAGTGAGCAACAAGCTTTTTATCAATCAACTGATAAGAGCGCGTAGCTAGGGCTGGCGGCAACACTGCCAGCCCTGGCTACGCGCTCTGAATATGTCGAGCTTATATTTTTAAAAAACTTATCGATAGTTACAGCGCGATAGTTTTGAGGCAATTTAATATTTAAGAAATGTGTTATAAAAATATTTATATATAGATTATAAATTTAAAAAATATATATTCTATAATTATTTATAGCATTTTATAATACATTAAAAGCTTTAATTTATTACCAAGCGAATATTTACATTAATATATATTATATTGTAGTGTTTTACCATTTAGATCTCTTAAAGAATATTAAATTTGCTAACCTGCAGATGAGCTTTTCTTTTTATCTACATTCGACTACTTTGTATATTAATATCCGTTAACCGCTAACCGTTTAACCGTTATTCCTTTTTATTATAGCATGGTTTGAGTCTGTGCTAATAAATTCGTAACCTAAGCAACGTTGCCATAACAATTATAACACTTTGGGTGTTATAAAATGCCAAGTATCGTCAGTTAACTTGGTTTATATTATAGCAAATGTGGTGAATAGCTAAATATTTAGCCATAACAACTTTTATACGTTATACGTAATATGTTATATGTCATACGTTATGCGTTATATGTTATACATTTCTAACCCCAAGAGCCTACCCCAACAGCAAACGTCAAAAGCTTTACGAGCTTTCGAGAAAGCGTCTCCAGTTTTCGACTACGCTGCAGCAACATTCGTTATCTTTTTACCCCTTCGTTAGCAGCATGTTGACACAAATTCAAAAAGTGAGCGCAATTTTAGAAGACGCTAATTGATGAAATTTTTAGTTACTGAAATGTTTACTTTCGTAACTCACTTGTTTAGCAAAATATTTCTTAAACAGAATTGCAAATATAATAAAGTCTAAAAATAAACTTTTTATATTTTTTCAGAATCATTTTTTTTTTTACATTAAGTGCTTTTTAATATTTTTTTCCAAACGCTCGTGCATGTTGCTGGCAACATTTGGCTTCGGCCAAATGTTGCGTGGGACATGCGCATTGCGGGCAGCGCAACGTTCGGGTAACGCTCAGTTCGCGAGCGAAGAAATTTGAAAAAAAAAATTATATTCAGTGATAAAGTGAAATTCGTGCGCGTTGGTTGGCTTACACTTCGTGTAAGGCTCAAGCTCAGACTCCGGCTCTCGGCCCTCTGTCGCTCACTCTCGCTCTTTATCCATCCATCTCTGTCTTGTTCGCACACTCTCTTCGTTCGCTCTCGTGTCGGATCGGTGTGTTCACAATTAGCAACAACAAGAACTTCAAAACTAATGCCTAACTATTGAAGTGCCTGGTGCTTGGGCACAAAATTGCTGATAACAAGTGCTGCAAATGCAACAATTCCAGCTCCACAAATTCCGCGTAAAATAACAATTCATATTTACAATATTGTATAAGGACCAAGCGGAGCGTTCGCAATGCGTCTAATTGGATTTATTCTAAATTTGGCTGCTTTAACAGGTGAGTGAGTTCTGTTGTTGGCCCACACAGTGGCTGGCCAATACAATGAGCTTGGCCTGGCTTTTATGGAATGTATATTATATCTAAATATAGCTCTGAATGGTTTTATTATATTGGAAAAGACAGCTCTGGTTTGGTCTGCAAATTTAGTCTTTTCATTACAGTTGAGTGATTCCTTTACAGTGGTTATTCAATATGGTTAACGATAATAAATATTTTAATGGGCTTGAGTTGTTCTACTCTACTAATTTAGTTTAAAAACAAATTTATGAAATTAAAAAAAAATTGAATATATATTTTTGTATACATTTTTCTACATAATATATATATAAACTCATTTTTATGTGCATAAACATTGCTCTTGACTAGAAAATTATCTCTTTGACTGTTTTGAATTTCAAATCGCAGCCAACTGGGCTAACTGGGTCTTGGTGTTGGGGCAGGCTCTCACAAAGTACATATTTCATTTCATTTTTTAGACCCAACTATTTTTTGCAACAATTTCTTTATGGGCCACGTTCGTCGTCTTGTGGCTCTGGCGCGCTGTTTGTTCATCAATATATTTTTTTGCTTGGGGCCTTTGGTGTTTCTGGCTCAAGTGTTTCGTGGCTAATGCAAAATCGATTTCACATTGTTGCATATTCCGTTTACAGGTGAAATCAATGAACGGTGACGCAACGCAAGTTGAGTTGAGGTTTAAGTGCACGCATTCTGCTGCAGCATTTAAGGCTGACAGGGATTAAGGCGTTTCGTTACGGTCCCCGGCTCAACTTGTCGTCACAGACAGACTCGCAGAGCAGGGCGACACTTCAATCTGCATGCTCCAGATTAATGCGGCGCTGCTGCATTTCAACTCTTTGCTTTACATCTTGACACTCCGGACTCTCGCACGCCAAGCATTTGCTGCCCGGCAAATATTTAATTTAAACGGCTCAGCTCACGCGCTGGGCATTAACACTTTGTCAGGCGCTTTGTAAGCTGAGAACTATGTTAATTACAGTTTAACTGTACTCGGGCAATTGACTGGTGTGGGGTTTCCGATCGAAAATATTGTACGAATTACAATTTAAGTCCATTTCTATTGGCTGTTTTCAACTTAAAGTTTGTTTATATATTTAAAAAATTTAAAAAAAATTGGGATGGTTCTAAAATATATAAAATATTATTATGGGTATATTCTAATAATTTTTTATTTTATTTTTTTTTTTATATATTTCTGTTAATTATTTTTTCATTAAGGGAGCTCAATTTAGAAAACGTAAAGAATAAATAATTATATAAATATAAATTAAATAAATTAATAGGCTTTTATTTGTATTTAACTGCTTGGAATAAATTTTTAATGAAATTACGACTTAAATATAATATTAAAGTTTTTTTTTTAATTGAACAAACTTTGAAAATCTTAAAAGTATTTTCAAGTTTTTGCTGGAATGAAAATTTGCATTTGAATTAACGTTCTTAATTATTTGTTTTATTTAACACATAAATAATATATAAAAAATAAATGTAAAAAAAAAATGCATTTAATATATTTTTTCTATAAATTTATTAAAAATTAATATTTAAAATTTTTTGTGATATAAAAATTTTAAAAATACATTTTCTTTTAATTTTTATAGCTTCAAATAAAAAAATAATATTTTTAAAATTATATATATATATATATATATATATATAATCTTCTCTTCGTAATAAATTTACCTTTTTGTAGTTTCTCTGCTATATCTAGTAAATACAAAGAGCATATGGCAAGCGCCTTAGCAGCGATCCACAAATTATTCCGTTTCGCCTCTCATAGCCTTGTGTTTGTTGTGTCGTTTGTGGCATCCTTTATACATAGTTTTTTTTTGCAGTTGTGCTGCGCGAAGCTCCGCTCCGTTCCGCTTGTTGTGCAACTGCCCCACTTGCGGTTTTGTTTAATTACGCATATTACACCCGAGTCCCGCCGCCGCCCTCGCGCTGGCCCCGTTGCGGTCTCTGGCTGACTTGCTGACTGCGAACTGTCTTTGGTTGCAGCGCGCTGCTTCAGAGGCTTGTCAACAGCAGCTTCAGCTGGAGTTGCGTGCATTTCCGGTCAGCTCGCAAGTCCTTTGGCCGTGCTCGCCTGCGGTTCTGCTCGTTGGCCCGGATTGTCGAGTGACCAAGCCAATGACTAAGCTCCTAAACCAAACGCCTTGTTAATTGCTTGGCTTTTGTGGCCGCACTTAGCGTTGGTTTTGTCCATTATCTCGCCTAGCAACTGGCGACTGAGGCGTCTCCATGCCATGCCAGCTCCCAGCTTCCAGCTACAGCTTCCAATTGCTGTCCAGCTCGTATTTAACATATTTGCTCTGCTGCAAATCCCAGAAATTAGAATCAGCCGTAGGTACCAATAAATTATGAAAGCGACGGCTGCTGCCAGTGCTGTCTAATGAGCCAAAGCGTCGACAGCACAGCAGCGTACAGTCCGTTGCACAGCAACCGCTGGTCGCATTACTGCCGCACAGCACTGTGCCCCGTATGCGTGTGTGTGCGCCTTTAATTGAGGGAAAGGTCAGCGTGGCATCGATTTAACTAACGCAACGGCTCTAACATAATAAAACAAAAAAACAGCTACAGTGGAGGCTCTTGGTGAAGGTGTTTCAGCTGAGATATACCCTGTACTGAACTTTAGATTGTATATAGACAAAGCCCAGATCTAAGTCTAGGTAGATTTTTATAAATTAGAGAACTTTTACAATATTTTGTAGGCATAGCAAAGGAGGATGTTTACTATATTTAATTTATTTAAATATAGTAAATTTATTTTTATTTTTAATATTTAAAATTTTCTGCCTTTAAGTTTTCGTTTTATGCCTAGCTTATTGTGATCCATCATACGCATACTTTTTGTAACCGGAAATGAATATTTTGGTATTTTATTATCTTTATTCATATACTATTACTTATATCCCAGAACCATAGCCATCCATAGTTGCTATTGTCACAGATACCCTGTAGTTAGCTGTGTTAGCAACTACAGTGACTATTTGATCAGGCTAACTAGAGTTAGCATAAAGACTAATGTTAACTATAGTGATGAGACTAATTATAGTCTCTTGAAATATATAGATATACATACTAAGTTTCATTCATTCCATTCATCTTTAAGCTGCTTAGTTCTCTCTGCAGTTAGGCTGCTTACAAATGTAAAATATTTTCTCCTCCCTCCCTTCTCCCTCCCGTCTCTTTCCTTCTCTGCAATACATAAATATATATATTTACACACATTTATGTGCATAGAAATTGTACTTGACTTGAATTAAAATAAAATTATAACTTCAACTGCTATGAAATTGGAATTTGTTTTCTTTTTGGCCCAGCTAACTGGGTCAGACGGGCGCAAGGGTGTGTAATACATATTACTTTTTTTTTTCTACAATTTGTTGCCTTATGAATGTATAAAATATATATAAAAAATATATAAAAATATATAAAAAATAAAAATATATATATAAAAAAAATATATATATAAAAAATATATAACTTATATATAACAAATATATAAAAAATATATAAAAATATATATTCATAAAATTAATACTTTGCAAAGGCTATATTTGCTCTGCTATATCTCAGTTAAACAAATCATAGTAAGTCTGCGCACATCTACAAATAAATTGAAATTTATTCTCTATACTGCGTGCCTACCCCAACACTTGCTCAAGCCAGGGTATAGCTTACACAAGCGAATCGCAATTGTGCGCTGGCCAAGCGTAGGTGTGGATTCATTCATGCCTACGCATTGGGTCGGCTGGCCAGCCGGCTTGCCGGTTTGCTCTTCCGCTGTCCGTTAGTCCATTTAATTTAGTTGTACTCGCAGGGGCACTCGCACTAGGCACCACTTAACCCCACATGGCTGCCCCTCCTGCTGCTGTTGCATTTCATGATAAATTGCCACTTGACTTTGCATATTTGTGCTGTGGACGGGTCGTTGATACAGCAGCAGCTGCTCGTTGCTGGCGGCCGATCTCAATCCTAAGTCCCTTGTTTATTGTTGTCCAAACTTTTGAACTTTGACTTTTCTGTTGACACGCATACAAAGTGCGCCTCACCTTGAAATCTCTTTTAAGTTCAGCGCTGCCGGGCCACCGAAAATAAGTCGCCAGCCTCGTGCCTCGAGTGCCTCAGTCTCAGCCTCTCTCTATCTCGCTCTGCCAGTGTGTGTGCCTGTCACATAACTGACACATTCAAAAGTGTCTTGTCATTCGGGCGCCCAGCCTCTCTGCATGTCAACACGGCGCTGTTACTCTTTATATTTTTTCTTGTTGTCCTTTCATTTATGTTTGCATGCATGCTCCTCCCCCCTCCTCTCCCGCCCTCTATCTCTGTCTCTGTCAGTTTGTTGTTGCCGTCGCATTTTATTATTATTCAGTTCTTATTTTATTTTTATTTTTTTAAATCCGACAACCACTCGCTGTTGAGTGGCTGTCAGGTGTCAGGCCGTGCATTTATGTGTGTGTGTGAGTGTGTGTGTGTGTGTGGATATGACACTATATGCGGTGGCTGTAGCTGGAGCTGTTGCTGTGCTACAGGCCGGCGAGGTCGAGATGCTTGGCTTAGTTACACTCAAATGCAGATGAAACAGAAAACATGGCGGAAACACATATTCATACAGCTATGAACGAGTTCTCTCTTGTTTTTTTTTCGCTTTAAAGCTGAGCTTGAATTTTATATATTTTTTTAACTATGAGAAAAGAAACTTCTCTTAAGCTAAATTTGTGCTAGTCTAAATATAGTTTAGTATATTTTGTTATTTTATTTCTATGTGATATAAAGAAGATTAGGGATTAATACTTTTGAATTAATAATGAACTAGTTTTTTCTTTTGAGAATTTAAATTCATATAACTACTTTTTATAAATAATAAAATATTTAAATTTATTTTTGAATAAATAAATAAAAAAATAAAATAAAAAATACATAAATAATAAATTAAAAAAAAAAAAAAAACAAAATTAAAAAATATTAATAAATGAATAATATATAAATAAAAAATATATACAAATTAAATAAATAATGAATAAATAAATACAAAACAAAAATAATTAATTAATAAATAGTGAATAAATAAAAAAGAAATAAAAAATAAATAAATAAAAAATAAATAATAAATATTAAGTAAATAAACATTTGAATGAAGAAGAAAATATGTTTAATATTTCGAGAGAATACTTTTGAATCAGCTTTGACTTATGATTTTTTTTTAAGTTTAGCTTATAAACATGATCAAAATAATTTTTTATTTTTATCTTTATCTTACTTTGTTCTCAACTCTTTGCATTTACACACACACATTTCATAAAAATAATCTCACTCTCTCTCACTCATAAACTTTGCCAAATCAGTGCAAAAATCTTTAAAAATTTCCAGCTATATTGACTCAGCAGTTTAGACGCTTCTAGTCTTGACTATGTTTACTCTAACATAATTAAATGCCATAAAATGATTGCAGTGTGTAAAGCTTTGTTTTCAATTCCCATAATTGAAATGAATTTAAAAATGTTCATGTCGTTTCTCGCTTCTCGTTTCTCGCTTCTCGTTTCTCGCTTCTCGTTTTCATGAACTGACAAATTTAGTGCACTGTCATAGAGACTTTGACAAACTAACAAATTGTTATAGCAATTGACAGTGGCATAATGCCGAGCGTTACTGTATTGCTTGCCCTGGCTGCACCACCGACAAACCACCCCATGCCCGACTGACACCAGCTTGACATGCCTGTCACCTCCGCCCCAGCGTCCAGTGTTGAGAAATCATTGCACTTGTCAGTGCTGAAAGCATGTGGGAAATGTGTTCCAGCAAGTGGGCAGCATTATCAGTCGTTCAATTTAGATTGTGTGAGGTTTGCTTTGGTGCTGCTCGCATTGTTTATAATTAAATGAATTGCTCATTAATTAAATGAATACTGCTTGACGCATACCCACTACATTTTTGACAGCTTATTGGGGGGTTGCCTTTCGAGAACGTAGTAGCAGTTGGGTATTGATATGTTTAGGAAAGCAAACAATGTCATTTAACAAGTTATTTAAGTAATTAATTAATTTGATAGAATGGTAAAGCTACTTACATATGCAGGTTTTTGTGCTTTGTGCTTAATCTAAGTTTTTTTTTTAAAGATATAAATTAGTTGGCCTTTATATTAGTATTGTTTAAAGCTTTGATGTGCTTTACAAAGTTTTTTTTCAGAGATTTTTTGTTTCTTTAACAACTTTAAAGTATTTTGAAGCTAATAAACTCGATTGAAGCTTTTATGAACTTTCAAAAGCTTTCTTAGTTACAACTAGATTGTGTTTCAGAAAGCGTTATACCCAATATTTTTTATTATTAACGTAATTTAGACAGTTTAATATGATTTTAAACGCGCTCTGGAGCTTATATGTGCTTTCAGAAACATCTTACAGCTTTATCGTGCTTTATAACACATTTTCTGTAAAGCTTTAATGTGCTTTAAGATTTAATAGTCAGCTTACAGCTTTATTAACATCTACAAACGTTCTTTACTACAGCGTAGCACAGCGTTGAGTTTTGTAGAAAGAACTCAACAACACATTCATAATTCTTATGAATTATACAAATACAAAGGGTGCGCTCTGATATGTCAATTTCCATCCAACCGAGTCGCGCACCCCACATGAATAACTCGCTGCGGAATGGTCAATGCATTTATCATCAATTAACCTATGACCCGGAGCTCAGCTGAACAATAGAACAAAGAACAATATGCGAATGGGAGTGAAAGTCAGCCAAGCGTTGCCTTCCACAATTTACCGAAACGCAGCAAAAGATGTGGGCAATGGTCATTGCCATGGTGACATAGTGTGGGGGCGTGGCATAAGTGTTATAATTCAATTACAAGTTAAATAAATAGTAAAACCGAATACGAGCGGCATAAAACAGCTGTGCGATTTATCAGGCGCTCTTAATTGATGTTTATGCATTGCCATTAAAACGAATTGCCCAATCAGTTTGGTGCGATGCCGCGACACGCGTTTGTAAAAAAGCATTGGCAAAAAATTGTTAACAATAATCGATTTACATGTGTTTTCAATAAAAACAACAACAACAAAAGCAAAAGGGGGCAAAAAAGAAAACAAAAATCAACATCAACAACTACGAAAGAACAATAACAACTGCCATGGCAAAGAGCAAAAGCCCCAACATGAAAGAATCTGCAATTTAATTTGTATATTTTATACCCTGTAACAGTAAATGGGGAGAGGGTAACATGGAGGTGAGCTGAAGGGAAGAGGCCTAAATTTAAGGTGTAGTTTCATTGATACTTATATGCATTGATCATAGCAAATGTCGTGTTTACCTTGAGGTTAACAGAGCTTAAAATAAATTAAAAAAATAAATTAAAAAAAAAAATAAATAAAGCTTAATATATTCAATAACTTTTATTATTAATATTTTTTATATAGAATATATATTTTTTGAAAGAAAAATATATAAAAATTGGTAACATAAAAAAAATACTCAAACATCGACTCAAAGGCAAGTTAATTCTTCCATAATCAGCCCTGTACCGGAAGTACTTGAACGTTCTCTTAACAAACTCATTTAGTACACCTTCTCCTCAAGCACACTCTGTTTACAGGGTAGTTTCAGTTAAAGCACTCTGCGCTAAATCGTTTATATTGGTTCTCTGCGTATGCCGCTCTGCCCGTGAGAAAGTTTTATTGTTTTACTTACATTCTGTTTTTTTCCACTGCAGCCTGAATCGATATATGTTGTTGTCCTTACTCCTCGCATGTCAGAGATTCATTGATTGCTATATATATATATATATATATATATATATATATATATGTATAAATATTTGCAGAATTTAAGGGCCAAAAAAGTGCAGCCGAAATGTGCATTCAATCAGTTACTAATAATATTTGAATAACACCATTTTTTCGCTATCAATTTATCATTTTATCACTGTGATTCAAATGAAAAGTTATCGAACACAAAAATTGTTGTCATACATTTTGCGATTTAATTAATTTTTGGCTACCGAAATCTGAGTACAGATTTTGTTGTAAAGCAAAGGATTACAATATGAAAAATTTCAACTAAATAAACAGAATAAAATGTTTATATATATATTTACAATTGAAATAAGTACATTGCTATGATAGAGTGTGGACAAAAATGTTATATATTTATTATATTAAGTACATAATTTAATTAAAAATCTAGGCAGAGTTACGTGGCGTATTTGTAATATTGACTTATTTAGTGCAAATATATTAAAAATATTTATAAATATATATATATATATAAAGAATAAAAAAAATTAAATATAAATAAAATATAAAAATAAATATAATAAATATGTTTAAAAATAAAAAATATTTAATTATTGATTTTTAATTTATTATATTGAACTTCCATTTGGCTTTTGAATAATTTATATAATTTGTGATTTGTGATAACAAAACAAAAGTAAAAAATTCGTAATAAATCAAAATCTTTTTAATTTAAATAAAACACTTACAAAGTTATTTTACATTTTAATAAATTTTTTATATATCTTAATATCATTAAATAATCCACAATTAAATTAAATTTTAATATTAATATTTCACTAAAATATTTTCAATTTAAAATATAGCAAAATCTATTACACAAAATTGTACTATATATACGTGCTATATATAGTTTTTTGGAAGTTAATCTGAAACCCGCTGTTTCATTACGGCGAGTGTATATATAACAATGGCCGCCCCAACTCTGTGGCCAATTTATGTGGCAAACAGATGAAAAGAGCTAAAAATAAAAGTAAGAGAAGAAAACAGAAAAAAAACATCGGATACTGATGTATGCATATGTGATAAAAGCCATTGCGACGCATAAAAAATGCATGCGGCGCATAATGCCGCATGACCCGGCTGTGGCACGCCCACGCCCAGCAAAAAATACAAAATGGTGAATGAAATAAATGCGCCGCGTATTGTCTTGCTAAAAAAACGAATAGCAGGAAATAAAGAGCAAAATAAAAGGCGGCAACAGAGCTGATGAAGAAAAAACGCAAAACCGACAGTTATTATAAAGCAGCTAGACGTGGAGTGGGGGTTGGAGAGGAGTCTGTGTGTGTGTTGGTGTCTGTGTGGTTGTGATGCTAACCTAGTTTATGACAGAGTTTAAATTATCCCTTTGTTTTTGCCACAGTGTTTTTTTCCGCTCGGCAAACAAAAGCCAAACCGCTCAAGTAGACGCCGCACACACACACACACACACTCACTCACACACAGTTGGGCACTTATAAATGTATTTGTGGCTTATGTGTGTCTGTGTGTGTGTTAATGGCGGCAACTGCCATCAAGAAATTGCATATTAATCAAGCGGCGACAGCAAAGCCAAAAAAAAGGCGAATCAACTTTATGAACGTTTAATGAGACGCCAAATGGTGTTCGCTTATGCGCTCTATCTGTGTGTGTATGCGTGTCTGTGTGTGTGAGTGTGCTTGTCTCTAACGAAGGTCAACGGCTCTCAGAGCCTGTACTTTACGCATACAAATCTTTATGGCCATGACAATAAACACAAATTGCTTGTCATATGCGCGCTTTGTGTAACGATCTCAGAGCTCATGTGGGCCAACTTAACAATTTGTCCTTTTTGGCCAACAGCGTCCACTGCCGCATAAATCTGCCCCACAACAATAACAACAGCAAGTGGGAGAATTTTGAGCGCAACAGTAGCCCAGTAGCCCAACACCCCAACGGGTGACAATTGAATTTATTGAGCTGTAGTCTATCAATCAGTTAATACGATCCCGCTGGCTCCCACTGACAGTTGCCATTTACCAACTGACCAGACCAGGCCAGGCCAGGGCAGTGCTAGCAGGAACATGCCCGGGACAGTTGCTGCACTTGACTGTTGCATGTTGCATGCGTCTTGTTGCTTGTAATCAACAGCGTCGCCAGATAGCCTCTGGCTTACCACAGTGGTCAAGATTATTTAAATAATTACTAGAAGGAAATCCTTTTGTAATGATTGAGAGATTGAGAGAGTTTATATATGAATATGCAAATAATTATCAAATTACATTTGCTTAATATGAGCTTTAGTTTTGAGTTTGGAAAGGACACATATGTATTATACATATAAGATATTAAAAAATATATTTAATGCTCACATATTTTATTTTACGATTTATATAAAATAATAATAATAATTTTGTAATTTATTTTTACAAATTTTATTTTATTTTTTAACTTGCAAAGGTTTAAATATTTTTAATAATATTTTTAAAAATATTTTTAATTTTAGTAAATATTTGAAAAAATTAAATTTTAGTTTTAAATAAATTTTATAATAATTATATTAGCTAATTATTATTAATTAATATTATTATATATATATATATATATACATGCCTATGCCTATATATATATATATATATATATACATATATATATATATATATATATATATATATAATAATAATATATATATATATATATATATATATATATATATATATATATATATATATATATATATATATATATATATATATATAAATATATATATTTATTTATATATATATATTTAATTAAATTTTTAAATTTTAATAAATTCCACTGCATTCCACAAACAATTAATGCACTGTGCGCACAGTGCAAGCTGAAGCTGATTTATGCTAAAAAAAAAATATATAAAATAAAATACAAAACAAAGTTCGTTACACCCAACTGCAGCCAGGTGAATGCTACTTAAGGCAGGTAAATATGCCAGGTAAAAACATTAAATATGCTCAGAATACAAATATTGCGAGGCAAAAGGAAATGCGCTTTGCCCGGACCGGCCAAAGGACTTTTCTTTCTCTTTGGCCAATTTAAAACAAGTCAAAAACAGAAGCCATTGTGGTCCACTTATAGTTTTTACTCCACACACACAGATGCAAGAGTCTGTGTGTGTGTGTGTGTGTGTTATAGATTTATAAATTGACTAACAAAGTTGTATGCCTGGGCCATTATTCGTAAATATTTAATGAATTGCATTAGCCTTCGGATCTGGACTAACTTTAGTTTAATTAAATGCCAAGGTCCAAAACTTTGGCTGAGCGAGCGACTTTAAGCCACGCCCCTGTTGCAATTTGTCACATTTAATGACTTGTCAGCGGGCGCTTGGGTAGCACCAGCAGCAGCACATGTCGCCGGCCGCCCCCACTGACATCGACTTGAGCATCTAATGTAATTGAAAAGTTTTAGAGCCACGCCAAGGGACGACTCCCTCCCGTGCCGTGCACTACAGCATGGGGCTGCCGAAAAACCCCTTTGGCCACAGTCGGTCTTAGCCGCAACTGCAGTCGCGTTTCGGGCTCACTCGAAACTCTGTGGCATCATCATCAATGCAGCTCAGCGGAGCAAATGGAGCGTCATGAGACAACAGCACGTTCTTCGCAAAATTCAATTTGTCAAAAAGATGCTGTCACGCAGCAAATGCTGAATGCTTGCTTAATTCCTATTTCTATTCCTATTCCTATTCCTATTCCAGACTTGCCAATGTGACGAGACTAACTGCAAGTGCAGGGCCAAGCCCCAAACTCACTGAAACTCGGAAAGCACAAGTAAACCGCAACCAGATCGTCAAGATTGCTACTAAAGTATTGCGCAACATAGCGAAGCTCAAATGCTCTTTCAATTGTTTTACACAATTTAAAATTTCTTTTTTTTTTTCCTTATTTGTAACTTTTCGACATCTTTTTGCAATTGTTTTAATAAAGCTTCTTCAACTTCTTATCCATTTCTTTAAGATTTTTATAGTATTTTAATTTGGTTATCGCTGCTTTTAACTGAATTTCTATTTAGAATTTCTGAACTTCTTCTAGTTCTGCGTTTAGCTCTGCCTTTTATTTTTCTTTTCACTGTACTCATCACTCTACTACTTCTGTTTCTCTATTTCTCTCAGTTTTCGTGTCGTTCTGCCTACGCCTCTGTTTCTCTTTACACTTTATAATTTGCTTCTCTTTCTGTTTCTCACATTTATTTGTTACTTTGACTCCCACTCTGCTTTTGATAGTGCTCTGTTTCGCTGAGCTCTATATTTTTTCCATCTTCTTCTTTCACACTTGCATATCCGGGAGTATTCGTATTTTCTTCTTCTTTCCTTCATTTTTCTCTTCATCTCTGTTTTTTATGTCAGCTCACCTTTCATCTTTCATCTT
The DNA here is from genome assembly GCA_035047485.1 of Drosophila peninsularis. Taxonomy (NCBI): domain Eukaryota; kingdom Metazoa; phylum Arthropoda; class Insecta; order Diptera; family Drosophilidae; genus Drosophila; species Drosophila peninsularis. Next base: position 5,017,390 of record JAWNPN010000014.1, read on the forward strand.
CTTTTGGTTGTCATCTCTTGTCTTCATCATTTCCTTTCTTCGTCTCTTCTACTCTGTTGGTCTTCTTCCTTTCCTCTCTTCTTATTGCTTCAGTAATTTTCTTTGTGTCTTCTACTCTTTCTCTCTTCTTCTCTTCTGATTCTTTTCTGCCATTTTCATTGTATATTATTATCTACATCTCTTCTTAACCCTTTCTATCACTTTCTTTGAGTCTTCTCCTCTTCCTCTCTTATTCTCTTCTGTCATTTTCTTTGTGTTCTTCACTTCCCCTCTTCTGCTCTTCTGTCATTTTCTTTATTTATTCGTCTCTTGCTCTCTTCCTCACTTCTTCTCTTCTTATCCTCTTCAGTAATTTTCTTTGTATCGTCTACTCTTCCTGTATTCTGGTCTTCTCTCATTTTCCTTGTCTCTTTATCTGTTTCCTTCTGTCACTCTCCTTCATACTCATCAGAACTCTTGATATTTCCATTTAATATCCTCCACACAATATCCTACCTCAGGCTAGCTAACGTACTCTGTGTGAGCGCATTCTGAAGTATTTTTTTGGTCTCTGCACGTGAACAGTTAATAAATGCCAGTTCAAAATGCATTGAGGGATGCTGCGGTGCGTGCTGCAATTACAGAAGCAACCGCAGCGGTTGCTATGCTGCTTACTTGGTTCGCGCTCGGTTTTTATATTACTTCATGCTTCTTCTTCTTCTGCTTTTTGCGTGCGGTTGCGGCCATCATTATGACTTATTGTTCGCTGCGTGTTTACATGGCGTATGAGGAACGGAAATGATGGAACAAATGGCTGCTGAGCTGCTCGCAATGCTTGGCAATTGGAGTGCTCGATTTATGTGCCACTTGCCACTTGCCACTTGCCATTTGCCACTCGCCAGTTGGCAAGTTGCAGTTTGCGTTTTTCTCTCATTTAATAGCTACTTGAGGCGAAGAAAGCGCATTTTGATGGCAACACGTCGCGAGGCAGGCATTCGACAGCATTAAAGATCAATTTCGATGAAATTTAAAAGTGCATTTCAGCTCCACCACAATTCGGCCATAAAGCTCGCCCTGAATTACGCAGCAGCCCAAAACGGGTTGAGCAAAAAACCTTTCAAACTTCTTATGACTTTTGCTCGCAGGAAAAAAAAGAACTGAAATCTCGCTGAATAACAATAAGCTGTGAAATGGGAAATGGGAAAAGCTGGAGCAACAACAGCGCCTGGCGCTGCCAAGTGGGCGCTGGAGAGTCCGCTTAATGGCTTTTCAGATAAACGCCTGGCCAGGTTCTTATCAGGCCAACACATACTCACGCATGGCACAGGTAGGGCGGAGTGGAGCTGGGTAGTAGAGCGCTTCATGACTGGCTATGAGAGCTCTGAGCTGCAGGTCAACTGAGTCCTTTATGGAAATACTAATTAGAAAAGTAGAAAACATGAAAGAAAGACTATGACTGTGACTGTGACTGTGACTGGGACTGTGAGTGTGACTGCGACTGTGACTGGGACTGGGACTGTGACTGGGACTGCGAGTGCGAACGGAGGCAACAAATAAAATTTACATTTTGCTGAAATCCTTTTGGCTCGACTGTCATTTGCACGCGCTGACTGCATTCATGCCTTCCTTGTTGCCTTGTACAATTTCATTTTCAACACAAAGTTTTGTTTTATTACCCCGAGGACACGAACAGGACTTTGTAACTTACAAGCCAAATAACAAGTTGGACGAGCACTGAGACGCTGCAGTTGTTAAAGTTGGATTTGATAATAAAATTACTTTTACAGTTGCTCTTGATGTTGCCTCAGCTCTACTCTGCTCTACTCAGTTCTGCTTTGCTTCGCTGCCTGGCTGCAAAGTCCATCTTGGCCCAGTTTTCGTCTACGTGACTTTGTAATGAGCTTCTGTGTCCGGTCGTCCCTAAAACTAACCCATCTGCTCCCCAGGCGCACAAGAATCAATCCACATCACTAATGCCAGCATTTCAAATCAAACACGAAACATGCGAATTTCCAATTAATGACATAATGTTTGCATATCTAATGCGCCCATAGTCCCAGCTCTCCGCCGCCGACCCCGCCCCGCCGCCGGTCTCCCAAATGCCTCTCATCAGTCAGCCTCCATTTCGGGCTCTGCTCCCTCGGCTCACTTAATAACACATATTATTCAAGTCTTGTGTGCTGTCAGCTTGTGTGTTTGCCAAATGTCTAATGAACTGGCTACTTAACATGACTTCTGCCTGAAGCAGCGTACACTTAAAATAACGATCGGCTCAAGATGCTCGTAGTTAACCAACTGCATATGGCTGGAAGTTGGACGAGTGGCTTTACTCTATTATATCAATTGAAATTCCTTTAAGTGTAGCACTCTTACTCCTACTTTGTCATCTCGAATCTCGAGTCTCAATTCCTAGTCGAGAGCTAAGCAATTTTCTTGTTAATGCCCTGCACATGCAACATTAACATGCAACAGCTCGAATGCTTTGTTCGCTGTGGAGGAGCAATCGAAATAAATGTTTTCGATTTGAGTCGTTGTATGCTTTTGGCCCAGTGCAACTGTCAATAAGTGACTCTTAATAATGCAAATGCATTCAACGGAGAGGCGTGCTAAATTGAACAGCCAACAGGCAACTGCTAGCAACAATAGGAGCAGCAGCAAGCGAATGGCAAGTGGGTTAAGCGTGTAGAGTCGAAACGTAAACTGTAGCATACTTTTTTGGGCTGGCCCAGGAATCGTTTATGAGAAGGGGGCTGTGGGATGATTGAGTTTCTTGCTGCAGTCGCTGTCATGTCTATTCCCGTACAATGCGTGCTGCGTGGCGCATGTTCTCTGCAGAGCCGCCCACGGCCATTAGGCATTAGGCAGCACTCATGGCTCGAGTCTGGGCGTGTCGCTTTGCCGGGGCGTTCACGTCAATCAACAGCCGAACAATCACTGAAACTCGACTGGACGACTGGGTAGTTGGGCAGCCAGTCCAAGGTGCGTGGCTTTGTTTGCCCAGTCATGGGTCGACAATTCACTTAAAAGCGGGCACGTAGCAACAGGAACTGGAACTGGAGCTGGAGCTGCAGCTTCGATCCACCATTCGTCGTCCCATGGCCATGGCAAAGGCACACATTGTTTTACGCCATGGGGCAGATGTCCATGCCGCTTTCAGCTTTGTAGAATTGCTGCCCAACTGCCAGCCGAAGCTGAAAAAAAGTGACGATGGCAAACACGCCTGCTGAACTCAAAGACTCCCTGCGTGTAAACTATTTGCTGGCAATCATATTGCAGATAGTTTATAAACAGCTAGCATCAGTCAACTTTAAAGCTGCCCCAATTTACGCATTTCCTCTGAAGTATGCAAATGTTAATCATACGCCATGTGCGCCAGGCAGCTGTCAGCACTCTGCACTCTGCACTCAGCACTCAGCAGTCAATAGTCAGAGTTGCCGACAACAAGGTACGCCAAGGATTGAAATATGTTCCCGCTGTTAAATCACAATTGCAGTCAGCTCGCCGAGAAACTCAAACTCCAACTCCAACTCCAACTACAGCTCCATTGAAATGAGTGTATTTACTGGCCTTTTGCAATTTTCCATTGTCTGCAGCGCATGAAAGGAGCAAAAGTCTTTGCGAACTTTTGCGTTCTTTTCTCTCTATTTTATGTTGCTAATCTGTGGCGCAATTATTAGCATATGCTAAAAGTTTATGGCTGTCATCGCTTTGATGTCTCGGGAAAAAACTTATTGAATGGACTTAAAGTTGGCCGTTTTAGTTGGCGGCGCTCCATTAGGCGCCTTCAGCAACGAACACTAAACGATCTCGATTATGCTCCTATGGCGTTCAAAGTGCCAGCAAGTGCTGCGAGACAGTTCATTGGACCGCTAATTGAGTGCAGAGACAGTCTAGACAAAGGCCACCATGTCGCCGACAGCGTAATTAAGACGTTAATACTAAGATAATGGGACTAACTATTTGTGCTTTTAGTGACTCTTTGGTTACGGCTGATTAATCATTTTCTTGTGCATCTCTTGTCAAATGGCTAGTAAAACGCTTAAGAAGTTGGGTAATTTTGTCTTGTAAATAAATAAGTAAATAAAAAAATAAAATAAAATGAAAAATATAATAATAAAATAATTTAAATAAAAATAATAATAAAAATAAATTAAGTAAAATATATAAAATATAAATAAAATAAATAAACAAAATGAATAAAATAAAACAATAAATAAAATAATTATTTGATTTATTATAGAAAAATAAATAAAAAACAATGACAAAAAATAAAAATAAAATAAAATAAACAAATATTTAAATCAAATAAATAAATTATAAAAAAAATAATAATTTAAATAAAAATCATTTTTAAAATTTTAAAATTATATCTCAAACAATAATAAATATATCTTATTAAAAAATGCTTACTTACATATTAAATGTATCATAATGTAGTAATATATATTTAATTAATTGATAAAGAAAAAAATTGTAGCTTTAAGATAAATATTTGTAAATAATATCAAAGTAATTAATTAAAAAAATAACTTTTATAATTTAAACCCTGGCTTATCAAAAGCGCTATTAAAATTCCATTTTAATTTGTATTAAGCTTGCGGATAAAAAAATTGGCATTTGCTTAAACCAAATGTGAGCCACAAATGTAAAAAATTGAATATTAATTAAGTTTTTGTCGCACAGAGAAATAAAACAAAATGCTGAATATATTTATAATTAACAGGCAGCTAAAAGCCTTGGGGATAGCTGTGTTACTGTCAGGCAGCTCTGAAGTAAATATGATTGACAGTTCTCTTTAAGGGCAGATACGCTCTGGCGATACACTGGGGTATAGCCAAGCCAATCAAGTCCTCAGCTCTTTTAAACTTAATTTATTTAGGTTTATGCATGGAATACTAAAACAGCTACAAATTGTCAACGAACTTGCTAAACATATTTAATATTTAGGACATCAATTAATCAATAGAAGATAGAACAGAATGTTTTCACTGATACGTAAAAAGCAAATAGGGCTCTGTCAGTGTGTGTGTTTGTGTGTTGTTTGTGCCTCTGAATTTAATTACATCTCGGCTTGTTTGGCTAAGCCGCTTAACTTGTTTTGATTCATCACCGACATCTGTGAGGGCGTTGTAAATACATATTTCAGTGAGCCGAGCCCAAACATATTTATTTCGCAAATTTAATACCTTCGGTTTAGTGCTTTAAAATATTTTTAAGCCTAGTTAGAATTAGCATATTACGTGCGTGAAATATTCAAGTTAATTTGGGAAGAGATGGAAATTTATATTTAATTAGGTTGGCAAGGAATGAGTCAATAAATTATATTAAAAAAAAAATATTATAAAAATAAATATTAAATAAAAATATATAAAATTATCTTGATATTACAGATATTAAAAAAATGTATAAAAAATTATCTTGATATTCCATTTATCCACAATTAAAATAAAATTAAAATAATAATAATTTTGCCTGCCAAATACCGTCATACCTAATTGGCCATTAGCTTCTTGAGGCTGGAGCTTATATCGAACTTAACACAGGATAAAGATATAGTTAAACTATTCATCCACGCACATTGAACAAGAATTTTTTTTCCTTCAGAAGTTCATTGATGATTATGATTACAAATGCCTTTTCAATAATGTGCCCTGTCATAAATTGCATTTAACACGCCATTTCCTTACTATAATTAAGCGTTGAAAACTTTTATAATTCAATGAAAATGTGAAAGTTCTTTTAGCGAGAAAAAAACAAAGTTTTAATTGCATGTAAAGATTGTTATACATAAATTATTAATTTGCTGCGAAGCGATAAGCACTCGTAAGCCCAAAAGAAAAGTGGAAATGAACGCAGGGAAAACAAAAAATCACATCAGAAACTTTGCAACTTAAAAGTCGACAGGAAACTGAAGCACACACACATTGCGAGAGTCTGAAGTGTTAAAATGCGCGCAAGGTGAAAGAGTTTCTTAGAGTTATTTTTTTTCTTTCTGTTTTTTAATGCATGGCACCCAAAGGTTATGCAATAAAAAATTTGTAATACTCTTTTTTTTGAGCGCTTGAGTTTTATTTTTATTGACGCCTTTTCTTACAGTTAGTATGTTAACTTTTTACACGCGCAGGTGTGAAATGCAAATGTGAGAAGTTAAGTTTACTCACACAGCGCTGCAGACATTTACCTTTGGCGCAGCGCCAACTTTAATTACTTTGCGAGAAGTTAAAGGCATGCGAGCTTAACTTTTTAATTAGTTGCCTGCCTTCAATGCAATCAACTGCCTGGCAGTGGCAGCAAAACGGAACACGCACGCACACACAGCCCGACAGGATATGCGTGTGAGTGTGTCTAAGCGCTGCCGCGTGCCTGTTTACAAGTTGTTAACATGCAAATGAAACTGCAGCGCAGACACCAAAAATTATATATATTTCATATGAATGCATTTCACAGTCACCTTTGGCTGATATTGATGAGAATGCCGCCAAATTTCTGGCTAGCCGGTCAGGTCATTTACCTGGGCCGCAACTGCAGCTCCAGCTCGGGATCTGCTTTATTTATGCGACATTAACACGGCAACTGACACCACAGCCCACAGGCATCACATCAATGCAGTCGACTTGCCTGCGACGTCCATCACATTTATGTTATGCATGAGCCTTGAGCACATCTGCCAGCCCGGTCAATACACACACACACACACCCGCACACACACTTGCACATACATCTATATACAGTTATAATCAGCTGCGGTTGAGCTGTCATCACGCTGCTGCTGCTGCTGCCCCTTGATATATTTGGCATGTAAACAGATTTCAGACAGACGCCTAATTTGAGTCAGGCCATCATTATTGGCCTATTGGCTGCCAAGGCGGGCTGACGCTGTGGGTGTTGCGTGTCTGCTGAATACGAATCAGGCTGCTTTAATACAAATCGAAGCACGCACAAGAGCGCCGCATTACGAATTCCGCATGTTTTATGCAATTTGGCGTAAAAACAAATCACATGTAGCCAAACAAAAAAAGCAAATATGGGGAGGAAAAGTGGAAAAGCGAGGAATAGATGAAGCTAATATACACTAACTGCTTGTGAACTAGAGTATTATAATATGATTTTATTGAAGTTTAATATATTTAATAGAATAACATAAGCTTTCTTAAAAGTTAATCTAACACATTTTTGCCGAAGTCTATCAATCCCTATCAGCAGCTCAAGAAAGTGTATAAAAATGTTATCTATCTGTGTGCGTGCGTTTTCGCGTCAGTGTGAGTCAATCAATCAGACATTCAAGCCATTTAGTCAGTCTATCAATCAATGCGGCCAGCAGAACGTGCACATCATGCTAATGGCATAACATTTATATTTTAATGCGCCTCTAAATGGCAACCCGAGCAGAGCCAACGTGTCGTATACTTTATCGCAAGACAGACAAATATTTTGATATCATTTGGCGCAGGTAACACGGGCAACTGCTTAGACATGTTGGCCGCATTGTTGATGTCCAACAAATAAACATTTGCCTTTAGCTTTAAGCTCGAAGCTCTTCAATCAGACTTGGTCGCAATGCCAGCAGCTGCTCCTGCTCCTGCTCCTGCTCACAAATTACGCAAATTGCAGTGCACATAATGCGGCTTACGAGCACTTGAGATATTTCACTGGCAAAAAGTGGAGCAAGGAATGCAAATTGAGATAGTGCAGGCAGAGCTGCAAATTCGTGAAGTGACAACAATAAAATTACTTTAAAATTTTATATTTTTAGACAGAGAGGGAGGGAGAGAAATAGAGAAACTAATCTAAGGAAGTCCTTGAAAAAGTTGCTGTTATGGCAACATAGGGAAAATCTTGGCAGTTGCTTTAACATTTTTAATTGGCTTACTAAAATAATAAGCAAGCTCTTAGAAATATATATATACTCTTCCATGCAAGTTGAGCTAAGCCACAATTACTAACTCAACATCGTTCTGACCCAATTATGAAGCAATTTGCCGGTTCTGACGCAGTCGGAGGCAAATATCAGCAAAGTTATAAATGACACTCGACTAAGAGAATTTGGGTTATCAACCGCAGAGAGCTGGACAAACACATGCTCAAATGCTGCTTATCTGCTATGCGATATAGGATATGCACACTGCACTTGCCTTTCAGATAGTGTCTCTGACCAGAAATGTGTAGAGCTGCTAAAAGAATTCAATGTAAATATGCATGGCTTCTCTGACTGACTAGCAGATAGCCTGGGGCAGTTAGAACTAAAAACAATATTTTAATAAATATGCCGAATGGCAGTAAAGTAGATAATGCGGATTTTTAAATAAATATACAATAAAACCGAAAATTAGAATAATAATATATATTATAATATAAATATATAAATATATTTGAGTGGATCGGAACATAACAGAAATATTTAGATAATTTTTTTATAAATGTTAAAATAATAATAATACAAAATAAATAAATTTTAAGTACACATAAAAATAATAATAATAAAAAATAAATATTTTTTATATAAATAATTGAAATTTCCAATAAAAATAAATATGAAAATAATGAATAAACAAATTTTGGAAATTTGTAATGAAAAATATAAATATTATTATTATAATTTTTTTTTATATATTAATAAATAAAATTATTTTTACTTTCGAAACAAATTGAGAACGACGAAAAAAATGAAGCTCTACATTTAACCTTGAAAATTTTCATAATTTTTAATAAAATATTTAATGTATATTTTTCAAAATATTTATATATAAATATTCATCACTTTGATCAAAGAAAACTTAACAATATTTATGTCAAGCCAAAGCTAACTGAGCTTCTTAGAACTAGCCTGAAGTCAGCTACATAGTTCAAGCTGATTTATATAAATATACTACATTATTTTAGGACTAAAAATTCTTAGCTTTACGCTTAAAAATAAATAAATTTCAGTTACTTCCTACAGAACTTGTAGTTCGCTTAAGCTAGCTCACATGTTGCCTTGAAGTTTTCACTCCAGCGACTTTTCAAAGACCCAATGCAATGCAACTCCATAGCACTTGCTGAAAAGAGGTATTATTGTGAAAGGGAGTAAAATGAGATTTGTGCTGGCGACAGCATTTGCTAGGTGGCTGGCCGGGGCGAAGCGTGTGTTAGGGTGGAACAATCGAAATGGCATTAACATTTAGCAAATGGCAATGGCATAAGATAGCAAAATATTGAAGACGCAGCTGCAGTTGGCCCAAATCGAACGATTCCCGTTGAAACTTTTGAACGAAATTGCACGCCGGTGTCTTTGCCGGAGAGTGTGGGGCGGAGAGTGGGGGCGGGCAGCGAGAAGTCTGTAGGGTATCTGAGTGCGTGTGTGCCCGGCACGTTTCGTTGCATTTCATTTGATTTGCCGCCTCAATTGCGCACTTTTGTGTGGTGCAAGTCAAATAGTCTTTGCCACTGGCAGCGACACCGATGGCAAGTGCAATGGGAATCAAATTGGATTGGTAGTGTGAATGGGCGTGGCACCGGGACCCCATGCCTCTCTCTCTCTCTCTTAGCACTGTGCAATCATTCGAATATTGAGTTTTAATTTCCGCCGCCTTTTGTGGCAAGTGCCGACAGCTGCCGCCGCAGGATATTAAAAATGAACTGCATTTCTCCTAAGAACATTGCAAGCAATTTCTGAATCCCTCCTGTGTAGCTAAAGAAGCAGAGCCAGCAGGAGCATCAGCAGCAGCTAAATCAAATCAAGCCTCATCTTGCTGCCCGTTGGCCATTTGCATTTGCATTTTGCAATGCAAGCCAGAGCAATGCACTGAACCACAATGTATTCGCATACATTGCTCAAGCAACACTAATGAACTTAAGGACTCAACAGCTCTTCCTCTCCCTCCCTCTGTCTCTCTCTCGGTCTGCACCTCTCACTCTGCTGGCATTCATTTAAGTTTATGTGCAGTAAATAACTTGCATACGGTCCAGTCCCTTGGCCAGGTATGCAGGTAATGCCGAACTTCCGGCATGGGCAGCTTCTGCTGCCCCGCTTTGTTGTCTACGCAACTTCATTAAAAATATGCAATCATGGGCGGTAACAACAACAACAACAACAACAGCATCAACGGTAACAAGGGCTACACGAACGGCAACAGTTACAAGAGTCAGCTAGTGCACTACGCTGCGTATACGTAACATATTGCTGTTTGCTATTTAAATGCATTTATGCAGGACAGCAGCAGCTGCTGGCTGGAACAGACATTCGACTCTGTGGTTAAAGAAGCAGCAGCAGCACCACCAGCACCACCACCAGCAGCAGTAGCAGCCTTTCAACAAATTGTCAAAAGCAGCTTACTTCTACGCCCTCGCCGCATCCTTGTGTGCACCAGGAGTCGGTTACTAAGTGTTTACATGGCAGACATACAGCTGGGCAGCAAGCGCTTTGATATAGTAACTAAGTATTTAACTAAACTATTTGACTAAAAGCGTAACCATTTTGAATTGCAAATTGAAGCTCAATTGAGGGCGTGCCATTAAAATGTATATGTGTATTGCAAGTTTGCTTATACTTTAATTGCAAGTTTAAAGTCGCTTTTGAAGTTGCTGCTGATGAAGCGCAAAGTTCCTGTAATGCGAACGGCACAAAGAGCAAAGTACATTCAGCAGCAGCGGATGAGGCGTGTATTAGTAGGGTATTGACGTTGATAAAGAGAATATTTTGTGCAAAATATTGTTTTACACGCGATTGCACTGCGTATGTGCGATAATGAGCTGTGGGATGAGCTGCTGTTAATGAGGGACTAATGGTTTGCGATCTTGTGTTGCTTTTAATAAATTTTGAATAATTTGCAGTAAAATGGCATATGATAAGAAATTTTATAAAATTTAGATGTTATCGATAACTCAAGCAGCTGTAGAAATATGGTTATCGAAAACAGTACCAGTCTTGCTGAGTCAACTTCTATTTGGCAATATGGTGCGTATGAGTGATAAGCAATTATATATAAAAATAAATAAAAAATATATTTAAATTTTTAATATGATAATAATATTTTATATAAAATTAATTTATATATTTTAAAAAATTATTTAATTGATTTATTAATATTATTTTATGATAGTAAAAAATTATTAATAAATTAAACAAATAATTTAATATATTATGAATTAATTTACTTGAATAAGCCATTCATTCGTTCAATTAAATAATGTATTTAATTATTAAAAAATTAATTAATATAATATCTCTCCTATTAATATAAAAATACACTTTATTTTCAATAATGTTAATCTCTCTCTTATCAAGCCCCATCAAGTCTATGTGCACTTTGCAAACTATTTTAATTAATTTACTGGCAATATTCTAAGTTTCTCCGCAAAAAGAAAGAAAAGTATTTGCCTTTCTATATTAAGTAGCTGCATTCAATGGCAAGCGAAGCGAAGCGCTGTGCAAAGAAACCAAAAACTATGCCAACGGTGACACAGATACAAAAAGCAACGGCGACAACAACACAACAATAATGCAGCTGCTCTGCCAAGAAGCTACCTAGTGAGCTTGAAAGTGTGCAACAGCTTGGAAACACTTCGATGCGATAGACACGGCGTATACGTTACGCCAAGCTGTGGCAAGCTATTTTCTATGCCGTTACGTAGCGTTGCTGTTGCATGTTGGCTAATGGCTAATGGTGCGTTCTCGACTGGCAACAAATGCTGCAAATGAGCTGATAGAGGTTATGATAGCAGCGCACATAACTCGGCCAGGCGCCTTCTGGCTGTCGCCTCCCTAAGCTGGGTGCAGTCCGCGGCCGTTCAATTAAATTGTCAGCCATTAGCGAATGGCCCCATTGTCATACCCGTAGTTAATGGCTCAGCACACAGTTCATTTTCATTTAATTGCGCAAAATACCTTGCACTTCGCCCATTATTACACACAAGACAAAGTCTCATTCATTACCGCTCGCATGCAATGAGTGAGTGTGTTTGTGTCAAGAAAAGTTGCAAAAGTCATAGCTGCTTTGGGTGTGGCAAGCCAGCGCACTACCTGTTGTTGTTTATATTATTAAGCACCTGATATATTGGCAAAGTTTACTGCCAAGTCTCCAGTGCAAGTGCGAGTGCCCGCGCCCCATGTAAATGAGGTAACTTTTGGTTCGTGCTTCATTCTGACAGCAACAGAGCAGCAACTGGCAGCCGGCAACTTTATTGCCCTTTGCTGTTGGGTTGCCCCCTCTTATACCCTGTACACGCATGGAGATTGTGAGAGTATGACTGAGGCTTTGTATGTTTCTCTGTGCTTAATTGGTCTCTGAGTATGGGAATATGCATTTATTTAGCTTGAGTTGAGTTGTCACATGTTGAAGTCTAGATTATAAAAAAAAGGCGACTCGCCATATTGACCTCTTACATATGTTTAGCAAATCATAAACAATTTTCATATATATATAAATAATATAATAAATAAATAAAAAATATTTAGTCGCTGCTTGCAAGAGATTATTAATCATATTTGGTAAGCTGAATTTACACATTCTAGATTTTATTTTCGTGATATGATTCTTACTCTATCTAGTTTGTTAAAAAAAAACTTGTCTATAAAATATTAATAAAATATAAATATATATTTACACACATATCATAATGTGAAGTATAAAAATATATTTAAACATATAATATAATATCGAAATATATTTATATTTTATTTCACATATATATATTATGCATAAATATTTTTTTATATTTTATTTATATTTTATAGAGACATAATAAATACTTTTTAACGAATCAATGAAATCTGAAAACTTAAAATAAAAATCATAAAAATCCATGAGTCAGTGGATAAAACACAACGTTCAGCGTTCGCTTCAGAACTGTTTTCAAAATTCGCAAACTACGAAAAAAATTCCTTCAAAACAAACTTTGTTGAGAAAAAAATGTTTGATTTTGTCAAGCTGAAATATTTGAAGTAATAACTTCGATTCAAAAACTATGAAAAATAAAATTTAAATAAATTTTGTTGTATGAAAAAAATTCAAAAAAATGTTATAAAAGCGTATAACAAGAATATTTGTTTAATAAATGTATGGTTAATAATTAATAAAAAAAAAAAATATTTTAAAATATTTATATAAATGCAAGTGTAGTTGTAATATACATCAGTTAAAAGTTTCTTAATACTACATATGGTAGATATATAATATAGTCAGCATTTCAGCAAAAGGTGTCCTTCGCTACAGCACGCAGCACAGCTGTCACATGCCCGCCTCGCTGCAGTTGTTATTTGGTTGTATTTTACATTTCCCATTTTCGCACAGAGCAGACACTTTGGCCTTTGTTAGCCGCCGTTGCTACTGCTGCTGTCTCACTAATTGCCTAAATATTTAAACGGTTAATTCGGCCTGCTGTCTGTTGTCGCCGCGCTGTGTTGATATTTAAAAATTTGATTGCACAGGTAAATATTTGCCGAAATGTGCAGGCAGCCAGGCAGCAGTTGCGGCTGGCAAAGTGTGTGTGCGGAGCTATTCGTGCATGTTGCGAGCGGTTTTTACGGTTTGTTTGTGTCGCACAGTTTGTACTGGGTCGGCACAAAGTGGCTTAACTTTTAGAGTAACCTCTCGCAGGACAACTGCTGACTGGCTGGGTTTTAGGCTCTAACCGAATGCTGCAGCAGCAGCAGCGGCAGCGGCAGCGGCAGCGGCAGCGGCAGCTCAATGCAAATGGCCACAAGAAAAATGTGAAAAAACGAATCAATAAAATCAGCAGCAACAATAAAAACCATTTTGTGCATTGCAGAGTAAAAAGCGACTTGACAAGCACATAAAATATGCAAAAAGCCAACGAGGCGGCGTAAATGCAGCAGATTTATTTTTATGGCTCACCTGAGTCCTTGTCGCTATGTCCCCTATACAAACACACACACAGATGAATAAAACGAGCAAAAGAATATAAATATTATAAATAAATCGCATGTATATATGCGCATGCTATGAGTTTTGATATAATGCACGATTTTCGTTTGTGTTTCGCATGCATATTTTGTGTATTTGATTTGGTTTAGATGTTCGACCGCAAAATAACAAAGCTTCGTGCTGAGCCCAGCCACTCAGCTATGTATATTTGAGTAGCTATAATAATATCTATGTATTTTATTTTATTTTACTTTTTTTTTGTATTTTTTATTTTATCAGCATATCCTATACCACATTTATTTTATTGTTTGCACACTTTTTTTATGCTCTGCTTCGCTGCACACATTTATATTTCATTGGAATTAAATAATCACGATTTGTAGTGAAAAATCCATAAAACAATTGGCCAGGGTGTTCAGCCAGTAGCCATAAAATATGGCCAGAGCTCCAAGCGCGCACTGGGCAAAACTAACAAAATGCAACTTTTGATAAATATAGATGGGCTTGCATATAAGACACTGTGGAAATACACTACAAAAGTGTGGGAGTGTCATACAAAGGGTGACTAAAGCAGCGTGAATATTGTGGATAGCTCTCAGCTAATCTCAGAGTGTATTATGTTGTCAGGTTGAACGTGTTTGAGTTACAGCATATTCTCATTAACTGAGATGGTGCACTGAAATGTATGAGCTGCGACGGATTGTGTTGCACTGATCGCAACGCTTCTTACTTAGAATTCATACATATTTGTCGTATAGGGCACAACTGCTCGTTGGGTATGGTCGGTCAATGCTCAATGCTCACTGCTCTCTCAGATCCAACAATCGAGCACTCCAAAATTTATGAGTGAGCACAGTAGATCGGTGAACATCGAACATCGAACATCGAACATGAAGAAGTAGTTTATTTAGGGCATGAGGTTTAAAAGAGCATACTCATGCGCATGAAGAGCTGGTTGCACGCTGATGCCCTGATCGAATTTACCATTGATGCAAGCAAAATAAATATTTAAAAATTATTTTATTATATTTATAAGACAGCCAATGATTTGCAGTTAAATGGCAAGATGTATTCAATACTTTAGCAGTTAGTAATTGTAAATAACTAACGAAAATGGATGAAATATTATAGTATCAAATGGTATCACTCTTGTGGAGTCAGTTTATTTATAAATATTATGTAGAGATACAATATATATAGCTAAATATTTAATATATGAAATAAATGTCTTATAAATTCTAAGAAAAAAATTTCAAATTTTTTTAAAATAATAAAAGAAATTTTCAAAATTATAAGGAAAAAATATTCAATAATTTTAAGAAAAAAAATGTACAAAAATTTATATTTTTTATAATATATATATTAGATATTTTTAATGCTGATAGTCCATACTTTAAATACTTCACCAACTATATTCCCGTAAAATTGTATATTTCAAGCTCGGAAATTAATTAATTAGTTTCTGAGCTATCAACGCACAATTTGTATTTATTTCAGAATTATTCAATTCCAAACTCAAAATGCATGGCAAATGAAAGCGACTTTTTATGCATTGGCTGCAGGCAGTGGACAAAAAATGCTGAAATTTGTTTAGCGCCGAGTGCCAGTTAGATATGCGCACACAACACAAATAGATATACATAAACACACACACACATACATATATATATATACACATATATATATATAAATGTATTCATATAGAAGTCTTTATGGGTATTTATTTTCGGTTAGTTTTTGGCAAAACGTAGATTTTTACGCTCGAAACGAAACGTAACGCGGCCTGGCCCAGTTAAATGGGCGAAAAGGCTTTTAGTGTGCGGCTTGTGTGAAGCCAAATCGAATACGCGCGGTCGCATCAAATTTATGTGAATTTTATCAAGTGTTTACGGCGCATAAAAAACGCACACACAGACACAAGCACATCCATGTGAATGTATGCAAATCGGTGGTAACGTGTAAACGCATGCAAATCCAGTTGCAGATAAACGTGAGCTACATTTGCGTTACGTATACGCAATCTCGGCCATTACGTATACGTTACGCCGGCCACATTTAGGTTGGCAGCCATCACGGGGCAAATTTAAATTGCCAGCGTGCCGAAAGACGTGCACTGTCATTTAGCTGTCAGCTTTGCCCGCCATGATGCTTATTGTTTTATTTTCTTTTCTGCAAATTTACGCATTTAGCTGCAAACTTTCTGGCATGTGACAGGCGCGCCTGTTAATGTAAATAATGATGAGCCGACAAGCAGACATAGTACCTCTGAGCTGAACTCTCAAACTTGGGGCCTTATTAAACTTTAAGCAAGTAGAAAGTGTGACAACGCATCGGGCCGCGGCAGGTAGGCTTAAAATTTTTACAGACGCTTCGTTCGGCCCGTTTGTTGTTTCACATGCTCGACTCCATTAACAATATGTTTTCCTTGAACAGCGCACGTCGTTGCATACACCCAGCCGACGCCACGCCCACGCCCACGCACACACATGACAACGCACAGTTGTGCGTGGGCCTGCGCCCGCCTGTTGTGGCAGCCAAAAATGTGAATTCATTTGGAAAATTAAAGAAAATTGGAACATGCTTATATTTATGCGACACACTTCTATGGGCAAATGGCTCATAATGTATGCAAAATACTTTTTATTTATATGCGCAGCCTCGGCTTAAATTATGAGCTCCATTTACGCCGAGCTCTCCCAACTGGCTAAAAATAAAGAAATAAACAAACAACAAAACATTTTGCCGGCGGCAAATGCGTCAGCTGCGCTAAGTGAGGCAATGTGAACAAAAGTTGCGCTTGAGTTGGGCTAAATTTTATTTTATTTACAGACGAAGACTTATTTGAACTGCACCAGAAAATACAAAATATATTTTATATATATTTATATATAAATCTAAGCCAATTTCACAGCTCCACTGCACACTTTATACATATTAAATATCTAATTAATATATATAATAATTATTCCCATCCGCCATTTCCGTCCTGAGTCACTGTGCTCAGCCGCAATCAGCGCCCTTGCAGTCCATGGCTTTTCGGCCGATGTTGACATTTTTGGCAATGTATCTAGCTGTATGTGTCTCTGTGTGTGGTGCTGTACAACTGGCACTGAGCTAAGTGGCCATTGGCTATGCTATGGCAATTTAGCGCCTTGTCCAATGCCAATGTGACAAGCGCCAGGGGCTGGGCAAGTGGCTACCGAACCGAGGCTGGGGACGACACCAAACGCACTGCCCGGCCACAGTCGCAGCTCCAGTTGGTGTTGAGGCTAACGAAAGCCTTTTCGGGTAGATAAGCCAAAAGCGCACGCTAGCCTCAATTTATGCAACTCGTTGCCAATGTGGCGAACACTTTAAAGCTGCCAGCACACGAGCGAGATGTTACTGCAGTGGATTTTCATTTAAATTTTGACGCATATTTTATTGCCAAATGCATTTTACTGTGCCACACTTGGCTGCCTCTATTGGCCACAGACAGAGGAACGTATATATATATATATACATATATTTATATATATATATAAAGTCTCTCTCACACACGCACACAACTTCATGCTTGCAATTACGCTCAAGTGCGTTTAGTCTTTTTATTGAAATTGCAATTTTTGGTTTTAGTTTCTGGAGCTATTTCTTTTGGGCTTTTCTGGTTTTTTTTTGCATATTTTTTTTTTGCTATCTACGAAAAGCTGCTTAGTTAAGAGCGACCGCCTTTTACTTAACATCATTTCATATGCGTTTTCAATATCCCAGAGAGTGTCTCTGTGTGTGTGTGCGTGTGTGTGCAGCAGAGCATTTCGAATGCCAAGTTTTTCGATAAAAAGGAGAAAATCTTTTAGTTTGCTTTTCTTACTGTTTCGGCTGTGGAGCAGGAAGTGCGCCGGGGAGCTATAAATTTTTGCATAAATTGTGGATATGCATGTTGCTTTATGGCATGAGCCGGATGTGGATTGCAGTTACGGCTTAAGAGTGTGTAAGATGCGTACTACCAAATTGCATAACTCAATCTGACAAACCGCCCGAGCGAAACGAGCCGAGACAGAGCGAGGGCTGGGCAAAGGACTTCTGTTTATTTTAAATTGAAATGTTTTGGTTTAGACTCTGAGCACATGCTGTGTATTTTTAGCATACGCTTAATATTCAATAATAATTAAATTAGTTCTGGCGCAATATTGAATTTTCTGCATTATTTTCCTAGTAAGTGAAACTCAAGGGAAATTACTTTTCTCTTGGCTGAAATTTAAAAAATTATTTGCGCTTTTCCTTCTACTTGCTTGGCTTCATTTGATGAGCTCTCGCCTTTGGTTAAACATTTATTCCGTTCCGAAGTGTTATTTAAGCGTTTTACACTTAAGAGCGCACTGAATTCGGTTCGTAAAGGGATTTCAATCGGCGCCTCGAGTGGCACGCCTCAATGGCGCTGCGCCAACATGACTTCTCTTTGAGTCCTGCGAACAAACAAGACGAAGAAGAAGAAGCAGAAGCAGAAGATATCAAGTGGACATATAGTCTTGCATTTTTAATACGATAGGCGCCGAGATGCAAAAGCCTAGAGGACAGACAAGTTAATGCTGCTGTAGGATGTGTAGGGTAGAGTCTGACTAGGCATTGGTTATATTTTTATATATTATACTGCTTGAAAGTTCTGTAGAGATCATTTACATATGTTAAAAAAAAAAGAATTTTATATAATTATTTTATTTTTATATACATTTTTGTTTGCAGTTTGCCTCAGTTCAGACTTTGTTTAAGAGTGAATAAATTGATAAATTTCCAGCAAAATTTCGAAAAAAAATTACATCTACAAAAATCTTTGCCAAGAGCAGCATAAACAATTGAAAACTCTAGCAGCTTATATATTTCACAAATATTTTGATATTTTTAAAAGCAATTCGACTATTGCTTTGTTTACTTATTTCATTTCCAATTTCAATTGAACTGCAATGTTAGTTAAATTCAATTTATTGCATTTCTCCATCAGATGCAATAACAAATCCAATAAACTCCTTTCAGCTGCAATCCTTTTGACTACATTTGCCCCAAAACAATACTTTTTACATGCCATTTCGAATGCATATAGCGAGTTATCTCTGCCTGAGTGCAGCAGCTGCCAAGGAACTAATGAGCCGCACTGTAAACTTGGCCAAAGCTGTAACTAATATGCAACAAAGTGCTCAAAGAAACCAACAACAATAAGAAGGGAACAGCAGCTGTGTTGCCTTTATCAAACTTTACGTCTAATTGCATTGCACTTGGCAGGGAAGTAAGAACAAAAAATCCAATTGAAAAATCTTTTAGTTTTTAATTAGAAATATTTTTCGAAATCTTATAAGAAAAAATTGAAGAAATTGTCGCCGTTGTTGCTGTTGTTGTCGCCGTGCAGTAAGTTAGGCAAAATGCCAAAGCTGCTTAGGAAAGGATATTTTAGTACTTGAGCGAGCAGCTAAAGTAAACTTTTTCAAAACTTTTAACGAAGATATATGCCAAAGGGTGGAGACGGCTCTTTAGCAGCAGACGGATTGAAGGCAACAGCTACACTCACACCCACACATGGGAGTTGAAAAGTTTGTTGTTTGAGAAATGTTTAGCCGTTTATGCTATATGATATGAAGCTTTTGTGATCAACTTAATTAAATTCATTAAATGTTCGCACGTATCACGTATACGCAGCGCTGTGCAATTAGTTGCCATGATAGATGATTTTCATTGTTGTTGCCGTACAACAGCAACGCCCAACTTTTTGCCAGCGTCACTCGGGCGGCAATGGCAGTCATTTGGCAAGCAACGCAACTATTTACTCTGTATATGAAAACGCGCATACGCACCGTTGGCCAGACATCAGCATTTCAGCTGCTAATTTAAATATATTGTAGACACTCGCAGTCGACAGTAGCAAAATTTGTAATTAAAACAGAGAACACACGGTCATAGTTGGAGTTGCGTGGGCGTTCCAGTAGTCAAAATCAATAAAGCTCAACTTGAAAGCAAAACGAAAGCAAACAGCTAAAGCAATTGCGCAAAACCTTGACGTAATCGTGGCAGCAGCACAAAGAAATTGAACCTAAACCCCTCGCCGTATCAACTTTCCTTGCTTTGGTATTCGCAATTGCGTTAATAAAATGCCAAAAGCTGGCAATCAAAGTGAGCCAGCGTCAAGTCTATTGCAATACATCCTTTGTACTGTCTTCGTTTTGTTGGCCTTATTGAACGCCCTTAAAGAGTTGAGTGTCGAGAGAGTTGCTGCGAAGTAAGAGCATCGTTTGGCTTAAGGGCTTTCCAAGAATTTCAGTTGATTTTTGCGAAAGGGAATATAAAGTTTTATTTATTGAATTTAATTGGGTGTTTTAATGATTGAATATAAAAGGAATTCTGGAAGAGGGGTAAACAAGGCTGTGCTAAATACAATACAGCTGTTTAAGGTATCGATAACATTTAACTGAAATGTGTAGTACGATTTACTGTTTGATTATAAAGACTCGTTGGCTTGACGAGTGTGAACAAAGCAGAGAGATGACAGCCTCTTGAGACTCTAGCATCTAAGAAGTATAAGAGACAGCTTAATAACAGAAGTTCGATATATATCGATTTCATTGAAAAGGGGAAACGTTATCGAATAATTGAAGGCAACTTTATAGGTGAGCGCTATCGGCAGAACTATATAAAAGTGATATAAAACTGCAGCTCTATAATGCTTAAAATCGATTTTATTAAAATGGCCAAAGTTATCGTTTAATTTCATGAAACTTTATCGTCGTGCACAAAAGTTTCTAGTTCCTATAGTTCCTGAGATCGACGCGTTCGTACACACAGGAAGAGATTCGGGATACAGCCACTGCCTGAATGAAGGAAGTACTTGCTGAAGAAAGGAAGTACTTTAAACGGTCTGCCATGCCTTCTTCTGCTTGTTATAAGAATTTCAAGAAAATCTTCAATCCTTGACTTTTAATTTGATAAAAACATATTTTCTCGCAGATACCATTACAACCTAGTTAAAACATCTAATACTATCCACTTTACAATATTTAAACCTGCACCCGTTCCCAACAAAATGAATTGAGAAGATAGGCGCTAAAGCTATTTGCCAGCTCTGCTATATTTGGAATTTTTGCAGTGACAAATTGGCGGAACGATTGCATTAAATGCCCAACAGCTGTGTCTCTGTGTGCCTCTGTGTGTGTGTGTGCATGTCGCAATGATTGCGGTCTAATGTGGCATATGATGTGGGGTCTGAGGTCTGGGACGTGCTGTTATTGGGGTCACGGGCTGCATATCTAAGGACAACATTGTCGAGCCGTCGCCATTTTGTCAGCGGCAACGTGGCGCGCATAAAATTTGCGACAAGTTATGCGCCTCAAGTGCCAAAGCATGCAACAATGCTTGTGCATTAACTTTGCCTATCGGTCCGTTTCGTTCCGTGCCGTCCGCCCCGTTGATCCTTCCGCTTCAGCACGCCGCCAGCAAAAGGGGCATTGGGCATTGAGCATTGAGCCTGAGTCGATGCCAGCCGTCGGGCATCGTTGTAATAAACTTTGTTTATAACGCGATGCTAGCTAAAATTTGCAAACATGCAAACATCGAGGGAAATGCATAGCTGAGCGACAGCGACCGAGTGAAAGAGAGAGAGAGGGAGAGAGAAAGGGACGGAACGGAAAAGGCTGTGCTGCCAAAGGAAACGGAAGTCGCTGCAATGCATACTATCAGAGCAGTCAGCACCAGTGGCACAACCGAAACCTAGTAACAGATGCAGTCAGCGGGGCTCCCTCAACCCAAGCTCTGGTCACTTGGGCATGGGCAGGCGTCGAAATGCGCATTTTGCAGCGTTTGTTTCGCTTGTTTAACGCATTTTAACTTTGATTAACGACTGACGGGCATTCGTGCAGCCATCGCTGCTTCCACTCAGTTCGCCAGCTCACCAGATCGCCAGCTCTCCCCTCCAATTGCCTCTGCTCTGCGCATATTTGATTTGTGCACCAAAAATTGCTTTTACTTCAGCTATTCCACTCTCACAATTTATACGATTACAACGTTTTGTGCTTAAGTCATTAGACCCTTGGCACGATTTTGACGAGCACGTTCGGTACTCAGAAGCCAAAAAACAGGAAGGAGCATTGAAGCTCTTTGAAAGGTAATATTGAAAGTGGCCAATATTAATGACTTGAGCTGGATTACTTAATAAAAGCTAGTTGTACTCGTTGATTGAATGATAAAGTAGATATGTCTTCAGCAATATGCGTCCTCACTTGCCTCGAAATATAAACTTATATTGCTGTTAATAATAGGAAATATAATTATAGGAATTTTCTGAATTACTCAAAATGTAAATAAAATAATAAAAAATCAAAAGAAACAACAATGAAAAAAATTAAAAAATAAATAAAAACAATAAAACAAATTAAATTAAATAAATAAAATAAATAATATAAATAAAATAATAAAATAAATAACATAAATAAAATATATAAAATAATTAAAATACAAAAAGTAACTATAAAAAAAATTAATAAATATATAAAAAATAAAATAAATAAAATATATTAAATAAATAATATAAATAAAATAATTAAATTAAGTAAAATAAATAAATAAATCAAATATATAATTAAATAAAAAAAATAATTAAATAAATAAAATATATAAAATAAATAACATAAATAGAATGAATAAACCAATAAATATCAATAGTAAATTTTTAAATACTTTAAAAACTGATCAACGTTATTATCTATCATTTCTTTAATAGCTAGAGTGTGGAAAATTACTCAAGGCTTTACTATAGAGTAGTTTACAGAGTGAGCTCTAGCTCGTTATTTGAGACCTCTACATAAGCTGACTATCATAACAGCTCTACTATTAAACTAAAATACCTGTTTACACACACATTTAAATCCAGTTATAATGTTTTCAGTAAATATTCGTAACAATTTGAATCTTTATTAATTGTTTTGCTTCAACGCAATTTGTTTCTCTTAAGAGCTCGAAGTATGCGTGGTAATCCCCAGAATAATAGTTTGCTAAACAACGCATGTGTGTAAACGGTTTTAAAAGCGCATTAAGGCTTTAAGGCAGCTCAAGTTCATGGAGTGAAAGCACTTAAATTAACTATAAGCCTGAGTAAGTGCCCACAGTTTGGCAATTTTAATGGCTTCTTATAACTTTATATGTATACATAGTCTATGTGCACTACGAGATTCAGTTTGTGTTTTCTTCAATTCAGTGGCTTTGTCTGCTTCTCGATTTCTTTTGACATTGGCCGCACGGTTCTTGCTGCATATCCTTTTCCGAGCAATTAATTTCATTATATTCCAACTGAATGCATAATTTTGTCGACTGCCTGTGGTCGTCTGCTCGCTTTCGAGTTGTCAGCGGGACTTTTCCCCTTTCCCCATGGCCGGCATTTGGGCCCGCTGTGCAAATTGTTAGCGCTGATTTATTATTTATTGCTTTGGTTTATGCCTGTGATTTATCTCGAGTAGCCTCGAGCGTCGGCTTTAAAGTGTGCGGCCATTGTTTGGCAATTTAAAAATGTCAAAATAAAAGGGGAAAAAGCAAACATTCGGATAAGTCATGTAAGCTACTTGCTGGTCGCTATCAGCAAACCGAATCGATTCAGGCAATTATATGATTTATGTGCGCACTTGATACGCGGCCCCAAGCGCAGAAATGTATGCAAAGTGTGTACTTATAGAGTGAGTGTACGTGATTCAAGCAGAGCGTGCTCGATATTATAATACCATGTTGGCGTACTCGAAATATATATTAGCATTATACTCTCATTGTTGTATGGAAATTGATGAGAGCTATTTTATAGTTTTCTTTTTTTTTATATTTATATAATAATGTATAATTTTCCTAGCATGAGCGTTTGATGACTCTTTATTAGGCAAGAACAAAAGTAATTAAAGTTTGAAGAGGATATCATATATATTTTTTAGCAGCAGCTTTTGAAGAGCTTACTGAAATTTGTATAAGTTATTCATTTATATTGTAGAGTATTTGATTTTATTAAAATAATAAATTTAAAATTAATAAATTTGCTCATCTAAAGTTAATTATATATATATTTTATATATATTATATATTAAAAATATAATGTATACATATTTTATATATTTTGTATTCAATAATAAATTAAGAATTATTTTAAAATTTAATGTTTTGTACATTAAATATAAAAAAATACATAATTATTATTAATTTAATATTTTATAAAACAAAATTTAAAATGATTATACATTACATTATTAAAATATAGAGAATTAAGGACATGTAAAATATTAAATATATAAAAGAATTTATTTGAAGAGATAAAAATCAAACCTATTCAGAAGAGCGGCAACAATTCTTAACAATAGCGAAAATTTCTAAATAAGCCATAAAGCATTACAATATCTCATGTAAGCCAATAAGCCTATTATAAATATTTTACCTAATGTTTGTCGCTTTCTCTATGGCAATTTTCAAAACATTGTCGCAGGCGCAGTTTATCATAATAAAAATAAATTCAGTTGTTGAGTCGCTGCTCGTTAAGCTTATCATATTGTAAAAGGCATAAACCAAGCGCAACTTGGGCACATTATTTTCGAATTGAAGCCTCCATTCAAGCAACCTCATTGAGCGCTTTTTACGTGCAATGGGTATTAAGAGTACAATCAATATTTAGCCTCAAGCATTGTGCTTATTTCATTGTTTGTCATTTTACCTTCTGCCTGCTGCCTATACTCTCGACCTTTCTCTCTCTCTCTCTCTCTTTTTCTCCCTATCTCTTGTTAGCTGACTGTCAGTTACATAAATCGTGGAGGATTTGCATTAAAATGCAACAAAAAGCTGTTTAAATAACTAATAATTATCTTGTTGGGCTTCAATGTCATTTGCCGTGTGCTATTTATATGCATAAGCCGCTTAGTTCAAATTAATTAACATTAACAGTCAAACAAGCAACAACAACGACAACAACGACAACAATAAGCCAAACAATGTGCGCTGCTTAAATATTTATTATTTGTTTTTACACTGTCCACAATGGATTTTGTGGTCATTTCTTGTTAATGACACCGTAAGCCTAATAAATTATTTGCCTGTGTGTGTTTTTTTTTTCTGCACGCATTCCTCTCGACCATAATTTGTATTTGTTTGGAAAATATTTAATTTAATACGATGAACCTGTTTTATTAGCGAAATGAATATATGCGCATATATGGCCAAATATATTGGCTTCCTAATTGAATAAAAACTGCTTATTTTGCAGTTAAATTTTGGTTTCCTATTTGAGTCTGTCAAATCCCAAAAACCAATTAAAATTTTAATCAAATTATTTACTTTGAGTCGTGATAAATGCAATAAATTTCAACACGATTTATTGTTTAATAAGACCGAATTGGCAAATTGGATTTTTTTAGCTTTTTATTGATAGCTTAAAGTTACGAGAAGCTCTTAAAGCACGCTCATAGCTGAGAGCGAAAATTTCTACAGTTCTTTATGCCCCAACGAAATGATATACAAAATGTATAGCATACTTATGAGCGCTGGTCGATGTGACTAAGAGAACGAGTAAAAAATGGTAGAAAAGCAGCATTTTAGCACCGCCCGCTGTTTGGGGCAGCCCGCGGTGCTGCGTTTAATCAGAACACATAACTTAGAGCAAATTCAGATGCAGGAGGATGCTCTTAGAGCAGCTAACGAAAGTGCAGTACACGGGGCGTCCCCAGACACTGCACGGCTGCTGCTGCTGCGTGCGGTGTCTCCTTTTCTGTGGCGAACAGGCAAAAGAGCCAGAAAGAGGGGCAGCAAAGGAAACGAAGTACAAAGGCTGCATTATACTTTAATTTTAAGACAAATGCTGCGCACTCTCAATAGGAAGTTTGGCATAGCAGCAAGTCAGCCGTGAGCGGCAACAGCAGCAGCAACTAAATTGTATCTGACCAACGAAGCGTGCTTGAATTACACTTGCAATCAAATCTATGAGCAACCGCAAGTGCATGCAACATGCAACATGCAGTTGCACACGCCCAACTTGAAAATAAACCACAACACCAAAGCACTGACTCGAAGACACTGTCAGATGGACCGAAAGGCTTGTATGTCTATCTATCTACGTGTGTGTGCGTGTGTACCGCAAACCGCATACACGCTTCGAGTTTGTGTTTTTGGATTACAAGCTGCTATATCTGCGGTCTGTTAGGCAACTTATTAGATTAGAAATGGGGCTGCAGCATAATAACTGCTCGCATGGACATTGGGGCGCAGCAGCAACAGGCCCTCTGACCGACCGCAGGCAGCTGTCAAACAGCTGCCTTTGATTAATATAATTAAAGTCTTGAGTCAAACTCGAACTTTTAAGCACCGAACAGCACAAGCTAATCAGCATAATGCGCTGTGTGCTGTCAATGTAAATCCTGTGAGATGATGACATGGAACCACCATGATATATGCATGTGCAAACGGACAACAGTCGTATACGTGATGCGCGTAGCATAGAGTTGTGTGCGTGTGTGCAGAGCCGACAAAAAACCATGCTGTAGAATTATATTTATGCCACTTTTGGGGCTTTTGCTTGTCACATGTGCACGATGAGTGCTCATGTTGGCTGAGCGCTTAAGTCACAATGACACTAGCTGAAAATGTCAAAGCAGGCAACAAACTAATTAGTCTAGAGCGAGAGAGAGGGATAGCAACAACTACTGCTGGGTGGCATATAAAGGCAAATTTGTGGAAATTTATGTGATAAATTAGGGAAATTTTAGCAGCAAAATAATAACATTATTCATTTTCAAAATTATTGAACGTTCATAAGCAACCCATATTAATTCGAGCTTTCACTTAATCCAAAAGAAATGTTTTTGTAAAGATATTTAATATAGCATTAAATTTGTAATATAAATGGACTAAAATAAATAAAATAAATCGCTAATCTAATAAGAATCATTAATCAAGCTTTTGGCATAATCCAACTTAGAAGCTCATTAATAACTAAGCTCTCGCATTGTTATCATATATTAAAATATTTAAAATATTTAAGTGTTAAATATAAATAGCTTTAAAAGGCTTTATTAAGCTTTGAAGCTGTAAGATTCAGATAACTTAATGATTATCACAGAGTAAAGCACGTGTAAAGCATCTAAAAGCTTTGTAGTCTACGCATGTTCACCTATAAGTCTTCAGCTCAAATCAAAAATTCTTACTGCTCAACTGCACCGTGCTTGGGACACACAGCTCGTGTCATTACAGCACAAAGTAGTGCAATAAAAAAAGCTTGTGTTGCTAATTTGAAAGATGAATTAGATTTGCTGCACACAGAGATTTGCTGCGTTGCAGTTTTGAACCGGAGAACTATAAATTTCATTTGTCACAGCAACCAAAGTCCCCAGAGTACGTATGTGTCCGCCTTACAATGGAGTTCGTTTCGCAGGCAACAACATTTTTGCGTAGCTCTGTGCCAAAGTCAAAAACAGTATAATGCATGTCACACACAGAGAGAGAGATAGATATAAACAAGCACATATGTATCCATGGCTTGGCAGAGCCATTGTCTGACTCAGACAGTTTACACAAAAGCCATAGAGAACAATTTAGATATTTTCTAAAGATTTAAGCGGCTCACATGACACCGCAGGGCAAAAACTTGTCATCGGTTGCCGAGCTACATGGCCTGAGGTAAAGCATATAAAAGATACTTGTGCTGCCTCTCTGTCTGTGTCCTCTTATTTGTTTGTCATTTAAATAAGCATAATTCTAGTTGCACAAAAACACATTTAAGTACTTTATATGGACTTCAATCGTCTGCACTCCACATATCATTGCATATTCATAGAAACTAACCGCAACAGTCCGACATTATTATATATGTGCGTTTGTTAGTTTGTTTGCTTATTTGTCTGTTTGCTTGTCTCTTACAGGTGCGTATATACATATGTGAAGCTTTGCTGCAGCCCTGGGACTCAGCCTCAGCCTCAGCCGCAGCCTCTGCGTCGGCTTTAACCGCCTAAGTGGCTTTAACATTTGCATAGAGGCTATGGCAGCTGTTGAAACTGGTTTGTATGTTATACACACACACGCACACATTAACATCTATCCACAAAAGCACACGCGCACACACACTTATCTATATTTATATTAATACATACATATATCTGTTCATTTGTGTGCATGAGGCTGGGCACTTGAGTGTCTTAAGTTCTTCTTTAAGTGGCAACTTTTTCTCAATGGCCGCAAGTGGTGTTGCAAGTGGTTTTCAAAGCGCTTTGGGCCAGATACAGGTGTACCATAGACTCCAGCTCCATGCGGTCTCTGAGTGGTGTGATAAAGAAAATGCATTTAGGGCTGCCAAAGAGTTCAACATGCACAGCTCGACAAACACACGCACACCTGACCTCAATGCTTGAAGAACTTGTGTGTCAGCTGTGCATGTGGAGCGGAAATGTGTGGCTACATAAAGTTTGCCGTCGACCACAGATCACAAAAATAATTGGCAGTGGCTGCTGTCGGTGGTATGATTTAACCATAGCTGATTTTTGGAGTAGATGAAGTGAAGTGAAGCAACTTGGCTCAGTTTTTATTTACAAATATTTTATATGCTTTACTATGCCATACAAATATTTGAAGACTAACATATTTTCAGTTACTTAGAATAGATTTAAGTATTAAAATTAACTACGAAGTAGTTTTGCTTACAAGAAGTGTATATAATATAAGATAAACAGCTATAGTAAAAGAAATAGTTATAAAATCAAAATGATTTAAAATAAGGCATTAATTAATATTTTGTTTCAAGAGTTTTATACATGCCAATTATATATAAAATAAGATTTTATACACATTGCTACTCTATTACTGTTTTAAAATTTAAACTTTATCTGACTCTTTTCAATATATGAGTTGTTAAGCCGAATTGACTTTGCTGAGCCTTATGAAAGCTTGGCTGCTATGGAGTTATTTTCAATCTGCGTCTGGACGTTGGCTTAACATACAGTAGCTCAACAGAATCCCTTTGCAATGCGGCGTTGATGATGATCGACTTAAGTTAAGTTAAGACTTAATTGCGTATAAACAGCCGAGCAGGATTTTCGTTGAAATTTACTTATGAATATATTCAGGCGTAAAAGGATTGCTGATATCACTGGCAAAGAGTATTTTAATATATTATATAATAATATTAATATATTAATAATTTATCAGCAGAATATTGACGATAGCTTAAGCAGTTGCAGAATATATAAATGCCATAGGAAAACATCAGTTTCACACACTGATGCTCGCTTGGCAATCTACCTAGCTCAGCTCTCATATATATATATTTCATTTAAATTTTAGCACACAAATTTGAGAATAATCCCATCATTAATTTTGTAATTTATTTTTGGTTTAAATTTAATATATATAAATTTCCAGATAATTTCTTGCCTGCCTACCGCAAATCTCTGTCGTAATTAACCCACTTAAATGCCAGTAACTTCGCTCGGCAATCATCGCAAGGGGCGTTTGCCTGTGGCGGTGGGCGTGGCACATGTTCATGTTGTGGCCGCAAGCAAAATCCGTCCCAATAACAAAAAAAAAACATAAAACGCAAGCAACGCGCAGAAATTTGCACAATTTTTAATGGCACAGATGTGTGAGAGAGTATGTGTATGTGTGAGAGAGAGCGTGTGTGCATGTGTGCGTGTGCGTGTGCGGCTGTGTACTTGAGTGTGTGGGCCACATCGCAGGGGCTTTCGATGAGGGCTTTGCGTGTGCCTCTATATGTGTGCGTGGACTTAACTGACCAGCACAAATACACACACACACACACACACAGAGATATGCACACATGTGGCATGTAGGAAGCTGCCGCCATGGTAAATGCTTTAAAAAGCCATTTCAGCTTTTTCCGTTCCGTTCGTATTCGTTTTTTTTTTTTTTTTGGCCTGCCCTTCTTTGATGCGGCCACAAAAAAGGGCGGATTATAAAACACTTAAACGATTTTAAGCGCAATTATGTTGGCGCGAGCACGTAAACGCATCGTGGCCATTGCAGCGCTTTGGCTCTTTAATATTTGAGCAGTTGCTGCTGCTATTCGCTATTCGCTGCTGCCCGACTTACTGCTGCTCATTAGGTTTTCATTTAAAGTTTTTTGCCCCCTCACTCCCAGAGCAGCACAAATTTGTTCTAAATTATTTAAAAAACTAAGTTGGCCGCTAGCTAACAAAAAAAAAAAACTAAAAAAAAGAACAGACTATTAAAACAAATAACTGAATAGCAGTGGCGAATACTCAACAAAGGTATATATACTCTATAGGAAACTCTATAGGGTAGTTGTAAAAATTGAAAGGATTAAGAAAAGCACGACAAAAATTATTTGAATGTGGTTAACTATAAACCAAAATAAAATAGAAAAATTAAAAGACAAATAAAACAAAATATATATATTTAAAATATTTAAAAAATTCAAAATTATTTTAATGCGGTTAAATAAAAAATAAAATAAAATAAATATAAATTACATTTAATAATATATTTATTTATAAAATTTAAAAAATGAAAAAATTGTTTTAATGTGATCAAATAAAAAACTATGAATAAATAAAATAAAATAAATAAATAAAAAAAAAGTTCATGAAAATAAATATTATTTTAAAATATATTAATTTTATAATTATAAATAAAAATTGTATAAATATTTATATAGCAGGAAATATTGAACGAATGAAAAAATATTATTAGTAAACTATTTAAATGTTGCAGAAAAAAATTAAATAATAAAAAAATATAAAATATAAAATTAAATAAGATTTATAAATATTTAAATATTTAAAAAAAATAGTTTCAGTTATGAAAAATTATATTTGATTGGATTGACATGTATAAAAATTGTCAAAAAAGCTTGGGAACTAAAAAGATTTTTGCTTATTAGAAAAGTAGACAAATATGCTACATAGGGAAACAGAACGCCTTCAAAATATATTATAAAATGTAAAAAAAGGTTTTATGAATTTTGGAACATTACAAATTAAGCACATATCAAGTTTTAAGAACCAAATTGACAAGCAGTCAGCTTGGAGTAAGCTTATATAAGCATATATAAGTCTTAAGCCATCTTTATAGCTAGCCTTAACCAAAAGACTTCATAGTTAGAGCCCTCTAAGACTATAGCACTTTTTAAGCAGCTTAAATATGTTTTTTTGTTTATCACTCAACTTTGGCAATATTTAATCTCATTATCGTAAAAAACTTTCGCTAGCTAATATACCCAGTAAACTGTGAATTTGCCTTTTGGGTACAATCAGCAGAGTGCCAAACTCAGCTATGGCAGATAGTCTGGAATAACAACAACTGCACAGCAAATAGAACAGATATAGAAGCGACAACAACAACAAGAACAATGAGACAGGCCAGGAACCCTAGAAAAACCGGACTGCAAACAATTAGAACGTCAGCTTACCGGAAAAAAAGTTTGCATTTCATTTATACTCGAAGGATTTTATTTAGGAAAAGTTTTGTGCGGCGCTGACTGCGCCTGGCCACCGTCCAGCGTTCAGCGTGCTGCACTGGCAGCCAGGCGTTCTCCATTGTGTAATTTCTTGGGCAATGCCAGCGATTCTTCAACGGGCACTTCAGCATTGGATGCAATGGAGGCGACAGGGCAACGCCGGCGTTTCCGTTGCAAACGCGCGCCATTGTTGCAACAATAAACTTCCGGTTTTAAATTTCACTTGCTCTGTCTGAATGTGTGTGTGTCTGTGTGTGTGTGTGGTTGCAAAACAAAATGGCCCCTGCCAGTTGCAAGCTATCGTTGCTGCCAACGGCTTTTGACATTAATTAGCACAAAACATGTTGAGCAACGTTAACGGCAAAGGTAAAGTTTTGGGGCCATTTGCAGCTGCATAATAGCCACCAAATGCCCTCAGCTGCTGCCTTCGGGCGTGTTTATTACGTAATTTGGATAGCGTGCGTTAGATACCTGTCCCAGCAACAATGCCTGAAAGTGCCCCGTAAGCATATTGCATAACCACATCACGTCTTGCAACTCATCTCATTTTTGGCCAGGTTGAGTTTCAGTTCATCATTGGCATAAATCGACGTAAATGTCTTAAGCTAAGCTAAAGTTTTATAAAATTCTTTGGTTTTATTGATGGCAGCAGGTCTTAAGTGTTACATGTGAAGAACATAACTGCACTTTAAAGTTTGCAGTGCATCCTTTTGAAGGCGCTGGTTTAGCTTAGCTTTCGCTTCCATTTTGAATAAGTTTTATAAATTTATAATAGCTTTTGAGTATCTTTAAGTTGGTGTGATTATCTTTATTATCATTTTGAAGAAGAATTTTATATTCATATTTTAATACGAAAATAATATTAAAATACGTAAAAAAGATTTTTAAAAATAAGTAAATGTTTAGCTAATATTTTGTATATTAAAATTTTAAAAATAATATAAAATATTTAAAATTTATAATATAATATTTTTTAAAATAATAATATTGTATTCATTTGTACAAAAATATTGAGCTACATTTTTTTTATATATTAAAATTTAAATATAATATAAAATATATTTTTAAAAATTTATATAAGTATATCTTATAAAAAATATTTAGCAATTTAAGAAAATATTTTTTACATTTCTTTAACTATATATATTTTATATATTTTTAATAAATATTTATTTGTAAAAACATATTTAACTTTTATATATATTTATATATTTGATAACTTTTATATATATTTTATATAATAATATTAAAAGTATTAAAATATATAATACAATATTAAAAAAAAAATATCCTTATATATATTTGTCCAACAAATATTTAGCTAATTCTTTTCACAATTTTCTCATTTTATTTTGAAAAGTATTTTAATTCGGGTTTGTTTTCTCTTCCATAAATATACCACATATTTCAAAAATATATACTCTCAACATAAATTTTATTATATTTAATATCTGATTTATTAATATGATTTGATGTTCATAATTTTAAAATATATTTTTATTGTTTAGTTTTAACAAGCTTTCACATACATTTCAAATCTCATTTCACAGCATAGTCCGCATTAGTTGAACTCGCTATCTATGGAAATTCCATGTTGTATTCCCGCTTTAGCATAAACTTCAAATCCAATAAACTGGGTTCCGAATTGCGATACTTCGCCAGCTTGACCAATCGCATGGACACATCCTTGACGAATGCATTGGCGCACTTGGCAACCAAGTCAGCTGCCTGATCATCAAGCGAGGCAGCCTTGTCAATTTTCTGCACAAAGCGATTCAGATTTGCCTTGCGTATAATCTAGAGAGGGAGAGAGTGAGAGTCTTCTCTACAAAAAATCTAAATTTCTTATACTCACATGATACTTGTTGGTCGATGAGCATATGTATTCCTTCTCGCTTTCAACCGGATTGCTCTTGCTCGATGAGCTTAGGCTGCAGGATGAGGACTGACTCTCGTTGCCCGAAGAGATGTCGCTATTATCTCTCGGCAGCTCATCGATCCAAGGCCAGGCATTGACTTTACCAAACGAACTCATTTCGGCACACGGCAATGAGCTGCAGCTGCCAAGTTAGCCAGTGTGGCTGCTAAAACCGTTTGGGAATTGTCTGGCAGTTACACAACTGTGCTCAACTGTTGCCTAGTTATGGGCTGAACAATTTATTGCGTTGTTAGCTCTGTTGAGGCCAATTCCCTTTTGGGAGTCTTGCATTGATGAGAGCCAACAATATTTCAGAGACTTTTAGCTCAGGCAGCTCGATTTAAGCGCAATTTGTATGATGTCAATGTTAATGTCTGGCGTTTACGCCCTTTGTGTTACACTCACACACACACACACACACGCACACGCACATGTCTATCACACAGCTCAGTGCACATTTGTCGCACACACACATTCTTGGGGAATTCTCTTCCGCTTTCTTTTTCGCTTCTTGCTCTGTGTTTGCTGACCT
Organism: Drosophila peninsularis; assembly: GCA_035047485.1. Classification (NCBI taxonomy): domain Eukaryota; kingdom Metazoa; phylum Arthropoda; class Insecta; order Diptera; family Drosophilidae; genus Drosophila; species Drosophila peninsularis. Next base: position 5,051,136 of record JAWNPN010000014.1, read on the forward strand.
CGAGTAAATGTGTCGCTTATTGGAATGCACTTTGTTTGGCCAATTGCATTGATTTGCGGTCCAAAGAGATGGCAAATTTGACAAAGATTTTCTACGGCAAATTTATTGCATGTCCGTGCCGAGTCTCGAGTCCGAGTCCAGCCCAGCTTAGCCCACTCTGACTGACTGTGACCGTAACTTTATTTAATGGCGAAAAGTTCACACTTCCCTTTAGTTGCTCGTAAACTTTGCCCAGGCCGCGCCCGACCACCATATGCTCCTGTTGCTGTTGCTGTTGTTGTTGTTGTTGTCACTGTTATTTGTCTTGCTGAACTTTTGTTCAAATAGAGGCGGTGTTTTTTGCTGTTTACTTGGACCCAGTGCTAAATATTTCAAACAAAAGCCAAACAAACAGCTGACAACATAACGACGGCAACAAATGGTTGGCGGAAGGAAGCTCAACTTAAATAACGGATATTGGCTTAAATAAACAATGGCGTTTCATGTCAGCCATACACAACTCTATATCTCTCTCTCTCTATATATATGTATATATATGTTGCAGATGTGCCGCATATGTATATCGAGCATTAAGCAAACTTTGCTGCCAAAGTGTGCGGCGATAAGCAGCGGAAGTTGCCGCTGCCAGTGCCGCTGCCCGTCCGTGGTTTGCACCGTGAAGTTGGGTTGCATTTTGCATAGTGTTGCCAAATTGTTTTTCTTTAGCCGCTGCCGCTGCCGCTGCTGTAAAATGTGGCTGGCAGCAGAACAGCTGTGTTTTGTCAAGTTCTTTGGGCGCCATAATTGCTTGTTAATTAGCGTAGTTTGCACTCTGCCACGCCTCAGAAAACGACGCTTGCTGTTGTTTGCCTTTTTCCTGTTGCCACTCACCAGCGAAGCTGGCTTCTTTTTTCTATTTATTTTTTTTCTGCCGTACGTATGAGGTTAATTGTCGATGTGTGCGCTGTGAAGCCGTGACACGCCACTGATGAAATTTAACAACTGTGCAAATATTTGACAGACGGCCTGACAGGCTGTCAACGAACCCGAACGAGGCCCAAACCAAATCGTTCATTGACGCGTGAGCGTGCGAAAATTGACTGGCTTTCAACCTGCTTGCCCGACCGTAGTCTCTGAAGTTGCCACCTAAGCGAGGGGCGTCAGCAAAGTTGGGGAGATTGATGAAATGAAAAGCAGAAAGTCCATTTAAGTAAATGAAATCAGGATGAACATCACTTGTGACAGGCAGCAGAGCAGAGTAGAGAAGCTGGATACTGAAACGAAGTAGCTTAGTTTGAAGTTTAGTCGGAAGCTGCTGTCTAGTAGAGACAATAGCAGGTTTAAGGCAGCGAGCGAACAATAGCAAATAAAAGTTGAGAGAGAGCAGGTATTGAGCATAAGAAAATATAGGAAAATGAGCGGGCGAGTCTGAAATGAAATATAAGTAGCTGACATATTGAAAGCAGCCTTTAGCTAAATACAGCGTGACCCAATTAGAGCGATAGCAAGTCAAATTGCATTAAAACATAAATGGCGGAAGATATAAGATAAACTTTAAATTTATTGTAAAGCTTTTGCTTTGCCATTTTATATAAAAAAATAAATTATTAAATTTAAGTTATAATATTGACTAATTCAGTGTTGACGCTAAGCCGCTGAGCAGTTGAGTTTGTATAGTCATCTAGGCTAACAGTGCCTTTTAAGCGCGTATCTATGCATAATAAAAGTTATATCATATTAAACAAGAGTCAATCAGATGCTTAAGGCTAGCTAAAACTGCATAAATTCCAGCCAACTTCAGTTGCAGCCCTCGTCCCGCCTGCATATGTCTGCGCGCTGCTGATATGTGTCAACTGTGTGGCAGCTAGCGGAGCATTCATATTATTTTCACACCTAACGACTGCTGAGAGCAACAGCGACGCGCAATGCGCTTGACAAATGTTGGCGGCAATATTTGCACTGCACTACAGAAACAAGGACGAGCGAGCGCTAAAGCAGGCAGAGATCACGACTGCAATTGTTAAAGAATCGAAGTGGAGCAACTGGAGGCTGGAGACTGGTCGAGGTGTCTGGTCTAAGTAAATCGAATGCTCAACTGACGCTAAAAGGATAAGCGCATTAAGGCATTTACTTTGCGATGCGAATCAGTGTAAAGGAAACGGCATTAATGCCTTATAAAGGCGAGCACTCGTCGATGGCAGAATTGTGTCGGGCTGCCGCTGGGCAGTCGCGAGTTGGGGGCTGTGGCTGGGGCCGCGCCAACTAGACAAACAAGCCACATGTTCATGCACTCGACACAAAAGCGCAACAAACAAGCAGCAACAAGCCTCGAGCAGCACAATTGAAGCTCCGACAAAAGGACTCAAGCTGCACGGGACAGGGACTGGTTGCAATGGCAACAAACCCGCAACAAGCGAATGCATTGTGGACCCACTTAATCCGTGGCATTGTGTTCGCCTTATTATGACGCCCATCGCGCTTTGTCTTCGCCTAATGTTGTTGACTCTCTGTTGGCCTGCGCGACCGACCATATGCCAAGTGCTTCAACTGCTGCAAGCAGCTCAGCCAAACCGAAAAAGGACAATTTTATGCTTTATCAGCGGCCTAAAACTGTTTTCGCTTCTTACATAATGAATCTGAATCTGTGGGCGTGTCTGGGCGGCTGGCTGGCTGGTGTGTGGGCTGTTTGTTAAGGTTACACGTTGTTTTGTTCGCCTTGGAGGAAAATGCGTCCAGACGGCGCCAGCAGGCGCCAGACAGATTTCCCCTTGCCGCCCAACCCTCGGCTGGCATTGGAGCGGTCTCTATCTTTTTTTCTGGCAACTGTTTCGGGCAAATCGATAAAGTCCATGAAATCATGTGGCCAAAATTAGCACAGATTTAAAGGCAAATGGGTGGGAAACTGGGCGGATGAAGAAATTTTTGGCAAAGAGACTTTTGATGCAAGTTGTGAATGATAAGAGCTTGGGAAAATTGCAGAAAAAAAATATGAGAAAATGTTGAGTCTTAAATGAGCTTAGGTTAAGCTCATACGAGCAAGGCAATAAAGTAATTATAATTTTATTTAATTTAAAATATGATTATCTAAGGTCATATAACTACTGGCATATTATATATGTATGTAGATAAAAAATATATATTTAATATTTATATATAAATATTTTTATATATAAATAAAATACTAATTTTCTTTACCAGAGTTTTCTGGGTATATTTATATATTGTTTTTGGTATCTGATTCGATTGACAATTAAATAAATTTTATGTAACTAAAAGGAATAATTATAAAAACAGTAAAAAAGAAAATAAAATTAATGAAGCTTAAAACTATTATGCATTATGAGAAAATTTAAAAAATTTTTAGTTAAATTCTTTTTTTAAATTTAAAAATATTTTAATAATATTAAAAAAAAGAATTTAAATTTTTTTTTTTTATTTTCGAAAATATTGCATTTTTAATTTTTTAATTAAAATTTTTATTTTTGTATTTATTTTGTATGCTTCTCCATAGATAGACCTACAAATTGCTTGCTCTGCCTATTGGGGCATGATTAATTGACAAATATTCAATTTATTATTAATCTAGCCATTCTTTTGCTATTTTAAAAATCATTATACAGCTGATTGGGCACAATCGCAACATTCATATCTATCCAAAATATAATTTTATACTAAATATTTCATTAATAGAATTTAAACTAGCTAAAGCCAAGCTGAATTTGCTTTAAATACTATTTTTTGTGCGCATTCCTAGACATTCCGCTCAATTGTTTATATAATCCTAATTAATATTTATTTGCATTTCTATGATAGAGCATTTATTTTAATTTGCATGTCAGACACACACAAACACACACACACACGCGTAGACAGTGGCCTCTTACGTGCTTGTATTTATTTGCAAATTGAGCTTAATGAAAATTAATTAAATTATTGATAGATAATGCGAGCATTTGGAAAGACGAGCTGCCACGAAGGCACACATAAATGAGCTCGCAATCAACTGGATGCTCAATCAATTTGCGAACAAGCTGAAACTAATTATGGACTGCTGAAAAAGGGGGAAAAATCTGTGATTGGCAATAAATCAATTCATTATGGCCACAAGCGCACATGGTTTATGCCACATGCGGCATGCCACGGGGTCAGCCACCAGGCAGCCTCCTGCCTGCTTATTAAGTTGCCCGCAATTCGGCTTGCCTTGGCTTTAGTTACTTATATTTCTAGGTCATGCCCTGAGGAAATGTTCGCTACGAAAAATGTGCGGAATTTTCTATTGTATACCCTGGAATTTGGATACTGACAGGGAGTACTGGGGAGTCGCAGAAGAAGGTTTAATGATATCTTATAGTTTTGTGATTCTAACTTCTTCTCTTTGTTGATTCTCTTATATATATGTATACCCTATAAGCTGTCTTAAAGTTCTCTCTGAATTCTTAGCTTCCTTTATACCACATTTTCTTGTACATATTCGCAGCTCGCTCTATCTTTCTACAGGGCATCTCTTGGCTTTCTCTTTTCCACTTGCCCTAGACTCTAGTTTTTCTTTTGCTACCCATTTTGGCAGACAAATGGCGACGCAGTTTTGTGGCGCCACTAGACGGTGGCTGCAACCACCGTCGCCAGTCACTAACAATTTTTACTGCAAGCATTTCCTAGACGGCAAATAAATTCAGGGGCTGCTTAGCCTTAGTACCCGTTTCAAGCCCTCCTCCACCCCCAGCCCAAATGGCTATTGATTTCGCGTGCTGCACATTAAAGCGCTGCCGGAGCTGGCGAAAGTTCTGTGGCAGTGACATGCCTAGTTATACATACACTTTGCAGCGCTGTCAGATTCATCAACTGCTGTCACAACTGATACTCTCACGTCGGCTGCCGTTGCCATCGCGCTGCCTGTTGGGCGCGTTGGAGCAACTTTTTTCATTAGGCTCCGCTTTCAGTTGCTGTTTTAAAAAGAAATCCACTTATTTAATGTAATTTATTTGAAGATTGCGATGAGCTGTTAAGAGATGTGAAAGTTGAATGGCCAAATATTTCTCTGTATGTCTCAAATTTTTTCTTGAAAACTTTCTTAATGAGTTTCTGAAAATAGCGAGCATCAGATAGTTTCTCTCATAGTTTTTGACAACTTGCAGACAGAGTTTTGTGGCAGTTCAAAGGTTATTTTCATCATATAATGGAGGAGCTCTGGAGAATAATAAGTAATGTTGGTCTGCACTATGTCAATGTTGGCAATTTAAGGCAATTTTACGTTGGCTTTAAAAAAGAAATATTTAAAGCTAATATACCCAAAATATATTTGAGTTTATATGTGTAGTCAAACTGATCGCCTCCATTACAATTGAATAATTTTAGCTACTGTGCCAGAAACCAATGATCGGCTTGGTCTCTTCCGCCATGCTCTTTTACTAGTTCGAATTCATAACGAGCATATCACAAGCGCCTTAGTTGCCATTTCGCTCTCACGCAGCAATGCCTAGAGCTACGTTCAGCTGCAGCACTCATTGTCTCTCTCACTCTTAAAGTGAGTCTAGGCGCATGCAACTCACAAATCACAAACCAGGAAGTGATCACGTTCGGCAAGAGCTATATTTGTCTCCCTCTCTCTCTTGGAGTTCGAATTGGCAGGCTCAACACACACACAACAAATGAGAAGCGCGCAGTTGGATATCATTTTTGCAACATCTGTATACAAGATCTGAGCATCTCACTCACACACAGCATTCATGGCAACCGAATTTCGAGCTGTAAGAGTGAGATAGGGTCTCTTACTCTGCTTTCTTTCATTATGCTCGCTCACTGCGCTTACTTACTGACTGAAGCCATTGTTAAATTCCAGCTTGAGTAAAAATCTAAATTAAAGAGGAAAAAAATCATCATATGCTCAGCGTGTATATATTATCACCGAAAAAAACTATAAGAACTTGGGCAATCAGATAAGCACTCCCCCTCACATGAACAATATTTTATCACAGAATCTTTAAGGGTGCAGCCTGGCGCGCTCCGAAATTGAAATTTCTATATTGCGTATGATTACATATGCATATACGAAAATGGCTTTTATGATGCGTATCTCAAAAGGGCTAAAATGAAGGGTTTTTGTGTAAATGTAAATATTTATGGAAAAGACTTTTATTAAAATCGGGTTTTGTTCAGACTATTTAAAGCAAAAGGCAGTCAAATGGAAACTATGCAAATGGTTTATCAAAATAAATTGAGAGTGGAAAAAAAATCAAGAAAAGAAATGAAAACTTGAGGATACAATTTTATACAAATTTTGCAAAGAAACAAAATTTATATACTAAAAATTCCCAAAATCTTCTTTAAGTTTGTTTGACTTGAAATTCCACTTTGGCCACAAGACAGTTGGCTTATTGAGCTCATCCGGCAATGATTGATATTAAAGTGCATCCTGTTGTGTAGCTAACCAACTGACTCACTTACCGAATCCCTTGATGTAGTTGATTCACTTGACTAATTCCCGCTTTGCTTTCACTTTGATTTTCAAAGCTGCTTCAGTTGCCGAGTTATTGATGGATTTTATTGCAATAAACTGCTGTGGCATGTGAGTGCGCGCGCACGTGTGTGTGTGTGGGTGTGTGTTTGTGTGTGTGTGTACGTTGCAACATCCTTTCATTTCGTGGCACATTACACAAGCCAAGGGCTTGACGTCAATCACATTTCCTTTGTGATAAATTTGCCAGCGCAGCGAAATGTCGAACGCAGTTGCCAGCTGAATTACGTGTAATTAAAAACTAATGCAGGCATCGCATCGCATCGCATCGCATGGCAGACAGCAGACAGCAGACAGATTGCGGCACAGATTGATGGCAAGACAATGTGGCGCCTGTGGCAATTACTTGTAATAAGTGGAGCAGTTTATAGCTCTGCGGCCGCCTGTCTAAACTGTTTACAGAGCCATTTAACATGTTCGTTAGTTTTTCAGTGGGCTCCCAGTGTTTCAACATTTTCAATTTGCAGCTACGTTAAACTATAAAATTTTCGCCAAGGGACTCACTTGCTAGACTGCAGGAGACGACAGATTCCGACAAGTTGCTCGTTTCGCAGGCGACCCAAAATTTTATAATGAGTTAATTTGATGCCAAGGGCTGTGGGCCAGAGCCGCATCGAGAACGTCATTCTGTACATCTTCATCAGCATGAACATCATCAGCATCAGCATCAACATACACATCGACATCGACATCTTTGTGGCACGCTAAATGCTTTTCGCAAAAGCAATTTCAATTAGTGAGTTGCCTCAGGGTGTGAGGGCAGCGTCGAGGGTGGCGAGCGGGTGGTTGTATGGGTGGTTTTTTCTGGGCGTTGCTTATGCAAAACTTGTCGAAAATGTCGCTATAAACTGCAAATTTAATCACAAAACTCGCGCATTTGCATAGTAGAAATGCAAAATGCAAAACACCAAATGCTATACTGAAATGCGACGCACAGACAGCCGTCAGGCAGGGGATATAGTATGCAAATGTTTTTTCCAAAATGCCGAACAAAAGTGCGCAAAATTAAGTTGTGGAAAAACAGCCGAAATGCGGCACAAATAGCGCAAACATTGCCAAAAACCGAAAAACAACAACGAGGGAAGTTGTTGAGGTGGAGTTAAGACTGAGAGATACTCCATAATGTATAAGGATATATATGAATATATGAAAGCTAATTTTATAATATATATTGAAATATATTGAATTTTGATTATATATTATATTATTAATTATTAATTTATTCTGAAATATAATATATATTTATAATCTTTATTAAACATATGTGGAAATCTTAAAAAAAATTTTATCAATATTTACTTTGAATATAAGACAAAAAAAAAAAAAAAAAAATAAAATATATATATATATATATATATATATATGATAATATAAATTATTAATAATTATTTTATTTAATTAAAATTTAACCATTTTCAAAGAGCTCTCTACAACATTTTGTATAGCCAAATTCTCTTCATGTTGTTTATGCCTGCTTCCCAGCTCAGTCACTTCATAAACTCAAGCTCAAAGAGCTCAAAGCATGTATAACGCCATAAAGTGAACTATTTTTTATTTTACGCCCCTGCCGTGCACATTGAGCGCTTAGAGCTACCCTCGCTTTTATTGTGTGCGCGGTATAAAGATCAACAACAAAATAACTGTGAAAACTCATTTACCTACAACAAAATTTAACCATAAAACGCAACTATTTTGGCAACTCATTTGCCATCAAATCGTTAGACATCTGGGTGAACGGCTGACAGGCGACAAACAGGCGACGTTGACGCCGACAAACGATGATGATGTGCAGGATGGCGACGATGATGATGATGTTGACGAAGAAGCAGAACAAGTTGGATGTCATGAATGCTAGAGACATGCGGCTGTGATGATACGGCCACGCAGCTGACAGCGAGACAAACGGAAATGCTTAGGCAACTTCCGTGTCGACGTCATCGCGTTGATCTATGCGGCTGTCTGTCACGTGGCTGACTGTGTGAGAGAGAGAGAGAGAGTATGTGGCTAAGCGTTACTTCAATGTTTCATTTATTTGTCATAGCGTTTAGTTTGCGAAAAGTGGAAAGTTTGGTCAGGAAGAATAGAGTTAGACGCAGACTATTGAACTAGCTACATGGGCTAGCCATTTGCAGCCATGTTTTCCTCCAATTTTGATGCCATTTTGCTCCACTGTGCGCCGTTGGCTTTTGACAAATGCGCCGCATATTTGGCGACTTTGGCAAATTGAATTTTAAACGATTTTTCACACGAAACGTGCAAAGTCGTACTCAAATATATAGATATTCACATATATATATATATTGAGCTATAGCCGTATTGTTGGGCCGCAAAATTTATGACTGAAGCCATTTTGTATATTGTTTTATGCTTTTTGTGCCGCTTGAAAAGTTCGAAAAGGCGTTAAATGACAGCAGAGCTCATGCAGCTGGCTCCGTAGACAAAAGTCTGGCACTTATATTACGGCAAAGATGAAACACGTGACTTTCTGACAGGGAGAGAAAGAGAGGGAGGCAGAGAGAGAGAGAGAGAGAGAGACAAAGTAGTAGCAGCACTGGCTCCGGCTTGCATATTGCCGGATTTATGTGGCAATAAGCAGATGCAACCTGCCGCAAAAGTGGAAAAAAATGGCGGCGCATGACAAAATGGCAACGTGCGCTGCGTAACTGATATGCCACGATTAGTACAGGCGTGCATAAAAAAAATCATACAGACACACACACACATACTCACACATGGACACAAAGTGCATTGCAATTGGCATGGACTGCTGAAAGTAACGAGTTCAACTTGGCAACAGCAGCCGCGCTTGGCGGCTATTGATTTTCGTGACGTTGGGCAGAGGCCAGAGCCAGAGCGTGGAGTGCGCAAAGAAAGCAATAACTCATTACAACACATGTTTACTTGGCGCACAACTTGGTGGGCGGGCCGGCGTACGCCCATTTTTTGAAAGCGCCCTGCCTTTCGCAACTTATTTATGCAGCGCAGCAGCTCTTTGAACTTTTAGGTAAAGTTTACTGGCCAGAAAACCGCATTCTGACATATTGCCAAATGCAATGCTGTCAGCGGTTAAAATAAATATTTATGTGTGTGTGTGGCGCTCTCTGTGTATGTGTGTGTGTGCTTATATAGAGTGTATATTGTTTACAGAGCTAGCAGCTTTTGAGTGGCAAAAGAAACATTATTAAAACGAGTCAAAGGGCCAAAGAGAACAACTAATAATATTTTAATTAAATTGAAAATTAATAAAATATTAAAAAATATGTACGCCATTTTATTGAAATTTGAATAGTAAAATATATAAAAAAATATTTTAAAATAATATATTTTATTATAATTTTTAGTGTTTTATTAATCTTTTAATAAATATAAAAAATGCTATAAATAATAAAAAATATGGTAAAAAAAATAAAAAATTATTATAAAAATATAAGAAAAAAAACTAAATAAAAAAATAAAAAAAGATTATAAAAAAATATAAGAATTAACAACATATTTTAAAATAAAATAATAAAAAATATAATAAAACAGAGTATATACTATTATTTTTACTTAAATTTTTATTTTCATATTAAAGTTATAAAAAAAAAAAATGTAAAAAAATAATAAAAAATATATTAAAACGTATATATATATATTTTTTTTTTTTATTTTATATATTCAAATTTTAGTACATATAAAATATTTAAATAAATAAAACAAATGATATATTGTAATTTTTTATTTATTTTAATATTTATTTAATTTAAATTATAATTTATTTGATTTACTTTAGTTAAATATATAAAAACATTTTTTAAATATATAATATATTAATATATATATATATATATATATATATATATATATATATATATATATATATATATATACAAACATTTTGTTTTTACATTATACACTGACTGATATCTTTGCCTAGTCACACATGGCTCGTAGATGTTTGCTTGATTGATTATGTGTGTTTGATGATGACTGATGTTCTGTGCTGAGATTCATAATATCAGAACTGATATGAATCTGGATGCATGATAATATAACAGCTTCACATCTTGACTGACAGCTAAACATATAGTTCCATTACTCCATGGCATGAATATATATACATACTGCTGGAGAGTATATACACAGCTTATATAAGCATTTATATATACTGTGATGTTATTGATTTGTATTTCACTACGACTACTAGACTGAGCGGCTTTGCTATAGCAACCAAGTTTGAGGCACTTCAAGCTCAATTTTCTGGGAAACAGCGTATCCTGGCAGCGAAAATTGCTTTGACCAACGCGGCGTATGAGTTATTTTGATAAAGTTTTATTGCTCCCAAGCTGCTTATTAGACAGAACAGTGGCAAGGAAACTTGAGCGCTAAGCTGCTTGTCCCCTATTGCATCAGCTCTATATAAATAATGAAAGGAAACCATCTATGTAAGATTTCATTCGAAATGTCAATGTCAAGTGGCTGCCAAACAATAAATCTTAAAGTGAGCACAAAAAGTCAATTGCTGAAACTGAGCTGCTCGTTCAGAGGCAGCAGACGGTAAGCGGCTTAGCGCATGCCAGCGGCAGGGTCTGAAAGTTCGTCGGGCAAAACCATAACTATGTTGCAGCTATATAATAACTCGAAAGGATTAGCTGGCAGCGCATTGTTCAAAGGCAACGAACCGGCAAGTTTGTAGTCCAGGAAGTCATAGTAAGGTAATGGAGCCGCTGGGATGAGCGATGCCTAATGACAAATTCGAGTAGCGAGCGTGCGGAGTGGAATGGCATAAAATGACTCGACAAATTGCGACAGGCGAGGGCAAGGGCAGGGGCAAGGGCAACGTGTCTGAAGTCAGCTCTTTTTTGCGGCTGAACCTTAAAGCCTGCCAAGGGGATCAGAGTGTATGTGTTGTGTACTTAAAGCTTAAAGCACGTCATCGATTGGCTCCTTTGCAAGGCCCAAACAGGCAAGCTGACCAAAAGCCTTTTGCCAGCTTATAGACAAGGGATTTATAGAAAGAGCTCTGCCTGGCTGTCGGCCTGCCGGCCTGCTGGGCCCAGCCTAGCCCAGCTAAAGCTGCATTAGATGCCAAAAGGCAGTGCCAAAGCCCAAAGCAAACCCAAGTCAAGGCCTGGCGAAATGCGCACAGCTCGAGCCAAGCTTCGCAAATGCATTCAAGTGAAATGCGAAAGCAGATAAGGGCATTAAACGGGTTAAGCTGCCCAGTGCTGCAAGTTCAAAGTTCGCACGCAGCTGCAGCACAAGGTGCCTGTGTCTGTGCGTGTTCGAGAGGCGCCAAGTGTGCGCTTAAATGACACTGACTGGACATCAACGTCCTGGGCTTAGCTTTGATTTACTGCGTCGCCTTTTGACTTTTCGGCCAAGTGTTGTGCGTGGCTGCAAACTTTGCCGCCTGATATGCGGCCACGCCCAAACGCCTCAGTTCGTGTGTCCTTGCAGGCTATTAGTATTTGCGCATGCAAAGCACGTTCCAATGGCTATGATTAAAATTGATGTGCCTTGGGCTTTGTCCAAAAATTTCCGCATAGCCAAACATAATTTGAAATAAGCCAAGGCATAAGCAAATACGATGGGGCATAAAAGGCAGGTCATGCTCCACACTCTAATTGAATGGAATTGCTAAAGAGAGACTCACGCACTGAAATTTACATATTAATGCAAGCCAACACAGACACACACACACACTTGAGATGCAAGCAAGTCTGGGCCATAAAAACCAGCTGAAAAAAAAGTAACAAAATTCTGTTCAAAATGGAATTAAGCTGAAATTAGCACAGACTTTCATGAAGAAGCAGCTCAGAAGCAGAGCAGAGACAGAGTGAAATAAAAAATGGGCTGGCGTGAGAAAGAGAGAGAGAGAGAGAGAGAGGCTAGGGCCTTTTTATGGCACATAAAAATTTAACAACTGTCGCTGGGGCCACTAAACGTCATCATTGCAATGGATTAGCCTCGCAGCAAGCCACAGAAATCGAGCCGAGGCCATGCAGCTCATTTGCATACGCCGCAGGCAGACCAAATTGAAAAATAAAATCTGTGAGCCATAGAAATCTTATATGGAATTGGTTGATTAAACGAATGAGTTCAGCAATTGATTTCTAAAACTGCAACGAACTGTGCTTATTAAATTATGCAATATTTCAGCTCATGGTAGCTGGGCTCACCTTAAGCCTTGGCAAGTTTCTCTACATAGTCCAATGTCAAAGAGATTGCCGTTAAGTAAAGTAAGCCGCAACCCAAAAAAAGAAAAAAAGCTGTGAAAAACAAGTCTACGGCAGTCGGGTGTGTTTGACTAGCAGCTGAGCTGAGACAGAGTCGGAAACTTTTATAATATTTTAATAATAATTTTCTGTATATATGGCAAAGGGATGACCAAGCAAGAGTGATACTACTTCTGAAAAATATAGCTCAACAGTTGTTAAAGATATGACTCATATTTTACCTTTAAAATATTTAAAAGTATTTGCCATTTGAATAAAAATTATTATTATGCATAAAAATTTATGAAATAGCTACAAATATGAGCCAAATGCCAGTTGAGTTTGGTCACGAAATCAGTCCGTTTCATAGTCATTCTGTTTTGACAAGAGTAAATCCTTTGCCAACATGCAGCTGAGTATGGACTCGAAGTGAAATCTATTTTGAGTCCTTAGCCAACGTCCAGTTGAAGATTTGTATGAGGCATAGACGCCATAGACACATAGTTAGACCACAGACCGTCATTGATATGATGCGCCATACATAATCATCATTAGCACTCTTATCAGCTGCTGACAATTAGTTTTATGCTCGTTCAGCAATTGAAGAGAGCATATTTGTTTACTACTATACTGAGAAAGGCCAACAGCGTTCAAAAGATCTCTTAGCAGCTCAGTCTCTATATTTTCTTTAGCTTAAGCCCGCCTCTGCCTGTTAGCCAGGCTTACTCATAGCCAATATACCCCACCTGATGCCACTCTTGTCAATGGATTGAGGGAATAAAAAATGTTTAGTAATAGCGTTGCCCGCTCGTTCGACTTGAGTGTGGCCATGAATGCAGAGGAGCTGCGCCAGTTATGTCAGCAACTATCCAAGGACAACAAGGACAAACAACTTTTGCCAGGCCAGGGTGTGTGTGTGTGTGTGTGTGCGTGTGCTGTCTGGTGTGTTGTTGGCTTGCCTGTTGACATTAGAAATTGAGCAACCAAAAATGTGTAAACAAGTTTGTTTGGTCCAAGTGCGATGCTGTCTTTGGCAGCTTCGACGCTTGCCTAGCGCCACTTGCCACTTGTCACTTGGGCACTTGCCACACAGAGTACTCTCCGCTGGAAGGAAAGGAATTATTTTGTGCACAGTCTGTTTACAGACAGCAAACAAAAATTTAATGCTGGGTATTCCAGAAACCACTGCGACATGCATCAAATGAACGAGACAAATTGGTCGGGCTCGGATGGCAGTTCGAGTACTTTTATATAAAGATAAATCTAAGCAAATTCAACTGGGCCACTGCCAAAGAGAGAAACTAAATAGGAAAAGCCAAAAGCAAAACAAAAAAAAAAGACGAAAAAGGGCAGCAGATGAATGATAAATGTACTCATTTATAGCCTTAAAAGAGCAATAAATAATCGAGCGAGGGAGAGAGAGAGAGAGGGAGAGGGAGAGAGGGAGGGAGCGTGGGAGTATAGAAAAACTCAATTATTAGCTCTCGTTTGCTTGACTCAATTTGAATTGACGCACATAAATACATAAATAAATCATGTTTTTTTGTGGCTGAATATTTATGGACTAAACATGGTGAATAAAAAAATATTGTTTGATATCTAAGTAAACAATAGGTCAATAAATTTTGCATATTTTTGCTCACAAAGTTCGAAGTGCAAACATTGAACAATTTTATAAAATATTTATCAGTTTAGACAGATTTAGAGAGGTGCTCGAGCTTGAAGTTTATTTGATGTACATGTAATTAATTAAATATTATAGCAGCATATAGTTTTGATCAATTTAATTTCGTAATAAAAAATATATATAAAAGAAAATAATATATGTAATATATGATAGATAGATAGATAGATAGAATATATGATATATTATATTAACATTAAATTAAAGCAAAAATAAAATGAATAAAAAATATTAAGTAAACCCATATAATATATAAATTTAAGTTTATTTAATATTCATTTATTTATTTAAAAATAAAATAAAAATAATTTCAAATATTACTTTTATAATTATCTAATATATTTGCTTAAAATATATTTTTATTTATTATAAAAAAAGAATTAAAATGAAAGAAAATAATATACATAAATTATGATAAATATATATGATATGATAATATATTTATAATAAATAAAGTCTAAAATAAAATGAAAATAAAAGAGGAAATATTAAATATTATTATAAAATAAATTGGCTAATTATTTTATTTTAATTTATTTAATAAAAAGTAAATAATTTGTTAATCAAAATTCAATAAAAATAAAAGTATATATTACTCATATAAATAAAAATAAAAATATATTTGCCTAAAACGAAATTTTATTTAATATTTATACAAAAAAATAATTAAAAATAAAAGCAAATATTACACATAACAATCTAATGTGTATTTGCTCACCTTATACATTTTTTCAAATTTGATAAAAATCCATCAAAAGTGAGCAAATAATTTATTTAAAATTTAATTTGCCTTCCACAAACTTGCAATTGAATAATTTCCAAAAATTTGCTTAGTAGTTCGAGTTTGCCTAAATTTGTCGCACGAAATCAACACAAAACTCATCCGTTGTGACAGTTGATGGCAAAGCAAAGATTTCCCAAGAATTAGCAGCTAGCATTTATGTATGAGAGTTTGCCAAAATTGCTTGACTGACAGCTCGGAGCAACTGGCAATTAGGCTTTGCATGCCAAAGCGACAATTAGTTGCCCCATGGGCAGCTCGTGTTCTTGACTGGACGCAAATTGCATTTGATATGCAGACAAAATGCAAATCAACAGAAAGGTAACAGCATTTCTGCTCAAATATTGGCCGAAAACTAGTTGCCGTCCAGCACTGCGTATACTTAATGTAATGCATTCGTTGTAAATTACGCATTGTTGTGAGGGGGGCGCATAAATATTTGAAATGCAATACATTTGCCGCCCATTAATCACTGTCACAAACAACAACGAATATTTAAATGCGTTTATTTAGATTAGAGAAGAGCGGCGCGAGTGACAAATTTGGCTGCTCTGTCCGCAAAATCGAAATCGAAATGGCACCCATATTTTCAAATACAATTTAATTACAATTATTTGCATAGAACTGAAAAGCGAATGATTTCGACATTTAATGAATCATTGCACCTGCGCCCATTACGACCAACTGAACCACTGCTCTTAACCCATTTCGATGATAGCGGCGAATGAGCATTGCGTATACGCAACGTGAGCCGAACTGATACTTCAATTAGCGGATGCAGCGCACCGCATTCGTTATTTAAAATATCAAAATATATATTTATATTGAAGCTCTCTGCGCCCCTTAAGTGCACTCCGCCCAGCCCCAACGTTAAATATGCTAGTCTATTTAGCAAACCGCCCAGCGCGCGTTGATTATTTTACAAACACACAAATATTTGGCAATTATGTAGGTGGCGCACGCTCCTCGAAATGCCCCAAATGCCCTCGAATCGCTGCCAATATTAATTGTAAATGGAGCGCGATTGCAATTCGAAATGTATTTCGCGCAAATGCATAATTATGTATGACACGCGCCTCGCAGCACCCACAGCAGCAGCAGCAGCAGCAGCAACAGCATTTTTGATAATTGAAAATAAAATTACAAAATCTGCGAGACATGCAAAAAATACCCGTAATAAGCTCCGCTTTGCAAATGGACAGATACGTGTATCAGTAACTGAACTAATTATTTACATTCTCATTTACAACTTGAACAATTTAAGTATTTTGTTGGTCGCGCTGCATGTTGTAAGGCTTTTATATGTGCAGAAAATAAAAGTTTATAAAGCAAAGCAAGGATTAGAATGAGAGAGAGATATATAGGCAGAGAGAGATTGAAGTGAGGTTACCAAGACAGGACGAGAGCGAGAAAGAGCTATAGAGAGAGAGAGAAAAAGAGAGGAGGGAGATAGAAAGGGGAGAGTGAGGGAAAGAGATAAAGGGAGAGAGAGAGAGGGAAAGAGAAAGAGGAGAGAGGTAGAGAGAGAGAGAGAGCGAGTAAGAGAGAGGGAGAGAGAGAGAGAGAGAGAGCGAAAGATAGAGAGAGAGAAAGAGAGAGTGAGAAATAGGAGAGAGACAGATAGTAGTGATGAGGGAGAGAGATGAGAGTGAGAATGAGAAAGATGAGAGACAGATAGAGAGATAGAGAGAGAGATATGGAGAGTGAGAGAGAGAGAGAGGAGAGATAGGGAGAGATATAGGAAGGAGAGAGTGAGAGAGCGAGAGAGAGAGAGAGAGAGAGAGACAGGAGCGATAGATGAGTGAGAGAAGGTTAGTGAGAAAAAGGAGGGACAGATATAGATAAAGAGAGAGAGAGACAGATAGAGAGAAAAGTAGGGATAGTCAGATGGAGTAATAGAGAGGCTGACGGAAAGGGGGATAGAGAGAAATATAGAGACACAGATAGAGATATTTATATACGTTGACAGCGGCAGAGGGGAGAGATGGAAAGGCGGAGATGGAGAGACAGAGAAATAAAGATGGAAAAAGGACGGCATATAGAAAGACACAGATAGAGATTGAAAAGCAGAGTAAAGGCAGATAAAACACGAAGCAAAAAATACATGGAGAGAGCCAGACGTAATAATAAAGAAAGAGAGAAAGTGATAGAAAGCTGCTATGCGAAAAAGGAAGTGCAACACTTCCGTTCGCCTATATGAATGCCCCATATATGCCATGCATGTATGTATGCTCACATATGTATAAAGGTGACATGACAGTATAAAGTGTATATATATTCCTAATAAACATCAATAGCCTTGCCAATTTGGCACTTGTGCAGCACATGCATATGGGCAAGTGGATCTCTGAGCCAATGAACACTTGAAATCTGATATTGCTGCAGTCAAGCTCAAATATGTACAGCTTTGAGTGATAATTTGCAGCAAAATTACTTGATGCGTTTGCTGGCAAGTGTCGTGGCCTCATTTGGCCGCAAGATGTGCGGCATTCCATCAATTTGGATTTATGTAATTGACTATCATCAATTTGCATAAGCCAATTTTCTGGCTTAAATCGGAAATCAAATAAAATGCAATTTTCACATAATTGCATTCACTTTGATGCATGCCGCAATTTGTGGCAATTGAGTTTGATTGAAATCGAAAAAAAAACCAGGCAACATTGCATAATATTGATTGATTGGTCTTTGAGCCAGCATTATGCGTGGCAGCCGCTCAGCCAGCGGCGATTTTCATTAACTGCCTGTTGGCAAATATTTAATACAATGCTTAACCCTTCGTCGACCCACTCAAATGAGGGCCTTGAGCCGGAGGGCTGTGCGCTTGCATAATTTGCGCTAGTCATGTTTGCAGTTGATTAACAGTTTCTGGCCAAAACATCAGCACAAAGCCAACGCTGGCTGGGGTTCTGGCCATATGCGGTCCGGCTGTGTCTTTCAGCTGCCCAGGTAGCTCAGGTGATTTATGTAGACATGTCTGCTTATCTATTGCTTGTATCTACTTTGTTCCGCCTACACTTAACTACGCAACCACACACACACACACACAAACACACACACGCACTCACGCACCCACTTGACTTTACCTCTTTAGCTGATAATGGGCAGTTTGCCTGGCCACAAAATTCTACTTGTTAGCTGTGAAATCTAATTTTGTAACAACGTTAGACGAGCTGAAAATGTGTTAGGCAGTAAATTTAACTTGAGCTCAGCTGAAAATGTGCTTTTATGGCACGAGATTAACCATAAAAAATAAATAAATATATAATATAATAAATAAATGTATAATATATAATATAGATACAAGAATATAGCTTCATTAAATATACAAAATATAAAATAAAATTTATAAAATAAATAAATATATAATATATTATAATATATACCATATAAGTATAGTATATAAAAGAATATAGCTTCACTTAATATAAAAAATATAAATATAAAATAAAATATATAAAATAAATAAATATATAATATGTTATAATATAATATAATATATAATATAATATAAAAAAATACATATATATAATATAATTTTCAAAATATATTCTCTCTTTTGAAAGTAGCTGAAGTAGTATACTTTCAGCTCGTGTTATTGTGCACATTTGTTGGACAGATATCAATCATACGCACTGTTTGCCATACACAGAGAGAGAGAGAGAGGGGGACACACACACCCACACACCTACTCATAAAGAACGTTTAGCCATGAATCAGCTAAAAGCCGCCGGGCAACGTTTACGTTGCTGCTGCAGTAAACTAAATTGCTTTTACACAGAAAGCACACACGCACACATACACACATATATATACATATAACACACACGCAGCGCATGTTAATAAATGTTGTTCACACCTACACACGCACACATGGCTAGATACAGTTGAGGGCCACATAGTGGCATGTCAGAAAGCACTTAGAGCGCTCTGCCAGTAGTCTGTAATTGTTAGAGCGGATGTTGTTGCTGCTGTTGTTGCTGCTGCTGCTGCTGCTACAGTTGCTACAGTTGCTGCTGCTGCTGTTGTTGCTACTGCAAGGTTTTGTCGCTTCGGCAACTGGCAGATCAACCATTTTGCGTATGCTGCTCACCAAGTAATTACACAAGACCAGCAGCAACAGCAATGGCAACGGCAACAGCAACAGCAACAGCAACGGCAACGGCAACGGCAACTGTCTGACAGTCGGCCATGTTGACTAACTGACGGCCGAGCGAATGTTGCAATTATTAGATGCTGCGTTGCGCTTGCTGCAACGTTTTTAAGAGCCTGTGAAGTGGCGCACAAACTTGCAGCAGCGCTGCAGTTGCAACAATCCTTTGACCATGTTGCCGAATTGCAGTTTTGGGGCTAATGCTGCTGCTGTTGCTGCTGTTGCTGCCGTTGCTGCTGTTGCTGGCTTTTAAGTTGATTAGAGCGGGTGCACGCAAAAATATTTTACGTAATTAAAACTTGGCTGCCCCTGTCGCTGCCATTGCATAGTAATGCAGTTTTTTGTTGCAAGGCCCCGCCCACGCACCGCCCACACAACATCCTCTCAGACACTCTCGATGTTAGCAACAATTTTGCAAAGGTTTTTGCTGTTGTTGCATTGTCTGATGTAAAACAAAGCGCGACCGCAAAACTAGCGCAACAAACAACAGCAGCTAACCCAAAAAAAGCAGCAGCAGCAGCTGAAACCAACAATGCTACAACTAACAACAACGACAACAACAGCAACAACAATAACAACATGTGCTGCGGCGAGCATATGCCGCACTCTGTGGCTCGTTTGTGTGCTCATGTATGTGGGAGTTTTTGCAACTATGTCGCCCCACTGTGCGGTTAGTTCTATAAATTTTAAAGCGATAATTTGTCTATTTCAAATGTTCACAAATTTATTTTTTCCATGTCACAGCATTTAGCCACGCTGAAGTGAAAAAGAAGAAGAGTTTGTTAATCTGTCTTGTTTATAAATCAAATTTTATTGTTTGTTTATATTATTTATGAACTTTTTTCCAAGCGCCATAAAACAATTGACATAATTGCATTTCAAATTAAATATGCAATTTGCGAAAGTTGGAAATATTACAAAATATTATGTCAAGGCAATTTTTTAATGAAGGATTTGTGCTGACAAACTGTGTGACAGACGGGGGCAGACGTTGTGGCATGTGAAATGAAATTTAATATAGTTACTAGGGGGCACGCATAGGTGATGATGGCTGAGCCTTAGGGTTGAGTTGAACTGAATTCAGTTTACTGCTTAGCATTCTAGTATAAAATAGCTAGGCATAGTGAATCGTAAACTACTTTAAGGCTGAGACATGACAAATAGTCTTTAGATTCGTATATTTGTATAATATTTAATAGTTTATGATATAATTTATAATTTAATATTTAATATTTATTTATTTTTTTTATTTTACTAAAGTTAACTATAATTAAAATTAAAGCTAACTTGACAATTAAAGCGCTACTAAGGCCTTCGGCTTATTTATTTATTTTATAATTTAATATTTATGAGCTGCTGTAACTCGGCTCCATTGCTGACTCAGAATCTGGTCTACTTGAGTAGGGTGTTAATTTATATATACCTATATACCTTTTGTTAAGTAACTATCGATGCATCCTTAAGTTGATGATTTTATGGCCAGGCTGATCGTACACTGCCTCTTCTGCCGCTGACCCTCACTCGAGTCAGACGTGCCTACTGCCGACTCTTTCAGCTAAAACTAAGCCAGTCCATATGCTTATTAGAAATAAAAAGTCTTGAAAAAAAGATATATATATATATTCTTGATTACTATAATAGTGCTTGGTATAATGAGTATATAAATTTTAATTTTCTTGATTACGATAATGCATGGAGTGTATGTTAAGGGCATGGGCTTTGGTCTCTCTCTATCTGTCTGCTGGATAGTCTATGGCTTTGGCTCTCTGTCTGTATGTCTCTTGATACGTCAGCAGGCACACCATAACTTAGAAAAGATGCAGACTTGAAGTTATATGTATTCAGTTATACCTGTATATCATAAGAAGTGTGTTTTGAGTATGTTATGAACTTATCATAGTTACCGATAACTCATTTTTAATTAATTAAATAATTTTAAAATTAAAATTTTTATTTTATATATTTTTTATATATATATTTTATATATATTATATATATTTTATAAACCCATGTTAAAATGCCACTGAAAAATGTATTTAAATATTTGTTTTATTTCGCTTTAAATGGAAAACATTAATTTTAAATGAAATTGCATTTTCCTTTTAGCTTATTCTTTCAGCTAATTTTCATACATGCTAAAAATGTCGCTAAAATATTCAGCTGTATTGCGGCATATAATTATGCAGGTTATTTGTTTGCGAATAATTGGCAAATATTATGCAGGTAGCATTTTCTATTGTTACAGGTGTAAAGAGTTTTTTTTTTGTGACGAGAGTTGTGATAGCCAGTTGGCTGAAAAGGCTGCTCACAAAATACTTGATAATTGGCTGGGGAAATAGATGCACAATTTAGCTAATAAATTTTTAAAAATATTTAAATGTTTCAGCAGTAACTAAGCTTTCATTTAAAACAGCAGGGAGTGCCTGTTAATATATATACTTAAGTTCAGTCTAGCCTTGCCCCAAGTAGCACCACAATAGTGTGCTGCACCAGTTTAGATTGAAGATAGAGCTGAACAATGTCCATTAACAAAGGCCAGTCATTTATAGACGTAAAAGCTATTATTGTTAAATTTCAATTTGATCCAAAGCTGCATACTTTAGACTCGACTCTGGTCCATAACTTTGTTATATTGCTGGCACTCGTAGGCTGAGCGGAACTAAGTAAATAAAAGCATCTGTTAGCAGCCTGACAGCACTTGTGTATCGTATAACACTGACTACACTGACTCCACTCCATCCTCGGTCTCATTTTCATTTCCAGCTGTGCCTGCGCGCCTTTGTGCCCAACTGTTAACAATGGGCCGGGTATCAATTGTGGCAGCAGCTACTTGGCGGCAGCCATTCGCTTTGCTTTGAGCTGAAAACTTTTGTGCTGCATTCAAGTGGTTGGCACAAGCGGCGGATGTGCGGCACAGCCTAAAATCGAATGACGCAGAAGGCGAAACTCAATAAAAGAAATATTTTTGTTAGCGCACATAAAGTACTTTCATAGTTGGATGAACTGAAACTCTTGCTTGGCGGCATGGCAAAAGTTATAATAGTTTCTCAAGCAGAGCAAATGCAATTCCACTTTTCAAAAAGTTCGCTCAATAGACGATTCCCACTTCAGCGTCACCTTAACTCAAACCCAAGGCATGCAGCACGCAGCATGAAGTTGTCGTCGTCCTCGTCGTCGAGTGGACTCTCTGGCCAACAAACAAATGAAGCACATGCGGGCAAACTTGAAAACTGAGCCCTGGAACAATTCAAATTTCAAACTAGCCAAAAGTCTGGCACACAAATTTCAGCTGCGACATTGCTGATAAAATGAACTCGTACAGAGACTTACAGCTCGGCCAGAGCCGCGCCGCGCCGCGCCGCGCCGATTGAATGCAAATATTGAAATAAATACGCTTTGATAAATACATGCAATATGATATATGCATGACAATGTTTTTTTGCCATTCGCTTAATTGAAATTTATTTATTTATTGCAATTAAATTGTATGCAAAGCCCCAACTCAAAGCGTGAAACGGGTTTATGCGAAGTGCGATACTCTATTAAAAAAACTGACAATTCGTGCGTCGAGAGAAAACCGCAAGCATATCAATATTTTAATAAGTAAGAGGGCTCTAGTCGGGATTGATCGACTAGGAGATGCTCTGAATATAATATATATATTTAAGACTGGAAGATTCTTGTTATGGCTTAAGAGGACCACAGACAGACGGACAGACGGACTTATGAACGAATGTACGTAGAGATGAACTTGCTTATATAGAATCAGTAAGCCGATGATCCAGAAATCCTATACTCGATAGCGACTGTCATGCTTCAGCCTATTACATCAACTCTTACAAAACCTTTATACCCCGATTTCCCATATCCAATAGGTGTTCGGCATAAAAAGCTATAAAATTACTTGCCGTTGCCAAGCATATTCATAACTTTATGTCATTTAAATTACATGGGGTGTCATCGTGAAAAAACACACGCGTGTTACATCGATACAGAGATGCAACTGCAAAAAAAAAAAAACTTTAATAGCATTAACACAGCTTGGCGAAATGTTTTCATACGAAAATCGGCACAAGTTACATTCATGTGGAGGACCAGCAAAAAGGTGCTCACGGGAAAAAAAGTTAATTCCATCGAACTTACCTGATTGCAACTTTAAATTTGAATATTTACAATGAAGAACAATACGAAAAAAACTGTAGCATACTTACGAGCGCTTACAGCTCGTCAAACTTTGTGCCGCATTCTACTATATACTTGTGCTTGGGGCTTATATATATATATATTTGGAGAGGCCAACACCTGTTACCATTTAAAAGTGGATCAGTGCAGAGAGTCATCGGCTTATAAACTTTTGAAGATAACCAAACAGAAACTTGCCAAACTAGCTGCAAGTTGAGCTGAGAGTGGATCCACTTGAGGGAACGCAAAGCTTAATGATTTTGTAATACACAGACACACACACACACACACACACACATACATACATACAGACACACAGAGTCTATGGCGTGGTGGAAAAAAGGTGCCCAACGCGCCGGGCTAAACAATAGATTCATTTTATGGGTCGCCCCAACGGGCTGAGGGTTAAAACTCAATTAATCTTGTTTTATTTAAACTTACTCATAATGAATGCAACGCGCGGTGTGGGGACTTGTAATCAGTTTGGCTTTTGTTTGTAATAAATTAAAAATAAACTCAATTAATCATGTAAATATTGGAATTACACTGAGTCCACTGAAAAAGATCTCTGTGTTTTTTTATTATTATTTTTTGCACATTCAAAGCAAAGTTGCAAAAAAATGCTTTGTGTCGCGAGTGAGTGTGTGAGAGTTGGGGGCGTGTGTGTGTGAGAGTTGGGCGTGTGTGTGTGTGTATAACTGTCAGACAATGACAGCATTTAAGCACACACGTCTGTGCAAAAGTATGTCATGTGTTTGCTGGCAAAAGGAAAATGCTGAAAATTCAAAAATTTATAGAAAGCCAAAAGGAAACTAACAGAAAATGAATGGCACAAGCGGAAGTGGACGACTAAGCGATATCCTTTGAGAAGTGCTTGAAAAGGCTGAAAGAGATGCATTAGAGATAATATTTTATAAGTCATCAAGCATCAAACATCAGACATCAAACAGCAAACATAAGAGATCAGACATAAAATATCAAATATCATATATCACACATCAGACATGAAACATGATACATCAAACATCAAACATCAAACATGAAACATCAAGCATCTTACATCAAACATCAGACATTAAGCATCAGACCTAGGGCATAAGAGATCAGGCATCAAACATCAAATATCACACTTCAAACATCAATCATCAATCATCAACCATCAAACATACGACATCCGACATAAGAAACCACATATAAAAAATTAAGCATTAAGCATCAAACACGAAACGTCAAACATCAAGCATCCTACATCAAACATTAGACATCTTACCTCAAACATTAACCATCAAACACGAAGCATCAAACATCAAACATTGGACCGCTAACCTCAAACATCAACCATCAAACATCAAACATTGTTCGTCGAACCTCAAACCTCAAGCACAAACATCAAACACATCAAACATCACATCATCAATCATCAACCATCAAACATCCGACATCAGACATAAGAAAACTTATATAAAAAATTAAGCATCAAACACGAAACATCAAACATCAAGCATCCTACATCAAATATTGGACCTCTAACCTCAAACATCAAACATTGGACGTCTAACCTCAAACATCAAATATCGACCATCAAACATCGCACATCATACATCACACATCAAACATCAAACATCAGCGGTCAAGCATCGTCAATCCCATTACCAATGCCTGCTCAAGCCTCGCATACCCCGCATCAATCCCGCACTTACAGCGCATTTGAGAAAAGAAAAACAAGTGTGATGCGAGTGTCGTATGTGAATTCTTGATAGTCAACGTGCTGAGGCTAGAGCTGGCGCGACGTGCCGCTTGTTTGCCTTTCGCTGCGAGTGAGAGTTTGTGCAGTAGTTGCAGTCGGGGTATATGTTGTGTGCATTCTGCTTACGCCATCTTTCTTGCTCAATTTGTAAAACAATTTTGCATACAAATTGCAACAGCTCCGCCGTTCTCGGCTCGAGCTTGACATGCAGCCATAGACGTGGCATATGTCGCATGTGCGCATATGTATATGCAACCATAAAAATACAAACGCCAGCAATGCAAATATCGTGAAAAAGCGTGGCCAACATTGCATGACAATGCATGACTAAAGTAATGAATTACTTATTGCCAGCACCCCCCCGCCTGACCCTGTCGCTGACGGTAGCCCACCCGCCGGCGGAAAAGAATAACATGAAAAAGGTCGTGCCGCCTTGACGTTGCCAGCTGAATTTGTGTGCAGTTGCTTGCCCAATTCCAATGAGTGACAGCCAACTTGCATTTAATTCAACTGTTTATCTGCTGAAAGTTCTCGTTATCCTTTGCCCTCACAGGCAAGCCAGCCATAAGGATCTATGGGAATTGCTTTGCCTTCAGGCCACGCTGAGGCTTCACTTCGACCAATAAATGCATTTGTGGCCCAGGCAAATATTTGCGGAGCGGTAAATGATGCAGCTTTAATTAATTATTTGCCCATCGCTGCACACATGGAAATAAATGGGAATAAATGATATTTGCATTACATTGAATGGGCCAGGTCAACCACACTTGGCCAACACATATGCGTTTTATGCACTTTCACGGCAATTAGATTAGTTTTCATCTTTTAGCCACTCCACTCGCAGCCATTGCGCTGAGCTGACGCTAATTATCTGTAGCTTTAGCACCAATGCCAACAGCAGTCAACGTGGCCAACAGCTCGCCAGTCACCTGACTGCTCTGCTTTTATGGCATAAGTCTGGCGAGGCGCTTATGCCGTGTGCA
Organism: Drosophila peninsularis; assembly: GCA_035047485.1. Taxonomy (NCBI): domain Eukaryota; kingdom Metazoa; phylum Arthropoda; class Insecta; order Diptera; family Drosophilidae; genus Drosophila; species Drosophila peninsularis. The sequence continues at coordinate 5,077,356 of JAWNPN010000014.1, forward strand.
CGCAAATGAGGCGAAATCCTTCAAAGCGGTTCTATTTACTCTTGCTTCTGCTGTTGTTGCAACACTTGCAACGTGCAACGCCCTCATTAGCCGCAGTCTGCAAACAGCTGCAGCAAATGTGAGCTTTAAGCCAACAAAGTTTGGAAACTTTTGTTAAATGACATGAGATTATTAGAAGTTATAAGCGAGATTTATTAATGATAATTATGATTGGGATGGGATGGCTCTGGCTTGGGTCTGCTTCGGCTCTGCCTGTGGCTCTGCTTTGGCCAATGGCTGTGCCTCTGGTTCTTCCAATGGGTCTCTGGCTGATCTCTGCGTCTGCCTGTGGCTCTGCCTATGGCTCTGCCTATGGCTCTGCCTATGGCTATGCCTATGGCCCTGCTTTGGCTCAACTGTTGTTGATCTCTTGCTCTGCCAATGGCTGTGCCTCTGATTGCGGCTCTGCTTTGGCTCTGCCAATTGCTGTGCCTCTGGTTTTTTCAATGGTTCTGCTCTGGCTCCGCTCTGACTCAACTGTTCCTGCGCTTGATCTGGCTCAACTCTGGCTGCTCTCTGCCTCTGCCTATGGCTCTGCCTATGGCTCTGCCTATGGCTCTGCCTATGGCTCTGCCTATGGCTCTGCCTATGGCTCTGCCAATGGCTGTGTTTCTGGTTGAGCTCTTGCTCAGCTGTGGCTCTACTATTGGCTTTGCTTTGTCTCTGCTTTGGATCTGCTTTGGCTCTGCTTTGTCTCTGCTTTGGATCTGCTTTGGATCTGCTTTGGCTTTGCTTTAACTCTCCCAATGGCTCTGCTCCTGATCTGGCTCAACTGTGCTGCTCTCTGCTTCTGTCAGAGTTTGGCTCTGCCTGTGGCTCTGCTTTGGCTCTGTTTTAGCTCAACTGTGCTGATCTCTGCCTCTACCTGTGGCTCTGCCTCTGTCTCTGCCTGTGGCTCTGCCCGTGCCTCTGCTTTGTCTCTGTTTGGCTCAACTGTGTTGCCTTTGCTGCTGTTCTGTCTCAACTCTGTCTGTTTGTATGCCTGCCTCGCTCTCTGCCTATGGCTCTGCTCAGGCTCTTCTCTAGCTCAACTTTGACTCTGCCTTTGGCATGGCCTTTGGCTCTACTCTAGTTCTACTTTTACTCCACTTTGGCTCTGCTTTGCTTAGGCCTCTGCTCTGGCTGCCTCGAGCTATTGACGCGCTCTATTGATTTGTAAAATATTATATATATTCTCATTCAACTCTAACCTACTACTACTGCTACTTAAAGCTTTTATAAGTTTCTCATTAAGTGTAGAGGAGAGTATATTCTTTAATATTCCCTGCTTACTCTTGATTATTAACCTTTCGCGAGCTGACGCTACTCGACATACTTTGTGAAAGTTAATTTAACTTCACTTTAAGCTAATTTAAGTTTCTGTTTATTTTTAGGTTAATAAATATTTCATGCCCTTAACTCTTGTTAAGAGTTTTTACCTTTGCCAGGTAATGCCCATGTTCAAGTAGCTAGCACAGCGGCTGCATGGTGCGTATGAAATCTTTCTGCAGCGTGTGCTAAAAAACCCGCAACAATATTTCAAATTTCAGCAGTGGCGGCTGCAACTGCAGCGGCAGCAGCGGCAGCAGCTTAGTCTGCCCCACCTGTCAGACAATTTTGTTGTGAAAAATATTGTCGCATTTTTCAATATAGTTGAGCCCGCACCGAAACTTGTTAAGTGTGCGGCTAGACGTGTGTTGTGTGCCTGTGTGTGTGTGTGAAATTCAATTTGTTACACGTTTTATGTTGGCTTTGGCTGTTCATAACATACCGCTAAAAGCTTAGTTGGCTTTTTCCCTCTGGAACAATTCTAAAAGCTGGCGGCATAAATTAAGCGAGCTGCACTTTTAGCCAAGCGAACGGCTTAAGCAGAAATTTCATTAAAATGAAAGCCACTCGAAAGCGCAGCTTAGCCGCGTGGATGCCGCATCGCTGCAGTCGCTCGCTGAGGTGGGTAAACTTTAAATACTGCGTACTTAGGTGTAATTTTGCAATTACGAATGCGCACTTAAGTTGAATTAAAAGCACATTAATTGTTGCTGCAACGTCAGCGCGGCGCTGCTGCTGCTATCTGTTGTGGCACCCGCAACAATTCTTAACTAACTTGAAAAACAATTTACGTAGCGCCGCTTGGAATTTATAGCGTTTTCACTGCTGACTGGATTACGAATGCCTGAAAGCTGGCTAATGAAATATTAAATTGAGCGAGCCGCTCACGCGCCACTTTAAGGTGCATCGAGTTGCAACGTTCAGTTCGAGCCGAAGTCTCCTGCTGTTGGCCAACTTAGTTGGCTTCACTTAAGTTGGCCATTCGAGTGGCGTCTCAGGCTCCTCAACTTCTTCGTTATGACGCACTAAAAATGAAGACACTAAATGCAGCGCCACAAAAGCAGCGTCATTTTTGGTTATTGTTGCAGCAATTGCTGTAATGCGCCATGTAGCAAGCATCACACACGCACTCACACACATGCCACTAACACAATAGAAAGGAAAACAACTCGCGCGTGTGTGTAAAACTTTATTTTTACGACAAAGTGCAGGCAGCAAAGTTGTTAGCAAAAGACACACGCTGCTCCCTAATAACAAAAAAAGAAGGAGTAAGTAAGCGGCTATCTGGGCAAGGTATTAGTAAGGCAAATACCCTGTAGAGAAGCGCAAGTGCTGCTCTGCAGTGATGGATGTTAGTTCAATAAAGCGATTCTGTCTGGATCATTGCAGATTGTGCACAAGGCGTATACTTAATATTTATGCCACAACTTTTGATATCTTTTAAGGCAAAAGTTTGCACAGCTGCAGCCATAAATAATATAAATATAAATATTTGCTTGCAATAAACATAGAACTCTAACTAAATTTATTTTAAAACTGCGTATACTTAATATTTACTTTTCTTTTTTAATATATATTAAATGCATATATATTATATATTAAAATGTAATATTAAAATTTTTAAAAATATTCCAAAAATGTAAAAAATTATTTGAAAATTGATTTAATAATTAAAATTTATTTAATACGTTTTAAAAATTAAAATATTTAAATTTTTGTGAAAAAATAAAAATTAAACATTTTTAATTGAATTAAAATATTTAAAAAAAAATTTAAAAATATAATTTTTGATTTGTTTTAATTATTATTTAATTTATATTTAAATGGCATATATCGAGCTACAAAATGTAATAAAATACAACTTAATACTATGAATCCACGCCGCATAACTAAAATTTCTTTTCCTATTACTTTTATTTGGTCATCCTCACAATCGCGCCACAAACATTTGCTGTCCACCGTAAATTTTTATACTCTCTGTGCACAAAGCTATCATCTATAGGATATTCTCTGCATAAGACCCGTCTTAGTTATTTTGATTGCCACTGGGTATACAAGCAAGCTGTAAGTCGTTGCAACTTGCTACTGCGGCTGTTGTTGTTGTTGTTGTTGGTCTTGTCAAGTTGTGGCAGTTGGATTTTAATTTTTAGCAGTGCCCAAGTGCGGCAAGTGAACATGAGACAAAGTTTTTAACTAAAAATTGCTGCGCGGCAAACTTTAGTTTATACTGTTGAAGAAATTTGATTTTTATTCTTTGTGGGTACACACAAGTTGTTGGCACTGCCACTGCCACTGGCCCACGTTGCGTATACGTAATGTGGCACACACACACATACGCACAGTGAGTGGATTCAATTACAATTTTCGAACGAGCCACGCCCGCCCAGTGGGTGCTGCAGTCGTGATAATTATGTTTGCCACGCGGGCGGGCAGCTGCTGCTGTTCAGCTTGTGCTCGGTTTCTTTGCGTTTGCCATCAGAGCCCACCTTTTGCCGCACTGCGGCTCTGTGTCAAGTTTACGGCTTACATAATTGCTCAAGCCATTAACACTGACACTTAATACGCAATTTATGCAATTTGATGGGCCATGATTAATGCGATGTCTGTCATGTTGCAACTTGACGCAAATTTGTTTAACAAATGATCGCGATTCAGTTTTGTCAGCCACGCCGAAAAGTATGCTACAGTTTTTTGCACCGCACAGTGGAGCGAGGTGGCAGGCTGCGAGTTGGGAAAATGAGCAGAAAATTGATATAAATGCAAGTGGAAGTCCCGTTGAGGACGGATAAATGTTATTGAATACTATATATATTATATATATTCTTATATACATAAATTCTTTGAGCTGCATTCCACTGTTCACAGATTTATCTATAAACTGTTTAAAATGCTTAAACATAGCAAACTTCTCTGTAATTTTTTTTTTTTTTTTTTTGGTTTATAAAGTTATGCGGCGGCTGCTTGACTTCGCCTGCGGCGACGCCGGCCCCAGCATAAATGTAAAGTTTGTCAAACTTTTGTTTCAAAAGTCAAAGGCGCACAATGTTGATGAATGAGCTGGAACTGTTGCGTAAGTAGGTGCGGAACGCTGGAATGGAACGGCACAGCGCCGCCCGTGTTTTCATCAAGTTCCGCTCTTATCGCTAGCAAGGCGAAAATTAATGTGCACTCGACTTCCTTCTTTGCGGAGTGTGTGGAGTCGACAGAGAGGGGGAGAGAGGGAGAGACGACCTTATGAAAGCATTTAAAATCGCATAAATGTATTTTCCCCCTTCGCTACGCACATAATGCCAAATTTATGAACTACTAGACAAAAAGAAATGTGAATAAAAAGCAGAAATATTAATTGCCTTAGTAAAACAGCAACTCGGAGTGCAGGCCAAGTAAATTTTGTGAGCCGGACCAGGCCGGAGCAAGTGTCAGCTGCAACCTATTAAAAAGGCATCAAGCACTGAATAGAGGGGCCAAAGGGCGTGGAGCTAATGGAGAGATGTAGCCGTGCTGAGTACCGAGAATTACCTGGAGAAACTGTAGCAACGAGTTTTACGACCTGCATTTCCGCTTGCCACAAAGCAAAGCAGAAGCCCGAACTGAAGCTGACTTCCTGTTGTGGCAGCAGAGGTGGAAGTGGAGGTAGAGTTAGAAGCTGCAGAGGGACGTTGCCTGGCAGCCGAAAATGCGGAAACGTCCATTTTATAGCGGAAATATATTCTTATGCGGAGACGCGGCGATGATTTATGTATGTTTTGGCATTACGTGCCACAGCAGCAGCAGCAGCAGCAGAGGCAGGGGCAGAGGCAGCAGCAGCAACGTTTTGTGTGAGAATTTCGAATTAAATTCCTTGCCCCATGACGGCAGCTTATGAGAAGTAATAAAAAATATGTATATATATAAATGTATATAGAAACTTGCAACAGAAATGGGTCAGGCTCTTACAAATGCAGCGATTATTTGCATGCTCGACTCTCAAGTATTTCTATTCGCCTTTGTGGCAAGTCGAGGGCAAGTTGCACGCTGCACGCTGCTCGCTGCGTATCTTTGCGTCACCTCGTCTTGAATTTGGGTTAAGTGTGCTTCGTATGCGTTTATGCTGACATTATTATAACTAAGCCCTGCCCCGCCCCGCCCCGCCCCTACCACGTCAAACTGCTCTCGATTACAGTTGCAGCACTGCAACTTTTGCAGCTCAAGTTGGAAGCATGCGTGCCACAGTCCAACTTTTATTTTCCACTGTAAGCAACAACAACAACATGAGCTACACATGCAAAAAGTTGTTTGCAAATTTTTAACATTTGTTTTCGTTCTCCTCTCCTTCTGATGCCTATAAAATATTGGCAAATAATTAAAAACTTTTCCACTGTGCAGCTAATGGAAATTGAAAAGTTTTGTGAGACTCAATACAGCTGACATTTTATAATTTGTTAAAAGTTCATCAATTTAGCGCTGAGCATTAAGAAAATTCAAGTTTAACTGTTAATGCCGAAGTCGTGTAGATCTAGAGTTAAATTATGTAATACTAAAGTTTTGTAATATGATTATGATTATCGATCTGTAATGACTTCAACTTTCTGTGCTGTAAAATTTTATATTTCAATTGAACTGCTATAAATTCAATTATATCAATAAATTTAGCTTGTTGGCTTTGGCTTAAACTGAAGATAACTGTATTTAATGACGTTTTTTTAGCCTCTGACCGAAATCAATGGAAAATGGAAACTTTTTTCGATTATGCAGTCATTAATATCTCTTTAAATTAATTACCATTTATTTAAACTGCAATTAATTGCTTAAAAGCATTTACATGCAGTTACAAATAGCACATATATATACATATAAATATATATATATATATATATATATATATTTATAGATACAGATACATTTAATGCATGCCCACACACACATACTAACGCATGCTTAATGGCAAATGCCAGCAGGCAAATAATATAATGCATTGCATTTAATGAAATTTACGGGTCAACACCTCCCAGGGGCACACACACACATGCATGTTGTGCAAATACATTTACTTGAACACACCCACACAGGAACACCAAGCGCCGGCCGGTACAGCAACACACGTCATTTCACAAGCCGACAACGCATGCATTCCTGCATAATTTATACCCTAAGGAGGGTAGCCTTATTAACTTGTCTACTACGTGCAAATTCTATATATATTTTATATATATATAAATAATAAATTTGATATCATTAAAACATAATCAAACTGCATTAAACTATAAAGTAAATAATTATATATATTTTTTATTTAATAAATTATTTAATAATATATTATTGTGCTGCAACTGTAGGGTATTCAGCTGTCTACAGCTCAACTCTAATTATGCTCTTTATATGACTCTTTTTTATATTTTGTGGTCTCCCTCACACTCTGCTCACACCCGCTCACACTCTGCTCGCTTGACATCTTATCTGGTTGCACTGCTTCTGTTGTCATCCCATTCACACACATAGCTGCATGCACATTGTTCTGCACTTACATTTGCGTCCGCTGCGAAAGAGTGCATAACATAAGCATTTATAGAGGCCACCGAGCAATGCGGCAGCGAGAGTGCGACAGATAATTTTTGTTGTTGTTGCTCGTTTCTGGCAATGCCAGTTGCCATTTACCGTTAACGCGTTAACGTTAACCGTTTCTTTTTGCCCGTACTTGGCAATGCTTTTGCTTATTTCTTTATTTCTTTTATATATATAATATATAAATATTTTTGCTGGCTTTTGCAGTCAGTTTGTTTTTGCTCTGGCTGTCATTATGTTCGCCTGCGCAGCGTCTACGTTGTGCACATGAAATTTTATGATGAGTATTTCGCGTATTGTGCGCAGTTGACGTAGCCATTCCAGATAGCGAAAACGCTGACAGGCAACAACAACAGCAGCAACAAGAACAACACGCAGCAGCAGCGCTCGCAAAATAAGCAAACAATTCCATGCGCTCCTTCACCAAAGGCATGCGTTGTCGACTGCAGGTGTTATGCAAATACAGCATTTGTACATATGTACGTATATGTGTGATTGTTTGTGTATATGTGTGTGTGTGTGTGCTGTTGCGTATGCAACTGCCTCTAGGTACATAAGTGCTTGGTGAGTGTATGTGAAGAGTATATTCTTAAATTTTAATTATTATGTAAAATAATTGACAAATAAATTTGTATAATTCAATTGACTTTTATATCTTAATGTCATTCAATAATATTATTTGTTTGCTTGGGCTTTATGATATTAAGTTAACTGATACAGTAATTTTGTGAAAATTTAAGAGTGAGAAGTATTTCTTGAGAGATGAGCAGGTTTCATACCCTGGAGTCAAGTTTAATTAACGAAGGCGAAAGTTTAAGATTTCTGGATGAATGACAAAGCTGAAAAGTTTTAAATTTTGTTATTAAAATAAATATTAATAAAACACATTAAAAAAAAAAAAAAAAAATAAAAAACAACTAAATAAAAAATAAAATAATTAAATATATATATTATTATTATTATTAATATTTTACAAATCTTACAAATATTAACATCGATCCATTAATGGTTGATTTCTGCAGAAATACAAAATAAAAATAAAATGATTAACAATTTGGCACAAGTTCTACTTCGTATACATGCTCTGTGTGAACAGAACATTTTGATTGGTGCTGAGCGACGCGTCGATCGCTCTCCCTCTCGCTCCCACTCTTTGCAGCTGCATGCCATTGGTCAAGCAGATTTTCAAATTATAGATGGCTTCCCTCGCATATGTAAAAGCTGCAATAGCAATAGTTGTTAGTGACGTCTGCTGATCAGAGAGTTATTATATTATAAATAATATATATTATATATAATAATAAGTATATGGATATATTTTTCGACTTTTTTATGGCAATTGCCTGCACATTAAATATAAAAAAAATTGTTTAATTTGCCGTTATACATAATGCAGCTGCCTTACTTAAACATGGCCATTTTGTTGCCAATAAAATAGCAACTTCTTCAAAAAGAAAACTGGAAAATGTATAAAGAAAATCTATGGAAAACTTTTGCCAGCCCGTGTTGCTACTTCCCCCTGTGTCCTGTTCGTAGATCTTACTTTGTTTTTGTTCCTTTTTCTGGCACTTTGGGCATACAAGAAACTTTATTAAAAAGTATGCTAGAAATTTTTGCATCTATGCATCGCTTCGTTGCCCTAACCGAAGGGCAGGAGGGAGCTATTCACATCTCTCTTTTTTTCCGGTATCGCCGTTGCTGTTGCCGTTGAACAGATTGACATGAAACGGCAGAATGAAATTGCAATTTCTTGTGATAAATTTCAATGAACAACCTGCCAAGGCAGCTATGGCAACATCGGCGCACGAGCGTCGAATGAAAATATGAAAATGTGAAAATGTGTGGCATGCAAAATGCAAATAATTTGAGTGCACTTTGTTGTTCAATATGAATCAAAGTTGAGTGATTCATGTGGCATGCAGCCAGCCAGCTTGCTGGCAACATGTGTTGCGTAGGCCAATTAGCCGGTAATTGCAATCTAACACAAATTGCATTTTCTCCCTTTCTTGCAGTTTGTGTGAAATTTGCATCGCATTAATAAACATGAGCCATACTTGATTACTTCAATAAGTTCGGCCGCAGACAATGCAGGCGAATGATGATGTTTGAGAAACCAAATAATATTTCAATAATTGAGTAACAAAATTTAATTGATAATGGAATATTTTGTAGGCCTTGCGGTGGCAATAAGAATTTGTTATTAACAATCAGTTATTACATTACAGTTTAGAGGCTATTAAGCAGCTGAGGTTACATCATGTATTATTATTTTAAATAAGTTTTTTGGTTATTTTCCTATTGATTTTCATGTTATAAGTATTGAAGCAAGACTTCACTTAAGTGTCATGAGGAATAAATTCATGAGAATCGAATAGTACGGCAGTATATAGGCTAGAATTGTTATGCAGTAATTATCAATATGCATTCATACTCATATATTCATACACTCATATATTTATATTCTCATTTTTTTTAATTATTCATATATTTATGTTTTTATATATTTATATATTCATATATTCGTATATTTATATATTCATATATTCGTATATTCATATATTCATACATTCATACAATCATACATTCATACATTCATATATTCATACATTCATACATTCATACATTCATACATTCATACATTCATACATTCATACATTCACACATTCATACATTCAGACATTCATATTTAATCATAGACCTCCATTTGGGAATATATACACACATACACTGATCCATTCATCCATGCAACATTCATACGACATTCATCCTCTCCTCACTCCTTCAGCTATTCATTTCCCACCAGCCTCAAACTTTCTTTAAAATTCAATACATGCTCCATTGAGAATATATATTGAAAAAGCACGCCAGGCATCTTGGCAATTATCATTAAAATTTTGACAACAGCCCTAAACGATGAGTGGGCGTGGCAGGCTGTCTGCATGCAAGAATATATGAAATATAGAAAAAATTTATTATTCAGTTGACATTTAGTTTGCGCTGGAGCAACTTTTAAATGTGGCCTGTGGGATTGCAAGCGAAATACATTAACAGGCTAGATGTATATGTATGTGTGTATCTGTGTGTGTGTATAAGTTATAATGTATTGTGCCATTTGCGTAGTTGGCAAAGAAAAACGCACCGCTGTTAGCAAACTTGGAATCGAGGCGCCTGGGTAAACTTTGCGCGCTGAAGTTTTCAATTTACATTTGAAATGCGCTGGCTTCTGTGCAGCGGCAGCTGCAGCTGCAGTTGCAATTAACGAACCATTAACTAATGTGTTTGAAACCCCATTGATTTCGCCTTTACGTATCCACCATCCACAGCTGCCGTCTTGGCCAATCACCATGACGGCCTGACGCTCAGTCCGAGCGAGCACAGCGTCGTGCGCTACACCAACGAGTCCCTCATCCTCGAGTGCCGCGGCCCCGGACCGGATGTGAAGCTGCATTGGAAATCGCCGAAAGGCGAAATAATACGCGAGCACAAAGGACGCATACACATCGAGCAGACGGCGCCAGGTGAGTCCAACCGCCAGCTACCAATTGAGCAAAGGACTTTCGCGCCAGCAGGCAGAACAAATAAATAAAATTAATTGCAACGTTTTACACGCACTCAAAGTGCCTTCCGTTCCCCCTATTTTTGTATTCAATTTACTTTGAGCTCTCTGGGCTAAGCACAGTAATGAACTTGTGAGCGTTTACCTAGGAAATAGAATTGTAAGCCCTTCAGACATACGAGAGCTAACAATGCGAACAAGTGGGTTTGTGGGCTTCTTCAATTAAGTCGAGGATAGATGAATTAAGTGTGGTAGCCGAGGTTTACCAGTCGCGCAAGGGAGCTTGATGAGTAGAGATATGTTTAGTAGAGCCAAAATGTTAACTAGAAATCAGTTTAAGGCTTTCACACGGCTTCATGAGTTCAGCATATTAAGAGATCTTAAGACTCAAGCCAGGCAAAGCGTCAAGCTTTGAAATTAGTCATATATTGAAGCCAAATACTGGCTGGTGATCACTTTTATCAAAGATAAATCTATGATTAATCTAAGATTCTTGAAGACTCCAAGGCTGCAGTAGAAAAGTATCACACTTCGGGTTAGTTGAGCTCAAGGATCAGACCTCAAGTCAGCAAGGTAATGAAGGTTCAAGTCTTAAACCTGAACTACATTTCATAAGCTGAACTATATATTATATATAATATTTTGCCAGCTGAAAAATACAATAATATTAGTAAAGAAAAACTTAGCGTAAGACTGATTCAAAAACCTTTCTAAAGCAAACATTCAAGTACAAATAAATCCACTCTCTGTTAGCTCAAGCTCTGTAATAAAGTTCACCTCTAGTCGAGCACTAAGTTTCCCTTTACTATTTACTTCTATTTGATATATATATATTTTATTCGCTCTCTCTCTCCTCATTTACTGGCCACACAGAACAATTGAAAATCGTTTTTGCACACATTGCGCTGGCGGACAAGGGCAATTGGACATGCGAGGCTGCGGAGGGGGAGCTGCATAGTAAATCGTTCGATTTGATTGTATATCGTAAGTACACAGATCGCAATGGCAACCATCAGCAACCGCATTCATTAATTTTTCATTGTGTGTTTTTCCGTTGACCACAAAACCGAAAATAAAAGAGAAAATTACGTTCACCGAAAAGGATACGGTTAAAACAGTAAAGGAAGGTCAGAATGCTACAATATTATGCGAGGTGAAGGGCGAGCCGCAACCGAATGTCACCTGGCATTTCAATGGACAGCCCATTAGTGTGGATGGTGAGTTGAGCAGAGTCGTAATGAGCTTTTCGCTTCCCCCTCCCCTTCTCTCTCTCTCTCTCTCTCTCTCTGTATTTTTGTTTTCTTGCTTGCACCCGTTTATCATGTTTCGCTCTCATTTTCGTTTTCGGTTTCGCCAGCGAACGCCCCCAAATTCCGCATCCTGGCGGATGGTTTGCTCATCAACAAGGTAACGCAGAGTGACACCGGAGAGTACACGTGCCGGGCATACCAAGTGAATTCGATTGCTTCCGATATGCAGGAGCGCACAGTTTTGATGAAAATCGAACGTGAGTGTGATTTATGATATTTTTCAACTCACACAATATAATAATGCACATTGGCCAAAAACGAGGCCAAATTGTGGGCAAAAAAGAAGCTAAATAAAATGATATGAAATTATAATTTTTGTTCGAGTTGGCTGAACTTTATACATTGGCCACAAAATACAGAAAAATGGGGATAAATTGAAATAAAATAAATAAAAGTATTGAAATTGAAAAGGACAAAGAAAGTAATATACAAATATTATTATTTTTTTGTGAAAAAAGTAAAGGGGATTTTATTTAGATTAAAAATATATGCCAAAAAATAATAATTGTAATGGAAAAACATTTTAAAGCAGGCTTAGCTGAATTGAGATTTGAAGAAAAACAAGCTATAGAAATTTAAAAAATATTATATATAATAATAATAGTATATTTAATATTATTTATATAAAAAATAGTATATATATATTATTATTATATATATGTATTATATTATCAAATTGGTTCATTTGAATATGATTTAAATTTTGAACTTAATTTTTTGCTCAGAATATAACTGTTATTGTATTTTGTTTCTTATTTTTATAACAAACCTTTAAAAGCTTTATAAGGTAAGATTTCGGTCTTATTGATAGAATTTTTTTTGGGTCAATGAACCTTGCCAAAAGTTTCTGTATGTCGACCTCTTTAACGCTGTAACCAAAGGATTTATAAGCATGTTTTAAAAAGGCTTTACCTAAATCTTTTCTTTATGCCTGTTTTTTTTGATAAATTTTTTTGATACAAAATTAAGTCCTTAGACCAGTGAGCTTCAGTTATGTTTGAATCTCGTTTAAGCTGCTTTTATACAAATTCCATTATAATTTCAATTTTATTTGATCACACGCCTTCGACTGCTTCGCCCCACTGTGCTTTTGTATTGAATGGCTGGGAAATTACTTGAGCAGCTTTACGAGCGCCTCTAAAATTTGTGTGCGCTTTAGTATGCAGCGCGTTTAGCGGCAAATAGTTTTTGGGGCACGAGAATATTTCAAAATGACATACGCTTGGCGCGCATATGTTTTATGCTCTGGCTGGGCGGGCGGGGGCGTGGCACACATGCTGCTAATGACTTTACTTGGCGGCCATGTTTGATTTATGCCGCGAGCGCATGAGTTGTTGCATATTTCGTAGCATACTTTTGAGCGCCGGCTGAAGGGAGCCAGCGACAGAGAAATTGCTTGATAAATTCGAATTAAAAACTTGAATCTCTAATTTCATGCATTTAGATAAACCGCATTGGACCCTGAAGCCGCATGTGGGGCTGCAGTACGCGTACATCAATGGCACGGCGAGCATCATGTGCGAGGCTCAGGCGGAGCCGCCGGCTACGTTCAGCTGGTACCGCAAACAGAAGCGCCTGGAGAGCAACGAGAAGCTCTACACCATCGAGTCGGACAACTATTGGTCGCGCCTGACTATCCGTGTGCTGGATGCCAAGGTATTTGACAACTATCGCTGCCTCGCACACAATCATTTGGGCAGCATTGAGCGCATCACGCGACTCGATGAGGGCGAGAAGCCCCCGCCGCCGCTCGTCTTCCAAATGCGCGGCTATAACTCGAATACTTTTGATGTTGATTTGAGCGCACCGAGGGATAAGGATCAGCTCGGACCTATGGACGTGAATGGCTTTCGCATTGAGTACATGACGGAGCTGGAATTCAAAACGGATGCGGGCAAATGGACGAATGCCAAGCGCAAGGACTTCCCCTACGAGGAGGGTAAGTAGACCAGCTGCACCAGCCAGTTGCTGCAGCATTTTCACAATTTTCCTCTCCCTCTCTGTATGGCAGGTGCCAATTTTCTCATAACGAACCTGGAGCCGGATACCGTTTATCTGATACGCGCTGCCTCACGTAATCTGGCCGGTTTCAGCGACTACACCAAAGTGGAGAAGTGCAAGACTCTGTCGCTGGAGCCGCGTGTCTCGGCCGCCTCGCCATTGCCAAATACCTATCCGCTGCTGTATGTGTGGCTGCTGCACCAACTGCTGCGGCACGGCCACTGAGCGCTTGCAAAGCTGTGAGCTTCCCCAAAAATTCCATGTGCTTTGTCTAGCTTTAAGGCGTCGCCACGTTAACCTCCTTAGTGTCTGCTGCCCGATCGCTGCTCGTGTTATGTAACGTCTACTAATTAATGTTCTAAGTTGTTAATATAACCGCACTTAAGCTTAAGTTAATCAAGAGTTTCGTTCAGTTTGTCTGCAAGCCCAGCAAATTAGCCAAAAAAACATTTCAAAACAGAAGTAAAAATATCTCTTAGATGGGCGCTTAGTGCTTAGTTTAAGCAGAAATAGAAAAAATTTAACAAATTATAAATTTAATAAAAGTTTGATTCATGCTGCACGCCTTAAGATATAAAAATAAAATATTACAAAAATATATATAATCAAAATAAATTTTCTTAAAAAACTCTTCCAACTCTTCTCTCAGACTCGACTTAATCTGTGTAAAAAATCCTTGCATTTATCTATCATATCCACAACGGTCTAAACTAACTGTATACTCAACTCTCTAATCCCTCTCAAACAACAAATGCCTTAATCCTCTTACAAATCACATTATAGTGCATATACAAATGGAGCTTAACAAAAACAATATCCAAACTGAGTCAAACATAAATACAGCTAAAAGATAAAGTACATAAAATACGAAAACAGTCCATTGTTTTGAAACAAAGTAAAAAGAACAATCAAATACAAATACAAATAGAAAAAGAACTAGAGCAAATAGAAATTGGATTTAATAAATAAAATATGTGTATCTCAAGTAAAAATGTTGCCAATATTTAAATGTTTTGTGGCTTTGTGTGCCAACTGAGCAAATGATAAATAAAACTAAATATAATATTTAAAATGTATGCATTGTTTGTTTTTGTCTGTGAAAGCTGACAATGGGTGCAATAAAGCCGAAATATTTGTTTCATTTCAAATTGCAATTTACAAATTTATGCTAGGCATATCTGAAGTTAACTATGTGTGTGTGTCGGATTGCCCTCAAAACTTGCTTCTGCTGTCTCTTGTGCTGCTCTCATCTTGGATTAATTTCGCATGGATTTGACCCCACATCAACCTGCAGGGCGTAGGCTTTTTGAGCACTGTCATCAGTGCTGCTGCCTTAAGCTTCTTGCACTTTCCTCATGCCTTATAACTTTTTTTGGCTGAAGCCCTAGACACTGCCAAGCAGCTTTGGCTTTGCAGATTTGCTTTATTATAGTCTCTACTTTGACTTCGCCCATTGTTGATGCCACATCTGAGCTGTGCTCTGTCTGCATTTGCAAGCCTAATAAATAAATATTAATAATAATAATAGATAATAAATGAAAAAAAGTAAATAATAAAAAATAAATTAAATAAAAAATTTTGATTTAATAAATGATAATTAATAAATGAAAATTATATATTGAAAAAAGAATAATTAATAAAAAAAAAATAATTAAATATAAAAAAATTAATAAGCAGATTTATATATATATATATATATATATATATATATATATATATATATATATATATAAATAAAATCAAACATATTAAAATAATAAATAATATTAAATAAACTAAAATTAAATAATAAAGAAAAATTAATAAGTAAAAAATAACATAACTGAAATAATTTAAAATAATAATTAAAAAAAAATAATAATAATAAAAAATTGAACAATAATAAATAATAATAAATATAAAAAATTAAATGATAATAAATAAACAAAAGTGAAATAATACAAAATAATAATAATAATAGTTATAAAATAATAAATGTAATATTATTTTTTTGCAGCCTTATTATTATCATTATATTTTCAGAGATCATAAAGTTGCTAAAATATATATGATTATAAAAGAGAAAAAAAAATTAATTTAAATAAATCCTTCCAAAACTAACTAAGATAATTTAGCACATGTGTCATACATAACATTTACTACTCTAAGACAAATATATTCTTAATATTAATACAAAGCTAAGGCAAGTTAATACAAGCTTAAACAACTCAACACTTGCTCTTTCAATTGCTCTTTGCTAATTTGGCCTTTGAACTCTGTTGTTATGCTGTGACTTTTGACAAATTTGCTGCTTAAATGCCTTGCTTATTGCTGTCGCAATTTCGGACTTGCTGTCAATTTAAATCTACTTGGGAATGCAGGCTTTGAAATAAAAGGTAGCAACGACGAGCTGTCGACCCCAGTCAGAAATACAAATTGGCAAAGGCTTGAGAAGCTGTTGGGAAATATTTGAAGAGCAAATGGCTTGAGTAGGCAATGCCAAGAAATTCATTTATTATAATTTTGGCTTGAGATGTCAAATGTAGTCAGTTTAGATATTGGGACAGATGAGAGTAGTTGGAGTTGAAATTGTTTGGAATAGAAATAAATTTAGATTTAAGTTAGATAATGGGTAAGTGGGAAGTAATTTGAAAGGAATTCGATTTCGATTTCGATTTCGGTTTGTAATTCTCTTGCAGATGCTGCACGCGCTTATGAAAGATATTTGAGTGCTCGAATACGCGCGGAACGGTTAAATGAGATGATCCAGGGGCAATCCGACTTGTTCAAGGAATTCAGGAACTATGACCGTTTGCGTGGCGGACACTTAACAGCATCTAGTGGCTCCTCGCCGCTGTCATACATTCAAATACCAATGTTCAGGGCGACGCCTGATACTGCTTGTCCGTGCGAAGTGCCACCAGCTCCTGCGCCCGCTCCTGCGCCCGCTCCTGCGCCCGCTCGTGCGCCCTCTCCTGCGCCCGCTCGTGCGCCCTCTCCTTGCGCGGAGAAGCCAATCGAGAAAGAGCCGCCGAAAGCGAAGGAGGTAGTAATACAGAGTGAAAAGCCCGCCGACAAGGAAAAACCTAAAGAGAAAAGGAAATACCTATGCAAATGCATGCCTCCGGTCATAGTTGTGTCCTCGAGCCGAGCTATCGAGAACAAATCCAGCTCCAAGAAGGAGGAGACTCCAAAGAAGGCACCTCAGGATCTGACGACCACTTCCAATACTTCGCAGAAGCCGGTGCCCAGAGTCGCATCGTCTAGGAGCTTATCGTCCGAGAATACAAGGCCGACTCCCAGATCATCTAAGGAAGGCGCTAAAGCCGTAACCCCGCAGAAAGTGGTGCCCAGTGTCGCCTCGACTAAAAGCTTATCGTCCGAGAATGCAAAGCCAAATCCAACACCTTCTAAGGAAGGCGCTAAAACCGTAACCCTGCAGTCGACGGAGAAGCCATCTTGTTCAAAATGCACCCAATGCGAGAAGATACCAGAAATCGCCGAAGAGCTGTGCGCGCTCAAGAAGAAATTGGAGCAGCAGATCGAGCAGGAAGTCTGTCAAAAGGAGAAATTGAACTCGATGAACGATCAGCTGAAGCTGCTCTGCGAGAATGTCAGTTTGTTAACCGACAAGTGCAGGACCCTGGAGGCCGAAAAGGATAAGCTGCTGAGGAACCAGCCGCCAGAGAAGCCCTGTTGCCAGAAGCATCCAGCCCCAGCTGAAGGCGATATTCCGCTGGAGCGCAAGGCCTCGAGCATGTGTGAGTTCTGCAGGAAGCAGAATTTGCCTGTTATCCACTCCATGCAACTCTCGCTCTTCAAGCTAATCGGCAAGCGCTGCTTCGAGGACATTGCCCTCACCATCCTGCTGCGGGCGGACAACATTTACCACGTGAACGTGCGGGATCTGAACAACGGCGCTGTGCTGGGCTGCCTGCTGGTCAGCGATGCCGGCATCAAGGAGGCCAACAGCCTGGGCCTCTTCCAGGAGATACTCACGTTCTGTGTGATCGATGTGCGCAACACTCTGAACGGCAAGGAGCCGCCCTTTGGCGGCATTAACTTCGAGTTCATACGTGACAAGCGCCTGAGCGGAGGCAAGGCCCAGCAGGAACTGGACGAAGAGGAGGAGGGACACAGTGGCGTCTACGAATCGGAGATGTATCAAACCGAGCAGCAAGTATCCTGCGACTCGGACATCAGCCCAATGGAGGCTCCAGAGTCCGAGCTGCAATCGGAAGACGGCGATGAATTTCAACCAGAAATACCATGCGATCCGCCCTTTTCCATTAACAACGTCATCAGGTCGAGCCCCGCCCTAACCAGGGCACACTCATGCACCTCGACCCGCCGGAAGGGCAAGGGGCGAAGCAAACACCATCCCAAGATGAGCATATCCGAGGTCATACGCGAAATCAAGAGCTACAGTAGCTCCCTAGTGCTGACGGACACGGAGACCAAGTACCCAGTGCGCAGCATACGAATCACTTCCCTGCGGGACTATTCCTCCTTCTCCGAATACGAAGATGATGAGCTAGCTACTGCAAGACAAGCTAGCTTCTAATGGCTCAGTAGCTGCTCAATCTGTCGCAAGCTTTGGATAATCCAAATTTTAATGTGTTCCACTTATGTACATGACTTTAATATAGACCTTTCGCAATATGCAATAAAATTAGTCTAAGATTTTTGCTATAGTATTTAATATATATTATATTTTAAATTTATATATATATTTATATATTATATATTTATATTTATAAATAATATTTTAAATTTATCTATATATATTTATATATTATATATAATATATTTTTTTTATTTATATATATTTTTATATTTATAATATATAATATATTTTTAATTTATATATATATATTTATATATTATATATTTACATTTATAAATAATATTTTTAATTTATCTATATATTTTTATATATTATATATTTATATTTATAAATAATATTTTTAAATTATCTATATATATTAATATATTATAATTTATATTGCTAATAGTATTATAATATATATTATATTTTATATTTATCTATATATACTTATATATTATATTTTAAAGGCTTAAGTTATAGCTAACGCATAATATTCTATTCAATTCCAATTGAGTATCTTTTGTGTTATATTAACAATCCAGCCAAGCCTAAGCCTCAATATCAGCTATCAATAATCTTCCACAATTTAACTTTCATTTGGCAACCCATTCAAAGCCTCGCGAAACCAAATATTAATTCAGATTGAAAATGTCAAAAGTTTGAAACAAATTTTAATGCACTTGACCAGCTTATTTGCTGTGACTACTCTTTTGGGGGGGTCGGGCGTGGCGCTTGATGCGCATGTGGGCGATACAAAGCTTTGGAATTGCAATCAAAGCAAATTGTTTGCGCCTGGCACAAAAGCAATTTTTCGCCAGCTGGTGCAGTGGTCCAGAACCGAGGCAACCGCTGTGGCCAGAAGAGCCGTCAAACCGCATGTCAAACGGTTCATTTTGGCAAATAGAGGTTTGTCAATCAGCCACGTTGCCGTATCCATATGCCAACTGTGGCCAGTCCGGGCGGAGGGAGAGAGTGGGAGAGTGGGAGAGTGGGCGAGGCGGCTTCTGGCTCTGTAACTAGCATCGACTGATGGGGTAAACTCCTGGGGTCGTGTTGACAGCCACATAAATCAGATGAATGGCAAACAGCGCAAATGCGAATGGAGCTGAATGAGAATGCGAAAAATGACAACGACAGCCGCCATATTGCGGGCCTTGGCCCCAACTGACATTTATTGCCAAACCGCGCGTTAAATACTATTTTTCGCTGTACACAATTCTATTTGTGCGTCATAATAGCATCAAGCATCGGGCATTAGCATTTGCTATTGCCCTCAGCCCAGCAGCGGCTGAAGCAGAAGCAGCAGCAGCTGCCTGCCTGACATTTGTGTAATTGTTTTGCATTGCCTTGCTATTGCGTTCGTGCCACAAAATGTGGCAGCCATTTGTTAAGCCGGGCGGACATCGCTCAACAATCAACAATCCACAGTCAACATTCAGCATTCAGCTGTCAAAGGCCAAGCGTATAATGAGCCCATGTCCGCGCGAGACCATCTGGGCTGAGTTTTTGAAACTGTCATTTAAACTAACAGCGAAACTCTTTAAGGCCAAACGAGCTTGCGGGACGAAAATAAAAATCTGACTCTACGTCAGTTTTTTTCTGGTGCTAAATGGCGTTAGCGGGCTGCACGCTTTTAGCCTAAATCGATTGGCGTTTGCTTTTGTTGCACACCCTGGGAATTAATGGGGTTTAAAAGGGCTGTACTGGGAGAAAAATTCTGTAAAGTATCATACCTTGAGCAAGTCTAGGTTAATTTTTATATAAATGGCAAGTGTAAGGCAACTATTAGAAATTTATTTCATATTGATAACTTAAACGGCTGCTGTAATGTAATTATTTAAAATAGTATCACTCTTGCGTGGTCAGCCTTGGCATCAGACTCTTTCCCTTCTCCTTCGCTTTGCTGTCCCTATCTCTACTCACACACATCTAGCGTATCTTGTCGCCCAGCAATGCTCTTCACATCACTCTCACTGCCATTGGCTTTATGTTTTTTCTTTGCCAGCCTGGCCGCATAAAGTCTCTCTCGGAAACTGCAGCTGCCATTTCAGTTCTTGTTCGAGTTTATTAAGCCAATGCTATTTTTGTGTCAGCGCCAGTTTTTTTCCACTCTTTTCTCATGCGCTCCATCGATAGTCGACATACATATGTGTCGCTGGGTGTGAGTGTGTGTGTCGGTGTATCACATAGCATTTTAAATTTGGGCAACAAGCTGATATCAATTTATTTGCAACTGGCTTTTCATTTAGGGCTTGGATTTTGCAGTTCGTTGCCGTTTAGCAGGGCAGCCAAGGGAAGTGTTGCCGAAATTAAAAGGATGTAGATAGAGAGAGAGAGAGAGAGAGAGAGAGAGAGAGAGAGAGAGAGAGAGAGAGATAGAGAGAGTGTGTATAAAAGATACTATACCTCGCTTTCCTTTGCTCCCTTGCTCACACGCTTTCTGTTCTCACTCTCTCCCTCTCTCACAGACTAGACTTTAAGACTTTCTTCAACTGGAGTATACAATATATATGAGTTATATATAAAATATATCTACGACAAAGCATCGTTGCTTACTTATAGCAATCAGCACGCAAACTATCTTACTTAAAAGCCTTTGCGCTAACTAATTTAATTGGCGCTCTGTGCATTTGACATGCGCTTTGAGCAAACCAAACACAAGCGCATTCCAGTGCCCGCTCGGAAAGTCCCTGCATAAAAGCTGCTTAAATTGTGCAACAAGGAATGCTGACACACTCACAAATACACACACACACGCACACACACACACAAGCAGAGTCATAGCAATGCTATATGCACACACGCTAAGCTTAGGCCCAACTTTCAGTCAAAATTTAAGCCAACCAACAAAAAAAGGCAGCAAAAAGTTCTCCGCTCAATGAAGAGCAGAAGTGTAGGGAGGAGGAGAGAGAGGGAGAGAGAGAGAGAGAGAGAGGGACGGAGAGAGTACTTGTTCAGCAGGCAGCATAATTAATTGCGGTAATTAGTGTGTTGGCAACAAACAGCAAACATACGATAAAACAGGAAGGGCAAAAGCGAAATATATATAAGAGCAATGAGGCTGATGAACTAAGAGATACCCTTTAAAAGACTTTTGAAGAGAGACTATTATAAAATAAAAAAAAAAAAAAAATACAGAAAAATATTAATTTATAAAATAATAACAAAATAACGAAATATAAGTGAAGCTGAAATTTAAATATAATAAAATTAATTTAGCATAGAGTGACTTTGAGATTTTATTGGTTTATTTTAAATGCAATAATAGATCATAGAAATTTATATGCAGGCTATGTCAATAGTTCCTCATAAAATGAGCTTTGAAACCAGGATGCATAATAATAATATTATATACTAAAATTATAATACTATATATATATATAATATATCATTTTTAAGTCCCTAAAAAATCAGTTCCATAATTAAAAATATAATACAAAATATAATATATTTATTTTATATTATATTTTTTATTATTTTTTAGGTCTTATTTATATATATATTTGAAATTTCAGTGAATTTTCTATTAGTTTTATATATAATAGTTATTATTTTTACTTTGATTTAAAATTTAAAATTTCTACTTTATATATTTAAATGATTTTAATTTTTTCTTGGTTATTTTCAATAAAACAAAAAACGGAAAAACTATAGTAAAAATTTAATTTCCCGAATAGATTAGTTTTATATCAAATATTATTTTATTTTCTTTAAAAAAATTTTTTTTTATTATTTATTTTTTAAATTTTTTAAGTTTCTATTTAAATTTTGTATTTTCTCAAAGAATTAGCTTCAAATTTCTTAAGCCCTTTCACAGGGTATATCACAATGCCGCGCTGAGGGCACAACAGCAAACGAACAGTCAAAGGTGTAGAGGCTAGAGCTCAGAGCCGGTAGAGCTGGCTGGCATTTTCCATTTCCATTGTGGACGCCGCGCGTTTACTTTGCTCAAGATTTGTGGGCCACATAAACGCGCTGGCATATTAGTTCGGGCCAACTTATATTTACGACTCGGGCGCAACTGTTGACTGTTGCTGGCGAGGCTCGCGGCGCTAATTTAGTTTGCTCTTTCATTGCGCGCGGGGCCACATAACCGGGGCCACGTAGCGGAGCATCATTAGAAATCTGAAAATGATTTTATAGCTAAGCAAACAGACAGGAGCAAGGACACGCTGTGCCGTACTGTCAGCTGAATCTCAGCGGGCGAAACGAAGACATTCTGCGGTACATGCCGCTGGCTCGATAGTTGGGACAGGGGCACAGAGCTCTGAGTGAGTCGAAGACTTTTTGCAGTTCACTTTAATTGGTCACTTGGCGCGTGGACACAAGGAAAAAACACAATTTAATTTTCTTCATTTTCTTATTATCTCGATTTTGCACGCCAGCTTGAGCTGAGCTGTCTCACTTGCGCCCTCTCTCTCGCTCTGTAGCTGTCCCTGTCTGTCTTTGTATTGAGTGTGTCGAGTGCGCTGCCATATCTGGGATAGACTTAACCAGAACGCTGGCCGGCTACTGCTATGCTTCATGTTCGTTCGGCTCCTCATGCAGCTTCGGGCGCAGCCGTTTATGTAATTAAGCGTTGCATACTTTTCCGCGCAATGCTTTTTAATCAGTTGCCAGCAATAGCGTGGGCGTATCTCTCTGTGTCCGTTGGCTACTCTCGCTGGCAACGTCTGTTGTATATTATTACCGCAGAAGCCATTAAATCTTTTGTGTGTAATTAAAAAAAATTACAATTTAATGCTTTGTAAATAGCTCAACGCTCATTTATTGACATTGCCGCAGTCAAAGTGCTCCAAGCAGCTGCCAAACAGCGAAAAGTGAATGCTCCAGAGCGCTGCAGCTGCTAAAGAGAATATAAATTGAATAAATACACTTTGATGCTGCCCGAGCATCTTTGAAGTGCTCACAAATTATCAAAGTTTTGATTTCAGATTTAATTGAAAATGATTATTAATTGAGCAGCAATTGATTGAAATATTCGTTTACTCGTTGAGCAGCAATTGACTGAATTTATTTACACATGGCTTAACTGGCTTATAGCAATATTTTTCCGAAATTGAAACTTACCTTTTGGTAGAGACAACCAATTTCGTTTAATTAACTTACCATGTGTTTACAATTTACTGGAAATATGTATTTTGTGCTAGATTAAATTGCCAATTTCAAATTGAAACACAAATATTCCGTTTTACAGCAAAGCAAAGTCGAGTGCATAAGAAAAATATAATAAAATTTCCATAGCATACTTTTCAGCTGAACATGCCATTTACATTACGCCCACACGCACACACCCACACACACGCGCACACTCCATACGCATTTGGGCAAATCAAAAACACAAAGCATAAATATTATACAACAATTCGCATTCGCATTGCTACTTAGCAAACCAAATGGCAAAACATGCATGAAAATTGAAAATTATGTACAAAATGCACTCAGCTCAACAGCAAAGCAACAACCAACATAACAATTGGGCGTGTGTGTGTGGGTGTGTGTGTGTGTGTGAGAGTATTGCTAGCGCAGTGCCATATGCCATTTGTTCTGCCTGCGCTGCTTGGGTTTTGTCAACGCAATGAAGTGCGACAACTGTATGTGTGTGTATTTGTGTTTGTGTGTGTGTGTTTGTTTGTGCGTGTTTGTTGTGAAAATATAAGCAAGACACCTTTGGCAGCAGCAGCCCCAGCAACTTGAAGCCAGCCACTTCATATTGTAAATTTGGTAGAAAATATTTTTGTGTTTTGCCAGGATTTCCGCAAGGGCTCCAACACAGCCAGCCGCCAACTGCCATCCGCCAGACTTCTGTTGTTGTTCTTGTTGTTGTGGTTGTTGCATTGTGGTCTTAAGTGTTGCTACTCCACCTGGCACCTGTTTGCATTTGGCTTTCTTTGCATGCAGTTTTGCTTCTTTTGTATTCAGCTTAATGTAATTGTCGCTATTGCGTTTGTCTGATTGCTTCCGCTGTCAGCAGCCACAACAGCAGCAGCAACTGCTTTCATATCCCACTTGCAACTATTCAAATTTGTATATATTTACCTTTGATAAATGCAGCTGTATGCTAACACAGTTCAAGCTTCAAAAGCTGCATATGAATCTGCTTGAATAGTTTTATTTCGCTCTCCCTCTGAGATTTTGTTATGAGTTTAGCGGTTGAAGTTTTATGGGCATAAATATAAAGTATAAATTTATATGCAAGGTAGGGGGATTGACTAGAATCAGCTGTTTTAATATATTTATGGACTTGAAGTATAGTAAAGTAAGCTCCAATAGGAACAGCAACAAATAATCCTTGCGCATAAGATGTTTCAATATATTCATAGACTTGAAGTATAGTAAAATAAAATAAATGAAATAAATAAAATAAAAATAAATAAATTAATAAAATAAATATAATAAATAAAATAAATAAAATAAATCAAAGAAAAAAAAATAAATCAAATAAATATAATAAATAAAAAAAATAAAATTAAAAAAAAAAAAATAAATAAAAAAAAATAAAATAAATCAAATAAATCAAAAAATCAAATAAATAAAATAAATAAAATTAATAAAATAAATAAAATTAAAAAAAATAAATAAATAAAATAAATAAAATAAATAAATAAATAAAATAAATATAATTAATAAAATAAATAAAATAAATCAAATAAATATAATAAATAAAATAAATAAAATAAATAAAATTAAAAAAATAAATAAATAAATCAAATAAATCAAATAAATAAAATTAATAAAATAAATAAATTAAAAAAAAAAAAAAAATAAATAAAATTAATAAAATAAATAAAATAAATATAATAAATAAAATAAATAAAATTAATAAAATAAATAAAATAAATATAATAAATAAAGTAAAAAAAAAATAAATAAAATAAATAAAATTAATAAAATAAATAAAATTAATTAAATAAATTAAATAAATCAAATAAATCAAATATATAAAATTAATAAAATAATAAGAACAGTAAAAAATAATCCTTGAGTAGTTCGAACATGATTAACTTGCATTATGATGAGCTCTTGTAGATATTTATGAAGTATGCATATATGCATAATCCATAGCCAAAGCAAACTCTCTCTGTCAACTAAGTCTTGACTAGCATCTAGTGATATATTATGTAGATATCACTAAAGTTATATGTATAGCCAGAGTCTACTTAATATCTCTCTATCAACTAACAACAATTCATTCATTCTCAATGCACAATCTAAGCAAAAGCCCTGATCAGGGGTCGCCGAGTGTCTGCTATACAGACGAGGTCAATATTTGGCTTTGGCTGTCAATGTTTTCTCAGTTTACACTGAAGTAACTACAGTCACTAACTATAATAATAATAACAAGTAAATACACGCCTCACTCCTTAGCCTACGCTTGAATATTTTCAATTTGGCATCTCTGGGTTGCCCAGTCTGCCTGGTCTGCTGTCCACAATCAAGATACAATGAACAGACCACGTAAATTGAGAAAGACAACAAATAACTGTTGCAATAAGCCGAAGCAGTGTCTGGGCTAATGAAAATGCAAAGTTCAGCTGTGCGCCATGGGCAGGTGTTGGCAGATAATAATAGAGAGGCTTATACCATGGCTTTGGCTGTATTTGCTTTGCCTTCGCTTAACTGGCAGCTCAATTACGGCCAGCAGTTAACAGGTGGCAGGTGGCAGACGCCTCCGTTAGCCCCTAACAATATTTGATATCTATTTTGGTTTTTCATTATCATTGTTTTAAGCATTTTACGGGCGGCGGCATTACCTATGCTACACTATTTGCTCAGGTCCTGGCAAGCATGGGGCCAGAGGCGGGGCGAGGCGAGGCGGGCGGGGGCAGCAGCATGTTGGAGTGGCTGTCTGTCGCAGTTGGGTTTGCTGCTGCTCGCTGGCATTTTGTTGATTTTATTGTTTAGTTGGCTGTAGGTGTAAGTTTCACTCTTGTTTCGTGTCCTTGTTAGCAGCAACTGCAGCCAGTTTATTTGCCATCAGAGAGTCGCATTGTCCTGCGCTTGCCCTGCCATTGTTTGTCTCTGGGCACTCTGTCTGCCATTTCATGAGTTTGCCATTTATGTTATGTGACGCTTGCTAATGACAGCACAACTTTTTTGTCCTTGGCTCGGTCAAAGCGAAAGTTTTGCTCAAGTCGCATCATTTGCATGCTCCTCTTCCATGACACGGGCTTAAAGCACACCTAAAAGAGCAGCAGCAGCAGCAACTGGAAGTCTTTTCAGACTACCTTTTCTTAGCTCGAAAGTAAGTTGACCAAATTGCAAAAGTATCATTAGCTGCAAGTCCTCGGTCGAGGATTTGTCTAACTGCCCAAGTTATTTGGGCAATTGAATGAGTGGGATTCGGGATTGAAGATGGAAGATGGAGAATGGATGGTGGGAGATGGGAGAAGGAAGAGGGAAGATGGAAGATGGCAAAGGGAAGACGGGAGATGGGAGATGGAAGATGGAAGATGGAAGATGGAAGATGGAAGATGAAAGATGGAAGATGGAAGATGGAAGATGGAAGATGGAAGATGGAAGATGGATGATGGAAGATGGCAAAGGGAAGATGTCAAAGGGAAGATGGGAGATGGAAGATGGAAAATGGAAGATGGGAGATGGAAGGTGGAAGATGGATGATGGAAGATGGCAAAGGGAAGATGTCAAAGGGAAGAAGAAAAGAGTTGGAAGATAGTAGAAGGAAGAAGATAGAAGATAGAAGATAGATACAATAAAGATGAAGAAAGAATCCTCTTTCTCTCTGATCCCTGACTCCAGGCTCGATAATACTGCTTCAGTATATCCGTATATCGTCTCATATATAAGGCCTCGTCTACGCTCCTCCACCCTCTGCCGCTTAGCCGCCTTTCAGCAAGTGGTCTAGTGGCTTAATAAGCTCGCTCTGCCTGTTGCTTCATTGACGGCGCATTTATCAAGCGCTTGCCGTTGGCTGCCTTGACAGCGCGCAAAGGCATTTGCCAGCGTGCATTAATCACACGCAAAATTACGGTACTCGTTTGATGGCCAACAAATCGGGCGCAAATTCACGCAAACATTGCCACCGTCTGCAGCTGCGCTCGAGATATGCATGCCGAGCATGGCTTGGCCCACAAATCAGTTCGACTGCAGCCTCAGCGTCTGCTCCTTCGCTGTCCCAGAAACTCGTCAGCGCGCGCCCGGCAATCTGGTTGACTCGTCTGCCAGTCTCGCAGCAGTTTCAGCTGCTTGGCTTTCGTCGTACGCAGCTGCCTCATTATGTGCGCCAGTTGAAGCTGCCGCTGCCGTAACTTCGCTTCCAGAGCACACAAATCTCCCCTTAAGTAATTTACTGGCAACTGCGATTGCCGCTGCTGCAAAGTGCACTTTGCTATTTTTCAAATCGCAAAAGGCGAATGACAACAACAACTGGCTTAAGATCGTGCTTAGCTCGTCAGAGTAATACCCTGCCCGCAGCAAGACTTCGAGCAGAGGCAGGATTTATTGTGTCTTATGCATAAGTAAATTGCTCTTATTGGTGTTTGGGCTTAGCAGGTGGGCATATTGAAGTCAACTCTATGGCCTGGGGCTCTCCTCGGTTGCATCTACTTATCTCTCTGCCATATGCTCCTTAAAGCAGATCCCTTAGCTATATGGAACCGCATCTTCTCAGACTTCTCGCTAGCTTATTGAATCAGCTGCACACAGGGTACACTCGGATCAATTGTAATAGCTGGCTGACTTCTGGCGCTGCTTGAAGCTGAAATTGAAATTGAATTGCGATTGATATTGATTGGCTGCGTGCTTGAGCGACAACTCGGTCAAATCGTGTGCAGGGCGCCGACTCTACAGCTGGGAATTTCGAGGACGCCCAGAACCAGCTTGTAACTTTCGCTTATTGTTATGTGTGTGTCTGTGACAGTGTGCCCAGACATGGCACTTATATACACATATGTATGGCTGTAGTATATAAAATATATGGGATTATGAGCAGCCCAGAGAGTATCAGCCAGCTCCTTTGGCGGCCTCTACATCTTGGCATTCCACTCTGTGGCATGGCTCGAAATCGAATTTCAGTTTTCGCTCTACGTTGCCATCAACGCGTGTGTGTGCACTGAAGTAAAGTTTTGTGTATTGTTTAGTCAAGTGCAGCTGCTCGTGCAGCTTGTTTATGTGCTGTGCAAATAGAGTTTGGCAGCCGGCGAAACGTGTAGGGCACCTAAATGGGAAAATCTTATTTAGCTGCAGCAGCGCGCAGCGCGCAGCTCGCCCTCGCCCAGCCCTAATCAGCGCTGCGAATTATAGCTTCAATGACCAGCGCACACACTTTTAAGTTTGAGCGGAATAAGGTATAGTTGGAAATGCGGGGGAGCTGGTTTTGGCCATACATTTTATGGGGGCGCAAATATTAATTAAATTCATTATTTGTATAAGAACTTTTGATGAGTTTTTGTTCCTAGCAAAGCTCAAAATGTGTTCATTCAATTTTCAGTAATGCCCATGACTTAAACAGAGTCTGACATACATAGAACAAGGCAGAGTAGAAAATCCTGGATTCGATTTCATCTCAGGTTTCTTCATTTCCTCTTCTGCTGCGACTGCTTTTCTTGTCAATTTCTTTAGGCGCATTCCCTTGACGTTTTATCAGCTTCTCTTTCTCTTTCGCGAAATTCCTTTGAGTATTTTTCTTGACCATTTTCCAGTAGTTCTACATGGGAGACGCCAAGGATATCTTTAGTAACCATGTGAATATGAACCTCAACTTTTTATATTCACGCTTCTCTTGTTGTCAGTGAAACATAATAATTTAAATTAATTAAACCAGTTTATATATAATACGTAATATAACGTTATTAAATCAGTTTATATATAATATTTGATATTTAAATATATTATATATATATCAAGCTGTCAGCTCATACACATTTTATTTAGAGCTACCCCCAACTAGAACTTCATATAAATTCTATATAATGAAAGTGTTTTAATTTCCACTTATTCACAGCTCCATTAATGCGTTTTCCTTGTTAGACATTGAGTGATTTATAAAATGCCCCACTGCAAGCGCATCGGTTATGTGCTTATTGGGCAACAGTGGGGCCACACACTCATTTATTCATCGTTCACTCACGGAGTCCGTCCGTCCGGCAGTCGTTCGGTTAACTGACCGCAAAAAAGCCACAAGTTTTTGCAAAATGCATTTCAACAACTTTTCGCTGAACATTTTACATTTGCTTGCCATTTCGGTTACGGCTTAGTTTTTATTAGTATTTTTGTTGTTTGCTTGTTTGCCGTTTGCACTTCTGTTTGGCCATGCAAATATTTGTAAATCAGGCGGAAACAAAATTACGAGCAACTTCCGGGTCGCATAAGCTACGTCCGCTAAAAAAATGGAAAACCATAAAAAGTGCGGAACAGCAGCGTGGTTTAATGACCTCCAAAAGGGGCCTGGAGTGCAGCTTTACTACACTTTACTTATATTTTATATATATTTATTCATATTTTTTACGTAAGCACTGGAGAAGCACTTGAAATCAGCCAAAAAGCAAATATTTTCAATGCAAATTCTTTAAGCTAGACGCCGCGTTCTGCATGCAAACTTTCTCCTTTCACAAAACTCGCTTCTTTCCCTCCCTATCTCGAGCCATGCCCCCGCCCACAGTGCAATTGGCATGTGTGCTGGCGGTTGCGTACTTTGCACAACATTCAACATAAATCGCTGAGGCGTGCGCCCCAATGACCGTTCGCACTCGCTCGGACTTCCTTAACCTAGCCCACTGCCCACTGCCCACTCTTTGTTCGCCATTCAGAGCAAGCTCGAAGAATGTGGCATGTGGCATCTGTCAGTGTTGACAGCACACACCCAGCTTGGGCTTGGGCTTGGGCGTGGACAGGGGCATTCCTTCATTTCCTTGCCTATTTGTTTGTTGCGGCTCTTGCGGCCATCGCTCGATGTTGATGTTTTCCGCTTTGGCAGGTGTTTGAACTTGGCTGTATTTGCATGCGGCTAGTTTGCACAGTTTGCACAGTTTGTTAACTCGGCGATGATCAGCAAATGTATGCTGGTCAAAGGTCAACATCCTCTCGGGCTTGGGTTAATTTATGAGGGCTAGCTGTAGCTGTAAGTTTTTTAATAATAGCGAAAAACATAAAAGGAATAAAATCTTTTATTTTTAAATATTATTTTAATGCTGGAAATGCAGGTATATATCATGTAAACTAAATTTATAAAAAATAATAGTGTATGTATGTAGCTTTAAAAGCTTTGTGGAGCTTTAAGCTCTACGCTCTCTCCTGAGCTTTCAAGCTTAAAATTAGGCTCGTGTCCTTGCTGCAAGCTTTTAGCAAGCGACAGACACCCTGTGCTGTGTACGCGCCATCTATGGGCCAGTAGACATAAAGCATGTTGCTGAGAGCTATCCACAGATGGCGCCACACTTTCTAGTTGGGCACAGCTCCATCTATTGGCTGAAAATAGAAACGATTGATGCAATTTGCATGCTTTAAACTCTTGACGCCACATGTTGAAGCTTTTATGACAAGGAATTAGTTAGATTTATAATATATTAATTATTTATAATTTTATATAATATTAATTA
Organism: Drosophila peninsularis; assembly: GCA_035047485.1. NCBI lineage: Eukaryota > Metazoa > Arthropoda > Insecta > Diptera > Drosophilidae > Drosophila > Drosophila peninsularis. The sequence continues at coordinate 5,108,256 of JAWNPN010000014.1, forward strand.
TTTATATACATTTAGCTGCATTAGGATTAAGATTAATTCCTTTATAATATACCATAAAATTATCAACTACAAACTGAAGTTTTCCTGTGCAGTATTTAAAGGCACTTCTCAGCACGTCACGCCACTCCATTATGTGCTCAAGCTGCGATTACTGTAAGCTGCGTACTCGTCTATAAAATCTGAGAAAAAGTCTTTCTCTCTGGGCGCAATACGCAGACACTCTCGACCAGCCATTGACACAGATATGTTCGCATGATTTCGGCGAGCTGGGACTTGAAATTGGAATGCGGTGTGGCAATTCCGTGGCACGTTATGAATTTGGCATGGCATGCCACAATTGAATTAGAAAGTTTACCGCATGCAAGTCGCTGAGACACACACACACACACAGGCGCTCAGCCACACACACCCGCTCAGGGCGCAAGGCGAATGCATTTTTAACAGCGACACGCCTCGGTCGCACTTCAGCCTCGACTGCAGCTCCTTCCACAGTTTCGCTTTTGCGGGCTCTTTGGAGCTTAGCACTTTGGCTCTGGAATTTCTTTTGTGCATTTCTAAGAAGCCGCTCAAACTTTTGCCTTTGCCTTGCATGGCATTTCACTTAACAAGGCGAAGTGTTTGTAGCTTTTAAAACTCGATTTCTTTCTGCCCTTCACACTCATCTATTTCTTTTTTTAATGATATGCACACAAATGCCTCAAAGTAAAGCGCAAGTGGAACGCACGCACTCACCCAGAGTAAAGCGAATTTCGGCGCTTTCCAACACTGACTTTTATTAACCGACACTAAGTGCTTTTCAAATCAATAAATACCCCTCAACGCTTGCCCAAATTATAGCTTATCGCAGTTAAACGTGTTCTACCTTCATAAAAAGGAAAAAAATCATTTTATTACGTATACGCCACGTGTGACGTTTTAATTGCTGAACGTCGCCGGGCGGAAGCTTTTAACGCTATGCGAGATCATATCAGACATCGGCCATTAAATAACGCGATTCCAATGTGTGCGGCACACATCAATTTCAAGCAGCGTTGCCCCAGCCTTGCCCCAACTTTAATGCCTCAAATACGTTCGACTCCCACGAGGCGCCACATAAAGCAGCCACGGCGATAAGCTGCCATTGCTCTGCCCCATAAGGTTGTTGCCCCGCTTAAATTTCCACTACGCTGCAGCTGTCTCCAACAGATTTTCGGCCTTAACTCGGCTTTCTTTGGCGCACAATAGCCCCCAGCTATATCTGGCAAGGCGCAAGCGGACTCTCCGCCAATAACTCCACAAAAGTCCTGAATGCCGCATTGTCATTATTTAATTATGCAACAACGAAAGCCGAAACATTAAAATTATATTTTGAATTGTTTTTATTTTTATTGTATTTTTTTTTACATTTTTTCTTTTCCATTTTATTTTGGTAAACGCAGCAAACGAAATGACAAAAGCGCACAAAAGAGAAGAAAGCGACTAAACCTATTAAAAAGTCAAGAATTTGCTGACCAAAAAACAAGACGAGGGAAAACACAGAGAACTTTAAAATAAATAGCTACAATGGGGTTAAAGCAGAGAAGTAGCGGGAAATGCATTTAATATTATGTATGTCTCTATATGGCAGGTTCTTAAATGGTAAAGAAATCATTATAGGTAGAATCAGCTGTTAGGCACAAATCTTGATTGCTGACATATATATATAGCATTTATATCTATATTATTCTACTATTTTCATCAAATGAATTCATCTTTAATCTAAATCGTCAAAGACAAGCCATAAAAAGGTAAAAATTAAATTTACTCTGCGAACTAACAGTTTAACTGATTATTTCGTTAACATATTCTATTATTTTGACATAACTAATAATTCTTAAAAAATTCGTCATCAAATGGCATGTATTATTAAACACTTCTGCATTTAAATATTGTTGATATCTTGACCGGCTGCTGAATTCTAGTTATGCAAAATAGTATCACTCTTACTTGGTCACATATAAGGTGTTGGGCACTCGAAATTTAAGCTGCAAAATCTTTGACCAAACCACTCAAATATCAAGTGCCTAGTAGACAAAGCTGCTGCAGCAGATTTTATGAATTCCTAAGCCGAACTAGCTTTAGACCTTCTCATCTGCATTTGCAGCTCTACTCTGAATTCTACAAGTCTTTATGCTAAATTTGTATTGTTCAGCGTGGTCAGTCTAGATAAATGCACATACTTCATTATGTTTACCACTGTGAATTGGCTTATCAGGCAGCAAGCTGGCTGGCCGGCCAGCAAACAGGCCACTTAAATGCTCTGGCCAGTGGGCAGACAATGGGCCAGCACAGCCATATAATCGAGTTCTCTTTCTCTCCTCTCTTTGTTGTATTTGTTTGCGCACTAAATCGGATTAGCCGGGAATTATTCTTGTTGGCATTTATTTTGGTTTCGTACAGCACGCACACACACACTGAGAGACCCACGAGCTGGCCAGCCAGACAGTGTCCTGTCGCAGTGTCTCAGCAGGCATTGCCCCGGCAATCTGTTCTCGTCCTTGGACTTGCTGCATTGCGAACGCGAACACAAATGAAAATATAAATAAAGCACAAAAATAAAATAATGTCCACTTTGCAGTTTTGCTTTTTAAAACTTTTTGCTGCTGGTTGGTTTTGTTTCGCTTTGTTTTTGTTTCTCTTTCGCCTCTTTATTTGCCTTTTTATTAGCGCGTAATGAGCCTCAGGAGCGGCCGAGCGCGTTGCGTGTGGCATTGTCATTTGGCTCCTGAGGCATGTTTAAATAAACAAGTACATTGGCTCAATGTTAAAGCAGCCACAGTCGGAGCCCCACCACACCACACCAGCGCCATTCCGTCGCAGCCACGTAAATCTATTAACACCTCGTGCCTGACTCCAGATCTGCTTTACCGTTCGCCAAGGTGTCGAAGTGTGCGGTAAGTGTAGCATTTGGCTTAAGCGGCACGTACTCAATGTGGGTCGCCAGCCACCCATCGCACTGTCCGCTACCACATCCGCCACATCAAAAGCCAATCGACGGGGTTTCGAGTGCGTGGCCCGTCACTGTGGTGCAGCGTTTGTGGTGGTGCTGCTGCCGGGGCACAAGTTTCACAACTAATTTGCATACAGTTCCTAAGACCATGTCCACGTTCCCATGCAAATGAGCCACGAGCACAAAAGCTGAATTAATTACAATGACATCTGCTGAAAGTTGGTTTCTAGATCAGAAAATCTGAGATTGATAGCGGTTTTTGAGAGTAAAAAAGTAAATATGGATATTTTCTGCTAGGTTTAAGCTTTACTTTAAGCTAAAGCATTTTGATGATATGTTTGGCTTTAAAATAGGTTAAAAGCTCTTTGAAGCACATTAAAGCTTTTAGTAGAAAACTAAATAAATATATTATATATATTAAAGAAATATTAAATTTAGGCAGCAGCTCGGATTTTCTAAGCTCAAATGTTCATAATAACGATATAAAATTATTCAACTTTAAATCATCTATAAAAAATCTAAAAAGCTTTTTAAAGCACCTTAAATATTTTGTAAATTTTTTTTCTTAAGCTTAAGCTTAAGTATATATAAGATCAGGACTGCTTCTGTATATTTTAAGCATAGTACTTCTTCTAAAAACTTTAAAAAGTATTATAATTTTTACTAACCGAATCATAGCAGCTTTCAAAAGCTTTAGAAAGTTGATTGAAAGCTTTTCAGGCGATGCATATTAAAGTCATAAATTAGTTCTGGTTTGGTTTACTGATGCAAAACACTCTTTAGCTTATGTTGCTGCTCAATCATGCTCCTTTGCTTTAATCCGAATAGCTTCAATTCACTTTCAACTGGTGTCAATAGTTGGAACCCTGCAAAGTGGCTGCTGTGCAGCGTAAGCTGCGTTTAAATTAAGTTGAACGTTGGGGCGCTATATTTGCCTTCAGCTAGACGGGGTGCAGGTTAAGATTGATTAAGATGTATCTATTGTCGAATGCGTAAATGCCAGAGCACGTAGCAGGAGGGTTTTAAAGCGTTTCCCTTCACATACAATGTGGCGATGTAGGTGTGCCCCCATATGAGTGTGTGTGAGTGTGTGTGCCTGGGTTCGTGTTGAAATCACATCCATAAACGTTAATCGCTCACTTTTATGAAGTGTAATAAATTTTATGTTACACGTTGGCAGCAATGTGGCGCGAGTCGCGGCTTGAGCTCCGCTTGAGCTCGAGGTGAAAATGAAAGTTGCAATTTGGCTTTTGGTTTCTCTAAAAATATCTTTATTCATATATTTGATTGGTACCCCAAGTTTTGGTATTTGTTTTGTGTTTCATCTATATATATATATATTCATATAATTTTGGTTTTACTTTTATCAGTTGATCAGATTTTTAGTTGCAAATAACATGAACAAACATTTACTGAATTTGTATATGAATATCATATAATAATCACATTTAGTATATTTAATTTATATGAATTCATTTTCCTTTTGCAATATAATAAAACAATCTTCACTGTGCTAAGTATATATATATATATAACTTATTTAGGTACATACAAGTACTATGCGAGTAGACTAATAATTATAATTTCCAATATTCTGAACTTTCTATCAATTTCTCTATAAATATACATATATAAATTTGTATTTTGGTGTTTGATTTATGCCTACAATAGAATATTTATTAAATAAATAATTCAAACAATTGACTAACAACAAAAAGTACATGTTTTTTGAGTTTCTTTTGTATCTTTTGTTCACGCTTTCATTTTTGATTCGCAGCTATTGAAACTGGGCCCAGAGCATTTGTCCAGTGCCTCACGGATTCGATTATCTCATTTTGTTTGCACAGCAAATCGATTTCAATTGTTGAATAATTTGTGCTAAAATTGAAATAAAGTGTGCTGTGCTGTTCACTTCTGTGCGTTTAATTAATATGTATTAAATATGAAATGCAAAAATAATGGGACAATTAAAGCATTTGCCAGTGTTGAGTGTTTGCCTAAGAGATACGCTAGTTTTGATTGAATAATTGGCTTGAAAAATGATAATATGTGAGTTTTTTAAATTGAAGATTTGAGTTGAGATTTTGATTGATATTATTTTAAATAGTTTGAGTTAACTCAAATTTTTTGCATGTACCCCATGTGCATAAAGTATAAGAGATGGCTTTAGTAATGGCTGACCCCGCAAGAGTGATACTATTTTAGATAAATTTCTTTAATGAGTTGTGGAAGTTAATTAGAATATTTAGCTGTTGAAATATTTAATATGATTTGCCATTTAATATTTAATTAAATTCTATTATAGAAAAAATTGTTATATATTACAGATAAAAATCAGATTAAGCTTTGATAAAAAGGTAGAATTAAACTTGTGCTTAACTATCGATTGTTATTAGCAGAATATACAAAAATTGAGTAAACGATTTGATTATTGAATTATTCTATTAAAAACTCACTTAATATGCAAACAACACTCTTTGTTCAGCTAAAAAAAATACAGAGTATATGAGCAGCAAACAATTGAATAGCTTACATATTACATATATTAAAAAAAGTAATAAAAAAAAAAATTATAAATGCATTTAATATGCAGCGACAGCGAAACATAAATAAACAATGAAATCAATATTATTTTTTGGCATCACAATAAATAACTAAACAATATAATTTAGTTCTTATGCTGCGGATTACCCAACTGGAATATATTGGTATTAATATTTTATAGAAAATCGAGTTGAATTCTTTATTATATGTATATATATTTGGAAATTTGATGAATTAAATCTTATGAATTTCATAGTGGCTAAGTGCGTTTTAATAGACGTGCATTTGTCGTGGAATATATTCGATATATATATGTGTGTTATATCTATGTAAATAACTTGTTAGTTATACTATTTAACATGTTGCTTATAGGACTGACATTTAACGAACAATTTCTCTGTTAATTAACATTTGTATTGGTCACATGTTTCACTTTCTTTGTGTTTAGGTACTGCGCACAGTTCAACTTTGTTGTTGTCTTTGAAATAAACTAACAGAAACCTAACGACTTTTTTGCTTTCACTGTGTTAGTGTTAGTGTGTGTGTGTGTGTGTGTGTGTGTGTAAGTTAACAACATTCTATTTTATTGCTTTTCTTCAAACACATGCCCAGGACGTGGTCTGGCACAGGCTTTTAATTTAATTACCATTCTAGTATCATTGGAGACTACGTCTAAGTTTTTCTTTCTGCCTAGCTTCCTCCCTTACTCTCTGCTTGTCTAATCTTAATGTTAACTCAACGGTATATTGTATATTGAATGTGTTTCTGTCGTGTTCACAATTACATATTTATTTTTAGATATATATATAATAAATAACTCTATACACTTGCTACAATTTACAGGCCTAAAAAAGTCTTAACTGCTTCCCAAATGACATTGGCTGAGAGTGTGAGCTGAGCGCGCTTTAAGTTGTTGCTGGCTCGAATAAGAGGTTAACCGAAACTTAAGGCCCAGAATGCATTCACTTTCAGCTAGTGTCATTTTGACTTTTTCTTTATAACACTTCTAGAATCTTTGCTTGTAGGCAAACGGAATGCCAAAATTGAGAGCAATTACATTAAATATGTATTGTATATGCAGCATAACTAACTTTGATTATACACAACTCGCCCAAATACATATATATATATATATATATATACATATATTTGGGGTAGCATTGGATGTGCTTTGTGTGAAAAGTCCTTTGACCTTTCTGCTAATTGAGTTGTTTACACTTAGACTCTAACATTTGTGAGTTTAGCTTTTCATGGGCTTAACTTAAACACTAGTAATTGATATAAGTAGTGTGTGTGTGTGTGTGTGTGTGTGTGACATTTAAGATTAAACAGTTTCGGCCTCGTCTCAGAGATAGTTGGGGCGAGACACGCAGCATAGTAGGCTCATGTTCTTGCATATATAATTCTGACGTCGCTTTGTCGGCCACGGAGCATTTGTATCCAGCGCCGCATTGCGTTCTATGGGAGCATAAAAGAGTAATTTATATATACATTCAGGGCATTTGATTAATGATTGTGTGTGTGCGAAATGTGAATACATAAATACTAATGGCCGTTGGCAACTTTGCATTCCTTTTCACTTTCACTTTCAGTTTTTTCGGTTTGGCCTCCGGCCTGGACCTTGGCTAAATGTGAAAGTGCACGGTGCAACGGCGACTGCGCATAAAACTCACCCAAATATGCCTCGTGCTGTGGCATATACTCCTGCATCTCGGACAGCAGCATGGCGATGTCCTGCGAGTCCTTTGTAATGCTGCACAGCTCCTCCTCATTGAAATCGGGCGTGAACTGCTTGCACAGCAGTATTTGGCTAATAACATTGCCCAAATTTGAGGGGCCCGCACGATTCTCTGCAAAAATTAATGCAAAAATACCGATAAGCAGCGCGCTTTGAGTGCACTTTCCTAATAAAGCATTTGGTTTTGCTTTTATATTAATTCTGTTTATTGCCTTTGCTGCATACCAGAGAAGCAAATAAATTTCTGCTTTTTTTTCGAATTTTTAGCCGCCTCATTTTTATGCAAACAATTTTCATGGCAGTTGTGTGTGTGTTTTTATTTTTATTTTGCTTCATTAGATTTGTTTTTATTTTCTGTGTGCTTGGCAATAACATTTTTCACTTTATGACGCGCTTTGAAGTTGCCTTTCGACGAACTGATTGATGTCGAATGAAACTTTTCACCTACAATTTAATGGACGACTTTTTATTAAATTTGCCTGCGAGCTGGGTGCAGCTAAAGTTTATAGTTGTTTATGCCTTAAAATATGTATTAGAATCAAAATTCATGAATAATAGAGTATGAGTATTTTTTTGGCACATGCGAAAGAGCTTATAGTGATTAGTTTGGAAGTGTATGCAGTCTTTGGTTATTATATATAAATTTGATTATATTTCCTGATGAAACTTTGAATATAATTGGGAATAGTGCTGGACTGTAAAAATAATATATATTGTAATTTAAATAAAATATGTGTACTGAAGGAAACTAAAATTAATATTTATTTTGCTCTCAAGGGTCTCTTCAAATATAAAATAAATTCTATTAAAGTGTAAGACTCTGTAAGCTTTAAGCTTTTCAAATACAACTGATTAGGTAAATTTAAAAATACTCAAATATATATTATATTATAATTTTATTCATATTATTGTTATTATGAATACACAATTATTATTATAGTATTATAATTTAATACTTTAATTATTTATATAATTATATTATTATGAATACTCCAAATATTATTTTTATGTTTATAATTCAATTATTATTATTATATTTTTATATATATTAAACTATTATTATTATTATTATTATTATTATTATTATTATTATTATTATTATTATTTACTATTATTATTTTTATTATATAATTATGTATATTTAATTATTTTTATTATTATTTTATTAATAGTTCTCAATCCAACACATTTTCATGTTTAATTCATGTCAAATTATCTCAAAATAATATCTAAATAATTTTAATTTATTGCATCTGCTCAAATCTGTTTAACTTTAATTATTTCCGAGCTACATTTTGGCGCAATCATTCACAATTTTAATTAAATAATTAATGTTCGCACAAACTAAATCAAAGCTGAATAATAAGTTTAAAATATTTATTTAATATATCGCGACAAAGGCTTCCAGCGATCAGTTTGCAGTCAGCAACAAGCTCAATCTGTTCAGGCGGCAATTAAAAAATATTTAACATCTAAAAACATGTCGAGTTTTGTGATTTTGATTGTTTAACGTAACGCATACGCAATGTATAAAAAGTGCAGCATAAATTGCGGCCGCTGCAATTTTTGATTTATGTTAACAGCAGCTTCTCGCTGACATTGCAGATTTTTAAGCTCTGCTAGGCACTCACATATATATATATATTGAATCTGCGGGCATATACGCATATATATATATATAAATATAAATTTATAAAATATTACGTTCATTCCCTTTTGCAAGCCTTCACTCGTTTGTGTCACCCACACACCCAGCCACCCACAGAGCCGCCTTTCATAGGCCACGTTTTTGCATTTTTTATGGCATTTGCATTGCACTGCGCTGCATGCAGTTTTTGGGCAACATGTGAATACGCTAGCTGCCATAAATTTGGAGCAGTTAAAAACCCACAAAGCCACAAAACCAGGCCCCAGCTCAGGCAACTCGCTCTCAGGAATTTCGCATTGTAAATATTTGCATTTCCTTTCCGTTGTTGACAGTTGCGGGCTGCGACGGGGCTGTGGGGTTGGTAATTAAAAAATTTATGGTCAGCAATTTGCGTTTTGACATTATTGAAGTGCAACTCGAATGCGAATGCGAATGCGAATCCGAGTGGGAAAGCGACGAGCCAATCAGTCAAGGCCAGAGTAAAGGGCAAAGTAAACTTTTCCACTCCCACGTTCGAGTTGCAAACATGGCCAACAAATGTTGGCAATCAAAGCTTGTACAGTCAAGCGGAATGCAACTGCCAAATGGCAAACAATGGCTAAGCACTTGCAGTTCTTGCCCTGAATTCCAATGACAAATAAACAGTGAACACACACACACACACATGCACACACACGCACAGAGGTTTGGCAATACTAAGCGCGCCTTTAAAGCTTACCATAATAGCCAGACATATCCATGGGTACTACTTGTATGAGTCGATAGCTTTTCACCAGCTCACGTAGAAACAGCTGAGCCATGTAGAAGAGCAGCACCAGGTGCGGATTGTCGGTGAGTATGCCATCAGCCATGGCGCTGAAACATACAGGTAAAAATATAGGCAAAAGGTAAATCCAAATGTTTCAACATTTATAGCTATGCATAGGGGTGTGTGTGTGTGTGTGTGTGTGTGTTTTGTGGCGCGCCAAATTGCATGCGGAAATTGAGAAATGAAATTTATATGAATTTTATGACATTTTTGCTATCCGGGTCAAGTGTGTGGGGTGAGCGGTTGGGTCAAACGATCCGAACGCATAATAGTTGAACAAATTTGTACGGGCTTGCAAATGTTTAAAAATTGATTTAAGCGTATCGTTCGGCCAAATATTTGTCAATATTGCGCCCAAAAATTAGGGCATCAACGTGAGAGTTATGCGGGCCAAGCGACAATTGTCATAGTTAAAGCCCTTATGTTAGGGGCAGAATTATGGCTTACAAAGAAGGCTCAATGTTGGAGATTTAAGATTTAAGAGATTCAGAGCAGGCTATTCTATGCAGCGTGATTACGGCTTTCATGTGCTTCAACGGCTGTCTATAGCTTTAGATGGCTGTTAATGAGTAGGGATGGAAGCTTAGCTAAGCAGCCTGATTATAGCTAACAGTTGCTCTATTGACACTAACCAGCCTGATTAACACTGATTAACAATCAACTCTAGATGTTCAGTAAGCCCAGCTAGTCAGCCTGATTAACACTTCTACTTAAGGCTGAAGGCCTTAGCTTAACTTAGGTAATCGAGTTTGAAGCTTTCAGTGAGCTCAACTAATCAGACTGATTAGCAAAGCCAATGACTAAACTTAGCTAATCTTTCAGTTAGCTCAGCTAGTCAGCACGGTTAGCAACTCAAGACTGAAGGCTTTAGCTTAGCTTAATTAATTCAAGTCTAGATCTTTAAGCTTTCAGTGCGTCCAGCTAGTCAGCAGAATTAGCAGGCCTACTCATGGCTGAAGCTTATTTCTTAAGTTAGCTAATCAAGTCTTGATCTTTAACCTCTTCTCTCTTAACTAAACAAATTAGCATCGAGCTTATTCTTAAATTGTTATTCAAATCCAATTGCCTGGAACGCGATCACGCTTCCATCGTCTTCATCCATTTTTAATGGCTAATATTATAATTGAAATTTCATGAACATAATCATTTAAAATCGCTTATTTGGCATTTTAAAACCCAATTATACGGGCGAGCTCTGCTCATAATTCAAGAAATGTTGAGAATTTACAGCTGCTGTGTAAAGTGGCGCTTAGTTGGGGCATCCAGAGCATTAATTCCGAGCTGCGACGCTTGCCGAGCAATTATGAACCGACAGTCGACACATAAATACGATATAAATTGCCATAAACATATTTGCTGCAGCATGGAAATAAATTCAATTTGTAAAATTGCTTTCGCATTGCCCAAAGACGCCAGATATGGCTATTAACTAGCAAGTTGGAACGATGGCTGGGCTGGAGAGATACCCTAGAGAGAGATAGATAGATAATAACCAAAGGCTAAACTCGAGTATTTTTTTTGCTGTTTTATATAACAGCTTTATATTCTGAAACGTATCTGAATCTTATACCAGGAATATCCCTCGTTTCAGTACAGCTTAAAGTTCACACGCCTTCAGTGCCGCTAGGCAACTGGCAACAGGGTATAAAACGTAGTTGGAAATGAAAAATATATATTCTACCCAAATTACCAACTTGTCGGACAAGCAGTTTGGTCGCCTGCTCAGTGCTTAATCCTTGAAGCCTTAAGCCCACCCACAATAACGGTGAATATGGAAAGTGTTATATATACAGATGTCCTTGTGCCCTGTCTCACACCCCCGCCCTGGCAATGTCAACGCCCATTTTCACCATTAAAGCAAATAAATTGCAAATTAATCTTGCCTTAGGTGTCCCTGTTCATCTCTCACTCTGCGACTGTGTGTGCGTGCGTGTGTGTGTGTCAGCATCCAGCTGAAGCTAGTTAAAGCGATTCCGTTTTTGGCTCTGTTGCGCGTGTGAAACTTGATTCCTGGTAACAGATTGCTAAATGTGTGCCCTCAGCTCGGCAGCCACTGTCACACTGAAGAGGGATAATTATGTGGAGTGGAGCATTCCATAAATTGCGTGTTCCACTATATCCAAAGCTAATTATGTATGTTCGGCTGAGGTGAGCTACCCAGGTAGTTGCCTACTGTAGCGAATTGCTGATTAGGATGCAACTCCCATTTTATAATTAGAAGTGATTACGATCGCGCCCTAATTTCGCTAAATAATGCTTGGCCATCAGCAGCAGACCTTCTTCTTATCTACTTTCCATAATTGCGCAGCATATGGCCTAATAGACGCAGCGCTGTTTAATGTACTTCAAAAATGCTAACCTTAATTTGTGTAGCGTCTGCTCTCGGCTTGTTTTTATTTTGCTTAAAGGACAAGGCAATATTTTTTATGGCTTCCTGTTACTCGCTTTGAACTGTGAGCTGTCCTTGTCCTTGTCCAGTGCTCGCCTCTCCCTCTCTCCCTCTCTCTCTCTGCTGCTGCTTATGGCTATGCACATTAATGCGGGTCATTTTCAGCGACAGCAAGAAAATCGCAATAATAAGTTTGAAAAAAAAATTGCTAAATATATATATTTATTCTGGGAATCGCCGAAGCTGGCATACGCTTTAGGCAGAGTTAATATATAATTATAAACCTTACTTAATATAACCTTATAATGCATCTAGGCCCACTTCGACAGGCGTCAAGCTCCCATCGTCATCATAAAAGTCAACTTATCAAGCGCACAGATTGGTTACAGCAAATTCCAAAAGCAGGGAATATAAAGCAAAAGAAATCTCGTGGCTCAGCAGCTGCGCTTGATTACAGTTTGGACGTAACTTTCATTTATTGCGAATAACAGTGAAATATTTTTTATTGTATGGCGCTAGCCTTAAACTCAAGATGGGTTCTCACTTTTTTGGGGTCGCAAAATGGCGAACGAGAATTGCACAATTATGCGTGGGGCGGGCGAGCGTGCGAATTCGCTCGGAGATAACAAATCGAAATTATTAACTGCAGCTGCGGCGGCAGCTGTAAAACTGTTCGTGTTTTATGGCTATCGTAAAAGTGCAGAGTATCTGGCTACGTGATGACCCCACGCAATGCCGGACACTCGGAATAAATTTGCCATCAGACTCACATGGCGCGATTGAGTTTCGAAGGAGCAAATACGCAGAGGAAGGAGGAAAGGGCTGAGACTGATTGAACAGGAGATATCCTAGGACTAGTTAGGGTCTTGGGATATCATGCAGAAAAATCCATTCCTCTATTGCCCAGTTTTCTTCACTTATGTCAATATCTATAGCCAAACAGTGCCCATTGGACAGCTTCTCTAATTACAGGGTATTCATCAGCTACAGCGACGGCAAACAAGAGCTTCCGACAAAGTACATGTGTTGTGTGCGCTCTAGGGCAGACTTGCGCCATCAATGCAGTCTGCTGGAGTTGACTTTCGCTTTGGCTTTGGCATCGTGCCCTGTGGAACTGCTGGACGCGCGGCTGCTGTTCTACGCTTGCAGTTTGCAGTCGTCAAGGACGTCGCCATTTTATGACAATGTGAGGGAGATTATTTGCAGAGGAAATGCGTTAAAGCCAACATGACGACTGTTGCTTGCTGCTGGCATTGTGTTGAGTAACTGGCTGTCAAAACATATCCCCAACGATAACAGTTAAAACAATGGCAGCCAGCGACAGTAATTTAGCAACAACAAACAGTCGCTGCTGTTGCTGCTGCACATAACTGTTAGGCAAACACGAATATACAAATAACACAATAACAACAAAGGCAACGAGCTGCGCGCAAGACGAACTGGAACACGCATACGCCGTGTTGGGCGCCGAGAAATGTGTTTGTGTACGGCCGAGCAGGCAAACATGCAAACAACTATCAGTCACTTAAGGCAGTTGGCTAAAGTGCTGTCTACTCAGGCATATGGCATGGGCATGGGCATGGGCGTGGGCATGGGCATGAGCAGGAGAAGTTAGCTGAATGTGTGGACTGTGGAATGGATCCGCTGCATCAAGGTAACTTGAGCTAAAAGCATTTTTTTTCTTACTTTTGGCTTGCCCTTTGCGTACCTGGGGGAATGGTGTTATTAACTTTGTCAGACTGCTCGCTCAGGGGCATTCGCCAGGCCGCATAATGCGCATTGAAGCTTTGCATAAATAGAAAAACTTTCCATGGACTTTTGCTGCCCATGTCAGACATGTGTGAGCAGCTGAGGGAATTTTTAAAGAATTTTCTATAGATGAAAAATACTATTTACAGAATTGTAGAAATTTAAATTTAATATAGAAATTTATAATTTTTAAAAATATATTCAAATTCATATCTTCTGCCCTTAACTCCAACATTTCAGTTATCTTGCGTTTAGAGTATATCAGCTTCGGCATGTCTGCTGCCCGCACATACTTTTGCCTTTTTTCTCTGCTTCTGTTTGCCTTTGTGACTTTGGCTGCCTCACATGGCGCGGCATGTGTTTACAAAACATAAAAACAACAACGAAACACTGTCACAAAGTTTCCTCTGTGTCATTGTCAAGTTGCGCTCAAAGTTTTTCCAACACATTCGCCTCCCACTCGTAACTTTACTCTCATCACTCTCTCTCTCTCTCTCTCTCTCTCTCTCTCTGTCTGTCTGTCTCTTTTTCCTTTACTTTTTGCTTTATTGAACTTTTACTTTCAATTTAACTTTCGGGCCTGGCGCTTTGATCTGGCGCCGCCATTGCTGCCGCCGCTGTTGCCGCTAATTCATTGCCATCACTTATACGACGTGTGCGCCGCTGGGCATCTCTCAGGGGGGCAGCTCTCGCTTCGCAGTTCTCAGTTCTTTCGTGTCCAATTTAAAGCCAAAAATTAATTGAAATCTCTTGTGTCAGTTTCATTGTATTTGCTGCTGTTGCCGTTGTTGTTGTTGTTGTTGTTATTCCATTTGGCTTACAGCCAGAGCCAATCATCAATTTCAGCAGCCGAAAGTTGATTTTTTGTCAGTCCCTGCACTTCGTAAGCTGTTCCCAAAGGGTAAAGAGTATATTGCTTGCTGGCCCGCTCTCAATGTCTGTTTGTATAAAGCAATTACGTTTGATTCCAGAGAAGGTAGAGAGAGAAGTGTCTGGTATACCATTTCTGTTACCCCTTACCTCAGCTATCTATTAAAGTATATATAAAGTCTGAGCAGAGCATTGCGCAGCTGTGCTTCTGACCTCTGCAGCACTTTTACTTGTTTACATAGACACCAACAATAATCAGAAATGCTGATGCTCGGATTCCTCAGACATCTCTGCTGTGCTGCAGTGACATTTAAAGCGTCTGCTCCATAATAAATCACACTGTCATAGGGTGTTCTTAAAAAGTTCTACCCAAGCCATACCCAACCACCGCCATCACACCCAATCGACAGCCTGTTCTATTGAGCTTGTGACTGAAGTTACAAAAAGAAAAATGATAGGAAAAGGAAAACAAAAAATACTTTTTGTATTGTGTATGAATTTTCGCTAAAGTTGTTTGTTAAAAAGCTGTTTTCGCTGCTCTAGCCAGACTCGAGCTGCTGTGATAATGGCGCATATGTGACAGCCACATGGGAGCTCATTTTGTGACATTTTATGCTTCAACGACAGCATAAATCAATAACTCGAGTACTAGCCGAGCTACAGTTGGAGAGCTTAGCCAACCAAGAAATCTGAATGCTGCAAGAGCTGAGAGCGCATGGGGAAATTGTTTATATATAAATTGGATTGATTCCAAGCGTAAGCTGCTTATGAAAATGCAGACAATAATCAAATCGATATGGCTAAACTGAATTGGAACAAACAATAATATAATAACAATATAAATATGAAAAAAAAAGCAGGAAAGTAAACAAGATTTAGAAATTAAAGTAATATTATGATAAATATAAAAAAAACTGGAGGAAAGTAAACAAAATATTTCTAAAGTAATATTTTGATAAATAGCTCAAAAGTTTTAGGAAGAATTTTTATGAAGTTTAATCTAAGAAGAGTCTAAAGTAGAATATGGAATAGAATAAAATTATTAGCTGAGCATATTCAATATTCAAATTGCAGTTCAGCAGCTAAAAAGTGTAATCTATAAGAGAGTCTCTTAGTTGACCTACGCCGATATTAATTTCTGATCAAAAATATGCTAAAAATATAAACTTAAAACAAAATATTAAGCAAACTCCCTTTACATTCTTACAAACCTCGCCTACATTTCTCATTTACCTCCCTAGCAAAGCAATTGCTTTGCATTCAGATGCTCCCGAGTTGACTTCACTTGATTGCTATTTATTTTACTTGGCTTGCTTCATTTCCCATCGAGATACTCTGGAAAAACTACACACACGCACCCAACCAAATTTTTTTCATCAACAGCTTTAATGAAAGAAACTGCATGTGTGTGTGTGTGTGTGTGTGCTGAGTGCTGTGTGTGTTGTGATGTGCCCGCCAGCTTGTTGTGAAACAAAATGTTATTAACTTTTTACTCTGTGTCCGTTGCCCACGGCGACTGTCCAAAAAGTTAAGCGCCCCAAACCCGGCAAAACACATGCTGCTAAATTATGCAGCACTCGAAATTGAATTCTCAAGCTCAAATGGCAAAACAGTACTAACTCATTTTAGGAACTCCACTGGCTGCTGCAGCGGATGCTCATCAGAGAGCGAGAGAAAGGGAGAGGGAGAGGGAGAGAGGAGTTCCAGCAACAGCGACAAATTGTTATTTATGTTAGCCCTTTTTGGCTAACACGGATACCTTTTTTGGGTTGTCCCGCTTGTAAATTTGACTGCAATTAAATTTGCATACATTTTCATAAAATGTTCGACTTTAAAAGCTTTTTCAACCAAATATGCGAAGCTAAAGTGGAGAGTGTGAAGGGAGAGATACCCTGTAAAGATATATTCTACAAATAGTCTACAAATTTATATACAAACTATTTTTTTATGCAAAGGGGTAGATAAAATAGATATATAATAAATAAAAATATATTAAATAAATTAGAAACTTATTTTTTATAATTTTTATAATATGTTTTCTGCGATATTTACAGTTAAAAACTAATAAAAAAATATTTATAACTTCTCTGTGAATTTTTTTAAAAAGAAAAATAATTAAATCATTTCAAAATTTTCTTTAAAAGACAAAAAAAATTTCTGAATAACTAAAAATATATATAAATGGCAGTTGCTCCATCATAACAGACTCCCAACCCACTCCCCCTATTACAGGGTATTGAAATGTGAGCCGTTAAATGTCACACACATGCTGATGTTTATGTTTATGTTAATGCGCTGCGTGTTACTCAGCGCTGGCATGATAAGTCTATGGCTGTTTGCTTACCTCTTGACCTGCGGCATGAGTATCTGGGCCGTGTGCTTGAAAGCCTCCACACAGGTGCGCCGCAGCTTGCGTATCTTCTCGCGCAGCTCCGGGCAGTCCTTGGCCTGGCCGACATGAATCAGCATGTCGCGGAAGAGCGCCACATGGCTGTTGATCTCCACGATGAGCTGCAAGTGCAAGGCAAATGATTTAATTTATGCCGGCAAGGGACGTCGCAAAGCTTTAATACAAAACTCATGCTTAATTTATGCCGAGCTCTCGATTGGCCCGTTCAAATTACACATTATACAGTGTAATTTATGCACAGCAGAAGCAGACAGAGCAGCAGCAGTCAGAGCAGCCAGAGCAGCAGCAGAAGGACCCTCAGCATACAAAACCGCAGGCGCAACAATATTTTTGGGCTATTTGCCGGAAACGAGCTGCTCTTGTTGACGTAGTTGTTGTAGCTCTTGTTGCTCTTGTTGCTGCTGCTTTTGCTGTTGGTTTTTGTTTTGGCCTTTTTACGGCTCATTTGCCAGCTGGCGGGGGCGCAGTGTCGGCAAATAAATCGAGCAATCGAGCCTAATTTTCTTGCCTTTGGCCAAATCGTACTCATAAAAATTAAAATGCCTAACAATGCAAAGTCGTTAAAACGAAAAGGATGCTGCCGCTCGCCTAGATTGACTCCTCTCTGCGTCTTCTGTTTATGCCCCCACTGTCCGTGGGCCCTTTTACGATCAAACTTAGGACTGGCACGCGAGTATATATCTTGAATTATGTTCATTAACATAAGCCCTTCCAGCACAATAAAAGCTAAATAAAAATAATAATATTTATGCAGGCAAGGAAACGTAAATATATTATCGGAGTATCTGAGTGAGCTCAAGTCTAAATTCGGGCTGAGTGTATTCAGTATTGGCCAGGTCCGGCAATGGGCAATGGCTGCGTTTGTAGGCTTACCAAGTATATCAGAGATTACAGGAGACTATTATTCAGAGGTGCCAAAGCGCATGATCGTAATGTTTGACAGGCAATGTTATATAAGACTAAATGCTATTGAGAACAGAAATAACTATGCTTGGCCCTGAATTTCTATGTAATTTAAGAGAGAGACAGTTTGTCCAAGAGATTAGCTTTGTCAGAGATTTGTTCGCGTTGGGTTCTCTGTCTGGCGCCTTCATACATGTTCGTTCTAGCTATTCTTCAGACGATCGGACTGCGAGCAGAGGGAGAAACGGATTAGTGCAGCTCTGAATGGCTCTACATTGGCATAGTAGTGGACAGCTCGACAGCCAAAGCAACGCTTTTACTTGGTCAGACAGACTGACCACCAGAAGCAAGGCTTTCTAAGACAAAAATCCCAAGGAAGTGGTAAGACTTTCAGCTTATATATGCCATAAAGTTAGGTATAATACTAAGTAATAAGTATAGGTATGAGACTCGTATTTTCGATGCCTTAATTCAATAAATATGCAGCTGCCTTCACATACTCTCCCCCTACATATAACCACATTCACCTTACTCAGTCATTCCCTATTAAAAAAACTGCCTCAGTTTACTCCAAAAACCTTCCACTCTCATGATCAGAGCTCAGCAAATAGTATTTAATTTGCAGTTGCTAGGCATTCCCCCAATTTCTCTCACATATTTCAGCCCAATTGGGTTTTAAATACATTTCAATACGGCAATGCTCAGATGTTCAAATGGCGATATCTCTTTGCTGGCCATAAATATGTTTCCGCATTTTATCTCGTTTTATTTATGGTTCGCCTTTGTGTGCGCCTCTGGCAATTTGTTTAGCAGCTTATGAGTATTTTTAGCCAAACAAGAGACTAATTTCCCCACAAATATATTGCGCACAAATCGGCGTGGGCTGAGCGCCAGCATATGCGACACGCCCACTAGCAAATGAGCCCAAAATATTTATGACTGACTCGGCTACGCCACAGCAGCATCATCAGCGTCAGCGTCAGCTGAGGTGCCCCAAAGAGCTGCCAGCTTCCCCTGGCCCAGCCGCAGCAGCAGGCACTTCATTTAAAACGCGGCGTATGCGTAATTTTAATAATCCTCCAACGGCTGCCGCCGCTGGCAAATGCAAAGTGAATTTTGTGGCTTGACTCAATTTGAGCTGACAGCTGTGCGGTTGTAAGAGAGCCAAAAGAGATAGAGATAGGGATAGAGAGTGGGAGAGGGATGAAATATATGCATGATTAGTCATATTGACAATGGGATGAAGGCAAAGCCGTAGGCGTAGCAGGCGGAGCCATTGCACAGCCAGCGAGCGCAGCACTTAAGAAAATTGCTTATTAAAAGTACCAAGTTGAATGAAAAATTCTAGGCGCAAAACTTTCGCCAACCTTGTGTGGGCTGTAGGCTCTGGGGCTGTGGGCGTGGCGCTGCCATTGCTTTGTAGTCAATCAATGGCAACATTTTTGCTAAAGCCATCAGCTGCTGCTGCTGCTGCTGCTGCTGCTGCTGCCTGAGCAATATTTTATTGGTTCTCATATTGGGCGTCTCCCTTGACTGTTGACATTTTGGCAGAGCCAAGGCTCTAATTGCCAAAAGCTGCCTTAACGAAGTATTGCCAGAGCTGCCAGCACCTAAAGCCCAGCTAGACTGTTGCCAGTCACAAGCTGAGCACTACTACGCTTGCTTTCACTGAGCAATACCCTTTTGGCAGCCAAGGTTTTCTTAAGCAATATATGTTGTATTGAAGTATTGAAGTCAACTTCTGCAATGCTGTTTGTATCACGTGGGTGTTTCTATTACCAAAGCTGCCTTGGGCCAGGACCCTTCCCTTCTACACTCCTACATTACAGCTATTTTAAGAATTAAGACTGTCAATCTTACCTAAAAATAGCCGCAAGCTAAAAGCCATTTTTGGCTGACATAGAAGGATTTCACTCACTATAGCTGCTCAGCTGCTCAGCGGCGATTTATCTACGTTTTAAAGCAATATTATTTAACGCTCATTTGATATACAAAGTAAATATTTGCCTACAAATATATCAACGGGAATTTCGTGAAATTTGTTGCAGATTTAAATGGAATTGGCTGCGCTTTAATACAACTTTTTGATACCCTTTGGCGCAGCTTTTATGACTACAGGGTACAAAAACAAAGCATGGACTAACCCAGAAAAAATCCACACACACCCACACAGGCACACAAATAAATACGTATATGTATAGAGAGCCACAGACGCATAAATTTTATATGTAGCTTAAATCTCAGCTGAGATAAGGACGCCAGCACACACCCACGCAACCACCCAGCCACACACATGCAAATCCCCAATGTAAACGAGTGCGGCTCGCATAATAAGGCACTGCACAGCCACTAAAAGAACAGCGTTAAGCCAAAAGACAAGCCGGACCCCCAAATAGAGCAAAGCGAACGCATTTCGCAAATTACCTGACAGGCAGGCAGCTGCTATTCAGCGCCCAGCGAGTTGCACATAAACCTGGCCAAAAAAAGGAGAGAGAAAAAAAAACAGAAGCTCAAATTGAATTCTCCAAGCGCTGTCCAATGCCATGTACACACAGTTACCGCAAATAGTTCTGGTACTCAACGCATTTTTGCTTTAACGGAAAACAGCAGCTAAAAGAGATTTACGTGTTGTAGAAGCTGCGGCTTGCATATTCATGCGCCATTGTTTTATTATTCCGCAAGGACAACAACAAGATGATGAAAAAATGCGAGAAGAACTACATAAGTTGCTCAACATTTGCTTCAACAGTTGAAGCGGAAAATTGAAAAACAGCTGCTGGCGCTTGTCCCTTTTTTTCTCTCACTGAGTGGGGAAGGGCGGGAGGGAAGGCTGCATGCGTGCTTGTGTGTGGCCAAAAGAAAACTCACTCGTTCTAAAGTGTAAATCAGCAAATACATGGCCAGGCAAGGACAGACACAAATGGAAAAGAGGGAGGGAAAGAGGCAGAGAGGCAAAGATAGTCTGAACGAGATGGCGGCCAGCAGCAGCAGCAGCAGCAGCAAACAAACACGGAATCTAGGCAAAGTGAAAGCGGAAATTAAAATTGCTCTACAAAGCAGAACGCGATGCAACAAGAGACAAAGGACTGCATTGCATTCGTAATGAAGTAGATAAGGATGTGTACGAGCATTTGGGATCGAGAATTGCGGGCGGCTGCAGCTAGTGGCTGTGGCACATGGTAAGTGGTTTAGATGCATTCACAATGCGTTTTGCACGCCTATTTTGGCCCCTCAGGGCCAATGCACACTATCAAACACAACCAACCGCGCCGCCTGCGCTCAGTTGCACCGAGAACTGTCAGCTTTTGTAGTCGAAGAGCCATTCTCAATTACTTTTCAGCTGCAAATCGTCTTTTTGTTTGTGTGAGAGCGAAAAGGAAGCCGTAAAAAAATGTTAACTACTATGTGGAATTTTTAGAATATTTTGAAACAATATTTTATATATTATTTAGTGATATTTTCTCATATATAAAATTTAAAAAATATTTCCTTATTTCCCCTACTTGGATTCACAGCTTTAGCTAGTTAAAAATCTGCAAAAATCCAGCAATTGGAGGAGAGAGAGAAAAAGGAAGCCGTAAAAAAATGTTAACTACTATGTGGAATTTTTAGAATATTTTGAAACAATATTTTATATATTTTGTAGTGATATTTTCTAATATATAATATTTAAAAAATATTCCCTTATTTCCCTTATTTGGATTCACAGCTTTAGCTAGCTAAAAGTCTACAAAAATCCAGCCACTGCAGCTATTCACGCAATATTAGCTCCTAAAATATTTACATCCAAATCATTTCAAACAATTTCACATCATATTGCTATCGACTAGAAGCTGTTTCGAGACATGCAGCACGCAGTTGCAGCAACACGTGGCAATGTCCAAGTGCAATATGCATGGGCTCTGGGCGCACGTTGCAGCACATGGCTTATACATAAATAACGTGCAACATTAAGGGGTTAGCGTGCAGGCGCTGTGAGTGGCAAGCAGCTAATAAAAGTTTTTCGCTAATGCGCTTTTCACATCTGTTGATGTGGTCGGACGGGCGCGCACACAGCTCAGGCTCGGCGAGTGCACGGGCAAAACGCATTAGCCGACAAACTAAACAGTGGCATAATTACAATCGAACTGGCAGCCAGGCCGGAAGCGAACAACTAGTCAGCGAACGAACTGACTATGCAGCCAGCTGGCAGCTGGCCTTCACAGGGACTCGAAAGGTTCTTAGTGCAGCAACAGCCACAGCAACCGAGAGTGCAACTGCACACAGACTCGCAGCAGCAAACGGCCAAGTGGGTGTGCGAGTGTGTGTCCATTGAGCAATTGTTCGGGCAATAACAAAAGGCTGGAGACCAAATGTCGAACAGTTGCGTTTCATGTGTTCTCCCCCCGGTCGTGTAACAGTCAGCCCCATCGCCCCAACGAAGGCCGTTTGCCACGAGCCCATTGGCAATTATGTGTATATCATAAACAGGCCGTGCTGAGCGCCATTAAAATCATGTTCTGCATTGTGTTCAGATATCAAAAATAAATGGAAACACGCGTGTTGCTTGTAATGCGGGCCATTGCGGAGCGCATGGCTTAGCTAAGTTGGGTAACTGCAGAGCAGCTAGAACTACCTAATCAAGGCTTAGAACTTGTGGCTTTGAGTATGCAGTCTCATCATAATTTTTTTTCATTATTAAAATGTAATTTTTCTCGCTCAAGGACGCTGGCTTAGATGCCATGATAAACTAAAGTCAACATGGAGTCCTAATGCGCGTTTTACTTTTACTGCTTTTCCAAAAAAAAAAAAGTAGAAAAATAATGGGAAAAACTCATCCATCACTCAAACCCCTTTTTGTTTTAGAGACGCGTTTAGTCTTATCTTGGCCACGATTACAGCGTCCATTTCGCACTTTTGGGCGAGTGATAGCGCAGAGGCGAAAGCCCGAAATCGATAAGATGCTTGTTTGGCCGTCTGGCTGGCTGGCTGACAGACTGGCTGACTGCCCTTTTAGTGTTGGCTGCCATGAGCTTAGCTATCCCACTCAATGGCTGGCGATAACGACAATGGGGTAAGACACGACGAGCCACGTCCACGTTGGCCCTTCGCATTGGCCTGCTCGGTTTACATTATCAATCAAGCTGACTGACAATCAACAATCAATGAGGGCGGAGCGGACTCGCAATGCGTACGACGCACTTACCTACTGGACGCACTGAAAGCGATACGATAAAGTTCAAGAACGCAATAGCGCCTAAGGAGCTGGATAGGTCTATGTATACATAGTGCTATATAGATGTGTGTGTGTGTGTGTCATTTGTAACTATTTGCTCGCTTAGGCATGTGGCTTGAACACGATCCTTTGTTTGCCTTAAGCTTGCCCAGAAAGGGTATAAGCGCTGCGAAGTACGTGTCTGGCGCGCATAAGCATATGATATATATAAAATTTTAAATTTTAAAGAAACATAAATAAACATGAGCTGGGAATTAGGAGATGAAAATAATAATAAATTATAATAACTTTAGTGAGAGCTTAAGGGCAGTAGAAGGAAGTAGACAGAAGAGAGTTGTCTGATGAGCCTATGTAGATGGAGAAGGCTTTATGGAAGAAGAACTCTCATCAAGCCTAATCAATTTTTGTTTAGTACTATATCTGATTCATCTTTTATAGGGCATTTTAACAGAGTATGTTTGCTCATAAGTATTTGCCCATTATTTTTTCTAACTTTTATAGCCAGAGGCCGATGCGCATAAGCAATCCAAATTCGTTTGACCTTCAAAACATTTCCGCACACGAGCTATCAGACAAATGCGAAGCTTAAGCGCAACTTTTCAGTACACATACATATATATACACACATATATATATATATGTTTATATATATCTTCATACAGTGACCGCTAAATGTTTACACAAACATGCCATTCATTATTTTTGAAGCGACTTAATGAAGATGTATTATGTGTTATTATTGTGCTTATTTGCGGCAGCACTTGCGCTTATTTAATGAAAATTGGTTGTAGTTTCGCCACGCACACACACACACCCACACACACACTATGGCCTCTGCCTGCTAGTAAAATTGCAATTGCCATACAAAAATTATTATGTTCACTCTGCAGCGAGCAATTTTTCTTGAGCCATGGCTCTCATCACGGTCAATTCGCCAGTTGCCGCGCGCTTGTTATTTTTCAAAAAGCAAAAACATGTCCGGCGGGCGCGTGGGCGCGAGGGCGTGGCTGCTAAAAAGGATAGCCGCGTCTTGCTGTGCGAAAGTGCTTCATTACTTTGCGCAACAGCTCGCGAGAATATAATGAATGGCAATAAACGTGTTTCACATTTTCCTTTGCGCTGGACCGCTCTGCATTTTCCAGCGGTATTTTTCATTTTTCGCCCGAAAAGTGGAGCAGCGCAAAATAAAACACGTTGTATATTAAATTTTGCGCACTTGACACTGGACAGGAGCAGTGCGTATTCATACACGGAACGCGTCTTCATTTCGAGTGCTTTCTTCGTGTTTATTTTTAATGCAAATTAATGCAATCCCTGTTTACCCACCAGCTGCTGTCACATATGGAATGCCTTTTAATTTGCTTCGAATTTTTGATTTTCTTCTCTCTGTTTTCATTATGCGCAGAGCGGATGTTCACAGCTGCTGCTGCTGCTGCAATTGTGGAAAGTGCAAATTATTTGCAGCAGTTCGAGCTGCGCTCCCTTTGACTTTATGGCAACTGCCAAGTTTAATTGAAGGCCACTGCAATCAGCTTTGAGCGAGGGAAAGTACTGCAAAGGCATTTCCGTTGCCTCTTTAGCGGATCTGAAAATTAATGTTGCATACGCTAAGGCGCCGCCAGCTTAAGTTGTCGACTGAGAGAGAAAGAGAGAGAGAGAGAGAGAGAGAGAGTAAAGCTGCTTGCAGACGATTTACCAATAGATTTTAATTTGAAAACGCTTCGAAACTCATTGGTTTAAGCTGATGAGCTGATGTAGTTGGAGACTTAAGTAAATACTTTTATTGAGTATTGAGTTCTGTTTAGTTTTTTTTTGAGCTGATGTTGTAGAAGGAGAATGAGTTCTGTGGAACTGAGAGAAGTTGATAGAGATATATCTATTTATATTTAATTTTTAATTATATTATTATTATTATTAATATTATTATTATTATAATAATAATAATTATTATTATATTATTATTATTATTATTATTATTATTATTATTATTATTATTATATATTATATTCGTAAATTTTTGTTTCTGTTTCTTTTCTTACAAAGATTAGCTGCAAAATATTTTAGACAAAATTTTCTCTAGCGGACAGACGTCTTCATTATCTTTATATCAATAAGAATTTTAAGTTCTATATTGAATTTTATTATATTTACATGATAGCACTTCCTCTACTATGACTTACCGTATTCAAATTAGTTATCTTATCCAACTCAACCGCCGTGCTGCCGCGATGGTGGTGCAAGTGATGCAGGTGGTGTGTCGTCAACATGTTGCTGCACGCAATGGGCCACACATAAGTCTCAATGTGCTCTGGATATTGTGATTTGATTTGAAATTGAACAATCCATCAAGTGCGACGCCGGCGACCGGAAACGGATGTGGTTACGACTTCAGCTCCAGTGGCAGCTACGGCATCGGGACCTGCTGCTGCACAGCTGTTGCCGCGGGGCAGGGCGCACGTGACAGAGGAGCGAACACACACAAATTGCAGCTTGTTGCACTTAGCGTCGCATAATTCAAATCACATAACGTGAATTTTCAGCCAGCTGTGTGGGAGAGAGAGATGGAGAGGGAGAGGGGGGAGCGCGTGAGTGAGATTGAAATCAAATTGAGAGCTTCCAGCACGCGACAGCGGAACGCATTGCCACGCCTCTTAGCTGCCACAGGGCACTTTCACACCGATATCCGTCACGTCACATTGCATGCAGCTGGATTCTTTTGCCGCCAGATTTTTAGCTGCAAATGCGAGGGACTTTTCGGACCGTCAGCTTTCGCATACCGGATGCGACAGTTGCGAACCACTCCGGGCATTTTGGGTGCGGGCGGGGCGCGAACACTTCATTTGCCTTTGAGTGGCACAATTGCCAGTTGGCAGCTTTAACATCACTGCAACGCGGCGAGCCGCTTTCCGGCTTAACTCTGCAACTATGCGTTGCACTGCGGACTTGCGGCCTTGTGGCCAGGCATAAATAAACAAGCAGACAGCACCAAGCGCCGACACTCAGTGAGGCTAAATGAAATTAAAGTCTGCCCCCTGACAGGTACGGCGCTTCGCCGTTGTCTATGTATGTGTATCTACAGTGCAGCAGCCAACTGGCATCTGTCTGACCTTTCGCTAGCCCAGTACCAACAGGCGCGCCTGCATATAACACAATAAAATTACATTAAAAAGACAATAGAGACATGTTAAGTTGAAGCTAGGCGAAGATGGGATACTCTGTTGATAAATGCAGAAATATATATAAAGAAAATTATATAGACTCTAGTAGCAACAGTAAAAGCTTTACTCAAGGTAAAAGTAAGCGAAAGAACTGATCTTTCTGCCTATTATAGCCCCATATTCTTAGCGCAACAATACCTGAGCTCAGCTAAAGACTTTTTTTAACTGAACAAAAAAGTTCAGTTCAAGAACTTATCATCCAATACTCTAATATAAATCTCTTTAAAAAAAATACCTCAAATTCTTCGCAGTTTCCATCAAATTTATCGTAACAATTCCACAGCCTTCCTGCTACTCCTCTTCAATTATGAAACATGCAACTTCCTTCCATACTTTCTAGCCCTCTCAAGTATACCCTTTAAAGCAGTTAAAAAGAAATAACAGTCAGTTGCACACAAATGCAGCTTAAGCAGGCGCAGCAGCAGCAGCCGTGGCAGCAGCCGTGGCAGCGGTTAGAAAGGTGAGTGCAATAAAGTGCGCGGAAATGGCAAAAGTGAGCAAATAATTCATGGAAATAGCTCAGGAAAATTGTTTGCATTTCTAGCGTTTCAGATAGAGAGATTGAAATAACAGTAAACATTTGCACTGGATGCTGCTGTGCACCTTTGATAGCAAAGAACGAAAGACTTCACAGAGCAGAAGCCAAATAAGGCTCTTAATTAATTAGACTAATTTAGCTAAAGCGAATTAAAGCTTAAGCTGATTTCTAGAGAGGAGATTATGTTTAAATTAATATAAAATATTATATAATAATTTATTATTAATTTAAATTAATATAAAATATTATATAATAATTTATTATTTATAACATAATATTTTATATTAATTTAAACATTTAATTTATTATTTATAACATAATATTTTATATTAATTTAAACATATTATATATAACAAGTTAAATTAATTTCCATTGAGCATCGACGGCTGTTTAAGGCTTAAGCGTGCTACGAGGGTTTAAGAGTATTTCTGATAAAAAACTGATAAATTTCTTTAAAAGCCTTCTCAACTCTTGCCGACTTTCTTAAATTGTTTAGCTGCTGCTTTGCTTGTATAAAATTATATTTTATTTATTTAAAGCCGCGTTTAGTATTCAAATGAGCTTTTTAATCAAAACTTTTTAGCAACTGGTAATGTTTTGGTTGACTTTCCCTGAAGATAGCATCCCCGAGCTGATTAACCGGCGAACTACGGCCGATAAGAAAGTTGGTTTAGAATCTCATTTTCAGACAGAAGCATTCACGTTTATTGTCTGTGCGTTGCGTGCCCGGCATGGAAATGAAAGTGGAAATGGAAATGAAAATGAAAATGTGCCTCATTAAGTCGCGTCGCGTTGGAAAATATGCCGCGAAAGGATTAAGCGGCGCCTGTAAAGTGGTGCGACGGCCATTAAAGCATCTCCCGCGCTCGCTGCGATATAATTAAAAATTTAAATGCATCGCTCTTAGCAGCTATGAAATATTAATGCGGACAACATGAAGCTCTTTAATCACCTGCAGTTTGCATGCGCCGTCTGCCATTCATTTGCCATAATTTCATTTGCTTTCTGCAGTTTAAGTGGCGCATTTAAAATAATTTGCTGCGAGCCCTGCCAAAACAAATTTTCTGTGAGTTGTCGGCGGGAACAGCCAAAGTCAAGTGCAAGCCTGGCGGGCATATGTGGAGCTCCACGAAAAAAAGGCTTGTTAAGCTGAAGCCTGTTTCCGCCCAGCGCCTGAATCGGAGGCAGTTGAAACTGGCATGCGAGCAGCTCATTAGCTTCATTACAAATTAAGTACAATTCAGACAGTCAACCGTGAGATATACCCTTAAGTATGCATATAACAAACAACATACAACAACGAACACACAACAGACAAACTACATACATTGGCAAGAGCAGCGTTCAAGGACAGGCAGACAGTAACAGTCGCTCTGACACACTTGGCATAATTTATATTAACTATTCATGCTCTCAATGTGCGCACTCGTTAGCACGCACTCAATCGCAGTGTCGTGTGAATAATTCGGGCGAAGTTGTGATTAGCTCAAACATTTGCCAACTGAAGCGCTCATTTTTTATGCGACAGCCAACAACAATAAATTAGCACTTCATAAAAAAATGTCTTGTGGTTGGGCGGAGGGCGAAAACTCTTACATGACTTTTGAGCAGAGAGATGTAATTGAATTGTCAATCGAAAGGGTAAGATTGGATGGGAGAGTTGAAAAGGAAACAGTCTTATACATACATATGTATAAAGATGTATGGAGAAGACATGCCTTTGGGCAGCTCTGAAGTGAGATGAAAACAACTTGGCCTAAAACCCATTTCTATATAATTTATATATAGACAAAACTTTCTCATACATAATAGATCTTTCTCTCTTAATATTCAACCATTAAACATTTAGTTTACTCACTCAACACCTCATGCTTAGTTCAGTAATCGTCGGGTTGCATGCGGTAAGCAGCGCAGCAATTATGTTTTTCCATTATCAACTTCAGTGCATAGTTCAGCGAGCTCACAAGAAATGCTTTCATGGAAAGTAAAGAAACACCTTTAGCTAGCTCAGGCTTAAAGCTGTCTAAGAAAAGTTGCTCGACTGACACTTGAGACGCACTAAGAGCAAGGCGATTAACGTTTTTTATTTTCTTTCTTTGCTGTAAGGCTACACGCAGCAGAGTATGGAACGAGAATCAAAGGCGAGAGCAACTGGACAAAGAGCGACAATGGGCAGGCGAACATAAAAGAGCAGAGAGCGCATGGAAACGGCAAACGGCGGTCTGAGGGTTTGGTCTAATGCCAATGCCAACACCGGATGCGGATGTGTGACACATGGCCCAGTCACAGACACGCACACGCACACACACACAGACACTCGCTCGCATGGAATGTCGTTTCATTGTCGTTTGCGTTAAGTAGGCGACTTTATTAAGCCGAGGACACTGTAGCCAAAAAGTGTGCAACAACGAAACAAAACAAAAAACAAAAAGGGGGCAAACAATTTCAAAATTTATGCACACACAAGCCGGAGGCCAATTGGACCAAGATGGCGGGGCACTACGGTTACACCTTGGCTGGCTGGCGCAGCTGGGCACGTGTTAGGTGTTGCGGCCTTGTGGCAACTGCGCCGCAACTTGAGGTGGGGCAGCTCGCTGGCCCGCAATTTGTTGCTTTTTGATATTTATTTTGACGGTGGCGGCGCTTGTGAAATAAAAAGCGTCTCATAAATCAGACGCCCTGCAACGCATGACGTGCTCCGTGCGCGCTCCCAGTGCAACAATAGCCGCAGCGGAAACGGAACTGAGCTCCCGGCCCTAAACAGCAAAACAAACTGGCGCTAAAGATGGCAGCCAGGTGCTGAGCGCGAGTCTTAAACTTGTTATTTATGACAGCGCTCAAGAGCTGCTGCATCTGCTAACGGCATCTGAATTATATTTAAACATTACACTAAACGGCTTTAAGTGTCAATAATCGAGCTGGAGGGGGGACCATTTGAGGGAGCTTGTGGGAAATAACTGTAAAGTGAGGCGATCAGACAGAACACCTTATTCTGATATATGAGTATCAAATGAATCGCGGCTCGATTTAGTATTTGAGCTGTTTCTGAAATTCCCAGAATTTAAAGAAATAAATATAATTCTAATCAAATAAATTAAAATTTAAGTGACATATTAAAAACAAAATTAATTCAAATAAATTTCCATTTAATTTAAATTAATTAAATCAATTTTCATTGAATTTTATACATTTTAACATAATTTAAATTAATTCAACAAATTTTTTACCTAATTTAAATCAACTAAATAAATTTGAATTTAATTTAAATTGAAATAATTTAATTTAATTTATAATTGGAATAAAGTTCTGATCAATTTAATTATTGAAATAAATTTATATTTAACATAAATTTGTTAAAAAAATAAAATTAATATATTTCAATTTAATTTGAATTATATAAATAAATATTATTTTAAATTAATTTTATATAATTTATTTTTATTATTAAATTATTTTTTTAAAAATGGTTTTATGTTTATATTTCGAACTCTGCTGCACACCTTTTATACCTGAGCCCTTCTTCTAAGCCTATATTATTTTATTTGCCGCATATATTTTGGGCTCTGATGGAAGCTTTTTGTGGTCTGCTCAATGCCACCTGCTATGCAGCACCTTTACATCTGGGCCACTCAGGCCGCACTTGACTTTTTCCTTATAAGCCCTGAGCGTATGTGTGTGTGTGTTTGTGATTGTTGGGCATTTCTCAACGTAGGCTTAAAGTGTCATAAAAATGCCAAGGCATATGTGTAATGGTTGCACCACTTACCCACTCACTCACTTATTCACTCAGCCACACACACAGTCCGAACATCAGCTCGTACACGCAACCATTTACACACATGACCAGGCAACGGAGTTTAGTTGTTGTTGTTGTTAAAGGACTTTTGCTTTAAACGGTAAAAAATGTGTGTTTTTTCTTGGGAGGCAGCACAAAAAATGCTGCCCATGACCAAGGGGCGTATTGTGTGTTAGCAAGGCATATTTTTTCAGTACCTTGGGCACCTTCTTTACGCTCTCCCACACACAGACACCTACAGAGAGGAGTCTAGTGTTGGGTTTCTGTGGAATGGAAAGCGCTCGTAATCATAATCCAAAAACGACACATTGGGGCGCATTTAAACTGATTTCATTAAGAACCTGTGGGCTGCCATGTGTTTCTCTCTGTTCTCTCTGTGCGCGCGTGCTTCAGTTGCCATTCGTAATACAACGACAGCATAAGCTGAAGAGGAAATTCGTAGGGCGTATGTCTTGACACGCACGGATCAAAGCCACAAAGTGTAGCAAGGCAAAATTATAATGAATTTGTCGTGCATATATTTCAAATGCGTGTACACACACACATACACAGTGGTCGAAAGAGGAAGGCGCACTCAGCTTTTGATTTGGCTTGCTTTACCCGATGGAACTCTACAGATAAGCATTTAAGTGACTTTGGCCCGAACACGGCCCTTGGCAGTGCCCCGGCAAGCGCCAATCGCAACGCAATCATGAACACGAAATAAATACAAAATGTTATTGTTTTTATAATACCCTGTAGCCGGGTGATGTGATAGAAGTGTGTGAACGAGAGAAGGATAATAAGGATAACTGCTTTACAGGATATTCATCTGTTGTGTAACTCAACTCAACTATCAGCTAATTGATATTAGGGCCAATTATAGATAGCTTTATGCAGTCATAGCCAATAGCTGATTAGGCCTGGCTGCAGGGTATTCAACTGTCGATTATTTCACTCACTTACTGTGATTATTTTGATGGCTACTATTGTCGTTGTTGTTGTCGTTGTTGTTGCTGTTCGATGTATCGACAAATAAATTGAATTAAAGTGAAATCAGTTGCCCTTGGCTGCAATAAATTAATGAAAATGCGACAGGCGACACAATAAAGCGACAAAACTGAGCGAAAGCCACAGAATATAATCAAAGAAATCAGCATAAATCAATGAACGGGGACTATATAAGAAGTTCTCTCCGCTGACTGCTGCCGATTTGTAAATGGAAATTGAGGCCATTATGCAACCAGTTGCCCAGCAGTCATTAAAAGCAGCTTTAGTGGCTTAAGAGCTTGTGATCTAAACTTATATTTAATTAAAGTCAAGTGTTGCGCTCTCCGCCGGGCCCGGAGTGTCTGTCGGCTGGCTGAAAAGAAACTTATTTATTTTGGTCATTCACAAACAAATTTGCAACTTGTTCAGTTCTCGGATTTACTTAGAATTAGAGCATGTCAAGGGAAACTTCTGCGATATATATGGCCAAAGGGTTTGCCGTCCTTGGCTAGTTACAAACTCATGAAATGCTAAATGTGTGCCACACACACACACACACACACACACACACAATGGGGGTAAAGTTTCAAAGCAAAGCTTAAGTCCCATTACGTATACGTACATTTTTCAGTCGAAAACTTCTATTTAATTAGTTGCCAAGTTGAGCTTTAAATAGAGTTTGAGAAAGTGATGGAGACTTATGCAACTCATAAGCTAAGAGACTTTGCATATTGAATGGAATATTGAAAGCAAGACTTATATTCCCTGTGTAAGAAATTTCATTGCTATTAAAAGTTTTCTTTTATATGCTTGGGAATTATAAAAATATATTTCCGTTATTAAAAAAGTTAGTTAAAATAAAATAATAAAAAAAACTATCAAGCGAAAAGAGTTGGCCAATTCACACAGCCAAGTGCATGAAGCGTGTTTTATGACACCTGCCAAATATGTTTGCTTATTCCACGCATAACATAAAACGAGCCATTAACCTGACAAGCTCAGCTTAGCTCTCGAAGTAGGCCTTAGCAGCGCCTCTTTGCTGCAGTGAATCAGCGCTTTATTAGGCTTTTAATGCATTGCCATAACTTTAAGCTTAGGTGAGCTGCTTGCAAATCGCCGAACGTATTTGAAATCATGCACAAATCTGTTTTTATGGGCTCCTTGGGGCGAATCGAGAGCGCAGCAGCTCGCAGGCCACCTGTCATAAAGTCAAATTCTGGCAATTTATTTATGGCGCCCGTGCAACGGCTTCATCGGCCCCAATAAGCGCAATCAAATGAAGACAAATACAAATTTAATGGGCCACGGGGGCCGCAATGCATAAGCCGTGGCTTATAAACAACTCGGCTGTGTTTGCCAAATTATTAAATTGAATTTCATTTCGGAATGTCGCCATTCGAAAGCGACAATTCGCGGAGAGAAGCGCTGAAATAATCGCATTACTTCCGCCAAGTGGCAAAATATTGTGGATATTCACCGCGACTACATGTGAGCGCTGGCCGCAACTGTGTGTCGCCGGCTTGTTTGCATTTACATTTCATTAAAACACACGAACAGGTAAACAAGCCGCAGCCCAAGCCAGGGGCCACAGGCCAGAGCCACTCACTCAGCAAGGATGATGACTGCCTGCTAGTAGCTGATGGGAAGGACGACAACGACAAGTGGCAAATGGCGAGGGAAAGCTAAGGTGGGAAGCTTTTTACATGCTTGTGAGGGGCGAGAATTTTGATTTTGTTGCAAGGCATGCCACATGCTAAAGTAAAGCAAACAAAGTGGAATAGTTGTCAATTACTTTAAAGTAATGGTGGAGAATTTAAGACAACTTAAGATTTCCTTATATTTAATTATTATTATTATTATTATTATTATTATTATTATTATTAATATTATTATTATTATTGTTATTATTATTATTGTTATTATTATTATGATTATTATTATTATTATTATTATTATTATTATTATTATTATTATTATTATTATTATTATTATTATTATTATTATTATTATTATTATTATTAATATTATTATTATTATTATTATTTACCTCGTATAATACATAATCCTAGCTTGAGTTGCCCACCAAATTCTTAAACTTAATTAAACTAGCTAACTAGAATCTTCAGCATCTCTCTGTTTTCTACCTTATAATTGCTTTCTCAGCTTCTTCATTTTTTATTAAAATTATTATACAATTAACAACTTTTTAAAGTCGAAGATTCTTGGGCTCTATCATGCTGCCTGACCCTGCAACAATATAATATAATATTTATTCTACTTTTACTCTGAAAACTTTCTCTCTCTCTACTCTAAAAACTTGTATTCTTCATATATAATTGTCTTTAATAGCATTACCTATTAGTAAATCTACTTTCACAATTTTCTCTCTTTTTAAAACATTTCTAAATACTCGAACCAACAAATTGCTTCACCAATCAAACACAAACTTTTTAATAACAAAAATAAATAGCAATTATTTCAGAAAAAATTGAACATAAAAAAGCAATTTAAATGCTTTATAGCTGAAACGCGATACAGGTTAACGCTATGAATACATATGTTGCAACAGGATCAGATTGCCCAAGCAATTACGTGGTAGAGAGGCAGATATATACATATATATATACACATATGATTTATGGCTATCATTATAATAGCTTTTAGATGCCATTAATATTATCTAAATATATTTCTATTGCTTGAAGAGTGTATCTTAACTGAAAGAGCTTCAAGAGAAGGGGACTAGTCAGATCACAATCAAAGGCCTTCCCCATCTTTCACTCTTCCACACATATACAAAACTATATATGCATTTCCTCATTTACAGGGTATTCCCTCAGTCGCCCACACTCAATAACTTAATAATTTCCTAATATGTTTTGCTTTTTATTTGACTGCAACTGCATGTGTGTGTATTTCAAGGCAGTTCTTTATGGCCTGGCCAGAGTGTATAAACGTGACTGGCCCGCGGCGGCGGAGGCAGCGTCGGCGTACGGATTGCGCATACGCCGCGCGTCTAGCGGCTGAATGAAGTGAATGCCTCAATTAGTTTATGTTACGCCCGAATAAACACACGTTAAAAGTGCGTGTAAACAGAGCGGCGAAATAATAACGCCTTGTACGATGGGCAAACAATAAAAGCACTGACCAAATTAGGCAACCAGCCCCAGCCACGCCCATGGCCCAGCCACCCACCGCAAAGCAAACAGAACTGTCACTTGTCACTGGTGCCTGTGGGGCACGAGGCTTAGACAAAGGTAAGTGCGGCACGGACAGGGGGCAGGTGCAGCCAGAGCTGCGCCCCGGGCCGCTGGTCAGATAATTTCCTTTGTTCTGTATGGCAAATGTTTTTTCTTTTTTTTTATATTTCTCCTTTATATTTTTTATTCCACTGGAGGTTCTTGTCAGCTATTTTTCCGCTTATTTTATCACGTTTTGTTGCCTGTTTATACACATTTTTTGTGCTCCTTTGTGCTCACTTGTGAGTGTGTCGCAACTCGGGCTCAGACAGGTAGCGGCAATATGCAAATCAAACAAAGAGCCCAGCGCGGGACAGGAAGCGACGCTGACAGCATGGAAGCTGAGGAACGCGAGTGCCCATCATCAATATGGATTTCACGTGCCCCCCAGCTGGCTGAGAGTGGCGGGCGAGGCCCTAAAAAGACGTTGATCTAATGCAATCACCTCAAATTGTGACATTGCCAAGCGGCGTTTTGTCTCATGTCATTTAATATATCACTTGATTCCCTTATATTTATTTTTTATGAATATTTAAAGTCGCTTTATATTTAAGGAAATTCGATACAAACTTTTTTGTGTGGCGTGGACTTTTTTTTAATTATGAATTATTAAAAAAATATTATTTTATTTATATTTACTCTTCAGTTTATGTTTATTTATTTTTTAAGATTTTTATTTACTCACTTTCCTGTATAAACAAATAGAATATTCTGTATATATTCATAAATAAATATAACTGAATATTTATTTATGTATTTAAAAAAGTTTTTAAAATATTTTTGCTCAACTCAATTTTCATAAGTTTTACGCACGTTTTCTTCTGTTCAGGTCTGTAAATAATTTGTATTTATTCGTCTATATTTTTGATTTATAAACAAACTTTGATACAGTGAAAATATACTTCAAAGCTGTCAAATTTGCTTTGTATGGGTTTTTATTGTTTTATTTATTCGATTCACCGAAATCTTTGGCTGATTGAGGTTTTCTGTATAACGAGCAATAAATTCTATTCTATTTTCGCATTTCATTTATTTATTTTCATGGTTCGTTGCTGTTGTTGTTGTTGTAAACAAATAGGTAAATTGGCTGTCATAATAAAGCTGATTAGATCGTTTGTGGCTCAGTGCGGCAACTAACCATTTTATTTGCTTAGCGCCGAATGTTGGAAACAATCGCGTATACGCCTGGAGTGCCTCGTGCTTTCGACTCGTTGTCGCTGAACCATGCGCGTCGCGTGTGCTCTCGACTCAACGTCCGCGTTTCGACTGACTGCGAAGCAGCAGGCAGGCAGGCAGGCAGGCAGGCAGGCGGCCAGCTGCCAGCTGCCAGAGGCTGCGCCGAGTGATGTTAGCCGAGTTAACAGTCGGCTAACAGACGGCTAACAGCAACAGCTGAGCTGGCAATTCATTCATAATTATTTTGAGTGAGTTTCGGTACTTGGGGGCGCAATCTGCCGCTGCGAATCAATTTACTTAAGCAATAATGTGCCGCCGGGGAGCAACTGGGCAGCGCGTGTCCTGGACGCAGACAATTCGAGGCATGCCTATGGCCATGCATAAGCCTATATATATAAATGTGCAGATATATATGCAAAGCAGCAGCAGCAGCCCATAACCCGTAGTGAAAGTAAGCGTTGACCTTTTTTGGCAGAAATAAAAAATAACATGCAAAGAAATAAATGCGCGTGAAATGTCAAAATCAGAGTGTGGCATAGGAGCGGAGGCGAGCCAAAGAAAATAAATATGTATAATAAGAAAACATAGAGGAGAAAGATGACAGCGCATAAACAGAAAACAAGCAAATGCCAATGCCAATGCCAAGGCAATCAGGAAAATTTGCTTCAGCAAATGGCAATGGCAAATAGGAGAGCGCAAAGTACAAGAAAGTCAAGTGTTTGCACGAGTTCCTGCTGCTGATGATGATGATGATGAGGATGTTGATGCTGTAACACACACACACACACACACATACACACACACGCCTTTGTGGCTGCCCAAAACTAACCGCAACGACGTAAGCACTTTGATATTCCTGTGGGTCGCCTCGCAGCCATCGCCCAAGGCATTTAAAATTGCAGCACAGCTCATGCAACAAAATGTTGCATCTGGTAATTGCTCCGCCCTTGCCTGGCTTTATCATGTGGCCACAGTTTTCTCTTCTTCTTCTTCTTCCTTTTTTTTTGCATACCCATAAAAGTTATAACCCAAAGCTGGATTTATTGTACTCAGAGCTTAGACAAACAATTTCCAAATTAGACCACAGCCAGGGCGCACGCACGGCTCCAGCTGTTGTGGCAGCTCACACCACGTCATCTGTTGACTGTCGCCAGTCTGTCTGGCAGCCGCCCGCTGTGCACTGCAGGCGGCCCGGGCTGGGGCTGACTTTGAATGTGTGTTGTGTGTGGGTTTGTTAA
This sequence comes from Drosophila peninsularis, assembly GCA_035047485.1. Classification (NCBI taxonomy): domain Eukaryota; kingdom Metazoa; phylum Arthropoda; class Insecta; order Diptera; family Drosophilidae; genus Drosophila; species Drosophila peninsularis. Next base: position 5,145,672 of record JAWNPN010000014.1, read on the forward strand.
ACTAAATTGAGCTCCCCTTCCCTCCCGCCCTCGCCCCCCTTATCTGTCGAATGCAACTTTTTGCTTTAGCATGTCAAATTGTCGCCTCAATGCTCAGATAGTGTGTGAGAGCACACGGCACACAGCAGCAGCAACAATAAGACAAAAAGCCGCAGACAATAGGGAAAAGAAGACAAAAGCTTTGGCTATGCCGAAAGTTAAAGTTGCGTTGGCTTTATAAGCGGCTATTGATTTATTTCTTGGCAATTAATTAATGCAGCTCGTATTAGGCCAAGTTCAAGCTTCAGTTTTTTTTTTTAAGTTTTCTGCTTCAGCTGACTCCCGTTTTGCATATGCATTGAAAACGCTCGCAATTAATCATGAGCTGCCTTTATACTTTTCCTTTCACAGTCGTATTGAGTGAGAGCTATATACACGATTTATTCAGATCCATTAATGAGCTGTGGGCGGCATTTTCCCACGCAGCAGTTCAGTCTTTCTTCAACCTGGCCAAGCGGAATTCCATTGATGCTTCTTACACACACGAGCACGCCCCGCTGACTTTTATGAAACTAACCACTTAATCACCATATCATATCGCTGCCATAAAAGCCCGATGCCAACAACAACTTCATCAATATTTATACGTCTGTGTGTGTGTGTGTTAGTGCACACACGAGATTTAAGCATTTCTTCCGCAGTCTGGCCGAGGCAGCTGCGCTGCTGTCTGAATACTATTGACTCGCTGATTATTTTTATTTGGTTCTCGCAAACGTTTCGATTGAGATATAAAACTATGCCACTGCCCTGCCTGCGGGGTAAACATAAACATTTATATACGATTAAGTGTGCTGTTTATTTTGATGTTTGGTTTAGTGCTTCCGTTCCTGCAGCTTCAACGGATTCTCTATGCCTACGTCTGTGCCGGGCTGCGCCGTGCTCGCTCAGATATTGCGTATACGCCGCATTAAATGGCCCAGAATGAGATAGACAAACAGAGATGAGAGTTTGGCAAGCAGCAAAGCAAAGCAAAGCAACAACAACAACAGCAAAAAGAGGAGAAAGACAAAACAGAAAGAAAACAAACTCTGGGCAGATTAATGTCGAAGTGCTTAGAGTGCCCTTCATACCGAAATTGAATTCAAACGTTCTGCGGCGACACGGTAAATCAATAAAAAACTAATCAAAAAATCAAAAGCAAACATTCGGAATTTGTTGAACACCAAATTGAGTGTCAGCAGATTATCTATCTATATATGAGTGTGGGCGTGCGTGCCTGTGTCAGAGTGTGTGTGTGGGTGCCTCTACAGAAGTTGAATGAAGTTCATAAAAAGAGGAAAAACAAAAACATTTCACAAAAAGCCAAATTAACGCTTAGCTCCAACCAAATTTCACTTCATTTCAAATGCAAACCAATTAAATTAAAAGCATAATATGCCAATGTTGTCTGCCACTCATAGATACCCTGTTAACAGTTGGCAAATTGATGGGTAGGCTGGGTGGCATGAAGTTTTGCCCAGTAGTTGAAGAGTTCAGCAATTTATATAATTAATTACTATAAACTGTTATTATTATTATTTTTTTTTTATATTTATTTCAAGTTCGAATCCTCTCGCTTCAACTCATATAATTGCCATCTTCTATATTATCTATAAATTCCAGGGTATCTAAAGCTAGAAGACTCTCTCTTCGGATGCTTACTTTTAAATTGTATTTTATTTTAACCACCCGCAACGACATTTTCGGTCATTTTACAATTTCAATTTATGCAAATGCAACAGCCGCGCACTCCTCCCCAGAGATAGAGAGAGAGGGGGAGACTGAGGAAGAGACATACTGAAGCCACAGGCTTTAATGCTCATTAGGATGTTGCCGAAAACCCACTGAGCATAGCCAAGGGTCGCATTTCCAGTGGGGCTGAAGAGCTAACCAGCGTCGCCTGCATATTTACAATTGCTTGTGTTTGAGAGAGAAAAAAACCACACAGTGCTCCAAAATAACATTTTTATCAAGAGTTTGTGTCGAGTGCGCCAAAGCCAAAGCCAAAGCCAAAGCCAGTTGCCATTTAAAATGCAAAATGTCTGGTCTTGGCGCTTTAAGCCAGCCGAAATGCATGCAATTAATTTGAACTTACGACTCAGCGGAAGCGGCATCAACACTAACAACGGCTGTTGCATTGCTGGCATTGCTGGGCTTGCTTGGGTCTTACGATATTTTAATGACGATGCTACCAATGGATGCGGACTTAGGAGCAGAAAACCCTCATTTATAACAGCCGAACAATTGCAGGCGGTTTTATTTTAAATTTGTTAAAGTGAAATTTAAGAGGAAAACGCAGATCATGTTGCATTGAATTGGAAGCAGAGCTGGGGGAAGTTGGTCTTAGCTGACCAAGTAAGAGGCATAGGAATAGTAATATTTATTAAATAAGAACAGTTTGATGTACGGCATTATTTTTAGTACTATTTTTAAGTTAGATCAATGCCATTATGTATGAAATAACATATTTTATACATAGGCTAATCGACAATGCTCGTAGCAGCTCTACTTGATTCTAAGGGCCATTCGATTCAACATGTTCGATGATCAATTCTCGCTCAAATGTTGTCTGCAATACCTGTTGGTGCAACAACTGAGTATTGGTGTCTTCAGTTCATACCAATCTTCGTCTGGGCATTGCTTTGAGATCCAGTGCAGACTCAGGCTCAACTGCAACTTCAACAGTGCCTGTGCTATGAAGCTATTCTGACAAACGCCTCACGTTGCGTATGAGCTACTAACCCAGAATTAGAATGTTTGAGGCGAAACAATATATATCAATCATAATGCAAATCTGGCTGAATAATATATAGCTTAATATTAGGGTAAATTGCACCTGCTTTTATTAGTTATCACTTCTTAGAGCTCAGTTTATTTTCTTATTGCCTTCAACTAATATTATTTCTAGAGATCTTCAATAGCAGCATGATCTTGATCAAAGTTTCAATGCTAATACCAATTCCCTTAAAAATAGTAAAGTTTCTTTAAACCAACCAAAAGGAAAATAAAATATTTATATGTTTTGGTATAATTATTTTTATATTTATTTCAAATTTTCTTAAAGTATTTTTTTTTCTTCTTATATTTATTTTAATTTTTTTTTTTTTGCTTATTTTCAAAATTGTTATTTCATTTTTATATATATTTCTAATTTTTTAAAAACTCATTTTGTAATTTTTTTAAACTATTTTTTTTATTTATTTCTAATTTTTGCAAATATTTATTTTGATTTTTATATTATTTTTAATTTTTTTCACGTTTTTTGAAATTTTTTCTTAGCTTAGTTCGCTAAACTTAAAACTTATGAAATATAAAATGTGCTTGAAAATGAGACTGCAACTTGTGGAACTATGTTCAACTGAATCTTAACATAAGCAGCTCCAATCAACTGTTAATGCATTTCGTCGCCTGAGTTGGAGGCGACTGCAGCTTGGCGCTGGCCCATGCGACACTGCAGATTGCGGTTGATGTTGTCGACCATGTCGAAGGCTTCGATGATCAGTTCGGCTTCGTTCTGTGACTTTTCGGTCATGTGCTCGAGGTTGCGTCGCAGCTCCTTGTGCTCTCCGGTGGCGTCGCGCTGCTCGGCACGCTGGAACAGCGTGTTGCTGGCTTTGGCAAAGAGAGCGGCGGTGCCGCTGCCGTTCTGCAGCTGGCGGTCGAGCTCGTGCGGCAGCGGGAACTCCATTTCCAAGGCAAAGCGACGCAGCTGCTCGAACTTCTGCTTCATCTGCATCTCACTCTGGCTGTAGCTGATGACCACGGCTTGCAGCACCACCTCGTTGCCGGGCTTCTGCAGGTAGGCGATGACGTCCTTGAAGTGGTTCTCCTGCCGCCACACTGTTTGCTTGTAGGAGATCACCTGGTAAACAACCATTTCCGGCTCGGGGCTGTACTGCACCAGGAGCCAAGTGTCATCGTCCATGGGCTCCTGGGACGCATCCAAGTGCTCATCGAAGGCGTGGTCGAAGCAGCGTGCCTTCAGGTGCAGCAGCACCTTCTCCATATTGCTGCGCTGCTCGTAGGCGTACAGGACGTGGCCAATGCAGCCCGGACCCAGCTTGACCAGCGGCGTGCCGCCCAGCTCTGGCTTGGTGCTGAGCCAGACAACGCGGCTGGCCGATATCATCTTTTGCACCAGTCGCTCCCCAGCCACATCCTCCTCGGAGTATTGCACCAGCAGCTGACGTACATCGTCCTCATCGTCGCTCTGATCCTTGCTCATGGACACGAGGGCGGCGTCGACCAGTTTGCGCTCATCAGCGGCCAGGACGAGCTTCGCCTCCAGCTTGACCCCGTTGACGCGGAACTCCACAATGCGCGTCATATACTTATCGGAGACGTCTGTCTCCAGCAGCTCCATGCTGTGCAGCGCGCAGTAGCGCTTCTTGCCATTCGGCTCGCCGTTGTCCATAGAGCCGGCGTCCACCTCGGCCAGGAACCACGAGAGGCGCGTTGCTGCCGCAGCGCCAGCATTGCCAGCCGCGCCACAAGTGGCGGAGTCATCCAAGCCGCTATCGTTGCTAATGTTGCTCATGATTATTTGTTGAGTTTCTGTTTGAATGTAGTGAATTTCGGAAATTGTTAGTTTCGAAACGTTCTGTTCCTTTGTTCTTGACAGACTGATGCTTGCTGCTCGTGTGCACAGGGTTTTAAAGGAGCTCTGAGTTGATTTTTTTTTTTGGCAGGTAGCCAAGTTATCAACCTTTTACGACTCGAAAATTGCGCGGATTAACCCATTTGCTGATTTCTCGCGCAGCTGCCTGGCTTAGCGGCCATAAAGGATTTTGCCACCAAAAATTTGCGGGCTTCAGACTCTCTTGAACTGTTCCTAATTTACCTGCACTAAAAAGGTCAGGCATATGGCTCAAGTGCGTGCACTTATTGTTTATGGCGTTAGATGCCGCCATTCGAATTTTTAGCTCAACAGATGTCATTATAAATCCGCTTCGGCTGTACTCTTCAGAAAGCGAGAGTAGAGGCTGTGTAAATCTTTGACTGCTAATCTAGAAAACTATCTAAGAATCAGTTTTAAGATATATATGTAGTTTTAAGCATATGAATATATTATGTACTTAATATGTTCTTCAAAAGAATTAAGATCTCAGCAAATATAGCTAGAGGCAATACTATCAAACATATACTAAATATATATATTTATTAAATATATATATTTATTAAATATATATATTTATTATATTAATTTATATATTTATTGCAACCTATTGTCCGTTCACATGTCCGCAGGAACGCAAGCCATGATGTTGCTATTGACGCTGGAGACATATGAATTCATGGGCATCTGAACTTAGAGACAGACGCGCCCTATAGCTGTATTAAATTATGAAATGGTATATATATTAGAAAAATAATGCTATCATTTATGGCGCTAAAAACTTGAAATTTGGCAAATTTCTCTTGTACGCAACATCATACCAAAATATATACATAGAAATATAATTAGACCATAAATATATGTACATACATAGATGTATCTGTGTATATATTTAAGCCTATTGGAGTCATGGCCAATCTGAAAATACTATATTCTCCAAAGTTTTTTTAAAGTATTAAAATTTCACAATATTACTGCAATTGCCTTAGCAAAAATGATTCAACTACCTTGAGGCCGTAGACGAATTTTATAAAGTCAGCTTATCACTAATCAAATTTTTCCTTTATAAAAAAAAATAACAATATGCTCATACCCTATATAAAAATCAATTTATTTTTCAGTCAATAAGTTTCAATAATTATTTTTATTTATTTATTTTTATTTTTTATTTACTTTAATTTATTTAAAATTTTTTTATTAGTAAATTTACTTATAGTTAGTTATAGTTTTGCAATAGGAATCAGTCGTCCTCGTTACATTTTAAAATTCATCATAGGATATACACTTTATTAAAATTTATTTCTAAATATCATATTGGACACATATCGATAGCTGGATCGATCAATTTATAGCAATGTTAATTTTTACAGTTTTAAAACCTACAAGTTGTCAATTATGTTTAAGCTGCTCAACCCAAGTTCTTGTGAATCATCTGTCGTGAGAAGAGCCGTCTATTGCGATCATAATCGAATAGTCTATCGGGTGATATGCCGAGCACGTTGGTGATAAACTCTTGAGTTCTGAGATCCAAAATATTAAGTGAATCGCTAGAATTTCCAGCTTTAGGTCTATCCCTCGAGTCCGTATGCGGCTTAAGTTCAAATGGTATGCCGAATGAGCGGCCAGTTTGATTGATAGTGTTACGCACGTCGACTACGCAATAGGTGAGAATCTCGTCGAACAAACCCGTGTCGGCGGCTTCGTGCATGGCCGCGTTACTGACCAGCAGACAGCCGAGCACTTGGTTCGTCTCCTTCACCTGCACGCTCACGTGGTAGACATTGTCAGCACGGAGGAGGACAGCAAGCAGAATATCATCGAACTTTCGCACTCCAATCAACTTTTTCAACTCACAAGAGAGACCTGTGAACACGGGCTCCTCTCGATCCGAGCAACCTCGACCAGCTCTGGCAGACGGACGAGGCAAATGAATTGGGGGCTCAGTAGCTTCAGTAGAGCAGCACTTCTTGGTCTTTTGCGGAGTCTTTAAAGGCTTGATAAGAAAGGAGCACCCTTGATGGTGCCGCTTGCACTCTGTGAACATCCTAGGATCAAGCGTTCTCTGGGCAGTATTGATATTTGATATTTCGACCCTTGGACAGTCAGCACCAGGCTTGACCGGCTCTCGTAAGCTATTCCTTATAGAGTCAATTGTGCGCAAATGGCAGGCAGGAATAGGCAGGCTCTCATCGTGCCCCGACTTGGGTATCCTATAAACTTTCCAATCATCTTCGGACTGGCCTGCAGCGCCGTCTCTATATAGCACAATCAAGTCCCTTGATTTATTAATTTCGGGCTGTTCATTTTCCTTGCATCTCAGACTTTTGATATTGCAGTGGAGCTCCTTCACTCCCTCCTGAAGCTGGTCAACCTGAAGTTGTATTTTGCCTAGTTGGCTGTCCAGCTTCGGTATGGACTCGCAGCTGAAGAATGTGTCCACCTCCTTTGTCTCCCTAATTGGTTCCGTCTTCTGAGCGACAATCTTTTTCGGCTCTTCTGGGACGACAACTTCATCTGCTGGCTCGGGGTGCACAACTATTGTCGGATGAGCTTTTAAATGTATGGAATGATTTAATTCCTTCTCCCTCAAACTAGTCTCCCTCGGCTTTTCCTCGCGGACTACTTCTTTTTTTGGCTCAGACTTCACAACTATTGTCGGAGATTTGAAGTGCATATTCATGGGAGTCCAACTGCCTTTGGCCTCTGTTATATTCTGTGCACTAACGTCTAAGAGGTTTCGATCCTGGAATCGAATAGCCTTACCCTCTAGTGGCTTGGAGCTTGTCGGCGTGGCCTTAGTGGTGTCGCGCTGTGTATTGTACTGAATGATGTTCTTCACACCGGCCCCAAAGCGTTGATGAGGTCGAATAGGGTTCGCTGCACTGTCGGCTTGCTTAGCTGGTGGCTCGGCCAGCGCAGATGTGTAGTAATATTCAGAGAGAGGCTCCGTTATTTGATCGTCTTCATACGGAAGTACGCCAGATCGCACTAGCTTGCTCTCATTTTCATCCTGCGTATTCACTTTGAATCCTCCTGACTCGATGCGCTTGGGCTCGATAATAGTGACTCTCTGCCCACTGTGATTTCTCAGCTGCTTCGACGTTTCTTCGACAATTATCGGTCTAAGCGGCTTAACTTGTTTCATATATTCGCTTTGGCTATCAGTCTGCGTTTCCTTGTGCTGCAGATCTGGTTTGGGGCTCGGGGCCTGAGATGCGAGTGGCTCTAGTTCGTCGAAAACGATGCAAGTGGGCCGCGATCCGTTGGCAGGTAGATCGGCATTTGAGTGTCGTCTAGGCACATCATTATTGCAGTGACATCTGCGAGGCGATCCACCCACAGGTAGGCGAAAATTTTGTTCGATCGCCGCAGGCCGTGATCCGTCTTGCCTGTGCATCCAATAAACCCGGTGCAAAGCGCTTAAGTATTTTATATAGCTGCGTACAGCATCTGCAAAAGGAAGAGCAATAAATACGAGTCCCGGAATCTACCTGAGCCCCTATTCCTATTCTCCAAGGGTATAAAAGAGCGCTGCTTATTAAGCAGAGCATTCAGTCTGCAATTGGACAACAACCGTGAATATGGTAAGTGAGCGCATAAGAGTCTGCTCCTGAGCTATCTTCTATAGAGTTTCACACTTATTTCTTCCATCAGATCAACCGCCGCCAACGCTTAGAATTCGCACTCAGCATTTTGCCGTACGAGCGCAAAAGTGTGGAGCTGACTCCGGCTCAGCAGCAGGTTGAGCAAATTATAGCTCGACTGCGCCCAGACGAGACGTCCACCGAGGAGGAGAGCGACGATGAGAAGATGCGCCAGAAGCAGCGCAACGCCGCTGGCTTCGCCGAGGCCACAATGCGCTGCATCGAGCGGGCCGAGGGCATTGTCTACCCGAAGCCCAAGAAAATGCTCAGCACGCTGGCTACCCTGACGCTGGCAGCTGAGAAGCTGCTGAAGACACAGTGCAAGATGGATGATGAGGATGATGATGACGATGAGTTTGAGGAGGAGTCTGCCATAGATGAGGAGACAGCTCTGGCCAAGCTCGATCGCCGTGAACTGATGGAGAACAACATTCAGGTGGCCAACGAAGCGCAGCTCAAGACGCTGCAGCGTTGGGAGCGCATCAAGCGCAAGGCGCTCGACTTGCTCATGATGGAGATCGAGAAGGTGCAGAACATGGACCAGGAGCAAGAGCAGCGAGCGGCACACTTTGATATGTTCCGCGAGGGCACTGACGAGCACAACACCTCAACGCCCAAGAGCACCGATGAGGACGACGATGAGAAGGAGAATGACGATGAGAAGGAGAATGACGAAGAGAAGGAGAATGCCGATGCCATTGAGATGGATGATGACGACGAGGACTATGTGCCGCACGCTGCTGAAGGCAGCAACAAACGCAAGCGGGCAAAGAAGCCCGTCACATCCACGCCGAATGGCAAACGCACTTTTCCGCACTTGGAATTCGATAAGGATGGCAAGTCGCCCTTGGTCATCATTGGGCCCAATGGCACTAAGATATCGCGCGCTTCGCTGCTGAGCTTGAACTGGACCATGTCAGGTCCGGCCATCACACGCAAGTTGCTTTGCGAGATCTTCGATCGGGACACTCTGGCCTTCCACACGCTCTCTGGCAAGCCCTCGCCGGCATTCAAGGACTGCGCCCGCCCCAGCAAGCAGCAGCTGGACCCACTCAAGGTGGCCGACCTGGTCTACCTGATGACCAACAGCATGCAGATGACGCCGCGTGAGGTGCGCACCGCCATCACGACCAAGTGCGCCGATGAGAACAAAATGCTGCGCACTCGTATGCAGCGCCGCCCACGCAAGACCATCTAACCGCATCGCATCTTACCAACCAAGACTTAGTTTTAAGGCCCAGTGCGTCGAATTTCAAATTTTTTATACCACATACAATAAACATCAATTTTGCATTTCAAATTCACCTGCGTTAAAGTTGCCTTTGGGTCGGACAACATGTATCTGGAACATTTATGCCTGGCTAATGCACATCCGAAAATTTTAGATGCAACCAATCAAATTTGGAATTTTAAAAACATTATTTTGGACTACTGAGTTGAGCAGAAATCTTAATTCTGAATTCCGGATAGAGTTTAATGGACGTGTGTGTGTATATTGATGATATGATGATCATGAATATTATATTTAAATTGTTCAATAATATATTTTTTAAATTTAATTAAATATAATAATATTTTAGCTAAGTTCTCTTAAAGAAATTTGAATATTATAAATTTATAAATGCATGCAAAATAACTATAAAAATGTATGCCTTTCATAATAAATTTAAAAATAAAATAAAAAAAATCTAATTATAATAATTATTTGCTTTATTTCATTTTTTTTTAATATTATTTTTTTTTTTCTTAATTTTATTAGTTAAATAAAAAAATAAAAAGTATTCAATGAAATAAATAAAATATTTTTAAAAATACTATAACTAATATATATACAAAAAAAAATTAAATAATAATTATATAGAATTTTTTTAAACTATATAAACAATTAATAAATAGAAAATAATCTTAAATAAGACTTAATCTTTGCTCACACATGCAGTTAAAGGACGTAATTTAATTGAATATGTGACAAATATCCACACAGAGTAAATATGGAAATAATGAATAAATGAGGATTAAGCACAAATACCTTTAGCCACACGGCAAATAAACGTTCAATTAATACTGATAAATATTTATACGGAAATGCCTTTAGCGTTGCAATACACTCGAGATAAATCACAAGGCATTTGCATAGTGAGTGGGGTCGATAAAGTGCTGGTCTGCCAAGGATTTGAGCAGGACTATGCAATATTTATGCCCTCTATCAGCTAGTCAATATAACCCGAGAGTACAAAGTATTGCGTAGTTATTTTTTACCCCACACACATGTTGATAAAATTGATGAGCACTAGACGCAGAGAAATAAAATAAAATAAAATAAATAGAATAATCAATTTCCAGTTGCTGTTGCCGCTGCTGCCTTTGACCAAAACGTGTCAATGTTTTTTTACTTTCATTCAGAGTAAATAATTTATGCCTCTAAACCGAAATGCTCTCAAGGAGTGTGTGCCGTAGGTGTGCTGTAAAAGAGGTAACGTATTGAGATTAAGGCTTGATTAATATAGTTGAGATTATGTGACATTAACTCTCAAGTATCGTTTAGCTCCATACTGAAGCAAAATCGTATATATAGTACATATAGCAGCTGCTATAGATAGAGCATACACTCTTCGACTATACGCCAATACTGCTCTTTCTTGTTCGTTTGGTCAAAAACATTTTGATATGCAAATGTTGTGTGTATGTGCCATAAAAAGGCGGTCTGATTTGAATACATCTACATACGCACACACATAAACACACACACACACTTATATGGGTTTATATGTTTGGATACTTGATGTACACAAAAGTTGTTGGCTAGACCCTCGGTCGCACTGGTTTGCATAGTTTACTTTGTGTGTGCAATATGGCATGGAGCTGGCATTTTAAAGCGTTTAACAAGCCGCAACTAGCAACTAAATTGGCTCGCCTGCCGACAGAGATGCCTATAAATAACAAAGCTCGCAAACTCTATTCCATAGGGCATTCATCAAAGCAAAATTTATATCAATCATACGCACCACACACACTCGCATCTGAGTGAGATGTGGCAGAAAATTGAAACATTTCTGCAGAATTGGGCCAAGAGCTGCCACCCGCACAGCCAATTGGCCTCAGCTCGGCCAGCAGCAATAACAAATGTATGAAATTTTTTAGCACAAGTGCAAAAATAAGAATTTGTGCTACAGTTATTTATGGCTACTAAAAAAAGTAAATAAATCTAGGCTAGAAATATCTTCTTTATATATATTTATGTTTGCTGAAGGATAAATATCTGGAAATGAAACAGAAATAAGTGCGACATGAAATACGAGATATTAAATATAGTTTTGGCTATATACATTTATTTTATATATTTGAAAATTTAATTTATTTATTTGTAATACTAATTTCGATATAAAAAATCTAAGAAAATTATATATAAAATATTTATTATATACAACTCGAAATAATTAACTATTTCAGCATTAATCTGCCCAGGGCAGAGCGGGAGAACTTGATTGATTTCGCTGAAAGTTTTAAGAATGTTGTCTTGCGGCAGACAAAAGGCAGCTGTCAGGAATGACAGTGCCAAAAATGTATGTGGTTGAAAATTAAGTCATTATTCTTGGCAGAAGTCACGTTTGCTGTGGGTGCCACGTCAGCAACCTGGCCAGAAATCAGAGTCACACTTCACATCATGCTGTCGCTGTCCTTGTCCTTGTCCTTGTCCTGGTCCTCGTCCTGGTGCTTGTGTTCGGTTACCCTTTCGAGCTCGGCGCTGGTGTTCCAGCTAAAGTGTCATCGGCAGTCGTGCGTCGCCAACCGCAGCCACCAGCCAGCAGTCGGCAGGGTGAGAATGCTTCACGCATTCCTTACCACCAGCAACAGCAACAGCAACAACACCAACATTATAAGCAGCAGCTCCCTCCACTCGCCTGGCAATGACATTTACACTTCAGCTGCTGCTTCGCTTGAGAATCCACGTATATGATGAATGAACGCAGCATCAGTTCTAAAGCTTATCCCGCTCCGTTTCATAGCCCTTTTCTCATTCTATAGTCCATTAACTTTTGGTATTCAAATGCCGCTGCACAGCCGACCTTTTATTTAACGTCGGCCAATACAATTGCGTGCTCTGATGATCTTTCAGGCGCCATTTAACTTGCCTTTGGCTGCTCTTTAAGCTGCAGGTGAGCTACAGCAGTTACCTTACTGTGCATAATCCACACTGTCACCTTGAACTATTAATTCGCAATATCCTGAATTACTTGGAGCTTAATTTTCAGCGATTTGCGCCTCACCCACATTAGGACATTTAATTTGCATCCCCTTTGTCCCGGCATAAGTCAATTAGGCGCGGCTCTATTTTTGGTTCGATGCAGCGCAAAATGAAAATTTTAATAATGCAAATGAGTTGCCGGCGGCCGCCTCAAATATTTGCCAGCTTGTTGCATGCAGCCAGCATTCGCTGGCTGCTCGCTGCGGGCCTTGTTGTGCATGTGGCTGGCTGCCCAGCTGCCTGCCACCCGTTTTGGGTTTGCACGGCATTGGCTGTGTGCCATCAACGTCAGCAGCGTCAACGCCCTAGTCAACATCATCCTCATCATCGGCTTGTCGTTTTCAGTTTTCAGTTTTCAGTATTCAGCTCTCTGTTATTTTAGCGTCCTTGCCGGCTCGACGACGACAACAATGGCCAACCGCTCGACAACAATCGCCAAGTTAATTGAATTGTGTTTACACTGCAGCGCAGTGCACAAATAGGTCCAGCTACGAGCCTCACCTCTGACAGCGCCTAAAAATTCATTAAACATGCTCAGCTTAGTTTTCGAAATTCGCTTTTAGGCACTGCACTGCACTTGCACTTGCTTTAAATAATTATTAGCCAACTATTCGTGTTCGTCGTCTCTGCCAAGAGCAGAAAGTCGAAACTCATTTTACACATTTTTTGCTCAAATCCTCATTAAAAGTTTTCACATAAAAGTTGCCTGTTTTATGGAGTTTCATTTCTGCTTAGAGTTTGTCTGTGTGGCAGAAGTTCCGTTGCCAACTGCCAATCGCACTGAATGCAGCGAGAGCGCAGCTGCTGTGCGCCTATTGTCATAACAATTAGCGTAATCAACAGTCTTACCTGGCCACAAATCAAAGCAGCAAGCTCGTCTAATCTAATTTAATCAACTGACTGCCTAATCGCTCCGAGTATTACGCAGCTTAATGCCTCTTCATGAAATTGTCTTTTGTTGTTTGTTTCAATTAGAAAGTTTTGTTGTGTTTATGGCCGAGTGTATTGAGTTTCTATAACGCTAATGCGCCAACGGACTGCTGGTCGGAGTGGGACATTCTCGCATTTCAAATGGTACCAAGTCTCTGGATGGTACTCAGAATACCCTAACAATAGGGTATTATAAGTGAATAGAAAATTTAGTTAAATCTCAAAAATATTCAAAAAATATGAATATAAATAAATAGAAAATCATATTTACATAAAATCTTAGCAGAAGTTAATATAGTTATAATATATATTTTTAGTTTATTAAATATTTATTATTATATAACATAAGCTTTCATTTTTTTTTTATAATTATTTAATTTATTGAAAATATATTTTATATATTAAATATTTATTTATAATTTTAATACTGATTTATTTAATTAAAATAAAAAATTAAATATTTTGTAGTATATATATTTTATTAATTTATTAAATATTTATTTATATTCCAGTGGCAGTCTTAAAACTGTTTATCCGTTTGCCATAGCCCACAGAGTATTCATAACGACTCAAAACTCTTTCGGCTTGTTCTAAAGTAATTTTGAGCGCGTGCGAAATGTAAAAGTTTTTGGCCAAGAGCGCGTCGAGACGCGCGACGCCGATAAAAAGTTTCGATTATAATCGCAAAATGTTCGAGGTTGGAGGCGTGCTTTGGAGAGTTTTATGACAGGAAATGGGAAATGTTTGCCAGCATAAATCAGACTCGCAGTGGCAAAGGCGAAACTAGCCGACAAGCCACTCAGCAAAGTCCTCAACTAGGAATATATAATCAGCGTAAATATCCATTTCCAATAATTCAACTCGGCTACTTAGCCGAGTCTAATTCGCAGCAGCTGCTGTTAGTATGGGATAAAATCACTCATACGCCACCTGCGCCGAGGGAACAAAAAACAACAGCTGTTCCGCTAAAGTCACTCGATTAACAGCTGTTAGTTAACAGCGCTCAATTAACAGCGCTATGCCATGTTCAGATATAAATTGCTGTGAATTACGCGTAAAAGCTTTACATCTTTGTCTGCTATAACTGCAGCGCGTTAAATACATTAACTGAAATATGCTTTCAGCCGGGCTAAATAGCCGCGGAGACACTATTCTTAGCTCTAACCGACAGCCAACTGCAAATTAAGGCCCCCGCCAATGCGAGGGCCATTAAACTGGGTGCCCATTAATGACAGTGCGTTACTCGAACAATACTTGGCATAATGACAAAACTTTCACACGTGCGCGCCACCAAGTTTTGTGGCAATTATTTTAATTTTTATGATCTGCAGAAGGAGTGACTGCCAAGGAGGTGAGATAGCGAGAGAAATAGATAGAAGTGGGCATATTATATGTGATATGAGGTATATATATATATAAGTATATTTTGGAACTTGTAAGGGCAAGCAGAGTGAGGCTCAATCAATAACATTTAAATTTAAAATATATTAAAAATATTTTTTAATAAAATAAATAAAATATAAAAAATATATTGAATATATTAAAAATAAATATATTTAAAAAACAAAATAATAATAATAGTAATAATAATAAAAATACATTTTTTTTAAATAGAAAATTATTCAAAATTTCCACTCAAATGAAGCCAAACTCTAGTTGCAGGGCATCTGCTTGTCGACTCAGTTTCCCACTCGCCATAGCTGTGTGTGCATAAATAACACTTTGGTCTTAGTTCTAATGCCAAACTGACAGGTTTATGTTAGTGTGTGTGTGCGTGAGCGCGTGTGTGTTTCTGCCTTCAATAGCTGTGGCATGATTATGCGAAAAATTAAGCATACGCCGCGTACGCCATATGCGATTGTTCACATTTGAAGTGTTAAGGCGGGCCAAATTATGAGCATCACTTGAGAGCGAGTCCTGACAGCAATGGAGCGTGTCGCTGTATGTGCGTGGCTTTATCAATGTTATTTATGTGCCATGCATTATTAACGCATTTAATTTGTCTAAAAAGCACGACACTTAAACGCACACGCCCACCCACCCACGCCCACTGTGCATCTGTCAAGGGAATATACATTTAATGTGCCATTGGGCGCTGCGACAACATGTCGTATGAGTTATAAATACAGCAACACGATCATAAAAAGCACGTCAAAAACCAATTTTTATGCATGCATAAATGAAAATCAATAAAATATCTCAAGTTGAACATGTATTGGAGACATAAAATGACAACGCGAGCAGAGCACACCCCGCCCAGGGCCACAGAAAAGAGTCAAAGCGGAAACAGCATTCAAATATCTTCCGCACCCGAGACCCAACAAGCTGCGCCAAATGAAGCGCAAAATGGGCCGCACAATGAGCTGAAATATGCGCCCAAGAAGTGTTTGTTAATAGCATCAATAGGCAAAGTTCCTGCCCTTAACAAACCAAAAAAGGAAGAAGAAGAGGAATTAAATAAGGTGGCAACATTTGAATAAACCTTGATATGTAAAGCGATTTGACATTTCATTTGTCAATGAAATTAAATGGGCATCGAAATGCGAATGTCCCATTTAAATGGCAAATATCTGCTGCTGCTTCTGCCTCCTCTGCTGCTGCTCCTCCTTTTTCTCAACTTTGCGCAAAGTTTAATTAGACGAGTAATGAGAAAATTATTTGAAAAGCGTGTCCAAATCGTAGCTGGGTAGTGCCTAATTTGTGCACTGAGCCCATTTACTGATCTGCATTTAATTTGAATCTGATTTTATTATTTGCGCAGCTGGAAAGGGAAAATTTCTTTTGTTTTTTGTGTTAATGAGGAATACAATTAATGATTCCTTTTTTTGAGATTTTTGTTTAAAAGTAAGCTTGAAATTGTAGTAGAGCTGGATATGTCGCGGTTATGTTTACCATCGATGGCGATGGCGATGGTATCGAAAGGATGGAACGATAGAACTATCGAGAGGGACGAAAGAGATTAAAGCTGCGTAGACGAGCAGTAGAGTATTTATTTTATATTATATTTATATTCATGTTATATTATATATTCATGTATATTATATTTATTTTCAGCAGCAGTACAAAGCAAAGCAAGCCAAATTGGGGCCATTCACAAAATTGTATAAAATAATTTAAGACTTTTAGAAATTGTATAGACAGAATTGATAGTTGTAGTAAAAGTACTATGAACAGCTTAATAATATTAAATAGCATAGATGTAGCTTTATAAAAATATTATATATATCATACAATTTTAATTGAGTTTTTATTTTATTATAATTTCATTTCCTATTGCTCTTATTGGGTCATTCTACAATTTGTACTTACTTTCATCAAACTAAAACCTTTTCGCTGTTCCATAAATATCTATTATTACTATTCCCACTCATAATTATTGCACAATCTCAGTCAAATAATAATTTAGCTCCCAGCCACTCAGCGCTTTAGGCAAGTAGTTGGCAAACAAAGTATTAAATAATTAAGTATCAAAGTTATTTACAGCAGAGGCATTTGAAGCGTAGCTCTTTAAATAAAATAATGCTAAAAGGCTCTCTCGTTAGCTCTCATGTTAGCACTCGGCTATAAATTCCTCCGCTCCACTCGGGAAAATAAAAATATTACAACACTTGCTTTAAGCCAAAGTACATTTAACTGGAAATCGTTGCAAAGCGCTGAATTTGCATTTTCCTTTCTCTATTTTTCCATTGAAAATAAAATTTATGTGAGTTTTATTTTATAGCCAACTCTTGAGTTGGCAGTCCGTCCCACTTAGCTGCAGGCCGAGAGCCACTAGTCGGCCGGGCCCAAACTGCAGCTTGTGCAGCAAATGAGCCGTGGGCAGCAGCTGCAGCCAAAATCAGACTCGCAAGCTCGCAGCACGCCAAAGTTTACCTGTGCACTCGCCAACACTTGACTTTTATGGCCCTGCCGCACATCGCCTGCGCTCCGTGCGCTTCATTAGCTATTAATTTTTGGGCTCTGCGGCACACATGAAAAGAGCTCACAGCGGGAAAAGGAGAGGAAAAGTGGATATATAAACGCATCACTGAGTTTTTCAGCCAGCCGGCAACCACATTCTGTCAAAACGCTTGAGTAAACAGCGCGAGCAGAAAAACTGATCATGTAAATAGCAGCACGAGTTAAGAGCTTGCCAAGCCAATTGCCCGTTCGAGAAGTTTGAAAACAACTTGAAATGGGCTGTTCATAAAATACGGGCCCATCTCTTTTGGTGGGGAATGGTATCATTGTGACACTAGAGTTTTATATATATAGATATTTATATATGAATATATTATATATCATGTTAAGATCTGATCATTCAGCTTTACTATATATGCGCCTCCATGCATGCAACACTATCTCTCTCCCCACTCGCTCAAACAACGTAAGCTAGAGGGCGTCAAACGGCAGCGGCTGCTCATACCTGATCGAACCCACTGATCGAACCCACTGATCGCCCACTTCTCCCATCGAGCGTGCTACATAACTCTGCAACAGGTCGTGAAGCAGAGTTCGAGTTCGAGAGGTTGGCTCGTCTTATATAAAGGCGAGTCTGCAGCAGCGTTGCTTCAGTCGGTTGCCTGATCTGCTGCTGGACAGTCGACAGTGGACCTCCCCTTCTTCAACGTGCGGTAAGTTTTTAAATAGTTAATAATATTAAGCAAATTTGTTAATAGTATTAGGAGAACTATTGTATTAGTAATAATTGTTATTAATTGTTAATAATCTTTATGTTAAATATATATATAAATATTGGATTAGACATATGTATTTATATATATATATATATATATATATTTATTTTAAGTTACTGTTGTGTTGTAATTACGTAAGAGCACCATTACGTAAGAGTTAATTTACGTGAGAACGTAGGAGCATAAGAGAGAGCCAGAGTGGACAACCACAGCTGAGAGCCAGAGATGAGAGCGAGAGCCAGAGATGAGAGCCAGAGATGAGAGCCAGAGCTGAGAGCCAGAACTGAGAGCCAGAACTGAGAGCCAGAACTGAGAGCCACAACTGAGAGCCACAACTGAGAGCCACAACTGAGAGCCACAACTGAGAGCCACAACTGAGAGCCAGAGCTGAGAGCCAGAGCTGAGAGCCAGAGCTGAGAGCCAGAGCTGAGAGCCAGAGCTGAGAGCCAGAGCTGAGAGCCAGAGCTGAGAGCCAGAGCTGAGAGCCAGAGCTGAGAGCCAAAGATGAGAGCCAAAGATGAGAGCCAAAGATGAGAGCCAAAGATGAGAGCCAAAGATGAGAGCCAAAGATGAGAGCCAAAGATGAGAGCCAAAGATGAGAGCTAGATCTGAAGCAATGGCAGAACAGTTGAGCCAGAGAGAGGAAGAGTCATTGGCAGAGTCTAGAGTTTTTCAATTAAATATATATATATATATACACTTAATTATATATATACAATAGTTACTTCTTATACTTCTTAACATATTTATTCCTCTCGCCATTGAGAAACTAAAAACCAAATCACTGTAACAAATTGCTTGTTGAGCAGCTGCAATATTTAAGAACTTTTCAGCAGAAAAAAAGCAAATTTATTTCGTTATCGCAAAGCGAGGAGTAGTCTATTGGACTCTCGAATATATACGTTTACAAATGTATAAAATATGTATTTTACACGAACAAGAAGCGCCCCAGACCAACAAAGGAGCAACTGTCGCAGCAACAAAGGTGACAACAACAATGTGTCAGCATCAAAAGGGAATAGATTCGTGCTAAAGACGAGGCAAACAGCAAAACACGCCCCTCTACAACCCACCAGTTGTGGCAGCTGAAGATGCTGACAAAAAAAAAAAAAAAAACAAGCAAAAGAGAAGCAAAAAAATGTCCGCTGCTTGTGTACAACATGTCGTATACGCCACGAGCATGCCAAGGATCGCAGGCATTTGGCAGCGGCAGCGGCAGCGACAGCGACAGCTTAACGCAGCAGACAAATCCAACAACAACAAATGTGGACAAACAACAAAATTAGTTTCTGTATTGCCAAACGTGTGTGTGTCGCTGTCTGTGTGGAAAAAGTTGACCAAAATAAAATGGGCAAACACGGACTGGCAGGCTGCTAGGTGAGCAGATGTAAAAAGTTGATATGTGTTCGTGCATGTGTCGCATGTGTACAGGCATCCAGCTCAATTTCGATATCAACTCAATCCTCACCGAGCCCAGCCAAACTATTGCCAACGTGCTGGCCTTGAAGAAACAAAAACAAAGCCGAAGATATATGGGAGCGTGTTTTTTCTTCTAGAGAGTTGAAGCTTAAATACTCTTGCGGGCGGAGTGCAAATATGTTATATATGAAGTGTAATTTACTATATATAAAGCTGATGAATTATTATGATACTGAGTTGATTTCATGCAGCAAGCAAGAGTTTGACTAAGATATATTATTTATATATAAACATGAATTAAATATATATATATATTTATAAGCTAAAGTCTGTCAATTCTGATACAATAATTTAATATATATAATTTAATATATTTAACTTACATCTTCATCTTTTTTACCTTAGCTAGTTAGTCCCTTTATTGTATTAGCCCAGCTATACCCTTGACTAAAATATGTTATAGTTTTCTGTGCCAGGCAGCAGCTTTATATATATCATTTTCTTAATCCACTCGCTGGAATCTGGGGGCTCGACATTGCTACTGATTTGCCAAGCAAACATTTGCTTGCCTCTTATGGCTATAGCAGCCAGCAGTTCTCGGAGCAAGCTTAGGTTTTTGGTGTGGAAGTCTGGGCAAGAACGAGCTTATATATAACTCAATTTGCCATATATTATTAAGGCTGCCAGCTGCAAGCGTCTTAAGCTTATAGCTGGGCCTGCCTACTTACAGCTCAAAGAATGTTTTCTACATAATTAAATTCACTTAAGCTCAACTTAAGCTAGCAGAGTGCAGTGGATCTCTAGGTATGCCCCTAATTTGTCTTTATTCCCATGCTCACACATGATATGCCCAAACTGATATCAAAAGTTAATTTAGGTGAATTTCTACACTAGATTCATTCAAGCAGCGCTCAGAGCAGCCGCTGCAAATGCAATAGAATGCAAATGCTTAATTAATATTTATGGCATGTGCGAGGCGTCGCGTGCGGCATGCGTAAAGTGTAATGCATGCTCGAGGACTCGTGAATTAGTTATTGGGTACACTCGCTTTTAAAGCGAACTGTGAACTTTTGCCATTGAGGCGGGCCCAACATGCGGGTTAATAATTCAACCTGACGGCCACGTCAGGGACGGGGGCAGCCAGTTAGCTGAGGAAAAGGCTGAGACGCTGGAGACGAGGCGAATTGTTGTTTACAGTTCAGTTGCCGCCTCAAGCCTGTTGCCGCTTGCTACTTAGTTTAGCATAAAATTTTAATTTTAATTGCTAGCATGTGCGTGGCAGCAATGGCAACGAGCCGCACGCCCCGACGACATTGGCTCGACGCGCAGTTGCCCTCCGCCCAGCCGAACCCTAATGTTATCCATTAATTACGCTTTTAATTAAACTTTTTGCCATATTATGCGAGTGCGTAAAGTTGATTAACTCTCAGGCTCGACCCCAAAGCGTGCTCCTAAGTAGGTGTCAATGTTTAATGCACGTCGGCAGCGAGTCAGCTCGAAACTTTGCTCCTCATCAGCTCTGCAGAAGATGTATAAAATATTTAATGCCCGCCACGGCGCACATGACACACAGATTGCCATCAAGCAACTGCCTCTGGCTGCACACGAAAACAGTGGGAGGACAGATAAAGCAGCGGCACTTGTTCAGCTGACAGCTTGCAGCTCGCTGCATAATTTCCATCTGCATGTGGCTCGCAGCGCCAGCCACTGGCAGCCGCCACCTTTTGACTATCAAGTGGCTTGACACTGCGAACGAGCTGATATCGTGTTAAGCTCGCTGTTGAAGGCGGCTTCAGTGCTGGCAGCATTAATTAATCGGGTATTTCAGTTGTTAAAACGGACTTTAACCAAGGTAGAAATGCCATAATAAAGCTCTTAAATCTTACTCAATATAATCAAGATTTCATTTCAATGGAAGTCTAACAGCTTCCAGCATGCATAGCCTAACTGAGGAACCACTCAATGCTTTATCAAAGACTTTCATAACTATATCATTCATTAAGTTTCTTTCAGTTTCGTATACCTCACAAATACCCAAAATATTTAAACAAAAAAACTTTAACTTATGTCAACATAAACCTATTGGCTTCAATATGTCTTCAGAAATTCTGCTCTAAAACTTAAAAGGACCTCAACAGCAAAAAAATCCCATTTAAAACTCATAATGCAATTACATCATGGCCAGAGGCTGTCATAAAAGAGCGAGCAAGGCGCCCCTGGAGCGCCGTTTCGGCTCAATTCAAAACTCAATAAATTGGCTGAAAATGCTCAAAATTGCTGCCATTTTGCTTTTGATGAGGCCAGCTTTGGCAGCTTATTAAAATGTCAACGCGCCGAAGTTCCAATCAGAAACTTGGCCTTTGGCCAGCCTCTGGCTGCAGTTAATCAACAAACGACCATAATTTATGCAACTTAATCAACGCTTTGCCCGGACTGCAGCCAGACGAAGTCACGAGCCAATGGCAAAAAATGTGTTTGCTGCATTATCACGCATACGCCGTGCTCGCCGCTCGAGTTGCCTGCGCTTGAATACAAACTTTTTTTTTTATAAATTAATTTTGTATTCCTTTTTTTCGCTTTTCACAGCATGTTGCATACAGCTGCGACGCGTGCTTTACAAATTGCACAAATGAATTTAAAATGCAGCGACACGTCGAGTCGTGCGGCAAATGAAATATATAAGCATTTATTCAATTACACTGCGAACTAAAATCTTTATTACTTTAGTGGGTGAATTGTTAGCAGAGTTGCTTGATGGTAGAGCGAATATGAAAGGCAGATCGAGATGTTTAGTTATAGACTATTGCAAGTAAATTTTGAATACCTTTTTTATAATTTTTATTGAAAGAATAAATATAAATATATATATTTATTAATATATATATTTAAAATATTTACTAAAATAGTTAATATATATACATATATATGTATATGTTTTTAATATTTATTAAGACTCTTACTAAACATATTTATATATATTTTTAAATATTTAAAGAATTT
This sequence comes from Drosophila peninsularis, assembly GCA_035047485.1. NCBI lineage: Eukaryota > Metazoa > Arthropoda > Insecta > Diptera > Drosophilidae > Drosophila > Drosophila peninsularis. The sequence goes on from JAWNPN010000014.1 coordinate 5,168,220, forward strand.
GATTAAATATATATAACTTTCCCTTTCTACCTGATGTTCTTTAACATTAAAATATTATATATCATTTTTTTTTTTTATTATGCACATTACCTTACTGCTGTTACTTTAAACCTTAAGCCACATTCCTGCCATTAAACTTATCAAATATTCAGTTGCACCGCAAAAGCTTCATTTGGCTTCATAAAAATTGCATAGTAAAATGAGAATATATTTTAAAATGTTTGAGTAAAATTTTGTAGAGCACAAAATAGTTTGGCCTTTGCTTTCTAGTAAAAAAGAACTTATATATATGCTTACAAAATATTTATTAAATTTTAATACATGTAGGATGCACATAAGACATAAATATATATAAATCTTATGCTTTTTCTTTAAATCTTATAATATAAATCTTATATAATATTTAAATAAAATATTACAAAATATATTTTTAGATAACTCTTCTCGACTAACATGAGTTTATCAATCAATGCCCAAATACAACTGAAGTACTCATCAAATAAATCTTTTTCAAATGCCCTCTGATGCCAACTGACTCTCTAAACTCCCAGCACCACTCGCTCAAGCAGAGTATGCCAGGTTCGTAAATGCAAATGTAAATGTCATGTAGATGGTTAAAAATGGCTGTGCAGCACGCAGAGCGCGTTGCATTTTTCAATTTGGGCCCGGCTTAAACGTGTACACAGCATTGATAAGAGTTTGGCTGGAATTTGCTTTAATTAAGCGCAGCGGGATGGCATCGGCAACTTGATTAATAAATCCATCAATTAAAGTGATTTCCATGTTAATCAATGCAAAGCGAGTGCAAGGCCTAAGCGCAAGCAAACTTGCTGCAGAAATAATTCAAATTTAATTTATGCCGCGAGTGGAAAACGCTTTTCTTTTTTCAATTTGGGCAACATTTGCAATGCTAAATGCATAAAAATGCTGGCAGTTTGGCTCGGGGGCATGCGGCGGGCGGAAGCGGCAGCGGCAGCGGCAACGGCAGCGGTAGCGGCAGCGGCAGCGGAAGCGGAAGCTTAGCCTCGCTGACTGCCCCGACGCGCATTTATCTTTTGGCTCAAACATTTGCGACGCTTTCCGCGGCCAACTTTGTGCAGCTTTCCACGCTTTTTCCTGCCCGCACTCTGTCATTTTCACTCGCCCCTTTTTTTTTGTTTTTCTTGCGGTGCAACCGCTGTTCAAATGTTTGCATTGTTGACTTCAGCGGATTGTCCTCGCGCTAGGTGTCCCGCCGACTTAACGGGTTAGTCGTTTCAATTTTTACGACACTTGCGCTGGCTGTCGGTTTAATTGGCGTGCCGCCCCCTGAAGCAGGCAACGGTTTAATTAATCATCAAATTGTTGCAAATGACACAAGTCGTCGCTGCCAATGGCTGTCCATAAAGCGAAGCTGAAGAAAAATGAATTTGTTTGTAGAACACTTGGGGCTTGGGCAGGGTCAGGGCCAGGGTCTAGTCAACATATTGCGCAGTTTTTTACTCTTTTGCCCAACCAATTTTTATGAACTCATTGAAAATGATTAAATGGGGTACAGGAGTTCTGTCAAAGTGTGTGCGACAGGCAAATGAAGGGCTGTTTGGTGCAATGAGGTTCGGTTGGGCAAAGACTAGAGCTGCTTGAGCTTAGAGAAGCTAAAGACTTAGAGCTTGAGATGAATTTGTTTGAGTATGCTATGTGTAGCCAAGGTTCTTCAGTTTCCTCTCGCTATATATATTCCTTATAGCACTAGGAATTGGATTAAGCTTAAAACGAAAGTAATATAAAGTAGGTCGGATACCTTTAAGTATATGCAGTCTACAAATATTATGGTTTATGAAAACAATACCCAGCCCTGCTTCAGATCACTATAAAAACTCTAGAATAATTACAAATACTTACCTTTTCTGTTACCTCACCCTTGCCATCTCAGTTGTTCCTTAGCTCAATTTCTAGGGCATCTGCTATTCGTGCACTCCCTTGGCACCCTAGTTTGTTTTTTGTTTCATGAGCGACGGCGCCATCAAATGCAGTGGATGGACTTTTCTTTTGGGCACAAATGTCAGAGTCAGTTTTGGGTTCGCTTTCGGAGCCATCCTTTCGCCTTGGCGGGGGCCATAAAAAATTGGGCGTTGTGCGGAGTACAGATGCGCATAAGTATCCACTCCGGCTCCATATGAATGCGTTCTAAAGATACATAGTTTGCTCGCATTTGACACCAGATGTGTGTGCTTGTGCGCTGCTCTGGCGCTGAGCTGGGCATTAAAGCGAGTTATTCACGCTGCTTGACGACGCTCGCCTTCTGATATATGTCGAAGTCAACGGCGAGAAGCAACAAACCATGGCTGGAACTCTTGTTGGCGATGATGATGTCCCCTAGCAACAGCTGCGAGTGCAGTAAAACACTTGCAATTTGTAACATTCAAATTGTGATGCCATAGCTTATGGACACGACACAATGTTGCCAAGTGCAGAAGGTCAAGTTATTCGGCAGGGTATGCGGGGTATAGTGAAGGATCCTTGATTGGTAGAATCTATTCAAGATTTTATAGTTTAAGCTGTAGTTTTATGTGCTTTTGATAAATATATAGACTATATACTATATACTACTCATGACTTTACGTAATATTTTATACTTAAATTAATTTAACTTATATATTTTGTATTATATTTATAAATACAAATAAAATATATGTTATTTTTGAGAGTCGTTTCTAGAAGCTGATAACTTTTTCTAGCAAATTTATTTTTAAATACTTTTTTTATCTGTAGGAATAGACCTTCCACATTGTTGGGTTTCAGCCCCTACCTCTACGCACAAATACAAAAATTTAAGTGTTAATGTTAAGTTAATACAATTTGCAGATGGTCAGGTCAGTCTCAGACTGCAATTATATACTAAAGCCAAAAAAAAAAATACAAATTTGTATGAAAATGATATTCCTATCAATGTTTCTAAACCTTTTTTGTGACCCTTTTTCACAGAAAATTTAAAAATATTTGCTGTAATGCTATATAAGCCAATTTTATTTTATTTTAAGAACAATAAAGCAGAGTTCAGTAGAAAAAATTGTATAACTATAGCTTGAAGGATAAAGAAAATGCTTAGCATAAAAGGAGAGCGTGATGGTGTCGACGCGCAGTGTACATCTTGCCCTATGGCTGTAGCCATGCCTGCTGCGTGTTAAATATATTTAAGCTGAAATAAAATAAATAGTTTCTCCACAAAAAGCACTTCCAGTCTAGCATTCACTCGCATCATTACAAAACAACACAGAAAAGGCCAAAATTGGTTGCAATTAATTTGGTATTTATTTGTATAAGAGCAGATAAATATAGATACACTCATACATAATCAGATATATATATAGCACACATTCAAGCTCAATTAACATAATTTGTAAAGCCCTTCACATATCACTGAATGCTGAACAAAGTATGCATAAAGAGCGCATTTAAATTGATGAAGTCTGCGCTCGATGCAGCTGCTGCCACAGCATTTTGGGCCACATAAAGAACCACTGCATTGACTTTAAGCGCTGCCACGTTTTTGTGGCAAATACACACATACATATAGAGGGAGAGAAATTGAGTGTGGGCTGTATTTAAATGATTTCATTAGAGCCGTGCGTGCCTGGGCATCCCTGGAGTACTGCAGCGTCTGTGGCTCTGCGGCTCTGTGACCCATGTAACGCATTACCTTAACTCATTTATCACCAAATTTACCAGGCAGCAGAGAAAGAGAGAGAGAGAGAGAGAGAAAGTGGGAGCCAACTGGACCGAAATGTGGATTGTCTCCTACTCCTGCTCCTGCTGCTGCTCCTGCTTTAGGCAGCGTAATCGAGCGCTGCGCCAAATCGGTTTGTGTGACTTTCATACGTAAATAAGAAGGGCTGAAAGGTCGGCCCAAGGATCTGAGCCCGTTTTCTGCATACGTTAGCAAAATTTGTTAATTTCATTTGCTCAGTTTGCACAAGTTTTTGTTTTCTTTTTGTTTTTTGGCTGCGGCCTTTGTGTGCTCTGTTGGCTCTGCTCGCTCTTAGCACTTGCTCTAGCATTTCAGTATTTCAGTGTGGCTGTATGCGGCAAATTTGCCAGCGATGTGGCGAAAACTCGCTTGTAATTATGTTTGTCCTTTAATTGCGGCTCATTATGCGTGCGCCCTGATTATGCCATTGCCCAAGTGGCTCAATTAATGTTTACTCCCTCACACACACACACATGCAGAGAAAGGCTAGCAAATTTTACGATCTTAGCTGAGGAGCTAAAGTGGGGGGCGTATCTCTTCATATGGACCGCTCCAGGCTGGGCTGGCGGGCGGGGCGTATGCGTGTTTAGTGCCCACAATTTAATCGTCAAACTGCTGCCTTTTTCTGCTCTTATACGTGGCCCATTTAGGAGGTCAACAACAACGAGAATTTATACTCTGCGCTTATTTATTTAAAACATTAAGGCCAAAATGAAACCCAGCGCTCCTGGCCATTTCACCTCTGCCTCTGCCTCTCCCTTGGCCACTTTTTTCGTGAGTGCTAAAAAAGCAAAGCTCGAACCCTTTGACCTGCCCTTGGTCCCTTTCCAAAGGCAAAATTGGTTGGCCTATAATTGAAAATATGTTCGATGAAAATGCTTGCCAATATGAGAAGGGGGCGAGCTGCCCGAAACTGTTAACTGCCAAGCAAATGGTCAACAGCAACTCAATTATTAACTGGGCTCAGTGGCAGGCGGGGCTAGTGGGCGGCACGTGCAAACAGTCTGAGTGGCTGCAGAGCCGCAGCAAGTGGGTGGAATTATGCTCGCTTTATAGGCAACTTTCTATGCTTTTTATGGGTCTGGGCAGCAGGTAAGAAGCAATTGAAGCTAAGTAAATATAATAATAATATATAGCAGCTGGGAATGGTAGAGTGGAAATTAAAATGTAAAATATATAAAAATAAATAAAATAAATAAAAAAATAAATAAAATTATATATGGCAAAAATATTAAAAATGTTAAAGTATATATTTATTTTATAAAAAATATAAAATATAAAAAAAAAATAAAATATATTTAAAATAAATCAAATATATTAAAAATATAAAGCATTTAAAATATATAAGTTATATATGAAAACAAAATAAAAAATAAATAATATAAATAAAATATATACAAAATATATAGCATTTAAAATATATATAAAATATATAATGTTTATTAGCTCCAACAGCATGCGCCATGATCAGCAGCTTCAGTCAATTTAAGAGCAGTAAATTAAGTAATGAGATTATGGCTCTCGCCTTGTATATGCTCAAACCTTCTCTCAGAGCAGCGCTCCAAACTTGTGGGTTCGGGTCGCTCGCTAACCACGAGCAAGCGACTTTGGCTGTTCAGCTTTATGAATAAAGTTTGTAAAACTAAATAGCCCAGGAAAGCAAACATTTGCTGAACAATAGCTCAACAATACCATAAACTACAATATTATCGCCCCTCTACAGCATGAAGATATTCAAATTCTGTAATCGAACACACAAACCCTCAGATAAATATGCCAGCAGAGAAATTGAGTAAGAGAATCAAATCATTGCGAGTAAGTCGCAAGTCGAAGTCAGAGTCAGAGTCAGAAATAGACAATGCATATAAAATATTCAATATATGCCAAAGCGCCGACACTGACGAGCAGGAGCAAGGAGAGAGAATGAGACAGGCCAAGGAGACAGGGCAAGGAGACAGGGCAAGGAGACTGGCAGCGATGATGAGCGCAGGGCTAACGAGTTTATTGGTCGCGCATTCGTTAAACAAAGGCGAGACGTCAATAAACCTATTTGTTAGCCGCACAAATTGTGGGCAAATATGAGAACAACATAAATAAGAGCTGAGGCAGACTAGAGCGAGGCTGGCCGACAAGTTTAGGCAATAATAGCAAAGCTTTGCCTGCCCAATGGTAATGAGACTTGGCGCAAGTGGAGCCAGCTGGCAACGGGGCGTATGAATGGACTTGGCTCAAGTGCTCGATATGGCTGAAGATATGCAACTGTTGCTTATATATACATATATACATCTGTATATATATATATATATTTTATATATATATATATATATATATATATATATATATATATAATATATATATAAATTTTATTATTTTTTTTTTTTTTTTTTTTGATGAACTTCATTAAACTTTCGAGCAGCCCTCAAAGCGGATTAGAGTGTGGCGCCTCCTGACAAAGGCCAAGCAGCTTAATTTGTCAACGGGCCAAAAATTATGGCCAACAGCGGAAAAAAAATGGCATTGTCAAATATTGAGTGTGCCCAGGCCAGCCGAAGCGTTATGTCAATAATGATTAAATATTTTTAATTAACATGCAGACTGGAAGAGCAGAGAGTGGGGCAGGGGCAGGGGCAGGGGCAGGGGCTGGGGCAGGGAGAGTGTGTAGAGTCCCCCCTCGTTTGGCTGGCTGCACTCATTCATTTAGTCACTCAGCTGCCGTGCGGGCTTATGCCTCATTAGCGTCACTTCTCATTGCGTTCGCTCTGACATTTTGGTGGCATTGGCATGATTAGCTATCTATGCAACCTGCCACGCCCAGCTCGCCCGTCGCACTGGGGAATTAGCATGTGATTTGGCTGCCATTCAGGCAATTTGAAATGTCAGTTTAGTCGCTGTTGCCCAAGTGCCCGGGCCACTCACAAAAAGTGTCATGTCGAGCTCCTTCATTTTTTTTTTTTTTTTTTTTGCTTCTCACCTGACGTTTGGTATTTCACCTGGCTGGCTGGTAGCATCCCTGCCCTGGTGTCAGCCAAATGACACCGTTACGAGTCGGTGTCATGAATGCGCTTTTTGCTTTTCAGCATGCTTTTAATCCCGCCAGACAGTCGCAGGCGACAGCGAACCGCGCCCACCACCCTCTACCCTCCGCCCCCGCCCTCTGGTTCTTGGCCACAGCGCGTTTTCATTATGCGGATCTTTTCTCTGTGGGCAACACGCGACGCTTTATGCATTTTGCTGGCTATACTCTATTCGAAGAGGGTATATTGGTTTCTAATGCAAGTCTAATAAGCATTAATAATATATAAGAAATATTGATAATATATAAGATCTTGGTCAGAGATTCGCATCTTTACTCATAATGTTTACATTTCTGCCTTGCTGCATGAAGCGATAATTAATATAATTTATGCAAAATCAAGTCTAATATGCTCTAATTTAACTGACGCAATTAATTTATATTTATTTATTATTTAAATTGAATTTACATATCAAAGTCTAAATAGCGCCATCTATGGTTCATTACGTCGACTCGTTGCCCTTCACTAACTGTTATGTGTATATACGTATATATTTGCTTGCTCTTTCTCTCATTCGCTCGCCTCAATGCAACTCTCTGTAGCTGCTCATTGAGCTGCCTCTGCTTGCTGCCATTGGCTGGCTGATTCGAGCTTCGAACTTCGAATTTATTGCGTTCTCTTTCAACCTATTCGGTTGCAGTTCGATGCTCGCGCTTGAGTGAGATCAGCAGCGATCGTTGACGAAAGTGGAGTCAGTTTAGCATTGACGTTTGCTTGCAGATGTTGTGCGGAGTTGATGATGCGGAGGTAGTTTAAATGCTTTTTAATACCTTAACTAAATTATTTTTATTTGTGAGCAGAATGTTAAGCAGATATGTATATTTAGTACTATATAAATGTTTATTATTCTGTAATAAACGATCTAACATATAATTTAATTTATATTAATTACTCATAAGCAGTTCACTCCAATTCGTAAGAGTATTCTGTCTGCGCCTAGACACATCGGCTATATCCTACATATGTTTTATTTACTTTACATTTCTACCTCGAAATTCAGTCATTCCGTCTGCTAGAAGAAGGCGGGCTAATTTCATTTACGTTTGCCGTCATTGCCGCTGCTGCTGCCGTTACGTTTACCGTTGCTTTTCGCTTAATTTATTTCACCGCTAATTTGTATAAATTCTTTTTTTCCGCTACCGCATTAAAGCGACGAAGAGACATCAAAACAAAATGGCCGACATTTAACTGTCAGAGTCGGCGGCAGTCCCGTTACTTTCGACTTTTATTACCATCAGCTATTTGGTGCAGTTGTTGCTGTTCCCGTTATTGTTGTTGTAGTAGTAATTCATGCACCTTTATGCTTATAATTAAGTGTCGGGACCCTGTGCTCTCCCTACGCAGTCCGGCCCGTGTCCTGCCACGGTCTGACGGCGTCTTTTAGTGTGCGAATTTATGACTGTTTTATGGTCACATAGGTTTCATTAGTCCACAATAAATCAAGGAAAGCGAGTTGGGAGTCTTTGTCATTGTTATAGTTGTTCTTGCCTTTATCACGGCCTTGACTTTAATTTAGTACGTCTCCTCGCTTGTCAACTTATTCATATGTGTTGTCTGCCTAGCCTCGCAGATTATGCTTATTCGTCGAGGTGAATGGGCTCACATAGGGTTAACGTGCTCTAAATGGCTTCAACGTTGGCTGTAAGCTGAAATCTGCTTAAATTTATATATATCCATATTAATATATACTAATTCGTATATGAATTATTTGAATTATATTTATATTTATTTTGTATTTTCATTTTAAATTTGTTGTGTTTAAACTTAAAAATATCGATAATTTGCTCATCGATTTGTTGTTAACATTTGAATTTTAGCCGAGACAACAACCCATCTTCATAGTGAAGCTCAAAGCGCTCAAGCTTGCGTTGCTTTAAGTTGGCTGCATGACGAACATCAACGGACGCGAAGTTAGCTGCGCAACGCAGTTTCTGACTCACTTAATGTTGGCTGTGGCGCGCAAGTAGCTTTCGATAAATTTCAAACTCGACGCAAATTTGAGTAAGTTCAGTTGCGTGAGCGGCTAATTTGAATTTTGAGCATAGGAAAAACTTATCAGTTTATTAATGGTATTTTTTAATCAGTTTAATTGAAAATAATGTGAAATACTTTTATGTTCTCGAAATTCCCTAAGAAAATATATTTATTTCTCATTATCTCTCAGGTTATCTTAAGCCTTTTAGATTTGAAGTATATAAAGTTAAGTGATCATAAAGTATATATGGCCAATTAAATCAATACTCAGCTGAACCAGGAAACAGCTCAGCTAATGCAAGCCTTAGGTCCTCCTTTTGCTAATTAATAGTCAAACCCCAAACTCCGCTGACCTAGGCAAATATAGCAAATCGTCAAAAGGCAACTCAACGGTGCAATTTGCATGTGCAGCCAAGATTTATGGAAAGCAGCGGGATCGAGAGCTGAAAATTGAATTTCCCTTGCGCTGTGGGCAATAGGCAAATATTGATTACACATTTTCCTTTAAAAATATGTGCACAGTGTTTGCACTCATGTCCGTTTTTCGTTTTTTTTCGTTGCAGGAATTCGTTAGCCGCCCAACGGAGCAACTGGAAAAGTGGACAAGACAAATGCGCCACTGACACGTGTTGAGAATGCCGCACATGCCAACTGGCGGGCCCAGTTGAAATGCCACACAGCAGCAGCGGCGGCAGAGGCAGGCCTCGGCATGGGCATCGGCATCGGCTCATGCATATGCACAGGGCAGGCGAGACGCCCGCCCAGCAACTAGACGGCCATGCAGACCCTTTTTAGTGGCTGTGGCTGGCCAGAGCTCTGCACAAATTTCATAACAAATGACTAACAACATGGCCAAGCAAGGCAGCAACAAGGCAGCCAACGACAATCGCAGCTAGATAAACAGCAGCAACAGTTGCAGTTGCAGCAGCAGCAGCAGCAGCAGCAGCAGTTGCAGTTGAATCTGATGCAGCATCAGATACATGTCCATGTTGTGCAGTCGTATCTGCATGTGCACAGCGGGCTCGATTAAGCGAAATGATGATCAAAGTGCTGCAGCCACAGCTGGGGCAGAGCCTATTGATTGCGTGTGGCAAACGAAATGCCACAGACAAAGCTGCCAACTGGGCGCACAGGAAGCGCCCCGTGTGCTTATCTCGATCTATGTTATCTTTAACCAGCATCGCCAGCAGACGGCCCCGACAGCCGGACGGATAACAGCGCCAGCTTAATATTCAATTTGTGCGAGCGTTTGTTAAATAAGTGTGGATCGCAGAGCAGCACTCTCGCCCCAGACTGCACACTCCACTCTCCATTCTCTACTCTCAGCTGCCATGTATTTGTATATTGAAAATGCTTTTTTTCCCAAAGGGCAGGCAATCAGGCGCGAGCACGTCGCTGCGCAGCTTCCGCGCCGCGCAAACTCGTTGGCTGGCAACACTTCATTTATTTTTTGATAACCATAAGATTGCGAATAAGAGGGAAGAGATACCTAGCTGGCTGCTAGGTCAACCCTTAGCCTGTTGCAGCTTGATTGAAATTGTGGCCGACATCAGGCGGGGGCAGCGCCGCGAGGGCCGCAGCGCGCGGATTCGATACGCATTTTCATTTCGGTGGTCAGGTGTCAGATGACCGCGCCGAAGTTGACAACTGACACGACAGCCAGGGCCAACGGGCCAGCGGGCCAGGCGCATCTCTGAGTGGATGCGCGTCGGGCTATGGCTGAGGCCTGGGTCTGGCTCTGGGTTAGGCACAGGCAATGCCATTGGCATTGGGTTAGGCTCTGGGTGTGCCCGAAAAGTATTTTGGCACAGAACATAAAAAGAAATTTGTAAAAATGCGACAGCTGCAAGATCTTAAATCAAGAATGAGCAGAGATAGCATGACATGAGCGAAAATAAACAATTTTTAAATATTTAATGTAATATTAAAAAAAGAAAATAAGAAATTGCTCATTCATTTATATATGAATATAAAAATATTATTTATATTTCAACTTACTTTATTTATTTAACTTATTTTAATTTTATTAAATTTTGTTTATTTATTTTATATTTTTATTTTATTTTATTTGTTTTATTTTAATTTAATTTATTTGAATTACATTTATTTATTTAATATTTATTTATTTCTAATAATAAAATAAAATATATTATTTATTTAATTTCAAATAATATAAAAAAATTAAATGATAGTTATCTTCTTTATTTTATTTATTATTATTTTTAATTTTTATATTTATTTGTTCCATACATCAAAATTTTTGATTATTATTTTTAAGAGAATAATATATAAATATTAATATATATATTTATATTATTAAATTATTTATATTTATATATTTACTTAAGTTCGGAAACTTAGCAGCTTCTATAAATATTTCGTAACATTTTTTAGCTTGACTTCTGTATTTTTGTTCGCCTCTGAAATTAGGATGCAAATGTATGCATGAATCGTAGTGCGATCTGGTCACACTGATTGCCCGTTGGCTGTTTGCGCCATAGCGAGTCACGGCACATGTCATAAATCCCTGGTGCTAACTGTACAACTGAGCTCAGCCAGCAGAGAGAGGGAGAGGGAGGGGGAGACAGCAGGAGACCCGTATGCATATCATGCTTGCCTAGCATTCGCCTTATAAGGCTCCAACTCTCAGGGCTTGCCAAAAAGCCCAGAAACAAACTGTTGCCCAGCTGTGTCAATGGCCATGGCCTGGCAATTGCTGTAGATTCTGCTTCGGCTTGTGTGCAGCTCCTCTCAGTGTGCTCTCCCATCTCTCCCACTCCCACTCTTAGTCCCACTCCCAGTCCCAGTCAGATATTGCTGCTGTTGTTGCTGTTGGTAATTTTTCAGCCGCTGATTGTTCAGTTGGCTTGTTTGTTTGGTCTTTCGCCTGCCCTGACTTAGTTTTCTGCACGAGGTCATCGCTTGCGGTCGGACCGCCCGCTACAACAACAACAACAACTGACTGCCTGTAACTTCTATCTATCTATCTGGCTGACTGACTCCGACTGACTCCGACTGCCTCTGCGACTGTCTCCTGAATGTGTTTTTGTTACTTTGTTGGGCATTTTTATCTATTGCCGCGCACGTCGGGTCACATTAACGGTGCTTTCTCACCGCTCGAGTTCTGCAATTTGATTTCCCCGGCTTACCTTTGAGTTTTCGCATGCTCCCTGACTGCTTTGCCTGCAACCCGTGCCAGCTGCCCCGCTGCTGAGACCACTCCAGACGCTCGCTTACATTGCAGACGAACAAACAATTAAAATCATTCTGAATTGTTTGCAATCCATTGTTATAGGGCTTACCACACACACACACACACACACACACACACTTGCCGACTGTCATTCCTGTGGTTATATAATCTAGTGCAATGGAATGCCATAAATAAATTCTAGCTGAATTCTTATGAATATGACGGCTTTGTCTTTCACAATGTAGAGATGCATATCTATGCCTAGTTTTATGTAATATTATTTTATTTTGTAATATTATTATTATATTATATATTAATATAATATTCTTTAAATGTGCGTTTAATATAGTGATATAATATGATATAATAATGATATAACTAAGAGAGCAGAGTGTTTGCCAGAGGGCAGTAGATGGAAAAGGCAACAGAGCAATATTTTTAAACAATTTTAAAAACAGTTTTCAGGTCAAGAATATCATTTTTAGATACTTTAACTAGCAAGCTCATCTTTATAAATTTATATAGCCAAGCAGCATATTCAGACTTGCGTCATCAGGAAACCATTAATGTTGAATATATTCTATATTATTTCAGTGAGAGTTTTATGTTTTATTTTCTATTAAACTCAGGTTTATATTTGATCAAATAAAACTAGGTTGGGCTCTGTATCATTTCAGGAAATATTTTAAAAATTAAATTAGACACTTATATATATAAACACATCTAGACACATACTTCAATATATGTAGATAAATAATAATTATTATTATTATTATATTTTTTTTATTATAATATATTTATATATTTATTATTATATTTTATTATTTATATATTTATTATTATATTTTATTATTTATATATTTATTATTACTATTATTATTATTATTATTATTATTATTATTATTATTATTATTATTATTTTACCTTCGCACATATCTAGATTTTATTTTGAGAGCACTAAAAATATATCTGTGCAGACTGCGACTCAGACAAATTTCCATATTTCCAGCAATTGACCTTGAATTAGCTTTCGGGTTACGTGCAACTAACCCAGTTTCTTGTAAACTTAATCCATAACAAAACTGTTAACCCCAATGCCCAGCAACTGGCCAAAATGAAGAACTCTTTGTAGTAGGAAAACAAAACTAAAATGTAAATCAGTCAGAGAGCACAAAGCGCTGAGTCTGAAATTAAACTCTTCTTCGGAAATTCTTAGTAAATTTAGCTTTCGCAATAGCTGTGGGTCGGCCCGGGCTGGCCCGGCCTGGCAAGACCCAGTCAGAGTCGGTCTTTGGAGTGTAACTTGTTATTTGGTGTAATTAATTTTGAGGCAAAAGTGCTAATTAATTCAGAAGAGGCTGAGCGCAAAGGCAAAGCGAATTGCTTCAGGTGAAGGCGTTGGAAGTGGCATAAAGCAAATTGTGGCCAACATCCGCTGCGGACAGCGAAAAATTGGACGCGCTGGCTTGCTGGCCAGAGCACAGAAGCTGCCGCCGCACAATTAATGGCTAGACCGAAAGCCCAAACTAAGACGCAATTTCTCAAGAATTTTTGGGCAGACAGGAAACTTGCATAACTGTGCGAAACATGAAGGTTCTTCAGCGTCTTCTCCTATTCCACTTATGCAATGGGGCTAGCTGCAAACTGTCAGGCCAAATGGCAGATCAGAGCGGCAGCCGCAACTGGTCCGACTGAGCCAATAGTAACGCCTACCAATACCTTTAATTATAGTGGCAGCCGCCAAGGACTGCCACAGAACATGACGCACGTATAGAAAACATATTTCAAACTAAACAAACTCATCAGAGAGAACGTTGGAACGCGTGCAAAATGCGAAGTGAAGCAGGAGCACCTGAGATCAGGTTGCGCCGAATGCCGCTTGTTATGCGCCAAGGTCGTGCGATTTGATCGCCGTGGGGCGTTCACTGGGCAACGATGACGTCATCTCTCATGTGTCTTTGACCGTAGTTTACAATCCCCCAAAGCCTATGGAATACCCATTTGTTAGCAGCGCCCACATTTATCGTTAGCGCCTCATCAAATGCTGAATTCTTGGAGCTGGAAAATTGCTCAACTTTGGGTTCGCTTTTGGCTTTTCGCTTTGCGCTTTTCGCCTTTTGCCTCTTGCTGGCCTTTGGGCAATTTAGTAATTATAAAATGATTAATTTTGGTGCATTTTCTCAACACCTTCCACTTAGCGAGCCCTGAATGGGGATGAGTTTTGCAGTCAGGGCAGGTCCAGGGCCAGGGCCCGGGCCAGGGCCACGGCCAGGTCCAGGCGTTAAAGCGCAACTACTGTCGATTTAAGTGCCGTTGGGGCCATCTCTGCGCGAGGGTATCATTAGGCCGGGCAAAACAATTTAAAATAAATGCCGCAACTAGCATAATAATATTAAGCAGCGACTGCAGCCAGTGCCCTGCCATAGACCGTTTTCGTAATGGCCAGAAATAAATCTGCAGAGCCGAGCTGAGGAACACAACTTAATTAATAAACTAATGAGCAGTTTGCAGGCAGCCAAACGAGCCCCGTCCAGTGCAGACTCGGGCCTGCGAGAGCGAGTGAGAGATAATCTCACATGAGCGCGCCCAGCCGCTGCTCGGCTGCTCGGCTGCCCAGCCCATTTGCAAAAGATCAGCGAGAAATTAAAATAAATGTACAACGTGCAAATATGCCAAAGATCCCTGAACGTGAAACGTGCTGCACAGTCGAAGGGAAACAAAAGGAGAACAAAATCTGGAAACAACAAATAAAATTTGATTTATGCAAATATGAATTCGGAAATGCCGACCTGTGGCGCGACGTGACAGTTAAGGCAGGTCTGAAGTGGACTAAAAATTGAAGTTTGAACTACTCTTGTTAAGGAAAAGTATTCGCTTTCAATGCCAAATAAATCTGCTGATATAAGAGTGGGACTTGAATAGAAGCTAATAAGCTGTCTGGAGTTCTGATGAAAGTTTCTTGTTTTCTCCATCAATTCTTTGTGGCTAATCGTAATCGTTGACGGTTTTGGAGCTCTCTGATATTTTTAATATATTTAAAAATATATAAATATTATTAAAAGTATTTTAATATTATTACAAATATTGAAATATTATTAAAAATATTTAAATATTATTTAAAATATTTAAATATTATGATATTTCTGATATTTTTAATATATTTAAAAATATATAAATATTATTAAAAGTATTTTACTATTATTACAAATATTGAAATATTATTTAAAAATATTTAAATATTATTTAAAATATTTAAATATTATTTAAATATTTGAATATATTTAAAAATAATATTAAATATATTCACACCATTTTTAAAATATTTGTTGTTTTACAGTTTTTATATTTTTAAGCAGACAACTGAAGACATGAGCTTGTTTGTTGTTTTTAATTTATTAATATTATTTTTTCGCTTTTATTTTCCCATGAATTTGCTTTTAAAAGCACCTCTTACTTATGTTGACAGCAGCCTTACCATAACAAGAGTCTCTTTCAATAATAGTTATAAATCATGAACTCATTTCTCTAGATTCAGTTTGAACTCTGTTTGCCATTTCTTGACCACTGCCAAGGGTTCAAACTCGCTGATTATTCACATGTATCTTAAAGTGGCTGACCTCTTAGCCATAATGACCCATAATTTACTAAGCTTAGTACCTCAGAGCGGTTAGAGGTGCCATCAGTGGCAGAACATGTAGCTGAGGGCAATCTACCATCAGAGCACGCAATGAATTGTGAAAATGAAAATAAATTGAGAATAATTATATTTATAAATATATTTATTTTATTTTAAATGTTGCTGGCTAAATATAAATAAATTGATAATAGTTATAGAATTATGGATAAAACTGAATAAATCTTAAATTAAATAATACAACTTCAACATGAAAACATGAGAACAACTACAACTAATACTTTATTATAATAATATAGTAATATATATTATAAATTTATTAAATATATTTAAAGATATATATCTATAAATTTATTAATATTTTAATATTATAAATGTATACATATATAAATATATCAGCCACTGTGTATGCCAGACCTTGATGGCAAGGATTATCTCTTTAACTCATTATCAAATGCATCCAAGCTCACCTATATTAAGATACATCAGCTATGTAAATACATCACATGTGCATCAGCTAATACAGCCTTAACATTATTCCTACACTGACACCTGTCATGAATAATAAAAAGCGTTATTTTTACACCTGCCCAGTCAGGGCATTATTTAAAGCCTGAGCTGAGCTGGAATAAATACTTTTTATTTGTAAATTTCGTTATTATTTGCGAGATAAGACCTGAGCGGCCCAGCTGAGATTCATCATACAAAAGTGTTTGCTAGCCAAACGACAAAAAAGAGGCTGAAATCAGAGTGAAGAATGCTCAAAGTGCTGTGGGCATTGGCAGTGGAGGTAAATCATTTTGTTTTCACTCTTATGCTGGCTGCCGCAGTTTAATTATCACAATTCCAGATTCGGCTCATGTAGCTGGAGCGGGGAGCCGAAGCTGGAGCTGAAGCTGCGGCTGTGGCTGGGAACAGCTCATAAATTGTGCGGCGAACAAGTTGATGCTGACGGCGACTGTTGCGGCTGCTGAATAGCAACAACAACGACAACAAAAAATTGAAGAGAAGAAGAAGAGAGCAAGAAATATTTATTGCAAGTTGTAAATTGAAAATCGTCTTAGTTTTGGCTGTGCGACTGCACTGCACGACAGGCGAGTGGAGCCGAACATGGCTAAGAAACTATTCAAATCAATGAAAACTGATAGCCTCGCAGGCAAGAGCCGAGTCATGATTAACATAGGCTCGGCCCTAAGTACTACTCCACTCGCTGCTCCCTGGCATGCCTGGCCAAAGATGGCACCGTCCTGCGATGCCAGCGATGCCGCGTGTAGCATTTAAGCGACATGCCAACACTTGAGCACTTCACCATGCAACAGCCATGCCTCCTGCTCCCCTGGCTCCTCTGGCTCTGCTGCAAACGTATCATTAACAAGTCACGACAAATTCGCGGTCAGACATTTGAAAAGGCAATGCCAAATTTGGTGTGGACATTGGCATTAGATAAACTCCAGCTCCAGCTCCAGCTCCAGCTCTAACTGCAACTCCCAACTCCCAACTGCATTTTCAAGTACAACTCCAACTGCAGTCCCTAGCAGGCGTACCTTTATCTCCCCCTCTCGCCCCCTCTCTCACCCAGGCCAAGTGCCAAGTACATGGACAGGTTGGCTGGCTGACTGCCGGCGGCTGCTTTGAACAGGGACCACCGGCCAGTCGAGAGGTGTGAAAAATCTAAAATGCAAACATGCAACGAGTGCCACAATATCTCCGGACCAGGACCTGCGCACTCCATTTGTAGTTGCTCCCCTGGGCGCTGCCAAAAATAAATAAAAAGGAAAAGCAAAATCGAGAAAATAAAACAATGAGCAGAAAGCAAAATCAAATCCAGCTTCAGCCCATGCCATACGCATGAATTATTTATTTCGATTGTCTGCGCGTCGCCTTGGCGCGCTCGCTGCATTATTTTTAGTGGCTTAGGATTGGCGAGTGGCGAGTGGCGGGGCCTGGGGTGGCATCGTCTGCGCGCTCAAATTATCGCAGGGGCATGCAAAATTTATTAACAAACATCAAAATTGCTCGAGAATTTATTTCATCTTAATTCAATTTAACAACTTAAACAGCCATAAAGTGTTCACATAGTAAATCAATGCAACGTCCTATGCAGAATGCAGCACATGTCCACGTGCATCAGCATCAGCAGCAGCAGCAGCAGCTGCTCCTTGTGCTCGCCTCTAAATTTATGAGCTGCGCATGAAAATGAGTCAAAACAAATTATGCCGGCAACTGCTGGGGCTGATTGACAGCGTTCCTTGGCAGCAGCCCCAGCAGACGATTATGATGTGAACGAGATGGCTATCAGTGCGCTGCAACAATTTCGAGGCATTAATCATGCCGCTAAATATATGAGGGTGGCTCCATAACTCACCATCAAAGCCCCAAAAGCAACTCCCACTCCCCTGGAACCACAGCTCAGCCTCAATTTGGCGTAAGAGCCGAAAAATGTCTCGAGGCCCAGAGTTATCCACTAGATTTTCGTATCTTTACAGAGATTGCATTTGTGGCATGTTCTGTGATCGGTTTATTAATGGAATGTGAAATAATTTAAAATAATTTAAGTGTGCGCGGCAGTTGTGGAGTGGAGTGAGCAGGCTCAGCCCTGGCAGTAGCAGCCGTCGGCGCTGTTCTTGCGGATCCAGTCCAGGAACTTGCTGACTCTGGCGTAGACGCCGGGGGCGTTGGCCTGGGCGCAGCCGTAGCCGAAGGACACGACGCCGGCGAGCTTGTAGCGGCCCTCGTTGACAATCAGCGGACCGCCGCTGTCGCCCTGGCAGGCGTCCTTGCCGCCGGACTTGACCAGGCCGGCGCAGAGCATCACCTCGGCAATCTTGTCCTTATAGCGCGTGGTGCGGCACTGCTGGTTGGTGATAATGGGCACGCTCACCTCCTGCAGGTAGTTGCTAGTGGTGCCGCCCTCCTTGACCAGGCCCCAGCCAGCGACGGTGGCCTGAAAGAGAGAGATCGAACTTAGTCTAAGTCCTCTAGTGGCTCAGCCTGGGAACTTACAGTCTTGCCGTCAAAGTTGTGGTTGACATCGGGCAGGCAGACGGGGCGCATGTTGCCGGTGAGTGGGACTGGCGACTCGAGGCGCAGCAGCGCCACATCGTTGACAATGCGATTGGGATCGTAGTTGGGATGGATGGTGGTGCGCACCACGCGGCGCACAATGCCTGGATCCGACGAGGACCTGTCCAGCTGTAGCAGACGCACCGTGATCTGATCCCTGTTGCCGTGCACGCAGTGAGCCGCGGTCAGCACGTAGCGATCGTTGATCAGCGAGCCGCCGCAGAAGAGGCGGGCGTAGTAGCGGCCCTTGACCAGCTGGGCGGTCCAAGGATACTTGTTGCTGCGCACCTGCTGGCCGCCCACAATGCGGTTGACGTTGGGAGTGCCGCAGACTGTGGAAGGGAGAGGAAATTAGTTAAGTCTGAGACAGAGGCCCAGTCCAGCGTCTACTCACAGCAATTGGCCTTGGTGGCGCAGGAGCCGCCGCGCGAGGGACGCGCCTTCACTTCGCTGAGTGGCTCCTCCACCAGCTGCTCCACCACATCCCCGAACTGCTGGTTGAGCGTGCGAGGCGGTGCCAAATATTCGTACTGGGCCAGGGTAAGGCTGCAGGCCAGCAGCAGCGCTGCCAGGGCCAGATAACAACGCATCTTGACTGGAGTTTGTTTGGGGGGCAATTGACTTGGCTGTTTGAACAGCGCGTGCTACTTATACCAGCTCAGCCAGCGTTGCCTCTTTGTTTTTGTAATCAAATTTTAAATATGAATGTTTTATTGCTTGATCGCACAGTTGGCAGATCGCACAATTTGTATCTTTCTTTCTTTCTCATGTCTTTCTCCGCTTTCTTTGTTTGCTTTCAGGTTTATTTACATAAAACTTTAAGAGATGCTCGCAGCCAGAACCCAAATCGCTGATCAACTCTGGAAATTATTATTGTCGATACCCTGTATTTGTGGAGAATGGGGTATAATGTGTGGAGAAATGAAGACTGATGTCTACTCTAACTATTTTTATATATTTTATATATTGATAATAGCTGATAATCATATATATATATATAATATTTAATAAAATAATATAAATAAAAAAAAATAATAATATAAATAAATAAAAAAATAAAATAAATAATATATAATATTTAAGTAAAATAATATATATATATAAATTAAATATCTGCAATATTCTCAGTTCAAGTCAGTTTGCTGTCACTACAGGGTATGCCCTAGTGTCATATCTTTCCCTCACACAACTCTGACTTATTCTTGTCGAATATTTTTTTGCATATTCAAAATAAAGTGGAGCAAACTTTGAGCCGCCTCCACACATGCTGCAGCTTAATGGACTTTTAATGTGTCGCTGGAGAGGCTTAGGCATACTCATCGTCGCCTTCATCAGCAGCAGCATCATCATCATCATCATCATCGTCGGCATGATGATCATTGCAATCTTTGGCATCATCAGCCAGCTTTGACCAAAATAAACTCACGCGCTGAGTTGGCGCATTTCGAGTGGCTTTCGTTGCGATCGCATACTCTCTGGGCAGCATAAATTGTGTCGTTCGCTCGCAGCATAAATATCCTTTAAGTGCCGGTTATCGGGTATCATCATTAACCAGCAGCCAAAACGCCTGCTTTCACGCTGCTGCGCATAATTTACCCAAAGTTTAGCTCGGCCCCAGCATACATTTATGCATTCATAAGTTTATGCAGCGCAGCTCGAGCTGGAGTCGCCTTCCTCCCTTCGCCCGCTGGCTGCTCATATTTTGTGCGCCTGGAATGTCGTCGCTCTCGGTGCCTGCCCCCAAAATGCTGCGCCCCAGGCTGCAAAATAAATTGTTATTAAAATATAAGCAAAGAGAGCAGCGCGCATGTCAATCGACCATGCTGCCTCATGTGGCCCAAATGACCAATTTTATAATTTTATAATTAATAAATTACACACCCTTTGCAAAGACAACAGAACATAACAGTGTTTGTGAGTGCAAAAGATATTTATAATTTGAGTGATGCAAAAACAACTTATTTGATTACGAGTAAAGCGGAAATGATTGAAATGCAGCACAAACCGACGATGATTAATTTTCGTTAATTTGTATACATTTATGAATAAATGCTTAAAATATATATCATCGTATCATCGTGTATTATCAGCAAAGCAACGTTCATATGGCATGAGGAGAGACTTGAAGAAACTCAGCGGTAAATGGCTAGACTAGTCTAAAATATACAGCTCTTGAGCAGAATCGACTCTTCATTGTTTTATTTATTGCTTATTATACCTTAGCTATAACCGGGACAAAGAACCGAAAACCTTTTAAAATAATAAATAATAAAATAATAAACTTAAACCAATTTTCTAGTTCTACTCATGAATTACAGCTTTATATGCCCAACTACTTTAGCTGGTTTATATATACAATATATAGCGGCTTTTACTCCATCAATATGTATATGCCTGACCTAGTTTCATTATTGGATTTATTAGCCAAAATTCATAAATCTAGCCAAAATCAATTAGTCAAAGTTCCATTTGTGATTTATGTTTTCTTCTTCTTGCCATAAGGCAGATAACTTAATATATAACGGGTCTTCGCGTGTCTGCGGCTCGTTTAGCGTCATTCTCAAACGAAAATATAAATAACTTTTACTCTTATGCCAACCATAATAAAATGCAAATATTAAATTTGTGTTTTCGAAATTTCTTTGCTCTGGCCATTTGCATGAAATCATAAAAAGATAGCGAAAAGCTAAACGAAACTAAAGCAAATATTATAATTGATTAGAGAAAGAGAGAAAGATTAGGGAGTAAGTTTTGAATTCATTATAAAACATATTCCAGAACTTATTGTATTGTATTATCTAGTATTCCACTTAAGGGGAAGCTGCTTCTACTTGCCTCTAATCTATATGTAACATGCGACAGCTGCTGCTTGTTGCATGACAATTGCACGCTGAGGTGGGCGTGGCAGTGGGAGAACAACAATGAGAGCAACATGTTCGTGGAGTGCATTGAACCGAGTGCGCAAAACGAAAGACTTAGGCAACAAACTGAGTGCAGAGCAAACTGTAACAAAGAGTTTAGAAAGGTTGAACAGCATTTGGCATTCGCACGAATCGGTTGGGGGACTCAATGTCAGTCAGTCACTCAGTCAGTCAGTCAGTCAATCATAAATTTGCATAAGAAGATAATTGCATTATCTAAGCTGCAGTTAGCCGTTGCCTGTTGCCTGTTGCCTGTTGCCTGTTGCATTTATCTAGCCGAGGCAGAAGCATTTTAATTATTGTGTGTGACGGCCACAGACAAACAAATCATGCAGATAGATCTCTGCTTGCAGAGCCACAAACTGTTCCTCGGCCTGGCCTCTCACTGACTGATGGGCCGCATTTGATAACTGCGAGACTGGGACCCTTAGATAATGAAAAGGAAGCAAGTCTGCCAGTAATTCAAATTTGTAGCACTCGCAGCCCGTTGGCCAAAGAAAGCTGCGAATCTAAAGGTTGAGATCTGTTGCAGTAGCTGCTGCTGCTGCTGAGGCAACTGGCAACATCTTCTTCCTCAATGACATTAATTCATTTTGTATGCAAAGCAATCAGTGACAGTAGCCGTGGCTCTGCTGGCTCCAGCGCTCTGGCTCCAGCTCCATCTCCAGCTCCAGCTCCGACTTCGTCTTGGACTCTTGGCAATTAGAAAAGAGTTGGAAAATTGTATGCGAGCGAAGTCGTTGTCTGGCGTTTTCTTGTTCTGCAGCATTTCTAAACTGGCACTGCGCTGTGATTTGCATTGCACGATTCTCAACTTAATTTAACATAAAGTAAACATGCGCAGTTAACAAGCCAAATACAAGCAATGAGCGTGCGGGTGCCAGTTTCTTGACTCAACACCACTCCGGGGCCAGCTCCAGCAGCAGCCAAGGGCCAGCCGTACATGCAAATGTCCGGCAGCCGATTCAAGTGTGATGTGCTGTGCACAAGTCTAGCATAGTTCAGCTCCACTCTGGCTGCGGGAAAGGCACACAGCTCTTAAGCCCTTAAATGGTTTTTTATGCTATTTATTAATTTAATTATTTAGAATTTAATTTCGGATTTGAATTTAAAATTCTTAATGCACTCAATTTTTAATAATATTTTATATAAATCTATTTACTTGAGCAGCCTGAAAGTAAGGATTGAGAGAAGTCTTTGCCAATATCAGGTTAATTGTCTATATATCTAAATTAATTGATTTGTTGGAGATTTACCTGAAGTTGACATCCTTCTTAGTTCTAGCATATATGGGACTACCCTCAGTTTCATTGGAATGCTGTATCCCATGACGACAAATCTGTTTGGGCTTCTTTTTGTTTTTGTTATTTCAATTAAATATTTATTGTGTAACTAAAATTAATTATATATATAGTTAGATTAACTAAAATGAGTGTTAATTATTTACATATTATTTATATAATTATTATTATTAAGTTCGAAGTCAACACTGGGCTTATCTTGGGCAGTTCAGATAGAGCTATAGTTCATGGCTTATAGCTGCCAGCTGGAATATTCTTAGTCACATAAAACTACGATAAATATATGAATCACATCTTTATTGAGTTAGAAGACGTGTTGTAAAGCTGGAGCTGAGGTGGGTTTAGTTGGCCCAAGCGCAGCGTGCTGCATACTTTTGGGCTGAAACTTACACTGAGTTGAACCCTTCTAAGTTTGTATATGAAAATACATAAAAACAATGTTATAGGCTTACATAACTTGATATTGGTTGATTACAAGTGTGAAACATAAGCCTGGCTGTATAAACGTCGTATATGAAACAACTATGAAGCTTGAGCTATAAATGAAGTGAATTTATTTAGATCCAACAACATCTTCATGAGATCACGCCTCTCACTCTTGATAACACCTATTCCTTTCTCTCTCTGGCTTAGTTGCTTGAACTAACCAGTTAATCGCATATTGAATTGATATTTGGGCACTTAATTATTTGTATGCCAACTAGGCTGCGAGCCTAGTCAGCTGCCCGCCTAAACAAGCGCTTTCTCACAAGTCAACAAGCCGGGCGTGAGACACTTTAACATGGCGTAGAGTGAGGAGTTTATTAAACTGCCTGCCTGGCAGGCAGCCTGGGCTGGGCTGGCTCAGCAGAACAAGACGACGAGAGCAGCTGGAAAATCCTTGTGTAAGGTAATTGATCATTTGAGTTATAAACACGCACCACAATGTTGCCTGGCCTCGCCTGGCTGGGCCTGGGCTGTCCATGTCGCAAGGTAAGCATGTCGCCAGGGCCCCAGCCACAGATGGCAATCGTTGTTATGGCCACGCCTGCCGCATGGCCGAAGGGCCCTCTGGCTGGACGCTTTGCATGTCTAACAATTGTTCTTCTAATTGCGTTTATGGCCAAAGGAAGCTATGGGCAGTCCAATAACATTGGCTTGTAAACGCAATCGGACAAGATAATCTCAGTCAGCACCCCAAAAAAGGGCCGTTGCGTTGACGTGTGGCATGCGGCATGCGGCATGCATTTGGGCGCAACAAATTGCCGCTGAATTCTGATTGAGTTCTTCAAATTGGCAGTGGCATTGATAGAAGAGCGTTACAATTCGCATTTATGGCTCGCCCATTAACTGCTCCAGCAAATTGACAGGCGATCCAAGGGGCAAACAGCACATAATATATAGCAAAGCTAAATAAGATGCTCAGCAGTTGTTGAGATGAGTTGTGGAGTGGATGAAGAGAGCTCTCTGTAGAGCAAAACTTCTGCTGCTGCCTTGCCCATCTGAAGTTAGTTTATATCAAAATCTATCTCAACTCCTTCTACTCCTCTTTATATATTGTTATATAATTAAAGGCCACATCTGCTTCGACCACGCTTCCTCTACTACATCCATTGTTTTAGCCAATTGCAGCTGTTAATGAAGTCAACTGTGGATATGCCGCAGTGTCACAGCAGCTCGTGCACTGGCGACTTATGGAGCTGAATGGGCAGAGCCAAAGGGAAAAAATACAGAAAAGAATTTGACGTCAAATAAGAGAAAAAACGATAGCGAGGAGGAAGCCTGCACACATGGCTGCCAAGGGTGTGTGGCGAACTTAAATCAGTGGAAAATTGAAGAGCAGCGCAGTGTCTAATGATAACTGCTGGTGCTTTGGAGGCGCGAG
The DNA here is from genome assembly GCA_035047485.1 of Drosophila peninsularis. Classification (NCBI taxonomy): domain Eukaryota; kingdom Metazoa; phylum Arthropoda; class Insecta; order Diptera; family Drosophilidae; genus Drosophila; species Drosophila peninsularis. The sequence goes on from JAWNPN010000014.1 coordinate 5,192,971, forward strand.
ATTGCGGAAATTTCAAGACACCGACAGCGATGCCAGCGACTGCAGCAGACAACAACAAGGAGCTCGGGCAGCACAACAACGACAAGTGTCAAGTGCAGCTTAGATAAATTTCAAAAAGGGCAACAGCACTGGCCAACACATGGCTTAGAAGAGCAGCCACGTAGCTGATCGAGCCGCCAGATGAAATCGGCCAATAAGGAGAGGGAGCGGGGGAGGGAGCGGGAGCGGGAGAGGCAGTGGAGTAGGTGCAGCCTCACCTTGCCATGCCGCACAAGTGGCCTCAGGGCGGCCGCAGACTCCAAATTAGATTCAGACTCAGTTTCAGCGGCAATCGCAGTCGCAGCCTCCGTCGACTCTTGCTCGTATTTGAACTTGCGAACACGCTCTTGGCCCTTAACATTTTTGACCGTCATTTCGGCGATATAAAAATTCCAGCCGTTGCTGAGAGCGAAAACGCTTTGTGTTGCACTTTCTTCGCCGTGGCGGGGCAGCAAAAGTGTAGATCAGCGCGAAATCTAATTTATGCGGCAGACAGCCATGCAACATGTTGCACGATGATGAAAATGCAGCAGGCATCAGCCAGCAGCCAGCAGCCAGCAGCATGGCAATATTTTTATTTAAAAATTAAAAAAGAAAAAAAAAAAAACAGCAACAACAACAACAGAGGCAGCGAGGCGAACAACAACGACGCATGTTTTATGACTCTCATTGTCATTTATGCAAATTAGACAACGGCGCAGCGCGGCAACAGGAACAGCACAAGAATCACCTCCAGATCCCCGTTTCGTGTCTGCGGTTCAGAGCTGATGCTGATCCCAGCTCACTTCAATTTCTAAGCAACGGCGCGAATTTCCCACCGAATGGCTTGGCCATCGCTGAGCTTTTGTCATGAGCCGGGTCGGCGCAGACTGTCCTGGCTGTCCCTTTTGCCCGGCTGGCTGACTGCCTGCCTTGTTGGTTATGAGCAACATGTTTTATGATATCTGCCGGTGATTTATTATCATTTGATTTAAAAAGCAGTAGACAGGACACACATCAATACAGGACAGTGGACAGTGGACGGTGGACAGTGGACAGTGGACGGTGGACAGTGGACTGAACACTGCTCAACCGCAGACCCTTGGCGTTATTTATAGTTTGGACTGTCTTGGGCTCAAAACTTCCACCGCGAATCTGTGCTGTGTGCCGGCCGCCGGATAGAGTCTGCATTTCATGCTTATTATAGAAATGTGCACTTTTATGAGCGCGCACAGCATGTTAAAGGTGGAGAAAGAGCAGGCCCAATAGCCTTTTGGCCATTTTAATTAGCGTGCCGCACTGCCAGCGGCCAGCGGCCAGCAGAACAACGAATGACTTAGGCAACAAACTTGATTTGTGTTGACTTTAGCTGGAATCATAAAATGCGACTAATTAATTTAAGATGCGCGCCCGGACAGCGTTTAATGTGATGTCCGGCTCAGTTACAGATCATTTAAGCTTAGCCATCTAATCAGAGCTGCAGGGCGTCCAGAACGTATATGGGGATACGTTGAATGGGGAGTATAATATATAAAAATAAACTGATCTGAACATCGTTTTCTGTTTGGGATATAGTTTAATATAATACATAATAAATAAATGTAAATAAATTTATTAATTTAAATAAATTTAAATTCATTTAAATAATTTAAATAATAATATATATATATAATAATAAAATAATAAATAAAATAATTTAAATTTAAATATTATTAACTTCCATTAGTTCTCCTTTATTGACTTCAGCTTTATATGTCTATGTAAGTCATCGCAATATCGATCTGGCATAATAAAACTTGCAGTTCCGTGTGCATAAATCTTATAATATCTCGCATACATTTCACAATTAGATACCTCATCATTTTAAGTTTAGTTGCATCTCTAGCTGCGATGATGCGCTTAACTATGCGCTCATCTCTGTGATGCACTTGACTATAAATAGATATTAGTTCTTTTATTGTTGTTTTTGCCGCGAAGAGAAAAAATATATTGCCTTCACATATATTTGATTCAACAGTGTTGGAGTGGGTTGACTCGAAAGTATGTGGCAGCAGCTGTTAGAAATTTATTTTGAATTTATTTAATAATTTGTTGAAGCTGCTGATGTTTGAGTGGAGCTGCTTTGCTTAGCAGCTGTTGCTCTGCAGAAGCTAAGCCAAGGCAATGTAAGCCTTAGCTGTAACTGCTGTTATGCTTTACATAAATAAATAACATTTATTCATACACATGTTAAGGCAATGTTAACAAGTTTTACATATGTAGAGACAGCAGTTACAACTGAGCTAAAAAATATAAAAATATTTCTTGACGTTTCACTGCAACAACTTAAGTTCGAAATTGATTTAAAAGACGTTCAAAAATATTCGACACTGAAATTTCTTGTGCTTAGCATAAGCTTTGGTTCAGTCTGTATTCCATTTTGTGGCAAAAACCTGGCATATTTGAATGCCTTTATTTAGTAAGCAAATAAATTACTCAAAACGAGCAAAAACCAATTATTTGATTTAGCCATATATGTTATATATTTTTAAATATGTATATATGGCATATAAAATATTTTGTCAAGGCATTTATATGATTTAAGCATATATATACATACATATAGATAAATCTATATAAATATAATTATATATATGAATCTCCGGCCACAAACTTGAGCAGCAACCTTCGCTAGGTGGCAGCTATTAGACGTATTTACATCTTATTACATTTTGTTCGTGGCGCTTATGTAATTAACTGTCCATTCACGTGCCGGCACAGCCTGCGCAGTGACATCATCTGGTCGACTCCACTGCCCCTCACTGCGGCCAGCTCTATTCGAGAACTTTCGCATTAGTTTTTTGTGCCCAAGCCAAAACAGACAAAGGCCCGACTTGACTTATGGCCAAGACGATGACGATGCTCCGTTAGTTAAGCTCGCCACCCACACTTGGCGGAGGCAGGCAGGGGGCGGCCGCTTGGGTATTTTCAATTGCAAATTGAATTCAATCATTGACTGTAATTTGGCACACTCACCCCGCGAAGGCATTCAGTTGGGCACTGTGACTCGGCTGTGTTTAACAGTTAAATGTTGCAGCGGCGTTTGCATTTAACACGCGCAAATTGCTGCTGCCGCAACAACTGGCATGGGCAGCCAGGTATGGGCATGCAGCAAAGTCAAAGTCAAGAAGACAACGACGACCATTAGAAATTCTAATTTTTTGCAGCTACAAAAACAATTGGCTACGGCAATGGTTGCTGCTGCAATCAGCTACACAAAAGTCACCCACAAGCCGACGCCGCAGCAGCAGCAGCAGCAGCAGAAGAAGGTGGCAAATATGTTAGTCACGTTGTTTGTGGGGCTTACGGCTTCAGGGGTCCACGGGGCTGGGCTGCTAGCCGTGGCCAAGCTTTCTTTGGTGTTGCTGTTGCCATTGACAACAAACGACAAACGGCGACGATGTTGCTGCGGCGACCGCTGCCGCCGTTGATGATGAGGCGTCTGTTGTTGCAGCAGATGCCGCCATAAACAATTGCGATAAAAAACCGTGCGAATTTCTCACGAACAGTTTTAAGGCAGCAACAACTACACGTACATAGATATACATATAGCACTATATGGGGAAATTCTACCTACCCATCGAGCCATCTACCCACAACACACCGTCTGACGACTCTAATTCTTGGCGCATGTTTTGCCTGGCGGTACTTGGCTTTGATTGCCCAAATCCAAAAGCAGCAACAGCAACTGGCAACAACATCTCTGCCTTAAGTGGGCTGTGGGTCAAGCCATGGCATTGTTGTGGCACTAATGATTTTGGCATGGTACACAATTGATTGATTGCTTGATTGAGTGCATTGAACCGCAGTGGTCAGGGCTGGGGCCGGAGCACCACACGGCAAAGGTCAATTGGTTTGTCTGCTTGTCAGCAGCAGCTGGGCCCTTTGCCTGTGACAAGTTTTACATGCATTGCTTTCATAACAACAACAGCAACAGCAACAGCAACAGTTGCTGCTGCAAACTCACGTCGAGAAAATTGTCCAACTGTTGGGTTTATTATTTCGATTGCAGAGTCAACAGAGAGCGAGAGAGAGTAGTAGAGAGCGAGCAGAGTGTAGCGGAAAGATTGTATGGAACCCAAGGCACGTAGCAGCACTTTGGCTTTGTCTGCCGCAGCAACTTGCAACTTGCAACTTGCAACTCGGAGCCAAGCAACAGCTTCACTCGCTGCCCTCCCTCTTCCAATGTGTGTCTGCCGCTGCTCTTGCTGCTGCTGCTGTGAGCACCACTTCTAATGATGCAAGCGAGGTCGTTTCAGCCAGCCAGCAACAAAGTTCTGCAACTTTTTTTTGTTGCTGTTGCATAGTCTGCCCGGCAGGCCTCCAGTTGCGGCCGCCTCTTGCCTGCTGCCTGCCTGCCTGCAATTCTTTTTTCTGCTGCTGCGGCTGCTGCTGCTGCTGCTGCAGCCCCAGAGTCCATGCTTATTTTCTATTACTGCTTTTTCCACTTAAGGCCATTGCACTTTTTACGTGCAATGCCATGGAGGGCTTCTTGGCCATTGCCGTCGTCGATGTTGTTGTTTGGCTGGCTATCAGAGCTGGCTAGCTGGCAGCCTGGCTAAACGTGCAAAGGTTGTGAAAATGCTGACGCTGTGTGTGTGGAAAAGTTGGCAACAAATTTTGCGTCATGCTTGGAAAAAATGAAATGGAGCGAAAAAATGTTGTTGCTGGACAAAGCACCGACTCAGATCTTCATGTTGCTGCTGCTGCTGCTGTTGCTGCTGTTGCTGTTGCTACGGCTGTTTGTCTGCTGTAAGCGAAATATGGGACTTTTTAGGTTCGTTGACTTTGAACATTGCATTGGCATTGTTCTTCTCACTTTATTATTTGCTTTGTGGAGGCTGCGGCTGCCGTTCAGTTGTGCAACAATTCGCGTGCAGTAGCCACAACAACAACAGCAGCAGCAGCAGCAGCAGCAGCAGCAGCAGCAGCAGCAGCAGTCGAGCCTGCTGCCTGGCAAACAAAGCGCAAATAATTCATAGCAAAAGCAAGCAGTTGCTCGCCAGTCTTCAGTCTGACCCTTTCATTAGACGCAGCAGCAGCAGCAGCAGCAGCAAACAGGCAAACTTTATGCATCCTGCGCGTTGATTTCCATTTAAACGACAGCGTTAGAGAAACAGCAACACAAACATAAACAGAAGCAGAAGAGCACAAGCAAACACACACACGTACTGCATGTATAGAAAACTGGCTTCCTTGATGCTATCCAGCGATCCAAACGAAAAGCGAAAGAACCCATTAAAATAGCTGCAACTGCAGTGGCAGCAGCAGCAGCAACAGTTGCAACTACGGCCACTGCGCGGTAGGTTGTTGTCACCCGTGCGCTTTGTGGCCTTTTGATTTGTTGGCCCAACACGACAAGCGACAACTTTGGCCTCCAATTCAACGAGCCAACTGAAGGCTCGCCCAAAGACAAAAGCTGCAACAATTTCGCCCTCTCCACTCAGGCTGGGCATGGCCATTGCTCTTTATGATTGTTATTTTTAAGGCAAGCAAGTAAGGCTACAAAGCTTATCAGCAGCTAGTTGGCTGTTAAAATATTTGCCTATATCTGCAATGATTTGTCATCTGCCCAGACTAAGGTAACTCACCTATGAGCTACTCATATTCCTTGTCAATCCACACAAAACTCTCATAAAATGCCTAGCTAAACAGATTTACATCATAACAGACTTCAGCCCATTCATAAGGCCAGCCGCAATGCAGATGGTGGAGTGTAGAAAATCGTAAGGCACGTAGCGGCTGCAATTTGTTCGTGCTTAGGCGCAAGAAAGAAAGCAGCTCAGCTGCAACTGCTGCTGCTGCTGCTGCTGCTGCGTGCAGCAATTAGTGGCAAATTGCATGGGAAAATTCTATCAAAAAAATATGCAAAAAATAATGTGCGGTGCGGGTGGAGGAGCTGCAGCCGCTGGGCATATGCAAACAACTAAAAACAGCGAAAAACGAAAGACTTCAGACACGAACTTGACGCATTTGGGCTCAGTTCTTAACAGTAAAATGCTGCAGCAACTGCAACAATCCACTCCTCCACTTGCCTAACTGCTTGGCAATTTGTGGAAATTGGGAAATTCAATAAGGAATCACTATGATTAGCATTCGGCAACGGGCAGCATTCCAAATGCTTCCTTGTTGGCGCTCTGCTGTGACTCTGACTCTGACTCCGACTCAGGCTTATCTTTTGTTTACTCGCTCTTTTGGCTAAAAACAAAATCGAAAACTTAACCTTAAACTTGGCGTGTTTGCTTGGCTTTTACACAAAAACCAAGTCAAAAGCAGTTGGCCCAGTCGCATGCTTGCGCGCATTTGACGTAATGGGCTGCAACAACAACAGCAACAACAACAGCAGCAGCAGCAGCAGCAGCAGCTGGGCAAAAGTTCATTACTCTACTTAGGGCCGCATTTGCCACAGCCTCACAGTTTTTTTTTCCCTGCCTGGAACCTCTTAGCGGATTCTCAGATACACCGCAGAGGTCGCTGCGCCTTCAACATGATCATCAGCATCATCATGACCATCATCATGATTGTAGTTTGAGGGCTTTGCTTTTGGTTTTTTGGCTTGGTTTCAGTTTTCAGTTTTTTCCAAGGAACTTTGGTTTCTGTTTCAAGTGGGCGGTCAAGGAAGTTGTCGCTGGTTAAAGCCTTCTCGCAAATGCCAAAACATTTCTGCCAATATGCTAAACACGTTTCGCCTGCCCAGCGAACGACCTGCGCCCAGTGCCCAGTGCCCACTTCTATTTCTATAGTTGCCCCCGAGCGCAGAGAGCTCAAATCATTTCAAACAAAGATGTGCATTAAGTTGATAAATCCAGCCAACTGCCAACTGCACATAAATTGCATGCCAGCGGCCCGATAATTGGTTGGGCAACTGTCTAGAGTCTGTGGGCTGGGGCTCGGCTTGGTGCTGCTCAGACTCTTGGGCTTTTGGGCAATTGTTATGAACATGTCAAAGTTAACGAGTGCGCCGTCAGCTATTTTAACTGTCAGCTGGGCAAAAGTGTTAAGTGGCCGAGCAGATGGCAGAAAGCGAAGGCGGCAGGACTTATAGAAAGTGTTCAGCAGCAGTTGCGGCTGCCACGGCCTATGCAAATAACAATTTATCTTCTGCGGCGAATTGAATAATGAGACGAAGAAGTGGAAAGATAAATAATAGAATAGTAAAAGTATATGGAAAGAATTATAAAACCAATTGTTAATGTGATCAGAGAGATTCATTATTTAATTATAGTTTTTAATAGTGGGAAAATGCACATCATTTGAGTGCTGTGTAAACAATGTAATGTGGATTAAAATATACTAAAACTAAAATGTATAAGCTTAAGCTGAGCGAAGTCTAGACTAGAATAATTGTGCAATGATGAAAAAGTTGCTAGCGAAGGTCGTTCAAGTTGAAGATGAATATGTATACGAAACCGAAGCAAATCAACCTTTAACATCGATCGATGCTATCTGTCGAATACATATGCTCAAAGCAACCATTAGAAGTCTTTGCAACGTGAGGCATCTGTAATTAATGCAAATGCCCAAGTCAAGCATAACAAGCAAATACTTTATTAATTGTTTGACTTATATTGATAATTAAATTGCATTTTTTGTAATTAGCGATAAAATCGTAGCAGAAGAACATAAATTATATGAATGTAAGATCAAAATCAATAATTGGTGCGAATTGTAATTGAGAAATTCTATTTGTGTTGGGCTGGGCGTAGAGTGAAGACTGAGTACTTATTCAATTTAGATTTAATTTTGTTTATTTATTAGTATACATCTATTACATTTATCTATTCATTTTTAATTGTTCATTAATTTCTAAAATTTGTATATTAATTTACTTAATCATTAATAAATTTATAATAATAAATATAAAATATAATTTGTATTATTTATATATAAATAATTTAATTTTTAATTATTGATTAGTTTTGCAATTTAAAAAATATATATTTTTAATTATTTTGAATTTTGTATAAGTTTTTATTTTTTTTAAAATATTTAAAATAAGATTTAGCTCTCAGTTTATTTAAAATGTGTTTTAAGAGCAGAGTTTGAACAGATCTTTGAAATCTGCAAGTTTAACAATATTAAATCTCAAAATAGTTACCCAAACTCTCTTTCAGCACACGTTGCTGAAGGTCGTTCAAGGTCGTATCACTGCTCGAACTGTTGGAAAATTGAAAAAACTTTCAGTTGTTACATGGCAACTGAAGTACCTACGCTGTCGGACGTTAGCTGTCAGGTGAAGTATCTGTATTCCAGCTACTGATTAATGCAAATGCACAGCCCAAGCATAGACACTATACATAGCAATACATAATTCATTGTTTGGCCTGTGTTAATAATAATTATTTTGTTTTGATTTCTGATTAGCGCTCATAAGAATGAAAAATGACGCCATTGCGCATCTCTGGAGCCAGCGGCAGGTAAAGGCCCGTAGATGTGTTTGGTTTAGGTTAAATAGTCAATTAAATAAAATAAGTAAAAAGCTGAGCTTCACTTTGGCCTGTGCCTTGTGTGCGTTGAGGCGTGGCAATGATCTGTGCTGCTGCTGCTGCATCATGTCGCATGATGTGTGCAAAAGGCATTAAGCATTAAACACTTCTCTCGGCTATTAATAGCGCTAAAGATTATTAATTACGAGTCACTTCAGCGTCTGCCGTTGGACAATTGAAATGCAAACACAGCCAACTGCCAACAGGTAGCCAGATGGCAACAGGTGCAGCAGCAGCAGGCAGCAGGCATGTGCGCTATGATCTCATCTCAGCTCATCGCTTGGCGCTGGGCCTCGGCACGCACCCGACACACGACCTTGCCGATCTATGATACCCAGCTGCAGCGGCTCATATTAAAATTTTAATTAACATTTAATTACAATATTGGAAAATGCTCGCTTCACTTTTCTGCTAGCTCATGCTGCTGCTAGTTTTCCATTTCCAAACTCCGCATTGCTCATTGCTCAGCTATGCAAAAGGCGCTGCGTTTGGAGCATATGTCAAATAAATTTCGCTGCGGCTTTGCTCTGTACGCAATCATTGAGCTGTAACAGCTGGAAAAGCCTTTGAGCTGAGCCGACTGACTGCATCGTATCATGGCAAATCAGCGGAAACTCGCAATTTTCCACAAGCGAGCTGGAAAGCATTCTGAAAAAGGTGTGTGCGTGTGCTCATGTTGGCCATAGCTCTGACAGCTGTTTATCACTGTGATAAACTGCACGAATTTGTGGGTCATGAATCTATTCTAAATACAGTAAATATGCTTGCTTATGGGCATGCGCCTTTAATGTGGCATTCTATGTGTAGCCAAGTAAGGTCTAATATTCGATCAAATATTGTGGAATATAAACTCGTTGGGGTGAGAGAGGAGAGAAGGGAGTAGGGATGCATGTATAACGCAACTCTGTTTGCTTTTGGCTTATATTGTATCTGTCTGTCGAGATGACATTAAGATCTTTATAAATTGCTTAGTTTGAGTGTGTTTTAGTTGGGAAAATACCTGATTAGGAAACATAAAGTAATTAAAAATGAAAGTAATAAATGCTGAGAACTTTGCAATCAGTTGCTATAAATGCTGCGAACAATGAAGCGGATATGTAATCATATTAAGAGGGAACCAGATGAGTTCAATAAGATGAAGATGAAGAAGATTCAGATAACTATATATATCTATAGACGGATGTTCAAAGGTAAGAGCAGGCTTTAGACTCATTTAAGCCAAGACTAGTCAATGATCATATAAGACAGACAAGCAGAGGAATATAACCAGATAGATTAAACGATTGCTAAAGCAAATAAATACCAAGACTAGGCTAAATAAACTCACATACTGTGATAGTTAGTTTAGCCCTATTACCTATACAACAATAGCTTTCTCTAGAATTCAAATACTTTTTATTCCATGCTTGTTCCCACTTCTTGTATAAATAGAGTTAGCTACAAATTCCGATGCCCACTAAGTGCTCTGAATGAGTTTGCATTTTGCAGTTTTATTTCAGTTAACAGCCAGGTGGCTCGATCTGTAACGGTTACACTTGGCATCGCTGGCTGCTCTCATTTGGCTTAAATAGTTTTCGCTTTTGCAAAAGGCTTTTCGAATTTCACTCGCCCAGCAACATGCAATGTTAATTTCTGAATTGTTGATGCTAGGGTAACTAAATTAAAAATTATCTACGCTAAATTATCTCTTTTGCTGCTGTTACTGCGGTAGCTGCTGCTGCTGTTGTCTGTGGTTCTGGCTTTCAGCGCGTTGACGCTGATTTGATTTTCTGCCACCCATTGTCTTAGCCAAGGCGGCAGCAACGGTGCTTTCTGTTGCACTCGAGTGAGTTTAGATAAATATTTAAGCACTCGTGTTTTTATTATGACAAACGCAGCGAGCGTAGCACAGCAAACCAGCTGGTGAAATTTCCAAGTGCCCAACCTGAATGAGTTGCCGTTGTTTCCCATATGACAAATGCATTGCATGCAATTTATTTTTAATAAAAAATATTTATAGCACTTTAATGGGCGCTGCGCAGCATGAATCAATGCGCTGACAGCACCAGCAGCCGTAAAAAATTTAACAAGCTAAATTTTATTTATTTAGCATGAAGGAACTAAGCAGCGAATGCAAATTAAAAGCATATATAATTTTCGTTTTTTCCGCTTGCCATTTTTCGTATATCTTGGGAAAGTTGAGGCAGATGAATATAAATTTTATATGAAATTGAAATCATATTGAATATGAATAAATATATTAATTATATGTGGAATTTCTGCACCCTTTTAGGCTCTTTTCTTTTTAATATAAATAACACAAAGAAATTATATGATATATAAATAATTAAAAAATATTTCATATATCAATCCAAAATATAGAAAATAAACTAAAACATATTTATTTTTAATTTAAAATATTTAATAAAATAAAAATACATTTTCTGGAACAACATAAAAATATATTAAATTTAAACCTAAAATATAAGCTAGCTAATAATATAATTAAATATTTTCACAGATTCAATTAATCTTTTTTTAAACAGCTAAAAGCTTATCATGCCTTTTTTGTACAGGGTATTAATATAATAAAAATGACACGCGACATGGTCAAGCGCAAATTTCATGCACTGTTGATCGATGTCGCTGGGCTGTGGCTGCTGCGACTGCGACGACGACTGCGACAGCAACTGTGGCTGAGACCTTGAGAGATGTTCATACTTATAGCCATTGCGAGTCATTGTTGTTGCTTTTGGTAAATTAGTTAGCCGACGGGCCATGCAAACGGCACACACTCACGCTTATGTACGACAACTATTTATGCCTGTTTAATATTTGTCAATCGAATTGGCAGTGACATGTTTTTATTATTTTTTCGTCTGGGCTGAAAAACAAAGGTCTCCCTGTGGCCGATGCCGTTTTGCCCATATTCAAGCTTTATGCAAACTAAAACTTTATGCAAACCATTCGTCTGTTGAAAAAGGCATTTCATTTTTATATAGAGTTTAGCAGGCAGTATTTAGCATTGGGAATGTCAACACGAGTTCGAGTCGTATTTATGGCATTTTTAATTAGGCACTGCAGTATTATCGCCTTTGGCTGCCACAGGCGCCATTTGCGATCAGCATAAACCTGGCTTATGCTATTGGCTGGATAACAAAGATCTCCTCGATGCTGCCACATTGGGCATAAGGCTATCCGGTTGCTGCCTGCTGATGCTGCTGCTGCCTGTAGACATTGTGTTGTGGCAGCTGCAATAGTCCGCGCTTCATTAGCATCGCGTTTTGTATTGTGGAATTGCGTTTACATAAAAATTGATTGCACACCATTCACGTCAAATAAACGCCGACATCGCGTATAAAATATATGGCCAGGCGTTTAATTATCTATTACAATGTATGCATCTCCACATACCCCCATTCAGTGAGCGCTGGGAGTTTGTGCTGTCATTAGAGAATCACTAAATGACCGCTGGGCAGCCATAAAGGCAGCCACAATGGCCGCCATTCTAAGTGAACTTCGCATCTGCTTCTCAGCAGCACTTTGAACCAAGCTGAATTCACTTTTACTCAGTGGCAGATGTTGAGCTTCAATGAGATTTGTAGTTTATAAAGATCATTCAACTTATTCAATTATTTAATGGACTATAGTAAAGAAAATATATTAAAATATTTATAACAAAAATATAAATAAAATTAAAAAATAAAAAATATATATATAAGTAGTTTTCCTATTTATTTTAATTTTTGTTTATAATAAAACCAAAACTAAAATACATAAAAAGAGAAAAAGTTAAAAAAAAATACAGAAATTTATATAATATAAATTAATACAAAACTAATAAATTAAAAAAAAAAATAATAATAAAAAAGGATGTTTTTGGGATTTCATTTTATTTTATTTTTATAATAAAAATAAATCTCCAATAAAAGAAAACGAAAAAATATATATATAAATAAATAAAGTATAAAATAATATATATTTTTATTATTTATATTTATATATATATATTTTGTTGTTTTTTTTTTTTATATAGAATTATTTTATTAAAACATAATATATTTTTATTTTGAATACAATTTGTTAACTATGTGCCTAACGCTTAATTTCTGGGAAACTCTCATGACTTGTAAGTCCCCAGAAGCTTTGAGATATTTCCAAATTTATGACAGCTTCCCGCTTAGTCAGACAATACGCAAGTGTGAAAGCTGCAGTAGGTATATAATCAATTATAATTATAAAGAGTTTGTTAGACTAAATTAATGAATATCTTTAATCAAAACTAGAATGAATCTCAATGAATCTTTTAATCGCTGACGGGCTCAAAGCAAAGTGCTGAAACTCTATATTAAAATAAAAAAATAATCAACTATAAAACAGGTATTGCACAAAACTAAACCACTCCTCTTACCAATCCTCATAGAGTATCTGAAATCCCAGCTGAATCTTGCACTTATATTTAATATTTATTTTTAGTACTTTTGCTCATCAGAAAAGATCATTTAAATCCAAGTGCGTGTAAATTACTTGGCTAAATTAATATAATTTTTTTTACATTTATTTTTATTTTAACCGCAAATTTGAAAAGATGTGCAAATTCTGCGCTCGTTAGCGGAGAGACCAGAATGATATCATAATCAGCAGCAGATCTCCACAACTATTCATAAAAGTTTTACGGCAAAAATGCAAATCAGCAGCTGAATTTGAATGGCGGACTGCTTCGACTGGCACTTAAGACACATTTCCGCTGCGAGGCAGGTTATTTAGAATTAAACAAAATAGTCATGATGCGGGCACAATGATTGTCAAACTGTGGCGCACAGTCGATCAATGGAATGAAAGTTAATTAAGTTGCCCCACTGCGGGTTCAAGGAACTGCACCAGAAATAGAATACCCAATGGCCAAAAGGCGCCGCCGCAATAAGACGTCGAGTAAAAGTCGCTATCAACACCAACAGCGAAGCGGCTGTGACAGCGGGGCGCGGGGGGGGACCGGGGTGAGGGCAGGGTAAGCAAAATAAATGAAATCACATTGAAAAAGTCATAATTCTTATGGCCAGAAAACGGCCAGAAACCGCAGGGAATCATTAAAATTGTCTGTTGCGCGCTTGTCAAACACGAGCAGAGCCAAGAGCGAGAGAGAGAGAGAGTGAGCGGGGTATGGAGCAGGTTAGGGCTACACCCGGTGCCCGATCAGCACGCGATTTGTAGGAACAAGATATGAACGACATGTACATTCAATACAACAAATGAACAAATCAGAGCGGGGCGCAGGCGTCTGCGGGGGCCGCAATCTGACTTATGATTCATTATTCTTCGAGCCAAGTACAAAACAGGCCACCAATGAACGCACTCCAAGCGAATCGAGAATCGAGCAATGAGCATTGAGCATGGGGCAATGGGAGCTGGGAGCTGGGCTGGCTCTTGAGGCAAAACAGATTATTGACTCTTGATTATCATAAGGTGATTTGTTTACCCAAATCAAAGCCGGAGTTGAAGCTTGGCCCAGAAGTGTTTGTTTGCTTGTTTACGGCCACTTTAAGATGGCTAGCCTGGCCCGGGGCTCGCCAACTGTGCCATTTCTAGGCACAGCCGTACAGCCTGCCTGTGTTACGCGGGCTACCTGCCCGTCGTCCCATTAAAGATCCATAAAAGTGGCTGAAATTATTTCGTTCGACTCGAATTGGAATTGAAATCTGCAGCACGTATTCTGAGCACTTGATTTCCACATGAATTTTTGCGCGTAATGCTAGCTCGAATTGGGCTGGGTTGGCCTGGTGGGCGTATACGTGTTGACATTATTTAGCACAGTTCCGTCCATCAATCACTCGCTTCAATCAGACTGTCAGTCGGTCACTCTGTCAAGCTGTCTGTCGCTCTGTCTGACGCTTGCGTAACTCTTAATTGTGGCACGTGAGCGCTGGCCTCCCGCTCTCTATGAATAAAAATTCCCTCACTTCGAATTGTCGTGCATTGAGCACATTGAACTCTTTCCCGCTTCTGCCAGCTATAACAAAATTGTTTAATTGCTCAATTTTAAGTCGATTGCCCTTTACGCTGCTTGCCACCAAATTTTTGTATAGCTGCAAGCGCTATTTTTCAGAACTCTTTTCAAGCCCCTTCTTTTGTAATTATTAAAAAGCAATTTACGAGTTCGCTTGGCCAATTTTCTGTTTGATTCGCTTGCGAATCTATTTATAAAGACCGGATGGCATTTGGGCAAGCTCTTTGGGCATTTAACAATGGACTTTATGGCATCAAAATACTTGCAGTTTGTATAATTATTTATAGCAAGAGTTAAGCATAGTAGAGGAAGAGAGCTTTCGTATTTTTCTATATTTTTCGTTCTAATTGAATAATGAAACCAAAACAAAATTAATTGCTGTAAGTCCCTCAAGTGCCAAATGCTTTTTCTTGTACTATATTATATTAGACTGCATAAAGAATAAATTAAATAAATTCAGAAATAAATATATTTTGATCACATCTTGTTGAAAATAATATATATTTTTGATTAAGGTATATAAAGCACCTGCCTGTCATACTGTGCTGCTTGATAGATGTGAATAGATGTGATCTCATCAAAGATATTTCTTCTGCTTTTGGCAAAGTTCAAAGAATACGAACGCAGACGTGCAGAATTCCGCTTCAGACACTGAGCTGTCCGCCTTGAAAGGAAATATGTAGATTATAATATACATATAGTATTTGTGTTCTTTTGACTTTGTGCGTTTGCTTTGTTCTAATTGCGCTTGACTGGGTTTAATAGCCGACTCGTGTTGCTTAAGGAGTATGGCCATAGGTTATTAATCAAATGGCCAACTCAGCCAACTCAGCCAACTGCTCTCGGTTCGCCGCCTGCTTATTGTGTTTTAATTATGTATTTGGAATCGGCGAATCTGAAGATTGATATGATGTCACTTTGTCTTTAGCCGGGTAATTTGTCACTCGACTCGTGAGTCGCAAACAAATCACACTGCCAATGCCCGCCATTCGTCTAAACACCTACTCTGCAATCTATGTAGTCTCCCAGCCGCCAGTGGCGTCCTTGCTGGCTGGGCTGGGAGGGGGGAGCGGGGATCCAATTGGATCCATGTTGATGCTACATCCATAAACTGCGCGCTTGTTTGTTGGTTTTTAATTGGCAGCGCCATAATCTATCATTAATTTTGCCATAAATTGTTTCCATCAATGCGAGGGCTGACGATCCGGTTGCCCACACTCACTCTTTCTTTCTGTCCTCTCTGTGCCGGCCCTCTCCCCTCCCCCACCCACTTGGCTGGCATTTTATTTATTTTTATTTTTCTATAAAGCGTTCCTTTTTATCTGCGTTTGCAAGATTTATGCGCGCGGCTATAAAATAATATGCTGCCAAGACAAGGCCGGGTACTTGGGCAGCCCAACTCCTTTTGGACCAGCGGCAGTCGATGCTGCTGCCGTTCGCATCCTTTGGGCCAATGCCAACTATTTAGCTCAGCTAAAAATAGCAGACAGCACACACACACACACGCGCATAGCAAAGCAATTGCAATCACTCAGTTTGTTGCTTAAGTCTTTTGTTTTATTTCTGTTTGCATTTTTCAGTGTCAGGCACTGGCGCAGGCTGGGGCCCAGCAGGACCAGATTCGCACAATCGGCAAGGGATCCAGTGCCCCATCTCTCCCTCTCCCCCTCTCTCTCTCTCTCTCTTCACCTCTTTTGCTGAAAGTGAGTTATGCAGTCAACAGTTCATAGAAAATATTTTCGTCGTCTCAAAAAAAAACAAAACAAAACAAAAACTGAGAAGAAGCCGCTAAACTATGCAGCATATTTATTTCAGCGCGCAATGCGAGTTATTTTTGGCATCTATGTGTAGCTATGGATACGAGCTGCGCCCCCCACCTCGATTGGCTTTCACTGCAGTCGGAGGCTCCTCTCGCTTGGCCGTGGCCATCAAATGCGGAAGACCGGCAGTCTACAAGATTTCAATAAAGCAACGCCAAAAGGCTCGTCGCTTCGTACCGGGCACATACACATTTTGTAATAAAATTAATGACACGTCATTAGCGTAATATTGTTGTTATAATATGAGCTGCATGCAGCGCTTGGCCACGGGTTCCGAATGCGAGTGTGCGAGTGCGAGTACAAGTACTTATGCTTATGCCGGGTACCGGTCTTCCGTTGGCTACCCACTAGTTGGAACCACCGTTAAGAAGAGGCGAACAAAAATATCAGCCGCATGGCTGCAGGGTGAAAAAATTTCTTTATTGCCTTTTTGGCCCAGCTCTGTCATTAGTTTTAAGGCATTTAGCCGTTTAAATTGATAAACAACATTTACATGCAAATTGCGGTCATTTGGCGATAATATCTTTCTCTCCGCTGCACCAGCAACGGTTCTCAGGCCTGCTAATGAGGCGAGCCATGCCCCGCCAGCCTAACGATAATTGAATAGCTCCCAATGACACCGGCCTAACCCAAGCGTGGCATCAGTGTCAAATAGTGGCCAGTAAATAGACGCCTTAGCGCTAAGTGAACTTAATTGCAGTCCTGAATCTTACTCGCTCAATAGGTGTTTTTCAACGATTAGAAAAGTGTCAAAAGATGCTTAGCTAATGGAGTTTATGGCTGGCCATTAGTTAGCCTTTAGCTGCAGCATATGAGCTGAGGTGTGGCAGGATTATTTATGGAATTAATATGTGTGTGAAGGCTTTCTTAAAAGCTAAATTGGATTTTAGTTTACTCCTATTCATACTACTATATATTTTTCTTTTATTTTTATTTTTAGCTTTTAGTTTATTCCTAGTCATATTATTATATATTTTTCTATATTTTATATAAATGCTTTACCTGAAGTAGATCCCTTTGCCTTCAGAGCAGCTTCATAGCCCTCTTACCCAGCCATGTGCTTCCCCTTACATATTTTAGGCAATTCTAATTATTTCTAGCCGAATTTGCTTCGCTTTTCTGGACTAATCTAATGCGCCTGCTTCGCCGGGAAACGTATCTTAAGGGCCTTGTGTACTCGGAGGCTTGACAAATTTGCGGAGCATCAAGTTTATCCATTTATGGGACACTTGCTGCGATACGCGTCCGCAACTAAGTAGGATTTGTGGCCGCATCGCCAGGATCGCTGGATTTATGTGCGCGAGGCACGCCAAGTTGCCACGCTGGCATTTTAAATGCCAATGGCAGCTTTTCGTTGATGCGCTGGCATTTGTGTAATTGCCATGGCGAAAAATGTGCTGCTAAAGGGATACTCGGCCCAGCGCCTGACAGCCTCAGTGCGATAAACTTTAATTGATTGTGCGTGATGACTATGAGATGTACGCACACACACACACACACGCACACACACGCACACACACGCACACACACCTCAGACGCGGTATTTATTAATGGGCCTAGCTCAATATGCTGGCAGCAACATAGTAGTCGCCGAGCCTTGGTTGACGTGGACTGCGGACTGCACCCACAGGGGGCAAGAACCGCAGTCGTGCACTTCCTGGTTGGCCCTCGGTCGCCAAATTGAACAATTTCCATGCGCATTCACTTATGCAAATGCTGGGCAATGCACAAAATATTTAAATATTTTTATGACTTAATAAAACATTTTTATTAAATTCGAGCAGCCGCATTGCGAATGCAAATCGCATGCAGCAGGCAGCCAAATCATCTCTGCGCCGCCGCTGGCATTACAAATTTGAAATATCTTTGAACTGCAACTGCCAATCGTGCATTAAGTCCAACTGCAACTCACTCCAAGCGCAACTCATGGGCATCCCGAGCAGGCCAATTGTCAGAGAGCCGTCCGAGCCGTCCACTCGAAATGTTTAAAACATTTAGCGCCGTGCACTTTCCTCGCAGCGCAAGCGTATAAATAATAAAAGTAACTAGCTGCAGTTGGTCCGACCTTACCGAAGATCGATGCGCCTACAGCCGCAATCAAGGCCCAAATCGGCAGGCCTAACCCGGCTAATAACGACTTTCTTTCGAGATCTGCTGATAGACAGATATGTTCCAGATATATTTCTGAGTCATAGCCATTTGCATCGATCGCAGCGGATAATGACTGTTGTTAAGTGCATATGCCCCACATTCCCCAGGAGGGTATCTGCTCGCATGAGGACTATATACATATATCAAATATAAATTCAGAACGATTGCTGCCGCTGCCGCTGCTGCTGCTGCTGCTTTCATTTCAACAGGAGAGACATGCATGCCGAGAGTTGCCTGCCAGTCTCGTCCCGCTGTGCTTTTGGCCATGTTGCGGGATACACATAAATTTGCAGGCCTCGGCCAGCTGCGCGCCCCAGCCCACCCCGGGGGTGCCGCAGTGTTGCGTGCAGTGCAACAATGCGTCGTTGCGTGCTGTTGCATAAAGTGGATATGTTTATAAAGCGCTGGACAGGCCGGTAAGCGAGCTTGTCATCTAATTTCAACAAGAATCTCAACGGCTGTGCGGCATTTGGCGCTAATTAAACCAAATGCCAAAGATGCTCAATTCACGCCCAAGTGTTTCTGGCCATAAGCAGAAAGTTGCTCCGATTACGCGCTCACTTCTAATGCGCTTCGGCTGACTGTCTGACTGCCCGACTGGCTCTTGGTCCGTTTTGTCTATGCTTGGGGCATGGCAGTTAGTTGCCACACAATTTGTTATTGACTGGCCGTAAATGGAGTCTTTCTCCGACTGCCACATCGATTTGGAGCTGCTCTTGGACTTGGACTTGCAGCAGCTAACGGTAAGCGCTGCTTGGCACCGTCTGTGATTTTCATTTCAATTGAGTTATCTGCGCGTCGTACGACCGAAACGGGCACACGTTAAGCTCAAGCCAAAGCCAACTGCCGAAACCGTTGCCACAGCCACAGCCACAGCCAAAGCTAATTTGCGGTTAGTGCTAATGAAATACAGACAAGAGCCCGACAAGAACCCGCCGACACTGACACCAACTTCTTGATGCCCGACCGAGCACATTTCGCCAGCTGGCCACCCACTCGTCAGCGAAACAAGTTTCGCACAAGCCCACAAAAAGCGAACACCGATTTTTGGCCAGGCCAAACGCTAGGCTAATATATATGTAACGGCTAACTGTACACGAAGCGACAATATCTATGGCATCATCGCGGCCAGCAAACAAAAAAGAATACAGCCGCAGGCACTTTAGATTCGCCTTGTGCTTAGCAGAGAGCAAAACAACTGTTTCCGTGCCTGGGCTTGCCAGCTGGCAGAGGGCCTATTGGCATGGACTGAACTGTGGCTGAGCAAGCTTACTTTTAAGCTCAAATGATGAGAGCTTGTCTCTGCATAGACATTCTAACCAAAGTAATCCAGTCTACAGGGTATCGCCAAGCCAGTGCCAGCTCAGCTGCTTCTCTTTGCAGCCTGCAAACAGGCGTTTGGCTGCGCAGTTGCAGCCGCGTGTGCGCGTAGATAAAATCATACGTAGAGCTTTACTTGGTTCGCTTGTATCTGCGGCACGACACGAATCGGATTGGATCGGATCGCCCAGAAATGCTTTCCCAATATGCCCAGTGCCCGCTGCACTTGACTCCGGCAGCCAGCTCGTAGCGTTCGCCTGTCCACACATTGCACTAATTATGTGGTGTGGTGCAAGCTAGCTGCAGCTAGCGGTGCGCTGTAATTCAGCGAGCATTTCCGTGGGCGAGCCGCAGGTACACATATTTTTGTTCGCTGCTTTTCGGGCTGCTGGGAGATCGAGTCGGGGCGCATTGCTGCTGCATCCATAAATTAGAAGTATGTCATTTGGTAGCTACCGCAGGAGAGAAATCCAGAATCTCGCATTCAGCCATAATTTCGACTCGAAAAGCCGGAGACTAAGCCAAAGCCCAACTCAAAGTCGCCGTCGCCGTCGCCGTCGCAGTCAATGATATCCAATTTCGTAATAAAGCATAACGAATTATGCACTCGACTTGGTTTATTTCAGGCAAACTGTTGTTGTTGGACGGCTGGTTAACGGTTCTGGTTTTGGCCGGCTGCCTGTTTGGGCAGCGCGCACTGGAAGATGAAATTGCATGCTGCAGCAGAAATTCTGAGGCCAACTGGAGATACTTTTGCATTTTATGCATTTCTGGCAAAGCAGCTAACTCTCATCGAATATGCGATTTATGCGGCAATTTGTAAACGAAAATGGCTTTTTGCCAAGAATTATTATTGTCCATCATGGCTGGCCGCACGGGCTCGCCCGCATCCGCCAGGAATGCCGCAGAGCCACAAAGCTGAAAGCCTTTTACAGCTTCCAGCTTAACTGCACTTAGCGAATATTACGAATACGAATATTGCAGTTGCCGATTACGAGCTGCCCATAAAAACAAACAATTTTTTGCTTCTGCTATTCACAGCATTCGAATTGAAATCGCTGTGAGACCCAGCTCATAGAGATCCCGAAGTGATGAATTGCCCCTCGCCACACAAACAGCTGCGACATGCCGCGCACTAAATCTTAAGTACCTGCCCAATGCAATCATTCAAAGCAAACGATTTCCGTGTTCATTTACATTTCTGAGATGAGCATAAAACGTTTAACCAAATCAACTTTGGTTCCATGCGCTGCGATTTGCACACAAAAGGCATGCCTAGAATATGCATTAAAATACAAAGTTTACTTGGCAAAATATTCGTCAAACTGCAAATTTGTGCTGAGTGCCTAAGCTAAGAGCATAATAAATGTTTTAGGAATAAGATAAGTATTTTTATTAAAAAAACTATAAGCAAGAAATAGGGTTTAAAGCTGAAATGATGAGGAGTCAAGTGAAGACGTGATAAAAAAAAAAATATTTTAGGCTGCGCATATAGTAAAAGGTATCTAAAAAATATGAATTTTTAGATTAGATATTTTTTATTATTTTATTTAAAATTTATTTTAGCTGGGTAAATATATTTTCATTGGAAATTTGTTAATATATATTTTAATTTAATTATATTAATATTTTTAATGAGTTGTAAGAGCTAAAAGCTGCCCAAATAAAAGCCAAAGAAGAAAATAATAATAATAAATAAGAAAATAATAATAAATATATTTTATATTTTATATTTTATATATTATATTTTATATGTTATATTTTATATTTTATATTTTATATTTTATATTTTATATTTTATATTTTATATTTTATATTTTATATTTTATATTTTATATTTTATATTTTATATTTTATATTTTATATTTTATATTTTATATTTTATATTTTATATTTTATATTTTATATTTTATATTTTATATTTTATATTCTATATTTTATATTTTATATTTTATATTTTATATTTTATATTTTATATTTTATATTTTATATTTTATATTTTATATTTTAATTTTATATTTTATATTATAGTGAGAGTCATATCGACAACTGACTGCCATTAAATATTATCAATTTAATCAATTCACACTAAAAACTTAACATAAAATAATCAAAATGTAATCGAAAATACTTTTCAGCTTTTTGTATTTTATTATCCGCGCTGCGGGCTTGTTAATGGCAGTTTTTACAGCCGTTCATTTCACTTGGCTTTTAAAGGCAATCTTCCCTTAAGCGCTTCTAACACCTAAGTCGTCGTCTGGATGCGAGTCACCGAGGCCGGGCCAGCCGCATCGTGTGCCAATTTCAGCTGAAGTGCGTTCGGGGCACATTAAATTTTAGCGGGCCAGCGCGAAAAACGCATAAAAGTCGCAAAGTGGGAAGCCTTGAACTTGACCCAGCCAACAAGAGCAGCGGCAGCATTGCCAATAACAATAACTGCAAGAGGCAGCGGCCAATAAGCGAGGAGCTGTTGCTGTTGCTGTTGTTGGCGACGTGTGTCAGGGGACTCGACTTCGACTCGGTCTTGGACTCGATGCGCTGACATTGACGCAGATGGAGGCGCATTGTTGTTGCTGTGATGCAGCCAGTCAGCCATGTAAGAGGTTCGGGTTGAAGACCAAAGAGCGCAGCATGAAATGTTATTACAGGCGGCGCGTGGGGAGTGAAGGCTGAGCAGGTGGGTAGGGCTTGGGCAAGGGCAAGGGTATCGAAGCAAGAGAGCGAAAAAAAATTAAACCTTTTGACACAAGCGACGCTTGGACGAGCAACGCAACAGTTGATGAAGATGATGAGGCTGCTCTCGTTGCTGGCTGTGGCTAGTGCAGGCTGGTGTTGGGGCCGTCGCCAACATGTGGATGCTGCCAATTACTTGTTGTAAGCCATCAACATCAAGCGATTTGGCTGCGTACCTAACCTAACCACAACAGCAACAACTTGCTCGATGCTGAGCCTATGCTCGTTGGCGGTGTTGGTGGTGTTGATAGCCATCTTCTTCAGCTTAATTTAGCATGTCTGCGCGGTTCAACACTTTGCCATGGCATTCCCAGACCGCAGACGCAGCCACGGTCGGGGCAGATGCTGCGTCCCAGGCCCAGGCCCAAACGGACGTGCCCATTTGGCAACTTGATAATCTCTTTCTTAAGCGGCAGCGCCAATCACTCAGGCGGCACTCAAACGTGAGCGCTGTGTTCCTCTTTTCTGTAATTGTCTTAAATCAATCACAGAAAAGTGTTATTATGACAGCGTTATTAATCGTGACAGCGCAAAGCGCAAATTGCGCCGAACAAAAGGCTGCGCTGGCAACGAACCCGCCGCGGCCATAGTTACAGCCCCTAATGATTTTGAACTTGCACCGCCATTTGCAGTTAATGCCATAGCCGAAACCACATGCATGCCCAGAGCAACTCCAGCTCGCCAGCTCGCCAGCTCCCCAGCTCCCCAGCTCTATCCATATGCGGCCCACGCGGCGAGCGCCATTAAATGCAAATTATTTCATTTCTGTGCCAATTGTTGTGCTACTTTTTTCGGGCTCCGTTCGTGCGCATCATCAAAAGCAAATCATCAGCGAGAAATGGAGAAGTGGAAGAAATGTTCTTTCTGCTTTTATTGATTTTTCATGTACCGCTGAGCTGCTCATAATTGCGAGGGGCTCTGATTAGAACAGCGCTAACAGCCGAGGCGCTGAGAACTGGAAAGGTAAATGGAAATGTGATTGCAACTGGCAGGAAATTGAGGTCAGTGTTATGATTGTTTTGTGAATGAGTTTTTTTTTTCTTCTCTTTTGCTTCTTTCTTTTGTTCTAGCCATGGCCGTATTGCTGTGCAAATTGGCGCTGGCCAGAGACAAAAGTCTATCCTGCGGCTAATCAAATGGAGAGCTAAGCAAACATCGTTGGGGCTGCCATTAGAGGCCGAAAAGACAACAACTGCGGTAGCTGTGCAATTTGGACCAAACAAATGTGTGGGCGTGGCAAATGAGTTGGGCACGGCAGCAGCAGCATTCGCGCCTCACATTGACAGCGAAAATATTTTCTAACTCGCCTTGGCTGCTGCTGCTGCTGCTTCTGCCACTGATTTATTATTATTTGTGTGTGCTTGCCACACACACGCCACGCACACACACACACCTCCAGCGCACGCCCCGGCCGTAGATCATCTCGGTGCAGGCGCATATATCAGTTGACAGTTCGTTCGCCTGCCCGATTGGCTGCCGGCACACGCTGGGCGCACGCAATTGCGCCTGCCACAATTTATGACTGCCAACTGCCAACAGCACTTCTAATTAGCATTTACAAATGGCCGCTGCCCTTCGGGGTTACGCGGACTGTTGTTAGCTCATTTGGATGCCGAGTTGCTAATTTGTCGTCGCAAGATATTTGCAGCGGGCCTTGGCCGTGCGCAGTCAAAGGAATCCACTGTCCGCGACTCAATGCTGTTGGCATTTCGTGATTGTCGCAAATGGCATACAAATTTCAGGGAGCGAGAGGGAGAGAGAGGAGAGGGCAAGCCATCTGATCAGCAGCAATTAACCCATCACTTAACATTCTAATGCAAGGATGGGCCAGTGGACGTGGTCAGCCCGACTCCACGTAGCAAATTCTTATCATTTTGCAGGACACGAGCGGGCTCTCTGGCGTCGGCCAGACGACGTCTAGCGTCTGCATGCAAAGCGCGTCGCTAATCACGCCCTGTGGCTGTGTGACACCTGCGGCCAACGACCGAGCTGCAGTTGGCGTCTCTATGCTTTTTTTATGGGCCAACAGACATGCCATGCCCCCCTTTCGCTGTCGATATTTAAGCCATGCATAACCGCTGATCAGCGAGTGGTTGCGGCCAACTGGTTTCTGAGAGCCTCTGCCTCTAATATTTGGTCATGAATTCGCAGTTATGTGAGAAGTGATGATGACTGCTGTTTGGCTGTCAATTAACTGGACAAGATTTAATAGATTCCCATTTCCGAATCCGACAACCCAGCAGCCGAATGGCCATGAAACTGTGTCACTGCAGTTGTATGGCTGGCTTAATTGGTTGTTCGGTGGGTGCCTTTGTTGCCTGTCGCTACCTTTAACTGGACAATCAATCATTTCGCTGCAGCTTCTGTTATTGCCACTTTCTTCCTCTGGTGGCTAGCAGCTGGCGAGCCAACTGTACTCCTCAGATCTCCCAGCTCTGTGAGGGACTGGCGCGGAGACAGCGTTAACCCCGGAGGCGACTGGGACCCCTCATTAAAACTACTTAAGTTGCTGCTACTTCAGAGATCGCAGCGGCTCTGGGGCAGCTCTGCCGTTCGGATTTAATTTGCAACAGGCATGCAACAATATCATTTTTCAATTTTAACTGTAAAAACCAACACGTTATCCCCGACGCTGTAAACAAATCAATTTACGCAGCAAGGACCACACTAGACTCACGCATGACTTGAACTCGGATTTCAATTAAGCCGAATGCTGCGGCCAACCCACAGCGATGCCCAGCGGCAGCTAGAGATGGTAGGCAAAAAGCAGTGCAGATATAATATATATCTTTATATATATAGTTTATAGTTATTGATAAGGGAGAAAAAACTTAAAATTATAGCCCAAAAATGATGCTTCCTTCTGTTCTCTTCCCTTTCAGCTCTTCAGCAATCCCAACTGCTTTCCCTGTCATGCTCTTTATCGTGCTTCTCCTCACGCAATTGGTATTCAGAGCACGGCTTACGCTCATCTCTAACCCGAAACTGCGAACAGAGCACTTGCTTGAGCTGCGACTGAAACCCATAATTAAAAAATTTCAACTTTGTCTGAAATTAATTTTGAATACACTCGGGACAGGCAAACACTTGACTTGGATGTGGATGTGGCTGTGGCTGTGGCTGCTTTTGCTTTTGATGGCGCGCCGACGCCGCTTAAATTGCCTAGACCCCTCCAAAGAGCTCTCACACATGAGAATCAGAGCTACGCCTGCTCCTCTTCTAGCAGCTCGGAGAGTGACGCGCGGATTAAGTTGAGCATTCAAATTGAAACTGACAGTTTGGCTGTGGCTCCGACTCTGACTATGACTCCGACTCCAACTCTGCCTCTGCCTCCGACTCCAGTCAGCAGCTAAGCAGTGTGTCCTGCGAGCTGGCTGCCCATAAAAGTGCCAGGGCCCATTTGAGAATCTGTTACTTTGTTCGCACGCACTGTAAACTAGTAGAAATAGTGGCAAAGTCATAAAACGTGCTGGCTGTAAAGCGCATATCGAATTATATGACGGCATAAATTCAACTGTTCCACAACTCTGATTTCGCCTTATCTTATCGAGAGCTCTTTGCCTGACTGCGCCCAGCTTGAATGCCAAAAAGGCTAATAATTAATTGCACATAAAAGCCGATCCACTGACTGCTATTTGCATAGTGCAAAAGGAGGCAACAAAAATTAAAGGCGGCGCTAATTTAATTAGCTAAAAGTGCTAATAGTCACAAACGAGAGGCGAGGCGAGTCGAGTCAAGTCGAGTACTCGTATTAATGTTGTGTGTTTGGCTTTGTACTTGAGTTTGCGCTGCCGCTGCTGCCGGTGTTTGCATTCACTAATTGCCACAAACAACTTGAGGAGGTGTTGGTTGTGGGCCGGACGACTGCCGCTTACGCAACCAGGTCAGCCACATCACGATTTTCATGTGCATTCACTTGATGGACACTTCAGCCAAGACTTCAAAGAAAGAAAACAAATCAAAAGACTTAGGACACGAACTACACCACAGCACTGTCAACCATCAAATTTATGTTTCTCCGTTTGATGGGCCACTTAAACTGATATGCTTTTACTTCCTCATGGTGTCCAGCATAAAATGCTTGCAGCACTGGACATGTGGCATAAAGATCTACCGTTTTAGCTTCTAAGCGAGTTAAGGGTCTATTAAGATAAGTTTAGTGGGAGTTAAACAAGAGTTTTACTGGCTTTAAATTTATATAAAAATGTTTTTCTTATTTTATATAATATTTTATATAATAAATATTTCTAATTCTATAATATTTAAAATATATACAAATATTTTAATATTTTATTTATTTATAAAAAGGGTTTTTCGTATTTTTTAAATATTTTATATATAAAAATAATTTAATATATTTTTTTAAGTTTTAATTTGATTTAATATTTTTTATAATATAAATATATATTTTAATATAATTTAACAATTTTCATTCGCCACAGTTTGCATTAATATCTAGAGATTTTACTGACTTGATATA
Source organism: Drosophila peninsularis (assembly GCA_035047485.1). NCBI lineage: Eukaryota > Metazoa > Arthropoda > Insecta > Diptera > Drosophilidae > Drosophila > Drosophila peninsularis. Next base: position 5,220,001 of record JAWNPN010000014.1, read on the forward strand.
AGTGCTATAATTAACACCTCGTGTTTGAGATCTAATCATTATTTTATCTGCTTATGGCCTCACCCCAATTTACACCTTTTCACTCTTTCTCTTTCCATTCAAATTCTGCTGAACTGAAACCTGAACTATCTTTTTAAATATGTCAGATTATAAACAAAACTTAAATCAATTCAGAAGTGCGAAATGATTTTCTCATCATTTTAGCCTAATTAGTTTACCAATAATATTGTATATAATAATTCTTAAATTACGCAAACTTAAGACACGCGAAAGCTCTAATCATCTTAATAACTCGAACATTTGGTATTACATAATTTGTAATTTCACGGCGAGCGTTGATTATAAATCACATAATAATGGCAGCCTTACATGATGTCATTGCACTGGGCGCTGAAATCAAATCAAAATCAACCAAAATTTGCCACAGACCATTAATAAGCGTATGGATTTGCGCGGCGTCGCCGGCAGGTCTTATGATGGCATCGTGCGGCGACACGCAGACGCTGGAGGACACCCACGCAGGCGTTGATTTTAAGCCGATTTCAAAGCCAGACAAATGTGAGGCTTAGCACAAGAACAACAATTTGCACGGCCCAAACGCTAAGATGAAATTCAATATCAATTCTTTTTTCGTATTTTTTCTTTTGCTTCAGCAAAGTTTTAGTTTGGGTCAGTGTGCGGCAGTCAAGTTCGTTGCTTAAGTCTTTCGTTGCGGCCAGCACGAAACTCACCACGACGCAGCTAGCGACAGCGGCGCGCTGCTCATTGCCAATTGGAAGTGTCAAAACGGTGACGTCACAGTTGTAAACAAAGCCAGGCCGGCAACCAGAGCCGAGCTCCGAAAACCAAAACAAACCGAAGCCGGCCACGTGATGCGCGCCAAACGAAAACTCGTTCCAGCTGTCAGTGGCTGACACTGGAACGCGTTTGTTTACAAGCGAGAGCCAGCTACAGTGAGAGCCAGAGAGCTGGAGAGACCCCGAGAGAGCGCGTGCAAGACGAGGGGCTCTCCCGCCTCTGCAATTTGTGCATTTGGTCAAGTTCAAGAGTGGCGGCCACTGGTGAGTTTCTCTCTGTTGGCCGTTTTCGTCTAATGTGCCTCCGTCTCGCCAGCTCCAATGCCAGCGCCAACGTCTCCATCTTTTATAATTGCAGCTTGCTTAGGCGCTCGCGCTCAGTCTTGCTGCGCACCTCGTCGTGTGAAGTGTGGTCGTCGTCATTGTCGTCGTCGTCGTCTGCTCGACTACTTCATTCAGTAAGTCAGTAAGTAACGAGTGGCATCTCGGCTCAGCTCCACTACGTCAGCTCGCTGTCCCGCTCTAGCTCGGCTTACGTACGCCGTTCGTTGACTCGCGCTCGCTTACGTCATTCAACGCTTACGTCGTCTCTCGCTGGGGGTCCGTAAAGGCAGCGCCTGCGCATCTTGCCACATTCCGAGTCGCGCTTACCACCGAGCCACAAGTCGCACACCGTGCGCATCGCAGCCCAACTAGCTGAGAGAACATAGAACAAAACTCTCCACAAGAATTTGCGAAAATCTTAAACCTTAAACTGTGTGTGCGAATTTCCAATTAATTGCTGTGCGTCGGCTTAACACTGTTCATTTAATAATTAATTATAAACAGTTTAATAAATTTTTAATTTCTAATATTGATGTTAAACATTTTCTAAAATGTTATAATAATTAACTTAATATGAGTGTTCCACAATGTTCTAGAACTTAAGTTGAATGGATCTTAGAATTGATTAGAAGTCAAATTGAAACTGTGAATGTGATTTAATATTCTTGAACTGAATATAAATTGATTTTTGAATTATTGAAATAAATATTAAGAGATTTACAGACAGTTTAAGAATATAAATTAAATAATTAAAAAAAATAAAAAAAATATATTTGACAAGTTCTATTTTATTTTTATATTTTTTTTAATATTTTATAATTGTTTTTAAAATAATTTAAAAATATTTAAAAAGTATTTTTTATATCTTAAATTATTTTCAAAATTGTTTGTTTCAACTAAAAAACTCTCTAACTGTTTACTGCTTGAAAGCCAAAGGATTTTATAACATTTCTGACATTTTAACCCAGTTTAAAGTTGCCAGTATATAGTATATATGTATATATATATTATATTATATACATATATATATATATTATTTCACAATTTAGTATTAAAATAAAAACTTTCTACTCACCAAAAGAAAAAGTTGTTTCCTTCAACCTTTCACTACGTGCTTAAATAAGTCCCATGCGCTCGCAGATTTATTTGAATAAGAAATCTTTTGGCTTTCTAGAATTTTGCATAATCGAATCAATAATAAATATTAATCAGTGTGTGAGTGTGTGTGTTGTGCTCTTAATAAATGATGTAAATGCCGTCAGCAGTTGGCGCATTTCGCATTTAGCATTGTGGACATAAATACAATTAGCTAAATTGGCAGCAATAAAATTAAAGTGCAACTGCAGCGTGCGGAGGAGAGGAGCAGCGCGAAGATCGAAATCAAAATAAAACTCAAAATAAAGAAAAACAAAATAAGAATCAGAAGGCAACGCCAACGCCAACGCAGCCAACTGAACAACTTTATAAAACTAAGCACGAGCCGCCCCGACAATTGCCATGAGTCGGCAGCTGGGTTGTAGCTGTAGTTGTTGTTGCTGGCCTGCTGCCACCTTGGAATAGGCAAAATTAACTAAATTACAACATCAACGAACACGGAGAGGCAACAGCAGCCAGCAGCAACTAAAATTTGTTGCACATGCAAATTTATGTGTAAGTGAAGCAGCAGCAGCAGCCAAAGAAACAGCAGCAGCAGCATCGTCTTGGCCGAGGCAAATAATTGTGTTTAAATAAAGCTGTAGCCAAGAATTTCGTCTAGGCCTGGCCAATGGCCACTAGGCAACAATGTTGCTGATGCAGTTGCTGTTGCAGTTGCAGTTGCTACTGCGGCATTAAGCCATATCCGGTTCAGCTTCAGGTTCGGAGCACTATGGGCACTGCCTGTCTAAATTTAGCGCTTAATGAAGCTGCTGCTGCTGCTGCCGCTGCCGTTACTGTTGCTGATGTTGCAGATGCAAATTGTTGCAGCGCAAACAGATCAAGAGTCGCATTCACAGCCGCTCGAGCCCTTGCGCGCTAGTTTGTAATAATTCATAAAAATTGGCAAATTAAACGCCAACACAACAAATGATCCGCGTGGCGACTGCAATTTGTATGCGATGCCGTGGCAACATACAATAAAAACAAATAATGGCCAGCAACTGCCGCTGCTGCTGCTGCTGCTGCTGATGCTGATGCTGGGGCATGCAACAGTGCCTGCCCTGCAACAGCAAAAACTACACGAAACAGTTGGGTTTCTGTTGCACAGTCCCCGGCGATGATAAATGTGCGCCCACTTTGCTTATTTATGGCCACTCAAATTGAATGCAATTGATTTTCCCTTCCTCTGCTGCGCTCTCCTCATGCCTGCGTTGGCGTTGCATAACCCCAGCTAAACTCCCAATCCATCTCTTACAGACCCTTAAGGAGAACTGCATGAAACAATTGAGAAAGAAAAAACTAAACATACAACAAGAGAAATACTCGTACCACTCGTGTGTTCTGTGCCGTGTGTGTGTGTGTGCGTAAAATGATTTCACACTGAGCACCAAAAATATTTACACAACAAATATTAAATACAAAGTGCAACAAAGTGTTCATCGACAAATAATCAAGCGGCTTCGAGTAGCTGACATCACATTCAAAGCAAGCCAAGATATTCTTTTTTGCGGAGAAATGAGTAGCAACAAATTACTGGTAAGTCTGAAAGCCCCTCTCGCGTTATTTATTTGCCTATATTTGTCGCTAATTAGCCCAACATTTAAAATGAAACAATTAGAAGCAAAGCCACAGAGGCAAAACCGCTCCAGCAGCAACCGCAAACAAGTTGCGTATCTAGAAGCATTTTGAGCTCTTAGCACTGACAATTTATTTATTGCTTTCAATTAGATTTAATTTTTTATTGTGCTCACTATCGCTGCGGTTGCTGCGAAAACTTGTTATTAATTGAAGTTTTGACTGTGATTTGAATATTTGATCAATTTTAATAATTATGTAATTATTAAGCAGCGTGAACTATATGAAATTAATTTTAAAGTGTTAAATTGCAAAATATTTATTTGGCTTCAAGATGAAAATAAATATTTATATAAATATATTTAATTAGTTATAATATTATAAAACAATATATTATAAGTAATTATAAAATAATATATATTAATAAAATAATTATAAAATCTTATTAGTTATATAAATATTAATTTTTCCAATCAACATTTAAGTTTAAAATATTAAAAAAAAATTAATTTACTTCTTTTCATTTTATTTTATATATATATAATTTTTTTTTTCTCTATTAAAATATTAGAAATTAAAAAAAATAATATAAAATACATATTCTGCACACACAAATATCTATCAGATATCTATCTCTTTAATAATGCTTCAATATTATTATTAGTATTAGTTTCATGTTGTTTGGCCTGTGGTCAAGAAATATGTGTGTTTATGATATTTTGCAGCACATCAGCTGTCAATCAAACAGTCACTCAAATCACTCAGTCTGTCTGCCATTTTTCCTTTTCTACGTTTTGCTGTCCATTCAAGCAGCACGGTAATCTCTACCGCCCCTTGAAGGTCAGCAAAAATAAATGAATACCAAAAAATATTTTTTAAAAACACTTGAGGGCGGTACATTATTAAATATTTAATTTTTATTGTCTAGACAATTATTTTGCTATTTTTGACTTGGCCATGTTTAAATAATGTGATGAATTTAACAATAAGTGAAGATATTTTCAAGCATATATGATTCTGAGAGCATCAGTTGACGAGCTTTAACTATAATATACCCCTTGATTGAGGAGGGGTTCTATTCATAAATATAAAATAATAATAATAATATAATAATAATAATAATAATAATAATAATTTCGAATTATCAAGGAAGCAAGGTATCTGTTAGTTGGTCTTACCCGTTTAAAGCTCACTTTCTTTTTTATTTAATTATATAATTTTTTTCCAAATTATATATATTTTTTTATTTTATTTTTTTTTGTGAATTTATTTATTTATTTTTTATTTGTTTTTGTTAGTTTGAAGAAAGAAAAACAGAAACTAATTGAGCGCTTGTCTTGTCTCAATACAAACGCAAGAGAATTGCAAACAAATTTCGCATTGCCGCCTGAATAGCGACGGCCTTGAGATAAACAGCAAACTTTTGTTCAAACAATACACAGCCGCACTCGGTTTTAATTCCGTCTATAGCTAGGTATATATATTTATATATATACGTATATTGAATAGAGGTTAACGTGGCACTTGCACGAACAGTCGACCTAATATTGAGTAATTTTGCGATGGGGTCTTAAAAATAAATCTATTACGCAGATGCTGCGAGTGGCTCGTAAATTGCAGCAGCTCCTAATTGAATTAAAGTCATTTTGAGGAGGCGCTGCTAGCCTCCGTTGGTGTCTGGAGAGAGACATAAATTCCGCCACCTTCGTAGCGCGTTGCTATTTTTGGTGTCCATGTGCCACGCGGCAGGCGACTCATGCCCTGGACCAGCAATATATTTATTGTAAAGCTCGTTGAACATAATCATTAAGCGCAATTTACCTACAAAGTTTCATGCCGCCAACAACGTTGGCAGCGGGACGCACGGACAGGCAGCCCGTGCAAAATGATTATTACCATACGCCCCGTCAATGCAAAGGGCAGAGGGGGCCGCCGAGGGGCCGTGGGCCAGCTGTTGAGCACGAGCGCAACGAAAGACTCAAGACACGAACTTGACTTGCCACAAATTCAAAGTGTGGCAAATTCAACCCCGCACTCCACACGCCACACTCCCCACTCCACATACACGAACAAAGTAAACTAAATCAATAAATAAATAAATAAACAACTGCAACTGCAACGGCTTGAGTGAAGTGAAAGCTGCCGTCGTTTGGGGCTGGGTCCAGCGAGGCATTTGGCATTTACGAAACGTTTTTTTCCCCTCTTCAGCTGCACATAACGGGCAGCTGTCAATAAATAATCAAAATACACCAAAACGAAAACCAAAACCAAAAAGACCCAAAGCGGACAATTGACTATTTTTGGTAACTTGTCGCTTGTAAAAATACTCGAATGTATTCAATAAGGCGCTAAAAGGAAACTCGAGCAGCGAGTCATTTCACGGATTTGTGAAATTATCCAATGATGCAATCGCCGCGCACACAATATTTACAGTTACAAAGTGTACTGAGTGGGTGCCACGTAGAACTGATATGCCTCAAATTCGGTTGCTTTTCACGTTTTAAATGTCAGCTAAATAAAAAATGAAACAAAAGGCTAATGCAAATGGCAAACGAGTTTCTGCCCAAATACAATTTGCATATAAGAAACGCAGTCGCCGAAAATTAAATTATATTAAAGCACTGCTAGCTGGCCAAGTCGCTTCCAAGTTGCTTGCCTTGAGGCCACATACATATCTCGCTACAGTTCACAGACTTGGCGAAATATACGAATCAGTACTTGCGTCACAGAACAAAAACCGCCGCTCACTGGGCATTAGAAACAGCAACAGGCACACAGCTGACCGCATCTGAGCGAAGCAAGCAAAAGAGACAGACGGCAAGATACCCTCTGATGTAATTCTATATGAAAGTACTATAAAAAGTTAACAGAACTGAAGAACATGCAAGCTATCGTCCCTCTCTCTCTATCAACTTTACAGGGTATATACAGCACGCATAAAACTACAAAGAACGTTTCTCATAAATTCAATCTATAACCAGCAGCGACCTTAATTATAGGCAGCAACTCAGATTGTAATTTATACGAGTGCCAAACAAAAGACTTAGGACACAAACTTGCCACTGTTTATGCCAGAGTAAATGTTTATGACATCTTAATTAGATTAATCGATGCATAAAACAGCTGCTGGCTAGCCGCATCCACGGAGCACTCGCCGGGACATCCCGACCACAAGCAGAATATTTATTTATGGTTCGCATAAAATTTAAGTGTTACATAAGTTGAGGAGCAGCAGCAGCGGTCGCGTTCGCTTAGGTTCGCTTCTCTTTATACAATATTTAAGCCATTTTTATAGTTGCCTTTAATGATTAATGTTTGTTTGCCGCTGAGCCCTGCTCAGCGTTCTTTGTAACGGTAACCCGTTGTATTATTAAACGCAATTACTGTCAATAGGTTTTTAGCCTTCTTTCAGTCTGGCCATAATGAATTGCACGAATTTTCGAGCCAAGAGCCAAAACCCCAAATGCGAAAGTTCAAAGACACGCACCAGTCACGCTGAGGGGGAGTTGCGTGTGTGCTCGAAGGGGAATGTTTGCCATTCGTTTTGCCATTAACAAAGTAAATTTACGCCTGTACTCTGGATTACATTTGGTTTTTCCTTTTTTTTTATTTCTGTTGCGAAAGCTTTTAATAGGATTTTTATTTAACATATGTTTTCTTCTGCTCGCTGCCCTGGGACGTGACTTGAAAACTCGAGGCTTCATTGATGCGTGCTCATATTATTGATGATGTCATATCGCATTGACGATCGGCTGCGCCTGCCGCTGTCTCTGCATAATTAAAGTGACATTAAGTTCGGCTTGTGGGAACTAGCAAGTTCTGTCAATCAAATTAAAGTCTAATCAAGCTTGTCAATCAGGAATTTATTTTCTTAACTTTTTATACAACTTTGTTTGAGAGAGCTCTTGGGTGTGTGTTAAAAAGGCTAATAAATAACGGAGCCTATTTTTAGGTCAATTTTATGATAATTAAATGCTGAGGGCTGCTCGACATAAACTATAATTGCGAAAGAAAATAAGAATTTAATTTATTTATATATATATTTGTTGCTAATTTTTAATACAACTAATGATGGCAATATTTATAAATATATTTTACTCAATATTGTGAAATATTCTTTGCCTGAGATAAGCTTGAATATGACTCATTTGTTGCTGGCATTTAAATATGCAAATTTTTATCATATATTTATTTTATTTAATATATTAAGAATGAGTCAAAATTAGAAAATAAACATATATATGCATTTTTATTATTTTTTTATTTTTTATATGACCTGAATTACTACTTAGGAAAGACCAAAATGTGACTAAGAGTCTGATAAACAAATTATTAGTTGAATATATATATCTATTTAGATAATAAATTAATTTTTAAGTTCGCTTTAAATTAATTCATACTTCACCAATGCAAAAATGAATATTCCGTTGATTTGAATAGATTAAGTTTTTATTGGGGTAACAAAAACAGATTTCAGAAAACTTCTAGAATTATAAAATGAATAAAAAATTATTTAGAATTTAATTAAAAATATATACTATGCAATTTATTTTATTATACTTACAATATAGTTCAGAAACTCATGCTAGACTCCAATTAAAACACTTAAATTTAATAAAGCGAAACAGCTTTATACATAAAATATATTAACTTATGGCGCTATGAATTTGCACCACCATCACGTGAGTCAGCTTAGCTGTTCTAGACTAGTCGAACACTCGTCCAGCTGGAATTGCTCCAAATGTAACGCCCACGAGACCAGGGCACTGGGAACAGACAGCGCAGACAGCGAACAACTCGGAGTTAAAAGCAAAAACTTATAAAATACGCCAACTTATGCCACACACAGAAAGCCACAAACATTTTTATGGAGACATCAAAATCACAGCTCGGCAACAGCAGCAGACGCTGGCTCGCTGCGAGTGTGAATATGGGCTGATGGTTCGGGGGTAGCTGGGAACTTTTGGTGCGAGAGAGCTGTGAACTGCCAGGATGGGCATATTGTATGCCTGCATTTAGGCTGAGCCCATTATCATGATGATTAAAACTTATTATTGGAGCTGTATTACTATTATTAGTTGCGAGCTGGGCCAATGTCCAGGGCGGTTGCACGCACGCCGCTGCCGCTGCCGTTGCAATTGCGTCCTTTCATAATTCCTCGCTGGACCGTGAGGCCTCCCCGCATGCGCCGCATATGCATATTTTTAACCAGGCTGCGATTGCATCCAACATGTTATTAATACGTAGAAACAAATAAGCAAAAACAATAAGAAAGAGCCGTTTGCGGGTCGCTGGCTCAGGCTGAGGCAGCAGCAAAAACGCGTTACAATTCTGCGGGCTACACCCCAGAGTCAGTGGCTGAGACGAAGCTGAGGCCAACTAAGAGTAGCAGCAGCACATTCACCTGGAGCTATGGCTGGAGACGTAGCTGGATCTCAGGCTGGAGCTGTTGCTGTGCTGTAGCTGGAGCACGACGACGTCTTTGGCTTTGGCTATTGTTTAGTTCGGTTCGGATTTACCTTGATGGTCGTTCACTCTACGTACAACGGCAACAACTTTTACTACTAAGGCACACACATACGTACGTGCACACGTGCACACACACACACACACACACAGTCCAACACATGTGCGCGTTGGGTTGACTTTCAGCGCGCCATCAAAACAAAATATGAGCGAACCGCGCACAGTCGCGCAGCCGGCACTAAAAATCGCTCAATAATATGTACACTGGCCAACTAGCAATTGAGCCAACTAGTTGGGCCACGGCCCCGTATCTGATAAATAGAGTGGTTCACAAAATGCTGACCGGGGCCACAGATCTGCGCCGGGCCCAGTCGAACAGCGCCCAGTCGCCCTGCCTCAGCGGCAGTCGTAGCAGCCTCAGTCCTGGGCCATTTGTTTGTTGCCCTGGCCAAGCCTGTTTTTTGGTTTTTCTTTTTTGCCTTTGCACATACCCTTCATATCTGGAGTATTGACAACTCGTGTTAGCTTTCGGGTGTGTTAGCTATAAGGTATATGTTTATGGAATATAATATAAGACTTCAGATGTTTTCTTTTACACAACATTTATAGAGCAAGATATGAATAGTATTTGCTTTGAATACCCTTTTACATACATTTCTAATGGCTCTAGTATCCCTTAACTATTATATCCTCGCCCTCTCTCTTTCTTCCTCTCTCTCTCTCTCTCTCTCTCTCCTATTGCTCACTCACGTACAGCCCTTTCAAGTAGAGCATCAGCGCAGCGGCTTGGTTTGGGCAGCTCTGTTATTTGTTTGTTGTTGCTGGCTGGCAATGTTTGCGAATAACTTTTTGCCCGGCGTTGCTTATCACGATTTGTGGCCATATTATTTCAGTTTTTGCTTGTTGCTGCTGCGGCGGCTGCTGCCGCTGCTGTTGCTGGTCGTGTCGAGTTATGCGGCATGCATTTTAACGCATATTTTGTAATTGTTGCTGCTGCTGTCGCTGTGTGACCTTTCGCCAGGGCGCTGCCTGAGACACATTTGCATGCACACACACACAGGGAGTCACACTCACACACACACAGAAAGTCGTAGACCAAATCAAGTTCGTTGGACGGGGGCAGTTCATTGGCCCATCCCGCAGAGCCAACCGCAATTCTTAAGCTGCTTTAGCTGGCTGCCTCAATGTCTAATTACCAAGTGCGCTTTGCTGCCAGCTGCCGCTGCCGCTGCTGCTGCTTGCTGCTGGCTGCTTCATAATTACCAACAAATGAATGTTATAACCATAAAAATTAACTTAACGCCGCTTAAGTTATGCTTCAGTTAAAATACCTTTTTTCGGACTTGGCCGCGGCAGAACAATGAGAACAGCAGCAGCAAGAAGTGAACTTCAAAAAACAAAAAACACAAAAACAAAAGAACTTCTTAATCATTGCTCGCTTTGGGCTTCGGTTTTGGCTCTGGCTTTGTCTTTCTACCAGTTGCTCTTCGCTTCTAATTATTTACACGCTCCGCGCATGCATATCGCTTACCATTATTATAGCCAGCGTCATAGCCAGAGCCATATATATGTAGCCCTGGCCCAAAGTGTCCAGAACGCCCCTCGAGACGGCGCTGAGGGGGCGACGAGAACAAAGTGTTTAAAATCTTGTACAGTTTAGCAGATTCAAACGCTTCGGTGAGCTTCAATTCGAGCCGTCGGACGGCTGCTTGGCGGAGTGAGGTGTGGCGTGTTACCTGGCTGCAGCTTGCATTACATAATTTCGTTTACCGTTGTGTGGCCGTTTGATTAATTTGCAGCAGCAACTTTGAATGTTGTCTCTGTTGAATGCGCAGCGAGCTGAAAATGTATGCAAGTTCGTTGCCTAAGTCTTTTGTCTGCCTAACTGTTCTAAATGCAATTGCGCAAATGTCCCGCTAATTTTTCGCCTGCCATATTGGCAGCTGCAGCACAGTGGAGCTGAGAAGAGAAGAAAATTCATGCTTAAAAAATATTTAAAAATAAATAATAAAAAATTAAATTTAATTCGCATGACTTGCTGAAGGAGTGAAGACCATGCTGAAGGAAAAATACTATATATAAATAAAGAAATCTTTATTTTCAATTAGCTTTTGCAAGTTTTAGGCCCACTGTGCAGCCATGCATAGCCGAAACTGTTGGCCTGAGAACTTTTCCTCCAGCTTTTAGCCATCATAAAGCAATAAGGAAATGCAGCGCCAAAGTTCCAGTTGCCAATTACCGAAGCAGTCGGATCATATGCGACTCGTTAACATGCGCGCCATTACATGCTTCAGATGGCCAACAAAATGCTGTTATTTATATTCTAATTAGGAGAACATTTCGAGAGAACCATCAAAAGTCACGCCACTTACAAAGAGGCGGTCTACTTTTCTCACTCGCGGCTTGTTACCGGCTCACGTAAACGCTGATTAGGCAATTTTCACATGGACAAAACTCCGGCCAGATCTTTTTACACATAAACATAAATATAATCGTGGCAGCGCTGTTTTTGTAGGCGTTGCAGCTGTGTCCCGCTGGGGAAAAACTGATAACTGAAAACTGAAAACCGGCAAAGTCATGTCGGCTGCTACCAAAAAAACCATCAACAGGCGATGTGACGATGACAATGGCGATGATGATGATGATGATGATGCCTTTATAAGCAAGTGTCGGTGCCGCATACACGGCCAATTTTCATTGCCAAAAACAACAACAAGAAGGAAAACGTTAACAATTCTTTGCTTTTGTTTTGTGGCATCCTTTGAGCCAACAAGTTGTCGAACCGTTCAACTGACTATCTCTCCCTCTCTCTCTCTCTGTTTGTTACTTCAAAGGAATTTCCATAACCGCTAGCATTCCATGTGTGTTGTTGCTGTTATGTTGCGCCTAATGGCCAAAGGCAACAACAACAAAAACAGCAACAAAGGAAACACGTACATACTTCTATCTTTCTCTCCTTTTTCTGCTGCTCTTTCAATGCCTTTTGCTTTCTGCGGCTGTACGTAACGAAATTGAGCTCAAACAATAATGAAAAATAAAAGGCGGCAGGAAAAACACACACGAAAAAACAACAACAAATGCACAACAAGACGAACAGGTTTTCAGGGCAGCTCGAAGATGCGTGCGTGGAAAACTGTGGAAAATGCAAACTCAGAGACAGAGAGAGAGAGATTGTGCTCCACTCTGCGCAGCCGCAGCTGGCCAACGCTCGGACGTGCATTGGCCGCGCTTGACCCTCAGCCAGACCAATTGACACAATTCAACTGCAAAAAAAGCAAAACAAAAACAAAAACAACAGCAGATTAATTTTAAGAGTTTGTTTTTGTAATTTATAGTCGATTAAATAATATGGGTAGTATATACTATATATACTATAAAAATGTTTTTGATTTTAATATTATATTAATTATTATTATTATTATTATATTAATTATATTTATTATTATTATCATATTAATTATTATTAATATTTTTATATTAATTAAGTTTTAGGCTTTCGGCTGAGCAGCCTCAGCCATATTTAGCCACTTTTAAAATGGGTTATCAATCTGGCATGTCCACATGCTGCACGTCAGCTCAGCTCAAATCAATAGCCGAAGCTTCTCATAGATTCTTTGACGCATCCATAATTAGCTACATCATAATCCAATTAGTAAACTGGAAATGAGCTGAGTGAATATCAAATCGGGCTATCGCAGCTAATGAGATCAGCACTAAAATGCCAAACTTGAACGACTACAGGGTAAAAGCTTACAGGGTATCTTGTAGGCAGTGGCATAGTTTCAGTTCGCTGGCAATTATCTCATCGCTGCTGCATTCCACACACGCATGCGTCGCAGTGCATTAGGCTGCTTAGCATGTTAGACTGCGGCTGCAGCTGCGAGTGCGAGTGCGAATACGGATATGAGTGTGAGTGTGAGTGTGAGTGCGAGTGCAAGTTTGAGTACTCGCTGCTATGTAGGTTGGTGTGGCAAGCAACGGTACTGCAACGGCAGCCAACTGACGGCGGCTTTCGGCTGACTCCCAGGCAATTTGCAAAGCTGCCAAGGCGGGCACACTGAGATGGGGAGAGGGGCAGGGCGAGGCAGAGGGGCGCAGGCTCATCACTTGGCCATCTAATGTCTAACTGCATTTGGCTGTCAAGTTAACTTGTTTACGCTGCATGCATTTGGCAGTTGCTGTCGCTGCAGCAGTCGCATCTGCTGCGCTGCGCTGCGTTGGCGTCAACTACCGTAGCCAAAGCGGCTTTTTGGGTCAGCACGCGTCGCACATTGGCGCTTATATAATGGCAGCAAAAGCAAAAAGCAGGCATAACTAAACTGCCGTGCGTATGTGCCTTGGCCCGGCCAATTATGCAAGCCCCGCGCGCAAATATTTACCCAACAAATGGGGAAAAGCGGCTAACAGCGTCGCCAAAGTCAAAAAAGTGCAACAAACGTTTATTTTATGTTGCTTTATTTGTTGGCTTTCCTTCTTGTTTTTTTTTCGCTTTAGCTGAAGCGAAGCATAAATAAACAAGCGACATTAACATTTACGATGTCTACGTGGTCCAACGACGCGCAACGTGACTTTCGGCTCAAATATATATGTCTACAGCATAAATTAAATTAAGCGACTGCACCGAAATTACAAGCCAAGTTATCTTCGAGATATATCAAAGATCTACCCCGCCCCAATAGCCACGAAACGTGAGCGGGCACTTGCAATGAGCGCAGCGAGCTCTTTAGCATGGGCTTCTTATGGAGAACTATTGAGACTTAGAAAATAAAGGATATATATATTAATTATAAATAATTCTAATAAAATAATAAAAAATAAATAATAAAAATAATAAAAAATTAAATAAATATATTTAATATAAATATATAAAAATAATATTAATTTATTTTAATTTAAATAAAATTCTTAAACTACTTTCATGTAGTCAACAGACCAATTGGCAAAGCTTATTGGGTATATCAGTTACTCTATGTTATATCTATATCTATATATATCTATAACAAATATATCTATCCAAAGTCATATCACTCTAGCTGGGTCAGATACAGCTCACATACAGAAGAAATTTGATTGGCTCTTATTGTCAACTCCAACTGCAACTCTCTCCAGCCTTTCCGTTTATCATATATCTTAGGGTTTGGCCCACTTTATTTGCACGTTAACCGTACTACCCAGATTAGGGTCAACATAATATGCATGTAAAATGAACGTCTCAAAGGCCATAAAACAATTTGTTAGCCAGTGCCAGAAGATCAACGAAACAGATTGCAACAAATTCATTTATCTTGATTGTTCTGATTGAGCTGAATGCGATTTGAATTAAAAAATAAAACTAGTTTCGCACTGCGAACTCCATTTATTATATTACTTTCGATTTATGATCGAATGATGATCGGTAAACTCGTTCGACTTTATTTTATGGGACGGGTATGAGTCGATCTTCTTTGGAGGCAATATCTCTTCGTATTCGTGTTGCCGTTCCAATTTATGGGCCATAATTAATTTATTTTCAATATCAACTCAATTTATCAGTTGACTTGACAAATACAATAAAAAATACAAATTATCCAGCGACAAATGCGACTGCCTCTAACTGCACACGCTCTCGCTCTCTCCCTCTCCCTCTCTCTGTGTGCCTTGCTCTCTGGTAGCACAGTTTGGTGAGCAACTGTTATACACGCGAACAGAAACTGATTTTCAAATGCCCAGAGACATTTCAACGAAACTAGTTTTTCTTTTGTGTGTGTAGCCCATTAGAGACGTCGGCAGGGGGGCGAAGGCTGACAAATGCCGTCAGCTGTTTTGCTCTAGACTTGGCCCAAACGCTACGCTGCAGCTCGCTCGCTCAGTCAGTCTTAGCCGGCACGTCGCGTCGTGTGCACCTCGTCAAAAGTTTTTTGTGAAACGGTTGGTTTTTCCCTCTCGCGCAGTCCCCTGCCCCCTTAGAGTCGACTGCCCCCCTCACGGCCACAAACTATTATACAATCCACTCATTTGCACAGCTGTTCAGTTTCTTGGGTGTTCGTTGTTGTGTGTGTGTGTGTTGAATAGTGCTCGTATGCAAAATTCATCAAAATTAGCAACAATTTCTATTGCTATTTGTTTAATTTGTTGACGCCATGCAATTTGCTGTACGGGGAAAAAACTAAAACGATCTGCGCTTACGTAATGCATAGATAAACTATTTGCTCTTTGCTGTTGTTAAGCGAATTTTATATTTTTGCAAATTTTATTTTGCGAATTTTCGCAAATGACTGCGTCGATTTTCTAGCAATTTCATTTGCTATTTGGGGCAGAGCATTTAAATGCTTATTTATTTGTCTTTTTTTGGCGATAAATAAATTGCAAATTGCCGGCAACATCAGCCACGTTTGAGTTGCTTTCCAGAGCAGCAGCAGCAGCAACAGGTGCAAAGTGCATACAAAAGACTTAAGCAACGAACTTTCCTTGCACCCGCCGCAAAAGGCGCTCAACGTTTTGCCATAGTGTAATGCTAATAAAGCAATAAAAAAAATCGTAAATAATCATAAAAAATAAAACAACAAACTTACATCATAAGCAGCTCGCGAGTTGCTGGCACACTTTTCGCAGCTGCAGCAGCAGCAGCAACAACAACGAAGTTAAAGTGAAAAAAGCGCACAGTCGCTGCATTTAATTAATCAAAAAGAGCTTTTGCTTTTATGAATGAGCCGAGTGAATCAGTGAATATATGACTGAGTGAATGAGTGAGTGACTTATTGTGTAGCCCTGCCCTTGCATCAACTTTTGTCATCCTGCCTCAATGGCTGCGGCTGTGGCTGCTGCTGCTGCTGCTGCTGCTGCTGCTTCACTTGCTATACAACATAAATTATGAGCGGCTGAAGGCGGCTCGCTCCTCCAGCGACGGCGCTGTATTCATAGTATATAAAAATATGACTTATTAATAAAAACAGACAACAGCAGCAGCAACTTAGGGCCCCGAATGGCAGCAACAACAACTTAATAAAGCCAACAAGCTGCTGGCGCCAGCGGCTGGCAGCAACTCTTGTAGAGCATCGAGAGACTGGAGCAAGTTCGTAGATCGGAGGCGCTGCCGCGTCGTAAATGTTGATGCATTGTTGATTTTTCATTAAATGTGTTAAATATGCCAAGCGTAGGACGACGCGTGTGGGTTTTTCTACCTCTCTCTCTCCCACTCCTACATGCATGAGCGGCAGCCCTGCACTTGCTGTCAAATGATTTACACAAGCTGCAACAAGTACTCTGCTCTGTGGCTAGCTCTTATGCCAGAGTTAATACAGACACCTAAAGTCTAGAGAACTATTTCTGCTCAGTTTTGATTGACATTTTGAAGTATTTTCCAAACTAATTAGATATATATTGCTCGTGGTCAAAGTACAGTTACTCAAGAGCTGTTTCGCGCAACCCTCGCTCTGCCGACTGCAGTTTTAATTATATTTTCAATATACACTCAGCTCTCAAGTACTTTGTATGTGGCACACGTTTTGCGCTTATGTTTTTTCATACTTCATTTGCAGCAGGCAATAATTACGGGGCGTGCAAATTAATGTGCGGACAAGAAGCTCCAAAAAAGCGATGAAAGGGCAGACAAAAAATATATAAAAAATATACAAACTACCGTAAGATAGCCCTGCAGGACACGCAGTAAACCTTTTTTGGGTGCATTGCTTAATTACCAAAACAAAAATTGAGAAAATAAATTGCCCTTCTGACAGGGCTTCCGGTGCATGGTGTTGCTACAGTTCACCGGAGTCAAGCCTTTGAATGGCCCAAATACTTGGCCGCCCACGCCCAAGGTCATGCCAAGCTGCATAAACAAGTTTGTTGCCTAAGTCATTCGTTTCATTTGGCTGTCCAAGAGTTAAAGAGCAAAGTTTAAGGCGTTTGATTTACATGGCAACCGGGCAAATTGAATGACTCAAAGCTCACGCGTTTATAGGTTGATACGCCCATAATATGCCCACTCGCAGCGCGCGCTGTCGCTCAGCGAAAGTTCAGCAAAAGCTTGAGAAACTTCATGAAACATATGTGTAAATAAAATTTGTTCAAAACGCCCACAAATGCTATCGATTTCTGTGTGAGTGTGTGGGTGTTGTGGGCGTGCAATGTGCGCCTGACACCAAAACAGTTAAAGCTGGAAATACAAGAAATTCAAGTGAATATCAAGCGCAAAAATTACGTCAATCAAAGAGTCAAAGCAACGGGCAGCCAGCACCCAGCAGCCAGCAAATATCAAAGCTGAAGCTAAGAAAAATATTTTCTGCAAAGGCGTCCATACAGCAAAAGCTGAGAGAAGAAATATATATTTATATATGTGTGTGTGTGTGTGTAGATATTGCCAGGTTTTTTACTCTGCTGAGCGGTCCAAGCCAAAAATGGACCATGCAGAGCCCCAGCAGCAGCAGCAGCAGCGCCGCAGCAGCGCAGCGTGTGGGCAGCAAAGTTGCCTAACAACCAACAACCAACAACTAACAGCACGAACAACACCAACACGAACGCGAACACGAAGACTAGTCTCAAGTCTCCACTGGTCGTCAAAGACAACATCGTCAACGCTTCGGGATCGAGCTGCAGCACTCCCAGCCTCAGCAGCTTCAGCTCGAACCAGAGGCGAATCCGAATTGTGTTTCAGTTCGTTTTTAGCGCGCGTGCGGTGCGGTTCTCTCTTTCTCATTCATTCACTCCAGTGGCTCTCTCAACCTTTCGATCAGAGTGCTGAACAGCTGAACAGTGTGCGGATCTGTGAGGTCTGCTGTTAGCCATTCAACAGCATCCATATCCGAGGCAGAAATTCATTTGTTTTCTTAAAATCTGCACCGTTTAATTACAGTGAAAGTTTTTCGTGCGGCGTGCGCAAGAAAATACGAAATAAATTTTTCAAATTTTACCAGTGAAAATTGAAAGAAAAACCAACCCCAAACGCAGCGCGGCGCGTGCAAATCATCGGCAGCAGCCAAGTGTTAAAAGAAAAGCGATAATATTTCTTAAATATAACAACAACCAAAATACCAAGTGTCTGTGCACGGCTCAGTGTGCGTGTGTGTGCGCCTATACAGTGCCTGAGTGTGCATCTCTCTCTGTGTGTGTGAGTGAGTGTTTGCGTGTATTTAAGCGCTTTTGGCGGCTGTGCCGCAGCCAAAACCAAAGTCTTGAAACAAATTGTTGCTGGCGTTGTCTTTCGTTGGCAGCTGTTGGCAGTATGAACTGATTTTGACCGAAATTTGATGAAGAAAATGGTGAGCAAACGATTTTTACTCAGTTTGGGCTGTAAAATTTAAGTAAAGCTAAGAAAATTCTCCTTTTAAACTATTTTAAGGTAAACTTAAGGGAATGCACAAAAATGTTGAAGGAATTTCTAGAATTAATTAGTTCCAAAAAATATTGAGAAACCAATATTAAATATTCAATAAATATAAATAAATTGAAATAAATTTAAAAATATAAATATAAATATTAATAAATTGAAAAAATATATATATAAAAAATGTATATATATAAAATATATTATTTTAAATTAAGAAAAAGTTTTGTTTAAATAATGTAAACTGTGAAATATTTAATTTAAAAAAATAGATCGCTTAAGTACAATCGTTAAGGCTTATAAAATTATTCCTTTACAAATAAAGCTATAGAATATATAGATAAGCTTGCAAACAGATCTTTAGTTCTCAGAAAACTCCCATTTAAATTATATTTTATTAAAATTATTCAAAATAAAAAAAAGGTCTTTACTGATACATTTAAAAATAATTATTGAAAACCCCCTACTAGAAAATTCCAGTAAATATATAAGCTAACGATGTGATTAAAAAACTCCATTAATTTCAAGTGAGAAATATTTGTAGTCAGGCGCTCAGATCCGCAACCAAACCCCAAGCAGGCAAACATTTCACTTTCGTTTGTGCAAATCTCTTGCTCTCCCTTGGTCAATTGTTATTTGGGAGACGCGGCTGAAGATGCGGATGGAGATAAGTATGTAGTTGCCCAGTCACTAATGCTGTTTGTTTTCTCTGCAGCGCAAATAGGGAGAAATATGACAAATAATTATTCGAAATGCTCGCTTGACACACTTAGCAAGCTGTCGAGCAAAAAGAAATTCAAAATATTTGCGCAGCAAATGACGAAACAAAAACCAATAATAAATTTTACAAGTGACCAAAAATAGAGTTTCGAGCTAAGGTCGCAGTCTGTGAATAGTGCGGCTTTGTTTAATGTGGATTGCTGGATTTGTGGATCGCTGATTGAAAGCTCGAGTGTTGTGGCTTAGAGACGCACTTTGGCGAAATTTTTGTTTTGGTACCCACGACTTTGGCGAACCTTATTGATGAAATAGTGGGCTTATCTCTGCCTTTGTTTTCCTCTTTGGCTTGACTTTTTTCGGTCAAATGCAAAAAAATAGAAAAGCTGCCACTGCAAGTTGAGCTCATTTGTCAGTCGGCGCCAGCTTGGACTTGCTGCTAGTCATTTGTAAAATTCATTGTTTGGCAATCTTCACAGTCGTGTGTTGTGATTTTTTTCTCTCTTTTTACATTTTCACAAGTTCGTGGCTCATCTGTTTGCCATAGCGGGCAGATCCATCCAGCCAACTGACTGACAAACTGACTGACTCGCTTTGGCTGCTTTGTTTTGTTTTCTTCAGCTGTTTAAGTTGTTGCGTTGTTATGGCCGTGGCGAAGGTGCAAAACTTTCACTTTATGTATTATTGTTTTGCGTGCGAGCTGCGGCTGAAGGCAGCCTCGGAACTCAAAAAGAAATTACAATATTAATGACCATAAATTATGAGCCTGACTCAGTTGCCCCCTCGCATGCTGTGTGGGTCGAAATTGCAGCTATTAAAACAGCACAGTGAAAAAATTCAGAGCTTTGCATGCAATTCTGACCAAATACAAGAAACTCTGACACAAACAGCACAACAAAGTAACGGGCATAAAAACGAAAGACTTAAGCAACGAACTCGAGTTGTGAAATATCTTAATAAAATTATTTTAGTGTGGGTGCGTTCATCAGAAAACTACCCGAAAACCGAAAATTTACTTCAATTAGTTTTATGACTTCGCGCGGTTGAGTAATGACTTTTTTCTGAATAGGTAATATATCGGAGAGTTATGGCATGGGTTATCCGATGAATAACCTTATCGAATTGCATTTTAGATCTAGAACTGAATGAAATTTAATTTTTTTAAATATTAAAGAGATAAGATAATAAAATTTGACTTAATACCTGCAGTTAAAAATTTCTATAAAAGTATCAATTTTATATCTATTCTTAATGTCAGCTAAAACAAAAGACTTAGGCAACAAACTTGAACAACTCTTCGTTTCACCAAAAATGTCAACTTGTTAGACCTTTGCCTGAAATCATTTCCACGAAATCAAATCCGTAAAATTCTATATAGAGCTTCCAGAAAGACATAACGCTTGGTAACAAAAGTTGACTTGGCTAAAAAACTAATTGATTCTAGCTAAGCAAATAAAAAGCCTTCAAGCCGATTCATGCACCAACTTTGGCCACATCAACTTGTATTGTGCACCCCACACAGTCTGTTGAACCTTAGTGGCTGCGGCCAGCCAAGGCCATTCCCACCAGCCGCGCAAAAAGTCGCACAAAAAGCCGCAGCAGCCGCAAATTCTAATAAATTTTGCAGAAAAACCAAATCAATTTTTTCTCCGCTCGGTCTTCTTTTTACGGCAGAATTCTCATAAATTGTGTACGACCAAAAAAGTCAAAGTGTGGTGGGCGCACCACAAGCAGATCAGCGTGCGTCAGTTCAGACGCTGTTGCCATAGTTCCATCTAACAAAAGCAGCAGCAGCAGCATCAATCGCATCATCATTAGTCAGAGTCAGCGTCAGCATCAGCGTCAGAGTCGAAGTCAGCCAAGGCTGAAGTCGGCATTTACGAGTAGTTTGGCTAAATTGGTATGTGGTGGGCGTTGTGCTGATTGGCAAAGATTTTGTTGCGTGGGCCGCCGCCACATGACACAATCGTCCAAAGCTGATGCCACTTCACTTGCTCTCTTCGTGGCCGACTTGCACTTGTTATGCGTTTTCGATTTCTGGACAGGAGGGCGGGCGAGCAGGTAGCCAACCTACTTTCACCAGAACTTGGTTTCGTTTTCAATGCCTTATACGAATGGAAGTCCCAAAAACTTTTGGGCTTTCGGCAAGCTGTCAGCCACTGCAAACCGCACACAAAACCAGAAAGAAAAAAACTGAAACTGAAATAAACGAGCATCAGCAGATCTGCAGAAAAAAAAGAAGAAATATGCCCCGAAAAGAGCAACAAAAGCGAAAGTAAAACAGCGACCAGGTTTTTTCCTGGTCTTATTTTTGTATTTTTTGTAGGGCTGCAGACTCGGAATGATGTCATGACTAAAAAGGAATTGCCAAAAATTAAGTTTTTTGTCTGTGTGGCCCGTTGTCTGCAGCAATGAAAGGGTACAGAACGGACGGCGGGACGGACTTTGCTGTGTTTTATGCAAAATCATGCAAACTGAATCTGAACTGTGAAACAAATGCAAAAGTAACCAGACGACTTTGGCCCAGCCCAGCCCAGTTCCAGTTACAGTTTCAGACGCCAGACGCTTTTTTCATGAGCTTATGCCATTGCCAGACCCTGAGCCGAAACGACGCCTGCATATAACTAGCCGTAATGCCGTTTATTTACTTCATTTTTTGAAAATCAGCAACAAGCCTTTAAATTTATGACTCATATTAGTTGCCACAAGCAGCAGCAGCGGCAGCAGCAACTGTCTACACGGAACCTTTTAGATTGCAATTTGCAACAGTTTTTCTGCAACGGCAGCTAAGCCCCAAAAAACCCGTTTAGACAGTTAAGATTGGCGCCCAATTAACGGCGTCATTTAGCTTTCAAATACAATACCAAACGAAGAGAGAGAAAAAGCGCTGCAGCAATTGCTACTTGTCTCTGGTATCTGGTGTGTGTCGCGTGGCAAGTTCGTTGCCTAAGTCTTTTGTTAGCGCCTGTCTGAAGCAATCGGGCCGACTAATAACTTCATTTAAATTAATCTAGTTAATCGCCTCGATGCGTACGTCAGCAATTTAAAATTCAATTACTGCAGCCGCTGCGTTTGAGGTCCCACCACACAAACAATTTGCATGCGGCCCCCGTGTGTGTGCGCCACATCCTGTCGCCAGCTCACCGTCATATCCTGTGAGCCGGCCGTAAATTGCAAAAACCGCACATGCTAATCAACTGGCATAGAGGCTGGAGCAAACCGCAATTATTAAATTACACTTACCTGCCTATGCAGGCGGCCTAATCGAAGTGGCTGAGGGTCGCCGCGGCCTAGTCAATGGCTAGCAGAACCCACTGATACCAGCCAACACCAGCAGCAGCAGTTGACGCTGCTCGCTAATTAAGCCAGCTGGACTTTAATAGGGGTTGACAGGCGTTTGCGGTAGTTTGTAGTACAAGCCTATGAAGTAATATACATATGAGTATATATATATATATATATATATATATATATATATATATATATATATATATATTATAATTAATAGCTGCCCAGTCGCACGACAAAAGAATATTGTCTAGGCGCTGAGCGTTGGCAGCTCGAGTGCGAAGTTGCGACGAGCTGTCAGCAGAGCTGCTACTTTAGTCCAAGCAATTAGCTTGTTTTGACAGAGATTGATTTTTATATGATATCTATATTTGCGGAATGACTGATTCCGTGACATCAGCCTTTCAAATTGGATCATGATATATATTATATATATAAATTATAGTTATTATGCTAATTGGTATTCAGAGAGGCAGGAGTTCATGTAGTGAAACTAGAATTTATTTTAAATTATAATTTAATAAATCTATATTATATCATATATTTTACATATATCAGATATTATCAGATACTCTTAAGCACTCTTATGTGGCATGGTTTAGTAAGGCTGATTAATCGCACATGAGGTTGTCTCTGGAAAAAGAATAGTAAAGGATTCAGATATAATACCAAGTAGAGAAACATCTCTTGTATATTATATTATCAATTCATCATCATATGAGCAACAAGTGAAATTTCTTCATACTCAACTCCTAACAGCATCACTGAGTTTCTAGTCAGCCTGCTGACAGCAGCCCATAGCCAAATAATCCTTTTCCAATTAATTCTGAATCATGGCCTGTATATAGAATTTGATTTATTACAGTTAGAGTTCATTATATCAGGCAGCTCAATTTTTAATTATTATTTTTAAAAGTTATTAAGGAATAAGCGCTGATTGAATACGTGTTCAGTTGAGCTTATGTCTTAGCTCCGGCTTCAGGTACGCACCGAAATGTCATGACTCAACATTGCGAAGGTCAACAACTGTTACACTCGAAACATTGGCGACAATTTGTGCGCCACACACACACATGCGCACACACAGACACTGAGAGCGTACCACACATTGTTTGGCCTTAGGCCGTGCGTAGGTTTTACGGCTCAGTTGGCTTGATTAACGCCAATTGGCTTATTACCAATAAGCCGAGCTAAGAGCGAAGAAAAACCCGATTTGCATATGAATCAAAGCGCGATTCTAACAAGCGAGCAACAAGCTACGTACATTATATACCAAACACATTTGCAGAGGCGTAGCCGAGGGGCGTGGGCCGTTGAACAGCCTTCAAAATCGACACTCGCAGCCACACTTAGCGAGCTGCCCACACATAAAAGAAAGACGGAGAGAGAGAGAGAGAGAGGGAGAGAGAGAGAGCGAGAGAGAGAGAGAGAGAGGGAGAGGCAAATACCTTGTAATTAAAAGCTGTTACACGCAAATGTGGAGTTGATTGATTTTGAAAGCTAATTGAAGAGGCTTTGGCCAAGCCCCAAAGTAGCCACAGAAAGGAACGAGTCACTTCCTTAAACACACTCAGAGCGCAGTTGTCAAGAGCGCGCCTCAAGTGTGTGAAAACAATGAGCCATGGGATTTCACTTGATTGATGGGCCTATGCCCAGTATGCGGCTCATCAACTAGCTGTTCTAAGGCCTAATGTGGTCTTGCTATACCCTGTACTCGAGATAGCTAATAAAGAGGGTATTACTCATGAGGAGCTAGTCAGTCCAACTACGCTTAATTTTATAGGCTATCTCCCAGCTAAATGCATTAATTTATTTGATGTCTACTAGTCTTCTTTTTTGCCTACATTAAAGTTAGAAAAACGCAAGAGTTGCGCTCGTCGTGCAGTCCAGTTCGTTGCCTGAGTCTTTCGTTTCGGGGAAGGTGGTCGGCCTGGCTGGCTAATTGGTGAGCAAAAGAGCGAACAAGACCAATAATGTACCGCCAGACAACAAATAACAACATGTAATGAACGCAGCTTACAGTTCACTGCAGTTCGGATTTTGTTTTCTGTTTTCTGTTTTTTTCTGCTTTGCTCAACTCAATGAAAAGTAAATTGGCCAGGCTTTGTACATGGACATGGACATGCACAGCATCCGAGGAGGTCCACGGCGCAAAAAAATAAATATATATATATATATAGATATATGTGTACATATATATAAGCATATGTATGTCTGTTTGTAGTCTTATACGGCGAATAAATTGTTGGCATGTTGCAGCAGGGCTGGGCACATGAAATTTATGCCATTTTAAAGCGAGAAATGAAACACGCCCCAAGTGCATTACAATAAATTATATAGAAATATGAGTGGCGACCTCTCTCAATCCGGCTGATGTCCTATTTCCTTCTCGCTCGCTTTTGGGTCTCTGAGCTGGCCTCGCGATATCTCAAGTGCTCCATTATAAAGCAATTAATGCTGGCGACTCGCTCCACTTTGCTTATTTTAATAATTCATAAAAATAAGCGCATAATTAGGATGCTTGGGTGGGCCGCCGGTATGATTCCGCCGCGATCCGCGCCTCTGGGCTGTGCTCATTAAAAATGGCTATCTCTAAAAATAGCTAGAAACAAACATTTGCGCTGTCCCGCGCCCGAGTCGCCACATATTTTCATATTAATTATCCTGGCCGGCCACTTGTACAGCTGTCGAACCTTATGCTCAACGGCTGTCCGCTGCTGTCGCCGGTCGCCGGTCGTCGGCCGCCGTCTATTCTCAAGGGACGCAGATGCAAAGTGCTGGCCCGGCCTATATGGCGACAGTAGCCGAACCGGGCCAATTCGCTGCTGGCCGTGCACAGATTTCACCGATTGCCTGCCATTGACTTTTAGCGATAATTAACACCTCGCTACGAGCCCTAAGCCAAATTGAAAGCCAAGTAGGGACGCCGGCTGCCGCTGTTGCGCGCGACAAAAAATAAGCAAATGTAAGGAACTTGTCGAGTTTTTTTAATGGTCGATTTTACATTTATTTTATTGCTAGCGCAAACTGGAACTTTACTTATTGATTTGCATTTTTACAAGCGTCTCCTTGTTCCCTGTCCACTGTCCACTGTCCACTGTTTGCTATTTTTGTATATTTAAATTTGCAGCTTGTCCGTGTTTTTTTGTTCGATTTCTTCTGCCGGCCAGCAGCGACTCAAGGCCCTTTGCTTTGACAACTTTAAAATTCACTTAAATCGAAAATATGGAGTGCTGTGCAGAGGAGTTGCTAGCTAAGCTTTAACTGATATGATATATGATATATGATATATATATATGATATATGATATATGATATATAATCTTATTACTTTGTGTTACTAGATAAGCTTATGGGATGGATTCAGCTAGTTGCGATTCGGTTCGAGCTTCTTCTATTAGTTTATGCTTTAGACTCTGTGTTTAATCGGTTTCCTTGCAGATCTATTATTAATAATAAATATTAAACTAAATTGTATTATAATTGACTTCTATTTCTAACCACATTGAACTGCCACTGCTCTTGCGCCACAATTTCCTATAGTTTTTATTTTCAATATATATATATATATATATATATATATATATATATATATATACTCTCAAGTAGGAAACATGATTTTGCTGCGTGGCTGGTTGGCCATGCTGGTCACATACGTGGCCGCATGCGCTTTGGCCTGCCACTGTGCAACGAGACAACTGATTCATGGCTCTGGCCCTTGGCCAAGAGCAGCCAAATCGCGTTGCGTTTCGATTCAATCAACGCATAAAACACACACTCAAATCGCCCACGCTGGCGAAGGGACAGTCACAAGGCAGACACAAAGGTGATTGGGCTTGGAATTGGGAATTGAAAATGGTCAAACGGCAGCATTGGACAGCACTTTTCATAACATGGCCGCTAAGGCGAAGGCAGCTTGGCAGGCGGATCAAAAAATTATGCAGAGCACATACCACGCACACAAACGCGGCGTGGCCAACACTATTATACAATAGGCAAGCAAACAACAACAACAACAACAACAACAACAACGGCAATTGCATAAAACTCTTTTTTCAATGCGTCGTCGTTGTCAGTTGTGGCATAAGCCCAAAAGAGCTGCAGAGAGGAGCGCAATGGCGACGCCGGGTCCGGGCACGTACGCACTGCCAACGGCCAGCTAATGCCCAAGTATATATAAGCCAGGTCTTGTTGTTGCTGTTATTTATTGAAGTATATGGCAAGGCGCGTTATGTTTTTGCTCAGCTGCCCCGCCTTAAAGGCGCGCATTTGCAATTTACAGCACAAATAAACTTGGCCAAAAGAACTGGCAGCAGCAGCAGCACCCGAAGAGTACAACAACAACAGCAACAATGGTTTACTTCCGCCGGATAAATACGTAAAACTCATATAAATTAGAATTGTAAGCAGGCAGCCATTTCTGTGTGTGTGTGTGTGTGTGAGTCTCTCTCTTGTGTTGCCGTTTATTCAAATAAGTTTCCGCTAGCTGTGATTGATTCAGGCGCTGCTTAGTCATCCTTAACTGTACACTTAAGCACGGGCGACACTTGCAATTGTCTCTCCAAAGAAAAAAAAACGAAAGACTTAGGCAACGAACTCATGCAGCTACCTTTCTATTGGCCTCCCATGCCATTTACGGTGCAGCCGGCTGCACTCAAGACGCTGTGTCCATATGTGGCAGTCTGGCATGCCGCCGCCAACGGCAATCGCAGAGCAGTTCACCTCGCCGAGCGCAGGCGAAAATTGGAAAGTCCAAAAGGCGCCAACGGGTCGATTGACTGCACTTAACAACTGGGCAGAGGAGGGCCAAAGTTCACTGAGTGTGTGTGTGCGATGGGGCTGCTGCAGACAATTTACGACTGATTGGACATTTACGAGGCCCAGCTTAGACACATTCCGCCGTAAATTAAGGCTCGGATTTATGGTCCCTTCAATATGCATAAATAAATATTGACATTTATTGTTAACACTGCTGAACTTCGTTTTAAAACCAAAAAAAAAAAAAATACTAATTAACACCTTTGGCATTGAGAGGTGGCCGCCAGAGTTGCCAGCTAATTTCTGGGTTAAATATTGAAAGAGAAGAAAAACAACAAAGTCATGCAGGCAGCGCGAGCAATGAAAGCGAAATCTCGTCGCCCCGCAGACTCCCGTTGGCCGATGGGCTGCGATTGCCGACACTCGACTCTCGATTTGCGATTCTTAACTGCCGACTACTGACCATTCCTAAAAAAAGGAAAACGAAACGAAAAAAAAAACATGCGTCGCTTGCAGTCGACATTCTTTTTAACAAGTTGCCCGTTGACCAAGACCTGAAAAGGGTCTGCTGCGAGTTGGCCACGCAGCGCAGTCAAGTTAAATACGCCCGCCGTGTCCACTTTGGGCCTGGCCCGGACGGAGGCAGCAGGAAAATATCAGAAGATCAAAGGCATTTTAACAGCATGCGCTGAACGTCCCAATGCAAACAATCAACACGACTGGCCACACGGGGCAGCGAGCGGGGCGCAGCTAAGGACAGACAGAGAGAGCGAGAGAGAGAGAGCGAGAGCAAGAGGGATCACTGCCTGTGGCACCATGGCCAATGTGGCATGGCTTAAGGCCCGAACCTGTGCACTTAGTTGGAGGACACGTACAGGATAAATTAGCAAATATTTGTTTTTCAGTTTTGCTGTTGCTGCTGCCGCCGCTGCAGCGCTTGTTGTTGCCTGAGCAACGCGTCGCAGATTTTATTTCTTATTTAAGCAAAAATTGCATTTAAATTGTTTTTGCTGCAGCCGGCGTCGCAGACATCGTGCAGCTACTTTGTAAAGGTTAAACACTTAACCTTGACATTTTCGCTGGCCATTGGCCAGTTCTTGCAGCCGCCGAGCCGAGCTCACGCTGCACCCACTTGCTGCAGATGCGCGGACACAATTAATCGCATTGCGCAATGTCTCAATTATGTCAAGCGATTGTCACAATCTTGGCACCCACTTTTAAGCCATCTTAAGTTGTACACTTAAAATCCGCACCACTCGAGCTGCCCGAGCAGCTACATAAACAAAACAGTCAACACACCATAAACAAAGCCTTGCGCTCCAGACAATAATATATCAAGACATTGCTACTACAAATAAGTTGACTACTCGGGCTGCCGCTGCTGCCGCTGCTGCTGCTGGGGCTCCATTGTAATGGAATAAAGAGATTTAGTAGCTTTGCCTAGCCGCAGATCGAGGCTTCAGATTCAGCGCCCAGCCCAACCCAGCCCAGCTCTTTGTGTGTCCTGCTGCGCCCTTCGACAGTCCTGTCCTTCTGTGCGTGCAATGCTCCCGCAACTCAACTGTTTTGCATGCCTAAGCTTTAAGCCTGCTGCCGCATATTAATCTTATCAAAAACTTGTCAACAATCCAATACGGGCCCATCGCCAATCGGCTGCTGACAACAGACTCGCATTGTTTCTGCATCTGCAACGTCTTCATTGTATGCATTTAGCTGATGAAGTGCTGCAGCAGCAAGGCATCTGATAACGTCTGCTAACAGCCTGTGCAGCATATAAAATATGTTGAAAATGTTTTAAGCGATGTTAAATGACGGAAGCTGAATCCATTTCAATAAATTTGAGAACATGACATGAAAGCTTTGTGGAAAGCATCAGCAATTCGCATAGGACTAAGGCTAAGCTATGGTAGCATAGCTAAAGGATTTGGGATAGTCGTCCTTGATGGTTATTATATTGTAAATGATTCTATATACCCTATATATATTCTTATGTGAATAAACAACAGTTCTAAAAAACTTATCTTATGCAACAAAGAGCTCTCGACATAGCTTTTACCAAGAACTGTCCAGCTCAGCCCATATCTATGGCCGTCTAATGACATTGGCATATTCAAGAACTGGTTGGCTGCTTTGTGGTTTCCTGCGATTCGTTTCGTTCGAAATGATTTGTGGCCAGCGCGCACACAAATTCTTTGGCCCACTAATGATTTCCTGCTCGGGCACAGGCTCACCTAAAAACCCAAAAAAATAAGAGTAGAAAAAGGAGAGGGAGAAGCCAGCAAGCCAGCAAGCCAGAATGATTAATTATGGGCCAATGTAGGGTATTAGATCCTGGCCGCGCGATGTGCCGAGTGAGCGGCTAGCCTACAGCCAGTTCGTTGCTTAAGTCTTTCGTTGCGATTCACCAGAATTTTATGTATTTGGGTTAATGTTACACAAAACCCCAGCAAAAATGTTGCTGTTGCTGTTGCTGCTGTTGCCGTTTGGCATTTGCATTGCTTTAGTTTGATTTTAACACACAAAATTTCCAAGTATTTATTTAATGCGCACCGCAGCGAGCGGCGTCGCTCGACTGCAATTTCCTTCCGTCGAGCATCGAACTGCGCATCTTGATCGGACCAGAGCGGCGCAATAAAAATAATGGCATAAAAACAGTGTATAGAAGCAGCGGGGCTTAGTGCGTTCTCAGGCCGAGAAACTGGTATGCTGGCCGCCGCTGGCTATTTCAAAATCTAACTGTTAACTTGAAAAGTTGAACGTACTTGCAGCATGCAACATGCAACGGCGGCTGCACCCACGGCACAACAGCTAACCGCAGAGCGCCGACCAACGAAACGAGTTGAAAGCCGTTTTCCCTGTTAGCCAAGTTAGCCAAGCCAAGCCAAGCCGAGCCGAGCAGCTCTTGAAAGTGGTTTCTTGTCTAACAGCGTTAGTATTGCTTTAAATTGTGCGCCCAAGCAGGGTCCAATTGATTGCACTGGCAACCGAGCCCGTACCCATGCCGGCCTCCGGACTCTAATGGCTCCGCTCCGAGAGAGTTCTCAGCTAAGTGTCATAGCGGCGGATGCTCACGGCATTTATCATTAATCAAAAGCCCAAGCAGATGTCAATATTGCCAATGCGGAAACCGCATTGCGCATAGCGGGCACCGGCTGACGATGCCGACAGCAGCAGCGGCAGCGGCAGCAACAGTTGCTAGCCAGGTGGCCATTTCCGTTGGCTTCAGCTGGGCTCCTTATTTTGACACTGCCCTCGCAACGGCAATTATTGTTGCTGTTGTTGCTGCACTGATTTATGAGTTTTTAATGAGCGGCAACTTTACACGAATTGTTAACAACACTCGACTGTCGTCCGCAATGTAATGCCATAAACTAGCTGCTCTCGGCCAGTCAGCGGTCAGCGGATTGCGCCTCTGACACTTAAGTCGTCTCCGAGTTGAAGATGCGCAAATGATACGCCAATGGGCGTTGGAATGCGCCTGAGCAATTTCATTTTTGCTTCTTACCCTTTTCAGCCTTTTTTAGCCTTTTCTACAGATTTTCGGGCATAATAGCCAAGTCACTCAGCCGGAGATTTATGAGCTACAGTTTTGTAGGTTTGCCGAATGTTTTCAGTTGTTATTGGTTTATCGTAAGACGATCTGTCTGGAATTTTGTTGTGTTTTGTGGCTTATCAGCAGCCATGAGTAATGAGACCGAAAGTTAGAGACATTTAATATTTTTTATCATTAGCATAAAATGTGATCTGAGTGGAGCTAGTGGGAGCAGCAAATGTTCTAGAGAGAACTTAAGAAATTGTTTAAAAATTCTACAAAATTAAGCATTTGAGATGGGTAAAGATATATGGCAAGATCTCTAGAGACTCAAAGGTAAAATTTATATATTATTAGCTCCCACTCCCAATCCGACTCTCTCCCTCTCCCTCTCTCTCTCTCTCTCTCACACTCTCTCTCTCCGTCTCTGTCTCAAGTATAGTAAGCGCATTTGATATTCGTCGCAAATTTATTTCCCTCTCTCAAGCACAATCTCTATCTGCTTTGATGCCACTCCCCCTCTGCCTACGTCCCCCCTTCCCCCCTCACACCCTACCTGTTTCGTTGTCGCTTTGTGTGATTGATTATGCATTTTCATATGAACTGGCTGGCCACTTGCAACTTGCTGCAGTCGCTTAGATCAGAGGGCGTGCGGCATGCGGGCAGCGCCGCAGACAGTGAGTCGATAATTCCGCTGAAGCAATGAGTTGCAGCCCGCAGCCAGTTGAGACAGGCCGGCGACGCATTGTCAGGCAGGCGCAAACTGCTGTCTGCGGCGCTGTCAGTGACCTTCAGTTGGCGGCAGTCAACCCGCAATTAGACAAAGTGCAGCCAGCTAAAGGATGGGCACTGGCAGCAGCCGCAGCCAGGCGCCCGCCGCCTGCCACACAAGATTTATGTGGCGAATGCCCACAGAGATCCTTTGCACCGACAGTTTTGACATTGGAAAGCCATAATTAATTGATCAGCCCACCAGCAGATGAGGGCGTGGCCGGAGCACGTTCATCGCCGGCTAGATTTATGGCCGCAAACGCGAAACTGGGGCGCTACGACTGCAATTTGGAAATCAGTCAAGAAAAACAAACGTTAATAAATAAATGACAAGTCGTGACATGCAAATACGAAATGTTTATCGACAGCAGCAACAGCAACAACAACGGCAACAGCGACTACTGTTAAATGAGTTCAAACAAAAACAATGTAATTCGCGTCAGCATCCGGTTGAGCAACTGAATTCGTCTGGGGTGTGTGCACAGTACGTGTCTCAGAAAAAAAAACCTTAGAGCCACACGAAACTGCGGGCAAATGCACAAAATGTTTGCCTTCAGAAAACACACACATTTTTCAAGCCATCAGCATTTATTTTTAATAAAGATGCGATCAGCGCTGTGAATATATAAATATATATTTATATAGTATATATTGGGGCTCGTTTCGGCCAGCAAAAATGTGTCACTGGCTTCTTCGACTTTGATGTAGTGGCTAGACAGGTTAGTACCAGATGAGATCATCGCTGGCGACGACGAGCGAGCGCCGATTTCTGATCGCTGGCCTTCGCTCCAAGTGTTGACATTGTACAAATACTTTGATTTGTTGCCTCCAAAAAACTATTCAAAACAAACAATGGAATTGCCGTTAGCCCAATTGCGGGCAACTAATGATAATTGAAACGAGTTTTGAAGAGCGGCCTGAGCCAGCTGGATGGCAAGAAGATTCTGATTTGAGTTAGCTTAGAGCTTACATGCAAAGTAATTAATTCTAATTGTGCAGAGCGTCTTGACCTTTGGCTGAATGGGAGAACTCGTTACACAGGCTAATAAAAATAATAAATAAATAAATATTTATATCCGGCCGAGACTGGACCAGCAGGCACTCGAAGCTTTAGCCAATTTAGCTATTTCATGGCAGTTGCAGGGCTGGGGAGCTTATAGCACTTGGCATTGTTAGATCTTCAATCAGGCTTAACGAACGGCAACAGGCAGAAGAACACATTCGCATTTATCACGCACATTTATCAGATTGTCAGCCGGAAGGGAGTCGCTAATCCCCGGCTGAGCCGCGCCGAGCCAAGTAACCAACCAAATTACGCTCATTTCGCGGCAACATAAATTTATCAAGCATCACAGAAAAATATATTCGCAAACTACATTGTGAGCGCACATAAAACGTAAGTGCGAGAGATCGAGAAACTCGAGCCGTGGCTCCTGCTTTAATTAAGTGATCATGAACATGGACAACACACAAAAGTGCCCAAAGGCCACGGCCAGAGCCGCAGCCAGAGCCGCGGCCATAGCAACGGCCGTGACCATGGCCATGGCATAAACGGCCAAACAAGATTAACCAAAAAGGCGATGGCCTTCAACAGGGGCCGGGACCCGAGTCGAAAGCGCAACCAGAATCTGGGCCTGGATCGCTTCAAATGTCGTTAGAAGCGAGCGAATCTATTGGGCTGCGTGGAGTTGCAGCTGTGATACCCTGTAAAAGTAAGGAGAAGCGCAAAGGAGTTGCTTAGCTTTCCAATGTATATGAACTCAGGATTCTATAGGCCTGCAGAGCATCTTCACTCTCCATTCTCCTTCAGTCTACAGGGTATCTCAGAGCTACGCGCTGCTCAAGCTTTATTTCCTTCGGCTGGCAATCGTGCAAAGCGCATGTAATTTAGCTTAGAGTGTGTATTTTATTTAAGCGTTTATTAGCTGATAAACCGAAATAGATAAATCGTGGAGACCAGGCCGGGCCAGTCGCAGGCAAGGACCAGGCCGCCGCTGCTTGGACTCCGCTGAAGGTTTTATTGTGTGCCCGGGGCGCGATTTATATGTGTTTTGTGCAGAATACACGCAGATAATGGCAAATATTTTAACATATGCACACGTTAACGTTAACGTTCACGCCAGGTTAAGAAAGTTGTTTGTTGACGCCCCGACGAAAGGGCGCACCAAGCCCATGTACACGCTAATGGAGAGTATCTGCTGCTGCCTCTTCTCCTCCGTCTTCGCATCTTGTTCGCCCTTTGCTTTATGATTGCCGCGTGTAAGTTCTATCTAACGCAATGTCCGCCACGGCGTCGGCCCGACTTCCGGCAGCCAGCTGCTGCCTGATTATGTCATAATTATATGGCCACCTACCTGACAATCCGACCAGCCGAGTGCCATATAAAGATGCTATCAGTTTTCACACAAAATTACTACGTTTCTCCTGCCGCAGCGACAATTTTGTATTGCGTTGCGACCATTCTACCAATTAACAGGCCTCGTCTAGTCTCGCCGGCCAAAACTCTATGAAAATCCAAAGCAGCTGAAAACTGAAAGTGGAAAATGAATGCGTGAGAAAACGTGCGGCAGCAACAACAATGGCCTCTGGCCAGTTCACATACCTTTATAAATAAAAACTATATAAGTGTTTTATTTTTTTGCCAGAGGTGTCTCTCCCTCTCCCTCTCTCTCTCTCTGTCTCTTTGCTGTAACTTTTATGCTGGTCTGTGTTTGCAGTGCCGTTGTATAAATTTTTCAGAGAAAAGGCTGCAAGATAAGCACAGACGCTGACGCTGCCGCTGCCGCTGCCGCTGCTCATGTTTGCGCATAAATTTCAAGTGTCATTTACCCGTCTTCCCACTTGCCGCACATTTTTTGTAAGTGTATTTTTATTTGCTGTTGTCTTTTGTTTCTCTTTTGTGTATTTTGTTGGTTTTTGGCACCTGTCCCTGATGACCAGGCCAATTTTTGCAGGGCTCTTGAGCTGCGTGTTTGAAATTTTAAGTTAATTATTTGTGTTTGTTTTTGCCTGGGCTTTCGGGTCTCTTGTTTACGCTCTTAAGCAGGAAATCGCATTACAATATAATTTAAGCACCGCCTAGCCGTACGCATTATGTTTACTTAACTTGCTTTTAATTGTGTTTTCAATCATTTTTAATGTGTCTCTTCTCTCGCCTCTTCTCATTCCAGCAAAAATGAAAATATTTTTGCCACTAGTCACGTGGATAGTGCTACTACTCTCGAGTACAGTAAGTATTATGTCTTTAAATATAAATACAAATAGAACTTAATTATATTTATTATCAAATCAGTAAGTTTAACAAAAGATTGCCGTCTCTGGTCAAAGCCTTGACTAATCGCAGAACAATATGGACCGGGAGAGGTGTGGCTTGCTCCGGGTTCAAAGCAAAGCCTGGCTCGGGTCAAGCCATAAATATTAATGGGCTGGGATTAGAACTCAGCCATTGTCAGTTAGCACATGAACATTAATTAATTTATGAGTTTGTCCAGCACTCTGGCCACCTTTCACATAATGACAAATTTACGAGCTGACAACTCATAATGAAACAAAATTTAATATATATAGATATTATATATTCCTCTGTTTGTATGACAAATGATCTGAGCGGCGAGAGAACCAAATGCTCATAATGATGCAACCCGGTGCGGCGAGATGTTTGATGGCCTAACGGTACATGTCCGGCCATGCAAATGAGCCATAAACAAGAAATTACAGCCAAAGCGGTCTATTCTACTCGATTCCAAGGCTTGAGCCCAGCTCAGGTTTATTAAATTTAACAACAAACTGTGAAATGAGAGAAAATAAGAAGCGATAAGTCAGAACTAAGAAAAATTTGACTGGTTGCTTGGCAAATAAATTGGCAGTTTAGACAAGCAGCCGGCAAATGGCATTAGATAGTTGACTCGATGGCTGTTTAAGCAGAAAGAGAACGGGAAAACATGTTTGCGCGGGCAGATGGTGTAATGATAGGACAGAACAAATAATAAACCAGAGAAGACTTCAAAAAAAGAATGGGACTGTCAGATACTCTATTAAAATTGAACCTCTATGGTCAAGAAAAATGGCTAAAAACAAAAAGAAATAAAAAGAAAATTTTCTAGATCTTAAAGCTCACATCTGAAGTCCCTAGCACAGCATACCCTTCCTCGCCGACAGTCGGCGATTCAATGGAACAGAGAAATGGGCAACGAAGAAGACCCGAGCCACAAATCGATGGTAGAAAGCCGAAAAACGTAATGAATAAAAATAGCCGCATTAGCTGTAAAAATGCCTTGATAGTCATCGATTTATGCAGTGGTCTAAAAAGAGTGAGGGAGACAGAGACAGACGATGGCGGTCCGTGGCGGCCCGAACCGGTGCTTTATAAATTGGCCAAAAGAATGCTTTAAGCCTTAAGCTAAGCCGCAAGTTCATTGACACTCAGCAGCTCACGCATTTGTTGGCTTTTCGCGACACTGTCTCAACGGAGGGAACTTTTTTGATTTGTTTATTTTTTCTCTTGCGACGTGCTGTGCTTTCTATTTGTGCGTTGCGATGCGATGATTAATGTGTGCGAAAGGGGTAGGGGTTTATTAATTTGATTAGCAGGTAAAACAAAAGACTTAGGCAACAAACTTGGCTGACTTAGTGATACACAAAATGCGAGCCATCGACAGTTAGTTACTATAACGGATGCACTTGAGCGTTGACGGGCGCTGTCATTGTCTCAGTTAACTTGGCTAACAGCCTGCGAACAACAAAAATTGCATTGTGCTACGACGGCGCGCCGCTCAATGTCATGGGAGTTTCGCTGCAGCAGCAGCAGCAGCAGCAGCATCTTCACTGCAATACACTCACACCTTTAATTGTTGCATGTGATGATGCGGCTGCGGCTGCACTTGAGTGCATGCGCTGCTTATTGTGCGGCCTGTCAATTGATAAAATGGCGATGGCGGTGGGGGCGGCGGGCGGCGGGCACTAGCTGCTGCCGGCTGCTGATAGCTGCATCTATTGTTCAGCAAGGCCGCTAGCGTTGCATGGCGTGAAGCGAGCACAAAGCAAAGCCAATTGAAAAAAAAAACCCATCTCAACTCACAGCAAACGTGTGGATAGAACTTCCACACAAAGTTTTGTGTTTTTCCTTTTTTTTTTTGATAAAAATCTACCTAAAACAATTCTCAGACTTAACTTGAACTTGACAGCAGTGAGTGCTTCATGCTCACACCTTAGGTTTTATTGCACTCTTTAGAGTCGGTGGGGCTGCAGCTCATTAGCCAGCTAGAAAGGTGGCAGCGCGATTCACGTGTCTTGGCTGCAGGCCAGCCCCACAGTAATTGGTCTGATCAGCCAAAACAGAGATTGCCTTTCAGCTGTATCGTAAAACCTTTTATGGCCCAATTGTGCACAGCAGCTAGAAGTTCAATAAAAAACAAGTTAAATGCTCAAATGGCAGCTGGCTGAAGACAACAGAGAGCACACTCTGGGAGGAAAGCAGACAAAAGCGAGCCCGAAGCTAATTCTGATTATATTCTAATATTTTCTGAATACGCGATGATGAATAGGGACTGTTAACAAGAAGAACTAAATGAGTTAATCAGAAGTTGGTTATGCAAATCTCGAGCTGGCAAAGTCTTTCCCTTTGGCCTGCTTTCCAGCACACATCTCCAGTTTGTTGTGTGGCATTTAAAAACGTAGCAGGAACTGAGCAGTGGACACGGCCATAATGATTTTATTGGAATGGAACGCCGAAACGTAGGAAGTGATCGAGCAACAGAAATATAAAAAATAGCGAAATATAAGAGCCACACAGCGTGTTACCCAAATGAAACTTGTTTTAATTCGTTTTGCAGTAGCGCAAAAAGGTCTTAAGTGACAAACTCGTTTCTCTGTGGCAATCTAATGCCGCGCGCTGGTAACAGTAACAAACCGTACCGTCAGTCAGTCAGTCACTCAGCCAATATGGCAAACAACTTTTGTCTTTGTGTGTGTGTGTGTGTGTGTGCTTATAAAAGTAAAATCAACGAAGTGTAACAATTAAGCGTTGGCAAAACAACGCAAGCAGCAGCAGACGCTTTGAATGCAAACCTGTACGAATATGCTGCCCATATGGACCGCATCAGGTCGGTTAGGAAATCTCGTTGAAGAAGCGCTGACGTTGATACGCCTGCTAACTTTACTGTATCTAATTTGAATTTAAATTAGTTTCGAGCCCCCACTAAAAGCACAAAATACGAAATGAAACTTGGTAAGCACGGCGAAGGTTGCCGCCGCTGCTGCCTTTTTGTTGATGTTAAATGGGTTAAGCTCTGGCTGAAAAACTGTCTTCAAAATGTCAGCTCAAGCTTAGAATCTCAAAATCTACATTAGTGTAGTGCTTGCTCCACATTTTATAAAGCTGAGTTACTGGGATGAATGAATCAAGGCTGAGTCAGGGCAAAACAAACTTTGAATCCAGGGAAACCACAAAGTGTCCAAGAATGAGTCTTATTTATCAACTAAAATCTTTTTCCCTCCTAGGTACATTCACAACACCAACAACTACAACCCTTTAATCCAAACAAGCATAGTCGATTTCGAGGCGAAGTGTTCTTTCTGAACCTCGAGGATGGCTACTTTGGCTGCCAAGTTAATGAGTCTACAGACTATTTGCAACTATACGATCTATCGAAAATCTGCGACGGCAATCAAGACTGCTTTCTTGGTTCCGATGAGCTGAGCAAAGAGCTCAAATGCACAAGTGAGTACCACAATGGGCTCAGCTCAAGATAAGCTGTATTTCTACTCTGTTCCCTTTGCTCGCAGATGACTGTGATAAGGATGGCACACAGTGCACAAATGGTGTTTGCCTGAATGGCGTTTGCCATTGCAATGACGGCTTCGGCGGCTGCAATTGCGTCGATCAGGGTAAGTCCTTAGCAGGGTGGGCTTGTCTCAGCTTACATAACCGTAAAACTGAAACAAAATACCTCTCTCCTTCACAGATGAGAACGAATGCAAGCAACGTCCGTGCGATGTGTTTGCCCACTGCACAAACACACTGGGCAGCTTCACGTGTACCTGCTTTCCGGGCTATCGCGGCGATGGCTTCCATTGTGAAGGTAAGTGCCAGCCGCATTGTTAGCATAAGCATAATGACCGGCCGACCGACCGACCGACCAACAAGCTCCAACAACAAATGAGTGTTGTTGCCGTTTTGGACTTCCGTCAACGTCTGTTATATTATTTGTGCCCGGTTAGCCGCGGCCAGTCTAGGCTGCCCGTGGATCTTAATGCTAACGGTTTATTTCGCTGGAAATCTGTGAGCCAAGTCATTTCGAAGCGTCTCAAGTGCCAGCCCAGCCTCTATTTGAAAATGTAACAAAAGACGCGCCGGCCATCACAGCACCAACAACAACAACAACAACAACAACAACAACAGCAATAATATGAAAGCTTTTCTCTCGGCTTACAATGGTATCGCCTCTGTATACTTAGCCAGCGAGGTAATAATAATGACCGTGTAGCGATTACACTTGAGTACCTTAAAGCGTCTTTGTTGTCTGAGTTTGTTATTGTTGCGGCTGTGCTCATTGAGATGTACCAAAGTGGAGACCAAGCACTGAGAACTCTGAGCATTATATAATACAAATTGCACTTAAGACTTTCTAATAGTCCAGAGAAATGTAGACTTAAGCTTGTATACTCAGCTGAAACTATATCGATATATATCTGCTATATTTGCTGCTCAGCTCAGTTCCCAGCTACTTTTCCCTCTGATTGATATAGTTCCTGGTGTAGGTCTCGGGTTAATGAGCTTTTTCAGCGGCTTGTTCGCTCTTTAAATTGCTCACAGCGTGGGCCCAGGAACCCTACCCAGCACCTGTTGGGCCGTCTTGTCTATACGACAGTGAAAAGCTGGCAGCCATAATTGGACGCGGCCTAATGTTGCGTAATGAAAACACATTATGGCACCGCAGAGGCAAGAGCAGCGCAAGGAAATCCAAAAACGAGAAAAAAATAACAATAATAACTAGAAAAGCAGAAGATTCTAAGCTAGGGACCACTTACCTGCAAAAAAGTCTTCCTACATTCGCTCTGATGACGATGATGATGATGATGATTGTAATGATGGTGGCGGCGGTGGCTCGGTGGTTGCTTCTACCACATTTGTAGCAGTGCTTTCGCGCCACGGCACAGAGCAGACATAGACATAATCGTACTTACGAGCACACACGTCTGTTAGACGAGGAATCAGTGTCATGTAATCTGACCCCAAACATGGACACGCCAGAACTTTCAACACTCAAGAGCATGTGTCTAGCTGCGGCTGCTGCCACCATCCACTTCCCGCTTCTCGCTCGCCAGCGATGCAATGCGATAACGAGCGCAAATTTCACAAACGCTCTGGCATTACCCCACTAAGTATGAAGACGTTGCCGAGATTCTAGATTACATGTGACGACTTCTCGCAGCGACTGTCAGACGCGGCGATGGGAGGGTGGAGTCGCTGTTTGCAACGACCGGCAGGCATGCATAAATTCTGGGCAGTGGCATGTGACGCCAGCATCGCATTGCAGTCATATGAGCATTATCTAATTCCACTTGCAGTCTCCCTTTCCCTCTCCCTGCCTCCCTCTCTCTCTCTCTCTCTCTCTCTCTGTCGTATGCATTTCATTACCTCCGAGTTCCATGGAACAGCTCAAGCTGCCTGCAATCATTTGAATCAACCTGTTTTAAATACGCTGAGAAAGTCCCGCCCAGCCATGTGCGTGGCTCGAGCACTTGAACTCCACGAAAAGCCACAAACACGCACCCTCCACATTCCCAGCGCCTGCATTCAGTCAAAATTACCTCGCCGAGTATATCTAATTAAATCTTGATGAATTGACTTCAAAACGCCTGAGCATTAGTACGTAATTACTTTTAATTATTCGCTGGCTAACTTCAGCTCGGACCTTAACCTGGGGCTTGAGCCGAGAAAGCGCGGCGAACTGAAGCTTGGATTAGAGCCTCCTCCAGACGCTGCCTCCTGCTTACTATTCCTTTCATACGCTGTGCCATTTCTATTCATTTGCCTTGACTAACTTCTGAGTTCATTACTCGTATCCAGTTTGCATGGCGCGCTCAAGTTCACCCAATAAACTTCGCAACACAAATCATGGCCTGGAGTTGGCCTAGCCCCAGCTCCCCCACTGCTTAGATAGCGACACATTTTGCGTGGAGGGAGCGCTCATGCGCCTACCTGTTTGGCTGCCAGGTGTAACGGTGCTGGCTGCAACCTGTTGCAGACCTGCTGCCACATTCGCATTATTTCATGTTCATAACTCAGATGCGTGCATTTGGCGATGGCTTCGTTAACGCATCGCCAAAGTCCAGTTATGCAACGAAGTCTTAGCTCTCAAGACGGCAACACACACACACAGGCACCTAGTTGTCTGCCGTTGGTTTGTGGCAAGTCAATAGCTGCTTCTAATGCATTTGTCTTGCGGCGCGCCAGCCAGAAAAATGGAGTGAGCGCCTCAAGTTGAGTGCTAAATTTATAACCATTTGTGCGGCAGTCAAGCGACAGCCGCAACATGAAATAATCTTGCAAAGTTGTTGCAGCTGTTGTTGCTGTTTCTTTTTTGTGGCGTTGTTAGTTTTGTGTGTTCGCCACGTTCACCAGGCGGCTGCTCCCTTTCGTTTCGCTAACTGGGGCAGATCATTAAAACGGATAAAATAGATTGTGGCCCACGTAGCGCAGCTTTTGGCGGCATTGGCAACGCATGAGGCGGCGGCATTGTCGGCGCTTAATGCTGTCCTCAAAAGCCGCAAACGGCACTGACGTCAGCAGCTCCAACTCCAGCTCCAGCTCCAGCTACAGCTCTCAGCTCCCAGTTACAAGCTACACAATACGCCAACCAGTTCGACGCACAGTTTGTGATCAACGTCAGCTGATAAGCGTCGCTAGCTTTTGTAGAGCGAACGTGTTTAATCTGCCAACACATATATATATATATATCGTATATAGCGACTCTATATATGTATTTTCTTAAGGTACTTTGCACTTTTTGCATATCAAAATGGCAGCAATTAATTGCCGTGTCGCAGCCGACGGCTGATAAGCCATGAAAAAGGCTTTAAGCGTCGGCATTGACACGCCTCATTATGCCAGCCGCCCCCTGTGTTGCCACATTTACGCAGCCAGTAGGTGGTGCTGCCGCCGCCAATTGAGCCACCCATGACTCCAACTTCGACACTGACGCTGACATCACTTGCCGGCGACCTTGATCTTTTCGCCTTAAACACACGCATGAGTGTGTTGTGTGTGTGTGTGTGTATATGGAAATACTTAACGCATAATTGCGCCACAAATTTGTTAGCTAATTTCATTTTTCCTTCAGTTTAATTTTATGCCCCATTTATGTTTTTTTTTTTTCGTAAATACCCTGGCTTAATGTGGAGAAGGTGTATAAATTAGTGCACAAAATTTATGAAATATATAAATATTAATTTTTTTAATAATTAAAAGTCTGAATTAAATTTTATGGTGTTCATTTCATGTTTTAAATTGATTTTATGCCTTAATATTCCAGTATTGAGTCTAAAATCTGATTTATGTTAACAAATAAATTGTTTTTTATTTTTATAATATTTTTAAAAAAATATTCTATAAAATTCTAAGATTTCTATATTTTTATAATATTTAAAAAAATATTTTCTATCAAATTATAAAATTTTTATAATTTTCTTCATTTTTATAATTTGTCAGAATTTAGAAATAAGATCTTTATAAACATAAAGAAATTACTGCCAAGACTAAAATACTAAAAATAATATTTTCCTATAGTCGTCAAGAGTCGTAGACCTAGAATAAAATGTTTTCTATATATTCTCCACACATAAATTGAATTAATTTGCCTCCGGCAATTTACCTAGTTCAGATCAGAGTGAGTAAAGCTTCTGCCAATTTAAAGACGGAGTTATGCGGAGGTTATGCAGGGTATCTGCAAGTCACACACCTGCTACCCCAAGCACTTAGACTTTTTCTAATTCGCTTCAGTTTTTGCTCGAATTCAAGTTCAAATGTTACTGAGTTATGCTTCACCATAAACTAGCCGCATATACTTGAAGTTTTGTGTTTCCATCTCTGTTTTTGAGAGTCGCTCATCATCGCTCGGCAGTGGAGCATGAAAGTCATGTCCGCTCATAAATCGCTGCTCTTCTATAAGCGACTCGGCGACTATCTGGAAAAATAGTGCACAAATTTGTGGCACGAATGTCATAACTCAACCAAAAGGCAACAACAAATTCGCAAATGCTAATTAGTGCAGCAATTACATAGATTTATTAGAGGGACGCCAGCTAGACCAGACTGCACAGGCAGGCAGGCGGAGAGTGCTCCATGACTTATCAGCCATGTAGATTTTTGTTTTTATAGTCGGAGCGACGCGACTGCTAATTATTTTTGATTAGTGCACTTAATGCTTGGCGAACTGGCGAAAAATTGAATATTATATAATGCAGCAAGAATAGAATCGCAGATGGCTGGCTAACTCAATTATCAGCTGTGACTTAACTCTCCAACCTCGTCAGAGTTCTTCAGAGAAACACGAAAAGTAGCCAAGCAAAATGTGGTTCTAATCACGCCCAAAGCCCAGCCGGAAGTCTGAACCGCCTCGGCCTGAGAATACGCTCAAATTATGTCAGCATCATTTTTTTCAACATGCACTCAAGTTAATTACGTTTAGTCACGCATATTTGATTGGTTTTCAAGCAGAGAGCCACAACATTTGGCCCAAGGCTGCCCACGCCCACCTGACAGCGCGTAGAACTTTGCTCCGAAATTTGATTTTTATTGTAATTAGCTGGGTCCAGAAATAAATTGAATTTTGCACCTGACGTCAAACGGACTGTAAGGCATTATATGACAGCTGGCAAGCAGGAGCCACAACCAGTTGGCCAATGGCCTTTGGTCAATGGCCTGGGCCTGGAGCTGGACTACCTTCTGTCCCAGCCTTCTGTAACTGCATTGCATAAAGTAATTAAACTGGCATTGAAACTTAGAGGAACATAGAACGCTTCCTGCTTCTGGCTAAACTTCTGGCCAATGCTACCAACTGCCAACTGCCAAGCGGCAGACAGGCGAACGAAGACGATGACATTGAGTAATCAGAGTTAGCAATTGCTGGCGTTGCGGCAGCAGAACATGGAATGCAGCCATATCAGCCAGTCTGTGTGTGTGTGTGA
Organism: Drosophila peninsularis; assembly: GCA_035047485.1. Taxonomy (NCBI): domain Eukaryota; kingdom Metazoa; phylum Arthropoda; class Insecta; order Diptera; family Drosophilidae; genus Drosophila; species Drosophila peninsularis. The sequence goes on from JAWNPN010000014.1 coordinate 5,263,855, forward strand.
GAGAGGGAGAGCCTTGGCGGGGAGGCAATACCAGTTTGAGAGTGATGATCCTCTTAATTTATAAGCTAAAAACTAGTAATTATAACTGCGCAACTCGCTCGACTGCTCATAATTATAAGGCACTCCACTCAAACACACACACACACACACACACACGCACACTCTCACGCCCTGTTCGCGTCCTTGTCTTTGGCTTTAGCCAACTTTTGTACTTATGTCATATTAGCTATAAATGTACAACATCTCTTATCCATAAGCCCAATGATTAATGGCCCACAGATCGTCCGGCGTGGCCCTTGACGCTCATCGTTTGCCAGTTGCCGCTTCATTGGCTGCGGGGTACTCCGATTGAATTCCCATTGCGGCGCGGCCTATTGGAGCGGAAAGCTCCAATGTGATGCTTCCGCGTGAGCTGGCTGCGTAGAGACGGTGCAATTAAAGCAAAGCGCAATCGGAATAAGCCAAAAAACAAAAACTATTAAACAAGTTGAATTTGAATAATTGATTTAAGTCGCAGATAGAAAGTCGAACAAAAGGTGAAGTTTAGGGATCATGTATATATAACTAACTATATATATATATAGCTATAAAATGTTGCTAATAGCAGTTGATTTCCACTTTGCTATGAATAAATAATTCATATTCAATTTGTTAATTAAAAAGTGTTAACTAAACAAAGTTTCAAGCTCATCTAATTGCCATTCGATGGTCAGTGACCTAGCGGCTAGCTGAGCTGCTAATTGTTTGGGCAAATGTATGCAACTGGTGCATCCTGTGCGCATTGACATTGCTGCTTGGTTTGGCTGAGCTCCACATGCATAGATTAGTGCGGATGACACTGAAATGTCATGCGTAACATGCAAATCTCAAATGCCGAAGCCCGCAGCAGTCGGGCTGCTGCGCAGTCAGGCGGCAAATGCGTGGTGCGATTTCAAGTTCGTTGCCTAAGTCTTTCGTTTTCGACTTCAGCTCAATTAATCATGCGTCGCCACTGTTATGATTGTTCGTTGCAGACATTGACGAATGCCAAGATCCGGTGATAGCATCGCGCTGCGTGGAGAATGCCGAGTGCTGCAATCTGCCGGCGCACTTCCTGTGCAAGTGCAAGGATGGCTACACGGGCGACGGCGAAGTGCTGTGCACGGACATTGACGAGTGCAGCAATCCGCTGGCTTGCGGCGCCCACGCCCAGTGCATAAACACGCCCGGCAACCACACGTGCGTCTGCCCCGAAGGCTACGAGGGCCATCCCTATGACGGCTGCCAGGACGTCGATGAATGCGCATATCCGAACGCCTGCGGACCCGGTGCCATATGTACGAATCTCGAGGGCAGTTATCGCTGCGACTGCCCGCCGGGATACGATGGCGACGGGCGCGCCGAGCAGGGCTGCGTCGATGTGGACGAGTGCGGTCGCTCGCCATGCGGCCGCAGCGCGGACTGCCTGAACACCGATGGCAGCTTCCGCTGCCTGTGCCCCGACGGCTTCAGCGGTGACCCCATGCACGGCTGCGAGGGTGAGTAGCAAATGCTTATGACTTTTACTCATTTTCGATATATTTGCCATCATTATTTTTGGTATACTCTGCACATGTTTTTTGGCGGAATTCACACACACACACACGCATACACATACACGCCACTTGCCACATAAATGCACCGCAATTTGATACATTAATACGATTAACAACGCCTGCAGATGTCGATGAGTGCGCCATTAACAATCCATGCGGTTTGGGTGCTCAATGCGTGAACTTGGGCGGTAGCTTTCAATGTCGTTGTCCGCTGGGCTTTGTGCTTGAGCACGATCTGCACGCGGAGGCGCCGCAGCCAGCCACACCCACACTACAACTGGGCTACGGCGATGGCGACGCACTGACACAGCCGGCCCCCACGTCGGGCGCCGGCCTGGCCTGCCTGGACATCGATGAATGCAATCAGCCGGACGGCATTGCCAAGTGCGGCACCAATGCCAAGTGCATTAACTTTCCGGGCTCCTATCGCTGTCTCTGTCCAAGCGGATTCCAAGGACAGGGCTACTTGCACTGCGAGAGTTAGTATTTGCTTAATCTGCATGCTGAGCGAGGGGCGCGTCTCAAGATGCGATGGATTCTTCATTTTTCAAAATTTAAAAGCTTTTGTCTCTCGAGAACTATAAATTTCAATTTATTTAAATTTCTATATAAAATTCGTGCTTGTATTTCGTGACGCGCTCAGCTCCAGCTTAGACTCTAAATGAGCGTAAAAGCTTAGCTTTAGTTGGCTTTTTGAGCTTCGCTTTTACACGCTCCTTTTGCTATGCGCTTTCAGCTGCTTTTCTATGAGCTTTGAGAGCTTTTCAGCCACGCTTTATTCCCGCTTCTATCAGTATTTTCTATATACCCACCCCACTCCCTTCCTTCCCCTCTTTGCTCCCCCACTTTCACGCTATGACTTCACACCTTTTGTATGACTTGAGATATGATTACTAATTGAATTAATTGCAATATATTTAACCAACTTCCCGATCAACGAAAACGCTACAAAACACGTTGCCTGCCACCCCCAAATATAAATATATAAACACACGAACCCCTCCGACCCCTGCACCCCGATGTGATCAGACATCAACGAATGCCAGGACAATCCGTGCGGCGAGAACGCCGTCTGCACGGACACCGTCGGCAGCTTCGTTTGCACGTGCAAACCGGACTACACCGGCGATCCGTTCCGCGGCTGCGTGGACATCGACGAGTGCGCCGCCCTGGACAAGCCGTGCGGGCAACACGCGATCTGCGAGAACGCCGTGCCCGGCTACAACTGCAAGTGCCCGCAGGGCTACGACGGCAAACCCGACCCGAAAGTGGCCTGCGAACAGGTCGACGTGAACATCCTCTGCCGCTCGAACTTCGACTGCACCAACAACGCCGAGTGCATTGAGAATCAGTGCTTCTGCTTGGACGGCTTCGAGCCCATCGGCTCGAGCTGCGTGGACATCGACGAGTGCCGCACGCACGCCGAGGCCTGCGGCCCGCATGCCCAGTGCCAGAACACGCCGGGCTCCTACCGGTGCGACTGCGAGGCTGGGTATGTGGGCAGCCCGCCGCGCATGGCCTGCAAGCAGCCCTGCGAGGACGTGCGCTGCGGCGCCCATGCCTACTGCAAACCGGATCAGAACGAAGCCTATTGCGTCTGCGAGGAGGGCTGGACCTACAACCCGAGCGATGTGGCCGCTGGCTGCGTGGATATCGATGAATGCGACGTGTTGCACGGTCCGTTTGGCAGCTGTGGCCAGAATGCCACCTGCACGAACACGCCTGGCGGCTACAGCTGCGCCTGTCCGCCGGGCTACTCGGGTGATCCGCACAGCAAGTGCCAGGACGTGGATGAGTGTCGTGCGGGCAATAAGTGCGGAGTCGGCGCTGAGTGCGTGAATATGGCAGGCGGAGGATATACCTGCCGCTGCCCCGACGGCACACTGCCCGACCCGGATCCCTCGGTGCACTGCGTGCCCATCGTCAGCTGCTCCGGCAACGAGCAGTGCCCCGGCAACGCCATATGCGACGAGACCAAGCGCTGCCTGTGCCCCGAGCCGAACATTGGCAACGACTGCCGGCATCCGTGCGAGACGCGCGACTGCGGCGCCCACGCCCAGTGCATGCTGGCCAGCGGACAGGCCCAATGCCTCTGCGCGCCCGGATACACGGGCAATGCGGCCCTGCCCGGCGGCTGCAGTGACATCGACGAGTGCCGCGCCAATCCCTGCGCCGCCAACGCCATTTGCAGCAACACCGCCGGCGGCTACCTGTGCCAGTGCCCGGGTGGCTCCACGGGAGACGCGTACACCGAGGGCTGCGCCACGCCAAAGACTGTCGGCTGCTCCGACGCCAATCCGTGTGCCCTGGGCGAGAGCTGCGTACAGGATGCCTTCACGGGCAGCAGTGTGTGCATTTGCCGCCAGGGCTACGAGCGGAACCCGGAGAACGGCCAGTGCCAGGACGTGGATGAGTGCTCGGCACAGCGCGCCAAGCCCGCGTGCGGCCTGAACGCCTTGTGCAAGAATCTGCCCGGCAGCTACGAGTGCCGCTGCCCCCAAGGACACACCGGCAATCCCTTCGTCATGTGCGAGATCTGCAGCAGCCCCGAGTGCCAGTGCCAGGCGCCGTACAAGCTGCTGGGAAACAGCTGCGTCCTGGCCGGCTGCTCCACTGGACAGCCGTGCCCCAGCGGCGCCGAGTGCATCTCCATAGCGGGCGGAGTGAGCTACTGCGCCTGCCCCAAGGGCTACCAGACACAGCCCGATGGCAGCTGCGTGGACGTCAACGAGTGCGAGGAGCGGGGCGCCCAGCTCTGCGCCTACGGAGCCCTGTGCGTCAACCAGAACGGCGGCTACAGCTGCCACTGCCCCGAGGGCTACCAGGGCGACGCCTACAACGGACTCTGTGCGCCGGCGCAGCGCAAGTGCGCCGCGGACAAGGAGTGCGCCAGCAACGAGAAGTGCATCCAGCCGGGCGAGTGCGTCTGCCCTCCGCCGTACTTCCTGGACCCGCAGGACAACAACAAGTGCAAGAGTCCTTGCGAGCGCTTCCCCTGCGGCATCAACGCCAAGTGCACGCCCTCCGACCCGCCGCAGTGCATGTGCGAGGTGGGCTTCAAGGGCGACCCACTGCTGGGATGCACGGACGAGGATGAGTGCGCCCACCTGCCCTGCGCCTACGGCGCCTACTGCGTGAACAAGAAGGGCGGCTACCAGTGCGTCTGCCCCAAGGGCTTCACCGGAGACCCCTACAAGAGCGGCTGCATCCTGGAGAGCGGCGTGCCCAAGAGCACCTGCCTCACCAACGAGGACTGCGCCAGCAATCTGGCCTGCCTGGACGGCAGCTGCGTCAGTCCCTGCGCCAGCTTGCTGTGCGGCTCGAACGCCTACTGCGAGACGGAGCAGCACGCGGGCTGGTGCCGCTGTCGCGTGGGATTCGTCAAGAATGCGGACGGAGACTGTGTCTCGCAGTGCCAAGACGTCATCTGCGGCGACGGAGCGCTGTGCATCCCGACCAGCGAAGGACCCACCTGCAAGTGCCCACAGGGCTACCTGGGCAACCCCTTCCCGGGCGGCAGCTGCAGCACGGACCAGTGCACCGCCTCCAGACCCTGCGACGAGCGACAGATCTGCATCAACGGCCGCTGCAAGGAGCGCTGCGAAGGCGTCGTCTGCGGCATCGGCGCCACCTGCGACAAGAACAACGGCAAATGCGTCTGCGAGCCGAACTTCGTGGGCAACCCCGACCTGCTCTGCATGCCACCCATTGAGGAGGCCAAGTGCTCGCCCACTTGCGGGGAGAACGCCCACTGCGAGTATGGCATAGGCCACAGCCGCTGCGCCTGCAACCCCGGCACCTACGGCAATCCCTACGAGGGCTGCGGCGCCCAGAAGAAGAACGCCTGCCAGCCGAACAGCTGCGGACCCAGCGCAGAGTGCCGCGCGGCCGGCAGCCAGATCAGCTGCATCTGCCCACAGGGCTTCAGCGGCAACCCCTACGTCGGCTGCCAGGACATAGACGAGTGCGCCAACAAGCCGTGCGGCCTGAATGCCGCCTGCCTCAACACAGCCGGCAGCTTCGAGTGCCTCTGCCTCTCCGGCCACGCCGGCAACCCGTACAGCAGCTGCCAGCCCATCGAGAGCAAGTTCTGCCACGACGCCAGCCAGTGCCAGTGCAACGAGCGCGTCGAGTGCCCCGACGGCTACAGCTGTCAGAGCGGACGCTGCAAGAACTTGTGCTCGGACACGGCCTGCGGACCACGCGCCATCTGCGACGCCGGGAAGTGCCTCTGCCCCTTGGGGTACGTGGGCGACCCGCATGACCTGAGCCAAGGCTGCAGCATACGCGGCCAGTGCGGCAACGACGCCGACTGCCGCCACACGGAGATCTGCTTCCAGCTGGGCAAGGGCCTGCGCAAGTGCGTCGACGCCTGCTCGAAGATCCAATGCGGCCCCAACGCCCTCTGCGTGGCCGACGACCATCGCTCGTCGTGCATCTGCGCCGACGGCTACTTCGGCAATCCGAGCAACCTGCAAGTGGGCTGCCAGCCCGAGCGCAAGCTGCCCGACCTGGAGAGCAAGTGCGCCACGGACAAGGACTGCGAGCGTGGCTTCGGCTGCCAAGCGGACGCACTGGGCACACGGGAATGCGTGAATCTCTGCTCAAACGTCGTCTGCGGCCCGAACGAGCTGTGCAAGATCAATCCAGCCGGCCACGCCATATGCAACTGTGCGGAGAGCTTCGTCTGGAACCCCGTCGTATCCTCGTGCGAGAAGCCTTCGCTGCCCGACTGCACCAGCGACGAGAACTGCCCGGACGCCTCCGCCTGCCGGCCCGACGTGCTGGGCGTGCTCAAGTGCGTGGCCATCTGCGACGCCTTCACCTGCCCGGCCAACTCGATCTGCGTTGCGCGCCATCACCAGGGCCGCTGCGACTGCCTCGCCGGATTCGTGGGCAACCCCAACGACCGCAACGGCTGCCAGCTGGAGCGCAAGCACCAGTGCCGCAGCAATGCGGAGTGTCCCGAGTCGGAAGCCTGCATCAAGGATGAGGCCACGCAGTCGCTGAGCTGCCGCTCCGCCTGCGACAGCGTCAAGTGCGGACCACGCGCCGTGTGCATCACCAACAATCACCAGGCGCAATGCCAGTGCCCACCCGGCCCATACGCAGGCGATCCGTACGATCCCTTCAACGGCTGCAAGAGCGTGCCCTGTGTGTACAATCACGACTGTCCGGCCAACCAGATGTGCAATCGCATGACCCACAGCTGCTACGACGTGTGCGACGAGGAGTCCTGCGGAGAGAACGCCATCTGCCTGGCCGAGGAGCATCGCGCCGTGTGCCAGTGCCCACCCGGATACAGGGGCAATCCCCTGCCCGAGGTGGCCTGCGTCAAGCAGAGCGGCTGTGCGCCGGGCAGCTGCCACCCGACAGCCATCTGCGAGGTCACGCCCGAGGGCGCCACCTGCAAGTGCCCGCCCCTCTTTGTGGGCGAGGCGGAGCCAAATAGCCGGGGCTGCCGCCCCGACGGCCAGTGCCCTAACGGCGACGCCGACTGCCCGGTGAATACCATCTGCGCCGGCGGACGTTGCTTGAATCCCTGCGACAACGCCTGTGGCTCCAATGCGGACTGCAAGGTGGTCAACCGGAAGCCCGTCTGCAGCTGCCCGCTGCGCTTCCAGCCCATCTCAGACTCGGCCAAGAACGGCTGCGCACGCAGCGCCTCCAGGTGCCAGACGGACGTGGACTGCGGCGGAGAGCTGTGCTACAATGGCCAGTGCCGTGTCGCGTGCCGTAACAGCCAGGACTGCTCCGAGGGCGAGCGCTGCCTGGGCAACGTGTGCGTCGTGGCCTGCCTGGACCACAGCCAGTGCTCCAAGGGCCTGGCCTGCATCGAGGGCCACTGCGCCATCGGCTGTCGCAGCAACAAGGAGTGCAAGCAGGAGCAGTCCTGCATTGCCAACAAGTGCGCCGATCCCTGCGAGTCGCAGACCAGCTGCGGCCCCAACGCCCTCTGCAGCATTGCCCAGCACCGCAGCCAGTGCAGCTGCCCGGACGGCTTCGAGGGCAACCCCACGCCCGAGCAGGGCTGCGTGCGCGTGCCGGCCCCGTGCCTGGCCAGCAACCAGTGCCCCAGCGGCCACATGTGCATCGGCAACCAGTGCAACCTGCCCTGCAGCAAGACCGCCGCCTGCGCCGTGGGCGAGCGCTGCTACCAGCAGGTCTGCCGCAAGGTCTGCTACACCAGCAACAACTGCCTCGCGGGAGAGATCTGCAACGGCGACCGCACCTGCCAGCCCGGCTGCGAGTCGGACGCGGACTGCCCGGCCACCGAGCTGTGCCTGAGCGGCAAGTGCAAGTGCGCCAACGGATTCATCGGCACGCCCTTCGGCTGCTCCGACATCGACGAGTGCACGGAGCAGCCCTGCCATGCCAGTGCGAAGTGCGAAAACGTACCCGGATCCTACCGCTGCGTCTGCCCAGAGGGCACTGTCGGGGATGGCTACACCCAGCAGGGCTGCGCCAAGCCCAGGGAGTGCAGCAAGCAGGATGACTGCGCGAACAGCCTCTCCTGCATCCACGGCAAGTGCACGGATCCCTGTCTGCACACGGTTTGCGGCGCGAACGCCCATTGCCAGGCGGAGGCGCACGAGTCCACGTGCAGCTGCCCCGCCGGCTACCTGGGCGATCCCAATGACACGGGCGTCGGCTGCTTCAAGGTGGAGTGCATCGACCACGTCGACTGCGCCAGCGATCGCGCCTGCGACGCGGAGACCAACCGCTGCATCAAGCCCTGCGACCTGACCAGCTGCGGCAAAGGCAGCTGCCAGGTGGCCGACCACAAGGCCGTCTGCGAGTGCTACGAGGGCTATCAGCTGACCAACGGCGCCTGCGAAGATGTCAACGAGTGCCTGCAGCAGCCCTGCCACAGCACCGCCTTCTGCGACAACCTGCCCGGCAGCTACAGCTGCAAGTGCCCCGAGGGCCTCATCGGGGACCCGCTGCAGGCGGGCTGCCGCGATCCGAGCGAGTGCCTCAGCGACGCCGACTGCCCGGCCTCGGCCAGCTGCCAGAACGCCCGCTGCCGCAGTCCATGCGAGCGCGAGAACGCCTGCGGCCGCAACGCCAACTGCGTGGCCCAGTCCCACAGAGCCATCTGCAGCTGCCCGGCCAACGCGCGGGGAGATCCTAAGGTGGAGTGCGTGCACATCGAGTGCGCGGACAATGGGGACTGCGGCGCCGACAAGGCCTGCCTCGACGCCAAGTGCATCGATCCCTGCTCGCTGCCCAATGCCTGTGGCGCCCTGGCGCGTTGCTCCGTGCAGAACCACATTGGGCTCTGCTCCTGCGAGTCGGGCAGCACCGGCGACGCCAAGCAGGGCTGCGTCCAGCTGCAGTACTGCCAGCAGGACTCGCAGTGCCCGCAGGGCAGCATCTGCGCCCACGGCCTGTGCAGTCCACTCTGCAGCAGCAACCGCGACTGCATCCCGGAGCAGCTGTGCCTGCAGGGCGTCTGCCAGGGCACCTGCAAGTCGAACTCCACCTGCCCGCAGTTCCAGTTCTGCCAGAACAACATCTGCGCCAAGGAGCTCGAGTGCAGCACCAACAGCGACTGCGGCGAGGACGAGACCTGCCTGCTGGACGCCTACGGACGCGCGCGCTGCGAGTCCGTCTGCCTCGGGCGCGCCGCGTGCGGACGGAATGCCGAGTGCGTGGCGCGTGCGCATGCGCCCGACTGCATCTGCAAGGAGGGCTTCATTGGCGACGCGCGCTCCGGCTGCCGCAAGATCGAGTGCACCACGGACGACGACTGCTCCAACGACAAGAGCTGCGACAACAACATGTGCAAGATCGCCTGCCTGATCGGGCAGCCGTGCGGCGAGAACGCGCTCTGCACGACGGAGAGCCACCGCCAGGTGTGCCACTGCCAGCCCGGCTTCAGCGGCGATCCGCGCGTGCGCTGCGACGTAATCGACTTCTGCAAGGACGCGCCGTGCGGACCCGGCGCCCGCTGTCGGAATTCGCGCGGCTCCTACAAGTGCACCTGTCCACTCGGCCTCATCGGCGATCCCTACAACGAGGGCTGCCGCAGCTCCGTCGAGTGCGAGACGCACGACGACTGTCCCCCCCACGCTGCCTGTGTCACGACTAACGGTGTGCCCAAGTGCCAGGACGTGTGCGCCCAGCTGCAATGTGGCCCCAATGCGGAATGTGTTCCGAAAGGCCACGTCGCGCACTGTGCATGCCGCAATGGCTACGACGGCCAACCCGCCGACCGGGTGGCCGGCTGCCAGCCATTGCCTATGCCCTGCCAGATCACTAGCGACTGCCCCACCAACACCTACTGCTCAGATAGCGTCTGTAAACGTAAGTACTAACCCGCGCACGAGTCTAAAACCGACTACCAGACCAACTACCAACCTAACTCGCTTGCTCACCTGCCTAGTCCAGATCCTTGGCTAGGCACCAACTGCCACAGTAATCACTAGGCATAACCCTGGACTGGCTTGAACCCAGTAGCAAACACTAACTGTAAACTAAACAACAATTTACAATACACACGCGACAGCAACAATAAACAGCACACGTACCAAGGCGAGACTGAAAGCTAGGCAACAATTTTAGTTGTAGCTCAAAGATTTACTAATGCCCTTTGGCTACCCCCACAGCTGCCTGCCTGCTGGACACCGAGTGCGCCGCGTCGGAGGTGTGCCAGGGCGGCCAGTGCTTCGATCCCTGCCTGCAGTCGCAGGCGTGTGGCCAGAATGCCGAGTGCCGCATGCTGAGCCACGTCAAGCAGTGCCATTGCCCGGAGGGCTTCACCGGCGATGCGAACAAGGAGTGCGTGCGCGTGCCGGTCGCCTGCGACGGCGACTGCGCGCCGGGCTACACCTGCCGCGACTCCATGTGCCTGCCAGCCTGCCACAGCGATCTGGAGTGCGCCTCCAACGAGAAGTGCCTGCGTGGCAACTGCATGCGTGAGTATTCATATCCATTATCATTCCTATATATGAGTCATATCCATTATCATTCCAATATATGAGTCCTATATGAGTCCTATACATGAGTCCTATATATAATCCTATATATGAGTCGAATATCAGTCCTATATATGAGTCCTATATATGAGATATATATATATATAATCCTATATATGAGTCGTATATATGAGTCATATATATATATATATAATCCTATATATGAGTCCTATATATGAGTCGTATAAATGAGTCCTATATATGAGTCCTATATATGAGTCGTATATATGAGTCCTATATATGAGTCATATATATGAGTCATATATATATATAATCCTATATATAAGTCGTATATATGAGTCCTATATATGAGTCCTGTATATGAGTCCTATATATGAGTCATATATGAGCCCTATATATGAGTCCTATATGAGTCCTATATGAGTCCTATGCATGAGTCCTATATGTGAGTCCTATATATGAGTCATATATATAATCCTATATGTGAGTCCTATATATGAGTCCTACATATGAGTCCTATATATAAGTCGTATATATGAGTCCTATATATGAGATATATATATATATAATCCTATATATGAGTCGTATATATGAGTCATATATATATATATATAATCCTATATATGAGTCCTATATATAAGTCGTATATATGAGTCCTATATATGAGTCCTGTATATGAGTCCTATATATGAGTCATATATGAGCCCTATATATGAGTCCTATATGAGTCCTATATGAGTCCTATGCATGAGTCCTATATGTGAGTCCTATACATGAGTCCTATATATAATCCTATATATGAGTCGAATATCAGTCCTATATATGAGTCCTATATATGAGATATATATATATATAATCCTATATATGAGTCGTATATATGAGTCATATATATATATATATAATCCTATATATGAGTCCTATATATAAGTCGTATATATGAGTCCTATATATGAGTCCTGTATATGAGTCCTATATATGAGTCATATATGAGCCCTATATATGAGTCCTATATGAGTCCTATATGAGTCCTATGCATGAGTCCTATATGTGAGTCCTATATATGAGTCATATATATAATCCTATATGTGAGTCCTATATATGAGTCCTACATATGAGTCCTATATATAAGTCGTATATATGAGTCCTATATATGAGTCCTGTATATGAGTCCTATATATGAGTCATATATATAATCCTATATGTGAGTCCTATATATGAGTCCTACATATGAGTCCCAAATATGAGTCCTATATATGAGTCGTATAAATGAGTCCTATATATGAGTCCTATATATGAGTCCTATATATGAGTCCTATATATGAGTCCTATATATGAGTCATATATATATATAATCCTATATATGAGTCGTATATATGAGTCCTGTATATGAGCCCTATATATGAGTCATATATATATATAATCCTATATATGAGTCGTATATATGAGTCGAATATCATTCCTATATATGAGTCATATATATAATCCTATATATGAGTCATATATATAATCCTATATATGAGTCATATATATAATCCTATATATGAGTCGAATATCAGTCCTATATATGAGTCCTATATATGAGTCTTATATATGAGTCCTTAAGCTTATCTCTATATCTCTCTAATAATCCTCTCTCTGCAGTCACCTGCCGCGTGGACAACGACTGCTTCCTGGGCCACGTGTGCCTGCACAACAAGTGCGTCTATGGCTGCCACGTGGATGACGACTGCAGCGCCTCCGAGTCCTGCCGCAACGACAAGTGCATCAATCCCTGTGTGGAGAGCCCGTGTGGCCCCAACGCTGCCTGCTCGGTGTCGAACCATCGCGCCAGCTGCAGCTGCCTGGACAACATGGTGCCCAATCCCACAGCCCAGGTCGGCTGTGTGCGCACCCCACCGCTGGAGTGCCATGAGAATCGCGACTGCAGCAATGGCCTGGCCTGCTTCGAGTCCGTCTGTCGTCCGCTCTGCGCCGACGACGCCGGCTGCCTGACCAACGAGCGCTGCCAGCAGGGCGTCTGCAAGCCGCTCTGCCGCCACGACAACGAGTGCGCCAATGGAGAAGTCTGCCTGGGCCTCAACTGCGTCACGGGCTGCCGCTCCGATCAAGGCTGCCCCAGCCACTTGGCCTGCCTCAGCCAGCAGTGCGTGGATCCGTGCGCGGACCCCACCGCCTGCGGCACCAATGCGCTCTGCCAGGCCGTCGATCACCGCAAGCAATGCAGCTGCCCCGAGGGCCTCAGTGGCAACGCCGACGTGGCCTGCAAGACGCCGCGCACCGCCTGCGGCCGGAACGAGGACTGCGGCGCCAATCAGTTGTGCTATGCGGGCAGCTGCCAGGGCAAATGTCGCAACGACCAGAATTGCCTATCCGATGAGCGCTGCATGCGCGGCACCTGCCGCACCGTGTGCAACACGGACAGCGCCTGCGCCCAGGGCCAGATCTGCGAGAACCGCGTCTGCCAAACGGGCTGCCGCAACGACCTCAGCTGCGCCAGCGAGGAGGCCTGCATCAACAAGAAGTGCCAGAATCCGTGCCAGACGCCCGGCCAGTGCGGCCAGTGCGCCGACTGCTTGGTCATCAATCACGGCGTGCAGTGCCAGTGTCCGGCCGCCTACATGGGCGACGGCCTCACCGGCTGCCAGCTGCCGCCGGTGCGCTGCCATCCGGGCTGCGAGTGCGACGAGAGCGGCGCCTACTGCGCCGCCAAGTGCAGCCGCTCCGAGGACTGCGACTGCGGACAGCAGTGCGCGCGCGGCAAGTGCCGCAACAAATGCGGGCCCAAGCGCCAGTGCCCGCTCGGACAGCTGTGCGAGCGCGGCGCCTGCATTGCGGGCTGCAAGTCGAACGGAGACTGCGCCGCTGACCAAAGCTGCCAGAACGGCAAGTGCGTGGATCCCTGCGCCGATGATCGGGCCTGCGGACGCAACGCCCTCTGCACGGTGTCGGAGCACCGCATGTTGTGCTACTGCCCCGACGGCTACGAGGGCGAGCCCAGCAAGGAGTGCGTCCAGTTCGAGTGCCGCCAGGACAGCGACTGCGAGACGAGCAAACGCTGCGATCAGGGCAAGTGCCGGAATCCGTGCCTCGAGTACGGCGCCTGCGGCACCAATGCTCAGTGTCGCGTCATCAACCGCAAGGCCCAGTGCTCGTGCCCGCCGGACTTCTTTGGCAATCCCGCCACCGCTTGCCAGCCACTGGACGGTGGCTGCGCGAACAATCCTTGCGGCGTCAACTCTAAGTGCATTGAGCTGCCCGGCGGCTACGAGTGCGCCTGCATGGACGGCTGCATGGGCGACGCCCACAAGGGCTGTCTGTGCGAAGGAAACCTGGTGAACGCCTGCCACGAGCAGCCCTGCGGCCTGAACGCCGCTTGCCGTGTGCTCAGCAACGACCAGGCCGAGTGCTACTGCCCCGAGGACTTCCCCAACGGCGATGCCTACGTGCAATGTGAGTGACTACGGCAAAGCTAACTGCGGCTATGATTACAGAGTTCCTCGCCTTCTATTGCAGGCTACTTGACGCCACCGAAGGAGGACTGCCGCACGCGAGGCTGCGACGCGGGCAGCTGCGTGCGCTCGGGCTACGACTATGTCTGCCAGCAGGGTAAGTGGGCCCAGTCTATGTCATATATAAGTTTAGTCACTAGAGTACAGCTAATGCTAATAATGTTAACCGGCGTTGCTGACCAGAGTTATCGTTGGCTTAAACACACACATATATACCTATATATATATATTTTATTGGAGTAATCAGTTAGCGTAATCAGTTTAGCGTTATTATCGTTTTTTGTTGCCGTTCCTATTGACATATACTACATATAACCGGAGGTCAGACAGTAACAAAAACAAAAACAAAAACAAAACAAAGCCGATATTGTTGTTATAATATGTATTTGGTTTGATTATCCAGCTATGAGTTGTTTATAAAAAAAACTTAAAACCAGCTAATTTCACTAATTTGACAGCTCCCGCAGCTGCCACAACAAACTTAATTCAAAGTTTCAGTGTAGTGTGTGTCTTAATGAATACATATCGATTAAATTAAAATTTATTAATTGCCATTATTTAACAACCTATACACATGTTCCAAGTATACGTGATTTCTCAATCAGAATCCCTTGCACACACACACACACACACACACACACACACACACAAAGACACTGCCACATACACGAACACAATATCCGAAAAGGTTCCTCAAAAGAAAAAGAAATCCAAATATGTTTGCAATGCACCAGTTTCCTAGTTCTATAGAGTGAAGATAGTTTATAAGAAATGTTTCCGTATGATACTCATATATATATTTACTATTATTGACATTCTACCCACAACTGCTATACAATCAAATCGCATATGAGAGATCGTGGAATGTTGCTGTCGCTATCGCGGTTACCCAATCTGTGCCTAGAATTCATTAATGCAAACCCATAACTGCAGCAAAACTTAAATTTAATACTCAAACCAGTACGTTTTGTTTAACCAAACGGAATCTACTACTAAAACGACATTTCAGTGCATTCGTTATCGTTATGGAGAGTTGACAGCCCAACTTCATAGAGCTTCCAAGCTTGCGTTTATCATTTAGCATTCATTCAGCATTCATACAAATCCTCAGTTAACATACTCTCTCGTATAATTGGCTTTCAATAACCCATACTTTTTTTTTGGGAGTGTTGCCCGTGGCAACGCGGCTCAGCTCAGCTCGGCGGCATACATTACCTTATGTTTGTGGAACCGTTTAACGCACAGATCAGTAGACAAGTTGGTTCATCTATAATAAATATCCATTAGTTTTAAATACCTAATGCCGCGATAGCGATACGTAGCTATTAATCACAGCTGAAGTCGGGCACTGAAAGTGCGGAAAGTGTACAACAAACAACAACACTAAATGCAACGCTTATGATTAAAAGTGAAAAGAAACTTATTTAAAAGACAACAAATCCTCAAAACACATCCTTGCTACCCACGAAAACAAAAAAACAACAACAAAAGAAGTAATATCATCGAGATCCATGCTCCCCCTGATCCCATCCCGTGACTCCTATGCTCTATCCGGCCGACCCCAGAACATAACCCAACGTTGTTATTCACTATTCTGCTCCCCTGCGTCTGTCGTTTCCCCTCGCTAAAACAAAACAACAATCAATTAAAAACCAAAACGAACTTCATACAAATCTCTTGTTACATTTCTTGAATGAACAAAGTCTCAGATTGGGAACTGTGGACGGGACACTTCTCACACATGGTTCACATATGCTTAAAAAATATATTTTTTATTGTCAGTTCAAGTGTACTATAGCACTCAAATATAAGTCTCATTAAATCGTATGTATAGATAAATTACAACAACAACAACAACAACTACTACTACTACTTTTCAACGCATTCCTTAAAAGCAAGTCTCGAAACACTTGACATTAACCGAATAGAAAAGGCTGTTTATTTTTTTGTACAAAGCTCTTCAATTACTTGTAAATTTTAAGATCCTACGCTCTACCGCCTACCTAGCACACTTTAGCTCGTCTATTGGTTGAAACTCGCTTCTGTGCAGATGCAAATCTGAAAACAACAAGAATTCGAAATTAAATTAGCAGACAAAAAAAAAACAAATAAAAACAACTGTAACTAAATTTGACTAACACTATAAATATATTTTGGTAAATTTGACTAGTCTTTAAGTTGTATATACACAAATTTGTATATGTGATTAATCACAGATGTACATATATGCGTATACAGATGCGCCGTGTCTTTGCGGCCGCCCAACTAACCCAAACAAGAAAAGTATGAAACCAACCTGTAAATATTTAAATACCAAAATTATCAATTGTGAATTATGAATAACAAAACATACAAAAAATACCAGTAAAGCTACTTAACGTACTACCCTAACGTACTTTTCCAAATTGTACTTACCGATTTCTACTACTTTCCGCTAATATCGCTTTAGTCAAAAGTTGTACCTCCTATACCTTTCGTTTGATATACATCATTCCTATGCCTGCCTTCAGTATCTCTACCTATCCTGCTAACTTCGCCTTCTTCTCTATACACATCTCTCTTACCTTTATCACGCCTTATTCACTCACCCAATCAATGACCAATAACGTGTCTCTCGTGAGGGCAGAGCGCATGTGTTGGATGTCGTGTAATTTTTACCATTACTCAACAAAAATATACAAAAATCCGCATTAGACCAAGGAGATCATTGCTAAAAAAAAAAAAAAACATGTCCATAGAAAACAATTAGTTGGGCAATTTAAGCGCAAGTCTCTCTATCTCTACACCCGTATACACACACTCGTCTTATAATAATTGGTAAATCATTAAGGATTGTAACTATTGCTCACTCGAACTTATCTATAAGGCTGCTCGCTCGCTCGCTCGCTCGCTCGGTTGCCCGCTGCTCGAAGACTTATCAAATTCATATCAATCAACCAACAAAAGCAATTAATCACCATACCAATCATAAGCAGCTACCTACTATATAATATTATATATACATATTTGACAATTTGCAAGCTTATCAAGAACAAAAATATATAATTTAAAGCGACCTGTTACAATGTGAGATGTTCCCTTCACAGTTCTGCAATTTGATGTTGACGTTGACAACAAATTCACCTAAAAAGAAAAACAATTGTGTCTACTAAAACCTGTCTTAAAGATCACTAACTGCACCGATCTGATTTTGTTTGTTTCTTATCTTTTACAATTTCCTAACCCATTTTCTGATCACAATTCGTCAAGCCCCCCCAAAATATATGATCTATTACTGTAACAACTCCCGTGCACAATATCCAAATCCAAACTGAAAACCACAGCAATCCCACTGACACATCTTCTGAACACACCCCAAATACCCCCACCACATACACAAGTACTCAAAACAAAACCAAATTAAATCAAACCAAAGCCAAAACCAAAACCAAAACCAAAACCAACACCAAAGAATACCAATCGAAACAAGCAACACTGGATTATACTGTTTATATATTGTCACATTTAAGTTTTTCTACTTTTGTTTTTAGACAATTTTAGCTTTAAGTTTCTTATCTGAGTCCCCCACATTATATCCCATCTTGTCTACGTATACCAAGTACCCCTCCCTCGTCATGTTTCAACCCAAACTTTCTTGCCTCATTTTCAAAATCCGAAAAGATATTTCGATTATGCACTCCCATTCTTATTAAAAGTGTTCCACAACTTCGTGAGTAGAAGAAAGTTAGAAGGAGAAGAACAAACAACAAGAAAAGAATCAATTTTATAGGGTACCTATCTATCGTATATGCCACTGAATAGTTGCGTGCACCCAACGATTAACATAGTATAAACAACCAACAACCTGTCTATCTCTCTCTCTCTCTCTCGTTCTTCGCTGCCGCTGTAACGTTACGTTTTAGACACCGAACAATGCTACTCAGATACGGATTGTCCCAGTGAAAAATCATGCCTGCAAGGACACTGCACCGATCCTTGTACAATGCGTGGCGCGTGTGGCACGAATGCGCTGTGTCAGACTGTGCTGCATCGGCCGCGCTGCTCGTGTCCTAGCTGTCATATAGGTCGACCCGAGGTCGAGTGCAAACCGGATCCCAAATGTGTGTCAGATGACACAGACCACAAGACAAACCAAATAACCTGCACAAACGATGCCGAGTGCCCAGAAACATTGCAGTGCGGCCAATACGGCCAGTGCACAGATCCATGCAACAATCCCCTGTTCATTTGTGAGAGCAACAAAAAGTGCGAAACTCGCCGCCACCAGCCCGTTTGCATATGCAAATCGGGCTTTATAGTCAATGAGTATGGTGAGTTGACCTGTGCGCCGGATAAGCGCGAATGCTATCGCGATGATGACTGTGCCTCGAACATGGCCTGCACGGATGGCAAGTGTCGCAACCCGTGCATCGTGCCGTTGGGCCGCGCCCCAATTTGTGCCGAGAATAAGTCGTGCGAGGTGCAGGACCACAAGCCCGTTTGCATTTGCATGCGAGACTGCCAGCCATCGATATCGATATGTTTGCGTGACGCTGGCTGTCCAGCGGGCTTGGCGTGTCGCAATTACCAGTGCGTCGATCCGTGCAAGTTTGCCACGTGCGCATCCAACTCGCCATGCATTGTCGAGGATCATAAGCCGATATGTAAATTCTGCCCAACTGGATTTATAGCCGATGCCAAATATGGATGTCAAAAAGGTAAAGCACAAACGTACTCTCTCTCACAACTCTGTCACGTGAAAGTACCTTATGTCTCTGTCTCGTTTATCGTTATCTCTGTTTTCTGCCTCTCACACGCTCTCACCTTTTTGCTAGATCTGCCTTATTGTCTGTCCCCTCACCAACCAAACACACACACACAAAG
The DNA here is from genome assembly GCA_035047485.1 of Drosophila peninsularis. NCBI lineage: Eukaryota > Metazoa > Arthropoda > Insecta > Diptera > Drosophilidae > Drosophila > Drosophila peninsularis. Next base: position 5,282,743 of record JAWNPN010000014.1, read on the forward strand.
TATTACCATGCGAAATAGATTGACCACAGCTAATACATGAAATTTTCATGCCTCGTCAATTCATTTCGCTAAGTAATGTGTAAATGTACATAGAAGTGAGGAATTAACAATCTATTCACGTTTTAAGCTTCTGCCTGACCACATAAGGTTTAAATCAATATCTGAAAATCAATTTCGAAAGCTAAATACAACGAACCCAATTATCGAATCAGGAATACTCTTAATGCCCGTATAGCTTCAAACCAAAGCGCAATAACAAAATAAGAAAAACTGTTATCCAAATTATTGATGATGATCACACGTGATCACAGCCCCCGAATTGGGGATGACACAAAAATAACAGATACAATTACAAAGAAACTCTTCTGAACATTCACACACGCTCATGCTCACAATGATATTAATAAAATCAATTAATCAAAATGCCTCTTGAAAACTATCAATATTTTAACCCTTGATTCTAAATAAACGGTAAATAGATGTAATACTAATGGTATAAACAAAAATAAATCAATTAAAAAACATAAATTCAATATGTAGCTAACTAATAGTAAAAACAATCGTTCCTAATTTGAAATTATCTAACCGTAAAGTAATTTGTACTAAATTTATGTACTGAAAGTTTTTGTCACAGCTTCGATTGTACACAACAAATTTAGCTGAAGCCCTGGAACGTATGTCGTAACTCCCCCAGGTACCCCTGTATATATAGTGCACACTCCTCCTCTGCTGTAGCCATACACCTATTTATTTATATCAAATTAATATGTAAATATTTTAACGTATTGTATTTTTTAAATCTTATAATTTTATTTGAAATATGTACAAAAATACTCCACTTACAAAATTAAAAACAAAAATCAAGCAGCTAAGCCAGGTGGCAACTGTTCCACAAACGAAGATTGCAGTGATGCACATCAATGCGGATCGTCTGGTCAATGTATCGATCCCTGCCGCACGAGTTGCGTGGGCGCAGTAAAATGTATAACAAAAGCACATCAAATTACGACTTGCATATGCTCAACAAATTCGACAAAGACTGCGAACTCGAACTGTATTCCACACGTTACTGAACCAGAACAGAACGAGACAACGACAACGACAACAGACGCAACAAGCGTCAGGTACACAGTCATGGCATTGGCGAACCAAACAGAGATGCGTACTCATTATACAGATATAGAAGCCGAAAGTGAGACTACCTTCTCGTACGATAGCACAACAGAGTCCTATAAAACAACAAAGCAGCTAAGCATTGATAGTACTTCCAATTTTAAAGATCAGACTCAGCAAAGCACGTTAGTTCCAATCTCAAGGGACACGACAACTCCACCAACAGTCACAGAATACCCAACACGTCCTGAAATAACAACCATTCGCTCAGAAACAACACCAACTCTCCTGCCCCAAACGACAGGGTTTGCAAATGTTACGATAGATTCTGCATCGATGACACAAAATCAAACAAGCCCTATCCCGGATATCGGTCCATTTACTACAACTGAATCGACAACCTATGGATATCCAAAATCAATTCCAACTGAACGGATAACAACAACGACTCTTTCTGAGAGCACATCTCACACACCTTCCTCAGGTACTACCATACCAACTATCTCTAAAGAGACCACTGTTCCATCTACTACAACTGAATCAACTACCTATGGATATTCAAAGACCATTTCAACTGAACGAATAACAACAACGACCCCATTTGAGACAACATCTCACACACCTTCTTCTGGTACTACCATACCAATTATTTCTGAGGAGACCACAGTTCCATTTACTCAAACTGAATCAACTACCTATGGTCATCCAAAGACAATTCCTACTGAACGGATAACAACAACGACCCTATCTGAGACCACATCTCACCCACCTTCCTCTGGTACTACCATACCAACTATCTCTGAAGAAACCACAGTTCCATTTACTCAAACTGAATCAACTACCTATGGACATCCCAAGACAATTCCTACTGAACGGATAACAACAACGACCCTATCTGAGAACACATCTCACCCACCTTCCTCTGGTACTACCATACCAATTATCTTTGAGGAGACCACAGTTCCATTTACTCAAACTGAATCAACTACCGATGGATATCCAAAAACAATTCCAACTGAACGGATAACAACAAAGACCCTATCTGAGACCACATCTCATACACCTTCCTCTGGAACTACTATACCAACTATCTCTGAAGAAACCACAGTTCCATTTACAAAAACTGAATCAACTACCTATGGATATCCAAAGACATTGCCAACTGAACGGATAACAACAACGAACCTATTAGAGACCACATCTTATACATCTTCCTCTGGCACTACCATTCCAACTATCTCTGAAAAGACCACAGTTCAATATACTACAACTGAGTTAACAACCTCTGGATATCCAAAGACAATTCCAACTGAACGGATAACAACACCGACCCCATCTGAGACCACATCTCACACACCTTCCTCTGGAACTACTATACGAACTATTTCTGAAGAGACCACAGTTCCATCTACTACAACTGAATCAACTACCGATGTATATCCAAAAACCATTCCAACTGAACGGATAACAACAACACTATCTGAGACCACATCTCACACACCTTCCTCTGGTACTACCGTACAAACTAACGCAGAGGAAACCACAGTTCCATTTACAAAAACTGAATCAACTACACATGAATATCAAAATACAATTCCAACTGATCGGATAACAACAACGACCTTATCTGAAACCACATCTCATACACCTTCCTCCGGTACTACCATACCAACTACCTCTGAGGAGACCACAGTTCCATTTACAAAAACTGAATCAACTACATATGAATATCCAAAGACAAATCCAACTGAACGGATAACAACAACGACCCTATCTGAAACCACATCTCATATACCTTCGTCAGGTACCACCATACCAACAATCTCTGAAGAGACCACAGTTCAATATACTACAACTGAGTTAACAACCTCTGGATATCCAAAGACAATTCCAACTGCACGGATAACAACGACGACCCTACCTGAGACCACATCTCATACACCTTCTTTTGGTACTACCATACCAACTATCTCTGAAGAGATCACAGTTCCATTTACTACAACTGAATCATCAACCTATGGATATCGAAAGACATTGCCAACTGAACAGATAACAGCATTGACCCCAACTGAAACCACATCTCATACACCTTCCTCCGGTACTACCATACCAACTACCTCTGAGGAGACCACAGTTCCATTTACAAAAACTGAATCAACTACATATGAATATCCAAAGACAAATCCAACTGAACGGATAACAACAACGACCCTATCTGAAACCACATCTCATATACCTTCGTCAGGTACCACCATACCAACAATCTCTGAAGAGACCACAGTTCAATATACTACAACTGAGTTAACAACCTCTGGATATCCAAAGACAATTCCAACTGCACGGATAACAACGACGACCCTACCTGAGACCACATCTCATACACCTTCCTCTGGAACTACTATACCAACTCTCTCTGAAGAGACCACAGTTCAATATACTACAACTGAGTTAACAACCTCTGGATATCCAAAAACCATTCCAACTGAACGGATAACAACAACACTATCTGAGACCACATCTCACACACCTTCCTCTGGTACTACCGTACAAACTAACGCAGAGGAAACCACAGTTCCATTTACAAAAACTGAATCAACTACACATGAATATCAAAATACAATTCCAACTGATCGGATAACAACAACGACCTTATCTGAAACCACATCTCATACACCTTCCTCCGGTACTACCATACCAACTACCTCTGAGGAGACCACAGTTCCATTTACAAAAACTGAATCAACTACATATGAATATCCAAAGACAAATCCAACTGAACGGATAACAATAACGACCCTATCTGAAACCACATCTCATATACCTTCGTCAGGTACCACCATACCAACAATCTCTGAAGAGACCACAGTTCAATATACTACAACTGAGTTAACAACCTCTGGATATGCAAAGACAATTCCAACTGCACGGATAACAACGACGACCCTACCTGAGACCACATCTCATACACCTTCCTCTGGAACTACTATACCAACTCACTCTGAAGAGACCACAGTTCAATATACTACAACTGAGTTAACAACCTCTGGATATCCAAAGACAACTGAACGGTTAACAACAACGACCCTATCTGAAACCACATCTCATACACCTTCCTCTGGAACTACAATTCCAACTATCTCTGACGAAACCACAGTTCCATTTACAAAAACTGAATCAACTACCTATGGATATCCAAAAACAATCCCAACTGAACGGATAACAACGACCCCATCTGAGACCACCTCTCACATACCTTCATCTAGAACTACTATACAAACTATCTCTGATGAAACCACAGTTCCATTTACAAAAACTGAATCAACTACCTATGGATATCCAAAAACAATCCCAACTGAACGGATAACAACGACGACCCTACCTGAGACCACATCTCATACACCTTCCTCTGGAACTACTATACCCACTATCTCTGAAGAGACCACTGTTCAATATACTACAACTGAGTTAACAACCTCTGGATATCCAAAGACAATTCCAACTGAACGGATAACAACAACGACCCTATCTGAAACCACATCTCATACACCTTCCTCTGGAACTACAATACCAACTATCTCTGAAGAAACCACAGTTCCATTTACAAAAACTGAATCAACTACCTATGGATATCCAAAGACAATTCCAACTGAACGGATAACAACAACGACCCTAGATGAGACCACATCTCATACACCTTCCTCTGGTACTACCATTCCAACTATCTCTGAAGAGACCACTGTTCAATCTACTACAACTGAGTCAACCTATGGATATCCAAAGACAATTCCAACTGAACGGATAACAACAACGACCCTATCTGAGACCACCTCTCACATACCTTCCTCCAGAACTACTATACAAACTATCTCTGATGAAACCACAGTTCCATTTACAAAAACTGAATCAACTACCTATGGATATCCAAAGACAATTCCAACTGAACGGATAACAACAACGACCCTAGATGAGACCACATCTCATACACCTTCCTCTGGTACTACCATTCCAACTATCTCTGAAGAGACCACTGTTCAATCTACTACAACTGAGTCAACCTATGGATATCCAAAGACAATTCCAACTGAACGGATAACAACAACGACCCTATCTGAGACCACCTCTCACATACCTTCCTCTAGAACTACTATACAAATTATCTCTGATAAAACCACAGTTCCATTTACTACAACCGAATCATCAACCTATGAATATCCAAAAACAATCCCAACTGAACAGATAACAGCATCGACCCCAACTGAAACCAAATCTCATACACCTTCCTCTAGTACTAGCATACCAACTATCTCTGAGGAGACCACAGTTCCGTCTTCTACAACAGAATCAACTACCTATGGATATCCAAAAGCAATCCCAACTGAACGGATAACAACAACGACCCTATCTGAGACCACATCTCACACACCTTCCTCTGGAACTACCATTCCAACTATCTCTGAAGAGACCACAGTTCCATTTACTACAACTGAATCATCAACCTATGAATATCCAAAAACAATCCCAACTGAACAGATAACAACAACGACCCTATCTGAGACCACATCTCATACACCTTCCTCTGGTCCTACCATACCAACTATCTCTGAAGAGACCACAGTTTCATTTACTAAAACTGAATCAACTACCTATGGATATTCAAAAACAATTCCAACTGAACGGATAACAATAACGACTCTATCTGAGACCACATCTCATACACCTTCCTCTGGAACTACTATACCAACTATCTCTGAAGAAACCACAGTTCCATTTACAAAAACTGAGTTAACAACCCCTGGATATCCAAAGACAATTCCAACTGAACGGATAACAACAACGACTCTATCTGAGACCACATCTCACGCACCATCCTCTGGAACTACTATACAAACTATCTCTGATGAAACCACAGTTCCATTTACTACAACTGAATCATCAACCTATGAATATCCAAAAACAATCCCAACTGAACAGATAACAACAACGACCCTATCTGAGACCACATCTCATACACCTTCCTCTGGTCCTACCATACCAACTATCTCTGAAGAAACCACAGTTCCATTTACTAAAACTGAATCAACAACCTATGGATATCCAAAAGCAATTCCAACTGAACAGATAACAACAACGACCCTATCTGAGACCACATCTCATACACCTTCCTCTGGAACTACTATGCCAACTATCTCTGAAGAGACTACTGTTCCATCTACAACAACTGAATCAGCAACCTCTGGCTATCCTAAAACAACTCCTACTGAAAGGTTCACTATAACGACCCAATCTAATACAACAGTAGAGGAACCTTCTAATGGTACTATCATACCAATTATCTTTGGAGAATCTTCAGTTAAATTTACGACAACTGAATTAACAACCCAGAAATATGCAAAGACAATTCCAACTGAACGGATTACAACATCGACCCCAACTGAGACAATATCTCATGCACCTTCCTCTGATACTACTACACCAACTATCTCAGAGCAGACCGCATTTCCAACTGAATCGACAACCCAGAAATCGCCAAAAACAATTCCAACTGAACGGATAACAACACCGACACTATCTGAGACCACATCTCATACAGCTTCTTCTGGTACTACCATACATACTATCTTTGAAGAGACCACAGTTCCATTTACTAAAACTGAATCAACAACCTATGGATATCCAAAGACAATCCCAACTAAACAGATAACAACGACGACCCTATCTGAGACCACAACTCATACACCTTCCTCTGGTACTACCATACCAACTATCTCTGAAGAAACCACAGTTCCATCTTCTACAACAGAATCAACTACCTATGGATATCCAAAAACAGTCCCAACTGAACAGATAACAGAATCGACCCTAACTGAAACCACATCTCTTACACCCTCCTCTGGTACTAGCATACCAACTTCCTCTGAGGAAACCACTGTACCATCTACTACCACTGACTCAACTACCGATGGATATCCAAAAACAATCCCAACTGAACGGATAACAACAACGACCCTAGCTGAGACCACATCTCATACACCTTCCTCTGGTACTACCATTCCAACTATCTTTGAAGAAACCACAGTTCCATTTACAAAAACTGTATCAACTACCTATGGATATCCAAAAACAATCCCAACTGAACAGATAACAGCATCGACCCCAACTGAAACCAAATCTCATACACCTCCCTCTGGTACTAGCATTCCAACTATCTTTGAGGAGACCACTGTTCCATCTACTACAACTTACTCAACTACCGGTGGATATCCAAAAACAATCCCAACTGAACGGATAACAACAACGACCCTATTAGAGACCACATCTCATACACCTACCTCTGGTACTACCATTCCAACTATCTCTGAAGAGACCACAGTTTCATTTACAAAAACTGAGTTAACAACCTCTGGATATCCAAAGACAATTCCAACTGAACGGATAACAGAATCGACCCCAACTGAAACCACATCTCATACACCTTCCTCTGGTACTAGCACACCAACTTCCTCTGAGGAGACCACAGTTCCATCTTCTACAACAGAATCAACAACCTATGGATATCCAAAAACAATCCCAACTGAACAGATAACAGCATCGACCCTAACTGAAACCACATCTCTTACACCCTCCTCTGGTACTAGCATACCAACTTCCTCTGAGGAAACCACTGTACCATCTACTACCACTGACTCAACTACCGATGGATATCCAAAAACAATCCCAACTAAACAGATAACAACGACGACCCTATCTGAGACCACAACTCATACACCTTCCTCTGGTACTACCATACCAACTATCTCTGAAGAAACCACAGTTCCATCTTCTACAACAGAATCAACTACCTATGGATATCCAAAAACAGTCCCAACTGAACAGATAACAGAATCGACCCTAACTGAAACCACATCTCTTACACCCTCCTCTGGTACTAGCATACCAACTTCCTCTGAGGAAACCACTGTACCATCTACTACCACTGACTCAACTACCGATGGATATCCAAAAACAATCCCAACTGAACGGATAACAACAACGACCCTAGCTGAGACCACATCTCATACACCTTCCTCTGGTACTACCATTCCAACTATCTTTGAAGAAACCACAGTTCCATTTACAAAAACTGTATCAACTACCTATGGATATCCAAAAACAGTCCCAACTGAACAGATAACAGAATCGACCCCAACTGAAACCACATCTCATACACCTTCCTCTGGTACTAGCACACCAACTTCCTCTGAGGAGACCACAGTTCCATCTTCTACAACAGAATCAACAACCTATGGATATCCAAAAACAATCCCAACTGAACAGATAACAGCATCGACCCCAACTGAAACCAAATCTCATACACCTTCCTCTGGTACTAGCATACCAACTATCTCTGAGGAGACCACAGTTCCATCTTCTACAAGAGAATCAACTACCTATGGATATCCAAAAACAATCCCAACTGAACGGATAACAACAACGACCCTATCTGAGACCACATCTTATACACCTACCTCTGCTACTACCATTCCAACTATCTCTGAAGAGACCACAGTTTCATTTACTACAACTGAATCATCAACCTATGAATATCCAAAAACAATCCCAACTGAACAGATAACAGCATCGACCCCAACTGAAACCAAATCTCATTCACCTTCCTCTGGTACTAGCATTCCAACTATCTTTGAAGAGACCACTGTTCCATCTACTACAACTGACTCAACTACCGATGGATATCCAAAAACAATCCCAACTGAACAGAAAACAGAATCGACCCTAGCTGAGACCACATCTCATACACCTTCCTCTGGTACTACTATACCAACTATCTCTGAAGAAACCACAGTTCCATTTACAAAAACTGAGTTAACAACCTCTGGATATCCAAAGACAATTCCAACTGAACGGATAACAACAACGACCCTAGCTGAGACCACATCTCATACACCTTCCTCTGGTACTACTATACCAACTATCTCTGAAGAAACCACAGTTCCATTTACTAAAACTGTATCAACTACCTATGGATATCCAAAAACAGTCCCAACTGAACAGATAACAGAATCGACCCCAACTGAAACCACATCTCATACACCTTCCTCTGGTACTAGCAGACCAACTTCCTCTGAGGAGACCACAGTTCCATCTTCTACAACAGAATCAACAACCTATGGATATTCAAAAACAATCCCAACTGAACAGATAACAGCATCGACCCAAACTGAAACCAAATCTCATACACCTTCCTCTGGTACTAGCATACCAACTATATCTGAGGAGACCACAGTTCCATCTTCTACAACAGAATCAAGAACCTATGGATATCCAAAAACAATTCCAACTGAACGAATAACAACAACGACCCTATCTGAGACCACATCTCATACACCTACCTCTGGTACTACCATTCCAACTATCTCTGAAAATACCACAGTTCCATTTACTACAACTGAATCAACAACCTATGGATATCCAAAAACAATCCCAACTGAACGGATAACAACAACGACCCTATCTGAGACCACATCTCATACACCTTCCTCTGGTACTACCATACCAACTATCTCTGAAGAGACCACGGTTCCATTTACAACAACTGAATCAACAACCTATGGATATCCAAAAACAATTCCAACAGAAAAGATAACAACAACGACCCTATCTGAGGCCACTTATTATACAGCGTCTTCTGATATTACTACTTCAACTAAAGAATCTATAATTTCGAATCATACAACTGAATCAATAACAACTTTTCCTGATAAAACATCTACTGCTGCACCTACTGCCACAGAAAGCCATACAGATTCAACGATTCCATTTACTATACCACAAACTACCACTGAAGAGTCTCAAAAACCTATTTCAACTGAAAGCTCAAGTTTCCAGGTCCCTACAACGATGTCAGAGGTTAATGAAACTACAAGTTCCCCGTCAATTAAAGAACAACCAACTACAATGGGGATAATGCACGGCATTACTTCAGTGTCTGACGACTCTTATATAACTCATTATCCTGACACTACAGAATATATATTAAATAGAACTGAGCCTTCCATATTTACGTCAATGGGCTATCCTGACAGCACAACTACTGAAAGCGTTATAGGCAGAACTACGACTGGCTTCACTTTAGAAGTAACGGCAGCAACATCTTCTGTTGTTCCCAATGCCACAGACATGACTCCGACAGATGTTTACGTAACAGAAACTATATATTGTACGACACAGAACGATTGCCCGGACGATGAAATATGTGTGAAAGCAAATTGCATTAGACCCTGCGAATATTATAGTAACCTTTGTAATATTCAAAATTATACTGTTTGTCGTACCTTGAACCACACCGCTATGTGCTATTGTGATATCGACGCCGATGTAAATAAACCCGGTTGCTCTATTACTGCAGGTAACTAAAGCTGTGTTTGTAAATGTTAAGTCTAATTATCGATCCACGTGTTCCTTATAAATTGAATGAGTTGCAAACCACATGGTTGTGGTGATTTCTTTTTGGAATCCGTGGCTCCAACTACTTTAATCGCCAATGCATCTGGCAATACGTAGCAGCCTACTTCAATTTGATGTCATATTGTCTACTTTATCTCTTTTTATGGACTTCTTATCATATCTCCTCCCACTTGTGCCATAACTGACCAGCCGAACCTGTTGGCTGGCACGTGCATGTTTTACTTTTTTTTCGTTCGGTTCCTTGCAATTCAATCCCAGTGTTTTTTGTGTGCCAATATGATGGGCATCAGAAAGCTTTACTCTCTACTGCATTTGTACTTCTTCCCCTCGGCTCTTATCACTGGCTCTTCGCTGTTATTCGTATATGTATGTATATGCCTGCACTCACCACAACCACCCATCACCAAAAATACCACTCGGACTTCCTCTCGAACTCTATGTATGTGTTCACAAATGGAGCAATAAATGTATTCACCAAAGTCTGAATGCCAATTAAATAGAGCTCACTCTGTCTAGTTCTTGTTCTCGTTCATGTTAGTTGCCTGCTTTTGTTTGCCTGCCTGCCTGCTGCAAGTACGTGTATCATCAAGACCTATATCATACATATAGCATTATGTTGAATGTCTCTCAGAATGTTTCGTTTCGGACTGTGCTCGATGTGCATGTTATATGTCAGCGTTACGATCTCATCATCTTTGTATAAGAAATATAATTATATTTGTGTTGATTTTTGTTGTATTTAGTACATATGTTTGTTTGTATATCACATACTCTATCGTAAGTTGTGTTTATTTGTATATAGTATGATTAACCAATTGCATGACCGGCTCGGTGACAGTACTAATCGGCGTTTTATAATCTAAGGCTTATCAACAATTGCACTAACCCCAAATAATCGTATCCTTACTGCTTGCTTGCTTGCATGTGTATATGTTGTTTTGCGACAACACTAAAAAACAACAACAACAGCTCAACAATAACTTAACAAAATATATTAATGATAACTATAATTAATTAGATGTGCTAGAATGCGCCTCAAGCAGGTGCATAAGAATATATATCTGATAATGTACTAACAGTATTGAAACAAGTCAAGAAAAACTACCTACCAAACAGGTTTCTTAAAGAAAACAAACTCTGATAATATCAATTAAACATATTTAAACGAATGTCTTAACCGAAACCCTTATTTTATACCTTAATTAATTCAAACACTTTGCTAACCCAAATCCAATATCAGAAATTGGTTGTGCCTCGAGCGAAGAGTGCCCGACCCAACAGGCCTGCGTGAATGCGCTTTGTGTGGATCCCTGCGCCTATGAGAATCCCTGCGGTCGCAGCGAGGATTGTCGCGTCATCGCCCATTTGCCAGTTTGTGCCAGCGGTGCGTTTGTCTGAAATTCCGCTGCCAATCAATGCAAATAATATTTCATTTACACATTTTTTGATTTATAGTCTGTGAATGCCAACGCAAATCAGATTGCCGCAAAGGTTTCGAGTGCGATGGCTGCAACTGCCGCGATAGTAAGTAGACTGGCTCCAGTTATTGGTTTACGTTTACTAACTTTAGATATTACAGCAACTGGACGCACGCCTGGCTGCGAGCACTGTCCGCCAGGTGCAAAGTGTGATCCCACCACCGGTGCCTGTATTAAAGGTATGTTTTGACCTTCAATTAGATCAGCATAAATGTGGTGTATTCAGCATTAATCATACAAACACTAACAAGTGTATATATAATACCGTGTACATATTTGTATTATACAATAACCACCCTTTACCCGTGTAAATATATCTCTCTCCCTAGCTAATGTAACAATAACAACTAGTACTACCAAGAAAACCACAACGAAACCAACAACAACATCCACAAAAACAACAACAACAGCTAACCCTATCACAGACGACGATAAGTCGACAATCTCAAGCAAGGGTACCACCACTAGCACCACCACCACCACCATCATTACTAGCACAGAAATAAGCACTAACCAGACAAGCACGAGTAAGCCTGACATTGAGACAACCACCATCAAATCGGGCCACACGAAGGGCTATCGGGATGGTGAGAACAATATAACTGATACGCCAACGCCAAGGCCCGTGATCACGACGACAACGCTGACCAGCAGAGATGGTGGCAGGCGCACCACAACGCCCAAAATGAAGACAACGCGACTGGACACCTCAAACGAGGTGCCAGAGACCACAACGATGACCAGCACAACGCCTTGGCCAACGGAGCTACCAACTCGAGCGGGCACCACAACGGAAGTCGATGAGCTAATCACAATGCAAGCAGCGACAACAGTCGCTACACCATCATCGGGCAACACAACAGTTATCACAGTTATTAACCCATGTACAATAGATACTAACTGTGCTCCTAGCGAGCACTGCAAACTGGGGCAATGCACTAAGAAAGGTACATACATTTGTCTAAAGGAAAGATAATGCTGTCGTCACTTTGGGTACCCAAAATGTTGCTAACAGCTCCCTGTTATATGAAATCCCTTTGTAAATATCTCAAGTAATTTATTTCAATTTATTTTTTGTCCCTTTGTAAATATCTCAAATAATTTATTTCAATTTACTTTTTATACACATACATACTCAAGTACCAAAGTGACAACTGTGCATATGTTAAATTGGAAGCAAAAAGTACTCTTGCAGTTTGATTAACATTAGCAAATGATTTTGGTACATTAAGCACACATAAGGTACAAACGTTCTGGCATTTATATTGAACTGCATTGAAAGTTTAATTTGCGTGTCCTAAGCCAACTGCAAGGGTAACAGCTAAAAGTGCTTTGCAAACTGTAAATATGTAAGCAAACCTGACAAAAATATATATGTATATTTTACTATATATATATATTGTACATATGATCTCTTTAACAAATTTATATTACAATCATATGTTAATTAATCAACACAATTAATCAAGGCGCTAACTAACTTATTAATTTCTAACAAGTAGAACCGTCAGGCACGCCCAAGACACATGAGCCTTGCCAGTCGAACAATGATTGCATTGAGAGCGAAGCTTGTTACATGGGTTTCTGTCACGATCCCTGCGAGTTTGCCAAAATCTGTGCTTCGACGGCCAAGTGCACGGCCAAGAGCCATCGACCCATTTGCAGCTGCCCACAGGGTCACGAGGGCAATCCGATGGTCAAGTGTGTGCCCACGCAAAAGTCAAGTAAGCAACTAATAAATTAATCAACAACTTCATCAAAAGCATCAAATTTAATCCGACTAAGCAGATACAGCTTAAATCGAAAACAAATTAATCTTGTCCTCTGCATCCGTTCACAGTTGAATGTTCACACAACTCGGATTGCGGAATCACGGAGGCCTGCATCAATGAGCGCTGCCAGCATCCTTGTGACGTGCACGATCCTTGTGCCCAAAACGCGGTTTGTATCAATGCCAACCACGCAGCCGACTGCAGCTGCCAGGATGGCTATCAGGGCAACGGGCGAGTTGGTTGTCAGCCAGGTTAGTAGCTACTATTGCCAGCACTCTTTGCACCTTTGCTCATCCTCAAGTTATAAAGTTACTCCATTCTAATATAACACAGCAAATGTTTCATTTCCCAAATGTCTCTCTCTCTCTCTCTCTTTCATACACTGTACAAATTCCCCGTACACCTGCCAAACACATGTATAAAATTTGTACCGCCCCGACTCACGTACAAAACCAACAACACGAAACGAATTATAAATACACGAAACAAAACGCACCGTAACTCTAACCAAAAAACCACAGCACGCACCCACGTCTGCCAATACAACGAGGATTGTCCACCGAATAAGCTATGCGATCGCCTGAACCGACGCTGCATAAATCCCTGCCAAGAGGACTCGTGCGGAGAGAACGCCGAGTGTGTGCCGGTCAACCATGGCATCAACTGTCGCTGCCTGCCCGGATTCCTGGGCAATGCCTACGTTCTCTGCCAGCAATCCTTGGGCTGTCGCGCCGACTCCGAGTGCGATGCCAGCCAGGCGTGCATCAACGGCAAGTGCACGTCGCCTTGCCAATGCGGTGCATTCGCCCTGTGCGATGTGGTTAATCACCGTGGCATATGCAAATGCCCACCTGGATACAATGGTAATCCCGAGGTGGGTTGCAGCCCACCCCAGAATCCGTGCGATCCCAATCCATGTGGTCTCAATGCTCAGTGTGAGCTGGACAACGGAAACCCCATATGCTTCTGCCCCAAGGGTCTCACTGGCAATCCCTTCAAGAATTGCAGTAAGTATCTCGTGGGTTTCAGAAATCTTAAAGAAATTTCAAATATTCCCCATTTGCAGTTCCCGAGGGAGATGAGTGCACACCCAATCCATGTGGACCAAACTCTGGCTGCCGCCGCGTTAACGGTGCTCCCGTTTGCTTCTGCTTGCCGGAATACGAGGGTCAGCCGCCGCTGATAGCCTGTGAGCTGCCCTCAAACCCCTGCGAGCCTTCGCCTTGTGGTCCCAACACGCAGTGTGCTGTTCTGAGCAATGGCTTCTCCAAGTGCACCTGTCTGCCGGGCTATGTGGAGAGTCCCAACACTATTCGCGGCTGCGTTGAGCCGATCAATCCCTGCGAACCGAATCCTTGCGGCACTGGCGCCATCTGCGATTCGTCACGCCAGCCCGTCTGCTACTGTCCGGATAACAAGATTGGAAATCCTTTCAGGATTTGCGAAAAGCCTGCTGTCTCCATTGAGCTTTGCCAGCCGGGTCCGTGCGGTCGAAATGCCGACTGCTACGTGGCCGGAAATCGTGAGGAGTGCTACTGCCGCTCGGGCTACGCTGGGGACCCGTACCAGGGCTGCATCGAGCCAAGTCGAACTGTGTGCGATCCCAATCCTTGCGGACCCAATGCCAACTGCGTTGTTGCTGGTGATGGCCAAACTGCTTGTGTCTGCCCCGAGGGCCTCTCGGGCGACCCAACATCTCTCGTGGGATGCCACGGCTATGAATGCCAAGTGGATGCCGATTGTCCTCAGAGCAAGGCCTGCATGGGCTTCCGTTGCTACGATCCTTGCCCCGGTGCCTGTGGCTACGGAGCAAATTGCCGTGTGGAGCAGCATCATCCCGTGTGCTCGTGCAATGCTGGCCTAACTGGTAATCCTGGCCTGCGTTGCTTTGCTCTGGACCAGCCCAAGGGCAACCCCTGTGTGCCAAGCCCATGTGGCTTGAACAGCGAATGCAAGTTGCTGAATAACCGAGCTGTGTGCTCATGTCTGCCGGGCTATTTGGGCGATCCTCAATCCGGCTGCCAGCCGGAATGCGACATCAACTCGGACTGCGGAGAGTCGTTATCCTGCATCAATCACAAGTGCGTGGATCCATGTGCCGGCACCATCTGCGGCATCAACGCCATTTGCAACGTTCGTCAACATACGCCCGTGTGCCACTGCCTCGACGGATTCGCTGGCGATGCCTTCCTACAGTGCGTGCCGATTGGTATATTAAAGAACATCTCACGCGATCCTTGTGCACCGTCGCCGTGTGGACCCAGTGATGTCTGCTCTGTATTTGGCGATGGTGTGGCGCTGTGTGATCCGTGCTTTGGACCCAATGCTCAGCAAAACCCACGTTGTCGCCCGGAATGTGTAGCCAACTCGGACTGTCCGTTCGACCGCGCCTGTTTGGGCCAACGCTGCTTGGATCCTTGCCCCGGCTCGTGTGGACGCAACGCTATCTGCAACGTCTATGAGCACAACCCCATATGTACCTGCCCCACTGGACTCTTCGGTAATCCCTATGAACAGTGCGCCCCACCCTCGCCAATAGTACCCACTCCTACGGCCAGTTGTGCCAAGCTGCAGTGCGGACCAAACGCCGATTGCAAGCGGCAAAGCGGCGGACTGGCCTGTGTCTGTCGCAAGGGCTACTTCGGTAATCCCTACATTGGCTGCCGGCCCGAGTGCGTCCTCAACAGCGACTGTTCCGCGGACAAGGCGTGCATGAACTCCAAGTGCGTCGACGCCTGCTCAGGTGTGTGTGGCATCAATGCCGTGTGCCGGGTCGTCAACCATGCGCCAGTGTGCGTATGCGCCGAGGGCTTCAGCGGCGATGCTTTCCTGGCCTGCAGTCCATATTACCTGCCGCCGGTGACGCCACCAACCGATCGTCGCAATCCCTGCGAGCCCTCGCCCTGCGGCCCCAACTCCAGATGCTTGGCGTCCGCTGATGGCTACGCCGCATGCTCCTGCCTGCCCAACTTCAAGGGCGCACCGCCCGTCTGCCAGCCAGAGTGCGTTGTCAGCTCGGAGTGCGCTCCCAGCCAGGCGTGCATCAATCAACGCTGCGCAGATCCCTGCCCCGGCACTTGCGGCATCGGCGCGCGCTGCGAGGTTCTGAACCACAATCCGATTTGCTCCTGTGAGTCGCACTTCGAGGGCGATCCGTTCGTGGCTTGCTCGCGTGTGCCAGAGCCGCCGCCAGACGGCAAGTCGCCTCAAAATCCTTGCGTGCCCTCGCCCTGCGGCCCCAACTCCATCTGCCAAATCAAACAGAACCGACCCGTCTGCTCGTGCGTGGCCAACTACATAGGCAGCCCGCCGTATTGCCGGCCCGAGTGTACGCTCAGCAGTGAGTGTCCCACGAATGAGGCATGCATACAGGAGAAGTGCCAGAGCCCGTGCGCCAACACCTGTGGCCACAATGCCCGCTGCACAGTGGTTGCGCACTCGGCGCACTGCAGCTGCGACACTGGATACGAGGGCGATGCCTTCGTGGGCTGCTCAAAGGTCATAAAGGAGGGTAAGCTCAAAGTTCACCATATATAATAACCTTCAACTGATATTCATTAATTAATTCTCCTGCAGAGCCACATGATCACTATAATCCCTGCTATCCGAATCCCTGCGCTGAGAATGCCGTCTGCACGCCGCACAACGACGCTGCTCGCTGCAGCTGCATTGAGCCCTACTTCGGGGATCCGTACAGCACTGGTTGCCGCCCTGAGTGTATCTACAACTCGGAGTGTCCCTCGGCACTGGCCTGCATCAAGCAGCATTGCCGCAATCCTTGCACAGGCGCCTGTGGCCCCAATGCCGAGTGCGCGGTGGTCAACCATCTGCCCACCTGCAGCTGCACGCGAGGCTTCGAAGGCGATCCCTTCGGGGGCTGCAAACGCACCCCTGTGGGACCAGTCAGCGTGTGTGAGCCCAATCCTTGTGGACCCAACAGCATATGCCGCACCGTCGAGGGCCATCCCACTTGCAGCTGCCAGGTTGGCTACTTCGGTGCGCCACCCACCTGCCGACCCGAGTGCGTGGTCAGCTCTGAGTGTGCCCAGAACTTGGCTTGCATCAATCAGAAATGCGCTGATCCATGCAGTGGCACCTGCGGCTTCAACGCCAAGTGCCAAGTGAACAATCACAATCCAATTTGCACCTGCCCCAAGGACTATGTTGGAGATCCCTTCGAGCAATGCGTGCCCAAACGTAAGTCTCGCAGAGCTTTTCTTTGCCTTTTATATAACTTTTGTTATACTTAACCTGCAGCTCCCGAGCCAACTCATATTGTCAATCCCTGCCTGCCTAATCCTTGTGGACCCAATGCCTTGTGCCGCGACGTTAACAATCGCGCTGAGTGCTCTTGCTCGGCGGGCATGTTCGGCGCTCCGCCCAACTGCCGACCCGAGTGCGTCATTAACCAGGACTGCCCCTCGAATAGGGCGTGCATACGACAACGGTGCGAAAATCCTTGCGTTGGCTCTTGCGGCTTCAATGCGCTGTGCACCACACAAAACCACCAGCCCAAGTGCAGTTGCCTCGACGGCTACGAAGGCGATCCCTACACGGGTTGCAACATGCATCAAAGTGAGTCCATTCCTTACGATTACTTGCTATCCTTTCCACACAGACAGTTGCACTCCTCTGTTTCAACTGTAGCGCCCATTGCCTTCTTAATGTTCAATGTTTTTTTCAGTGGTATTCTAGACTAAGGGGCATCTGGTTCTATTCTCATGCATGTTTTTTGTATTGTGTACATACTCCATACTATTTCATCATTTACTTCTATCTTGTGCCCATGATCATGTCTAAAAGTCATTGCGAAAACTTTGATCAACTCCTATATTCGAGTTTTTTTACCAAAGACATCATATAATTTAGTTCTAATCATAATTAGCTTTTAGATGTGGACATGGGTACAGGATATATATGATATATTTTTCACGATTCTGGGAAATCCAATTTGTATCCATTTATGTATTTAAATTATTTAGTCTTAAGCCTACTCTGTATATGTATGTATATCCTTAATTTATTGTCTGCATTATCCACCCGCTTCCCATATCTATGCCTACTTTCGCGCGTTTGCTCATAATTCAGTTGTGGTGCCAGACGTGCCCTCTGATCCATGCTATCCATCGCCATGTGGTGCAAATGCCGTTTGTCGCGAACGCAACGGTGCTGGCTCATGCAGCTGCATTCAGAATTACTTCGGAGATCCATACATCAATTGCCGACCCGAGTGCGTACAGAATAGTGATTGTCCCGGTGCCAAGGCCTGCATCAATATGAAGTGTCGCGATCCCTGCGCAAATGCCTGTGGCTTCAATGCGGTTTGTCGCGTGGCTCACCATCAGCCCGTGTGCAGCTGTGAGCCGGGCTTCACAGGCAATCCCCTGCGCGCCTGCGTGGAGCGACCCACAAGTATGCAGACCCAGCTGAAAAATAGAAAGCCTCTTAATAAAATAAGCTCCATGATTCTAGATATGTACTTACCGCTGCCCAAAGACCCTTGTAGACCCTCACCCTGCGGCCTCTTCAGCACCTGCCATGTGGTTGGCAGTCGCCCAGTCTGCGCTTGCCTGCCAGACTACATGGGCAGCCCGCCCAACTGCAAGCCAGAGTGCCTGACGAGTGCTGAGTGCGCCTCAGACAGAGCCTGCATCAATCAGCGGTGCCGCGATCCTTGCCCCGGCACATGTGGCTACAACGCGCGTTGCCGCACAACGAACCATGCGCCCATCTGCAGCTGCTTTGACGGCTACACTGGGGATCCGTTCCATCAGTGCTTGCCAGAGCGAAGTAGGTCCCCCGCTAAAAAGTCTCTTAGACATCGACTAAAATCTTTCCATGCTTGTAGAGCCAATAGTCGTTCCCGATCCCATAATACCATTAAATCCCTGCGTGCCATCGCCCTGCGGCCCCAACTCGCAGTGTCAAGCCGCCAGCAGCGGCGCCGTCTGTGCCTGCCTCAACAATTACATAGGACGCCCACCGGCTTGCCGCCCCGAGTGCAGCATTAATTCAGAGTGTCCCACGCGCATGGCCTGCATGAACGCACGCTGCGCCGATCCCTGCATCGGATCCTGTGGCAACAATGCTCTGTGCCAAGTCAGCTTCCACGCGCCCGTCTGCATGTGCCAGCCTGGCTACACTGGAGATCCCTTCTCAGGCTGCTACAAGATCCTAGAAAGTATGTCCCGCCCTCATGCAAACTACCCCAAACATTTTCACTCAATTCCGTTGTCTGCTAACCGAACAGTTCCTGTTGAAACCACACAACCCTGCCGCCCCAGCCCCTGTGGGCTCAATGCCTTGTGCGAGGAGCGCAACAGCGCCGCAGCATGCAAATGCTTGCCCGAATACTTCGGCGATCCATACGTCGAGTGCCGACCCGAGTGTGTGATCAACTCAGATTGCCCCAAGTCGCGCGCATGCGTCAATCAGAAGTGCGTCGATCCGTGTCCCGGCATGTGCGGACACAGTGCCCAGTGCGCCGTCTTTAATCACGCGCCCAATTGCGAATGCCTGCCAGGCTATACGGGAAATCCCATCGTGGGCTGTCACCTAGTGCCCGATGAACCGCGCTGTAAGCCGTAACCCGCGTTAAACCAGTAACTCTTAATTAATAGCACACTTTACACTGTGTCCAGATCCCGATCCCATTGTGCCCGAAAACCCATGCCAGCCCTCACCATGCGGCCTCTACAGCAATTGCCGTGCACTCAACGGTCATGCCGTCTGCTCGTGTGTGCCGAGCTATATCGGCGCCCCGCCCAACTGCCGGCCCGAGTGCATGAGCAGTTCGGAGTGCAGCCAAGACAAGTCGTGCATCAACGAGCGCTGCAAAGATCCCTGCCCCGGCACATGCGGCAACAATGCCCTGTGTCGCGTCGTCAATCACAATCCCATTTGCTCCTGCAGCCCTGGCTACAGTGGCGATCCCTTCGTACGCTGCCTACTTCAAGAAAGTAAGAAAACATCGTCTCATCCAACCTCATGCAAACAAAGCTCCCATCTCGATCCATACACGAAATCACCTCTTTATGTCATACTATATATATCTCTATATCTCTCTCTTTTATATGTACAATATTATTTGGCTTTTATTGTGGTGCATGCTGTTATCATATTTGGTGTATTTGGTGAATGTAGAACCGCCTATTGTAAGTGATCCCATCAATCCGTGCGTGCCCTCGCCATGCGGGCCCAACTCGCAGTGCAGGGTGTCGGCTAATGAGCAGCCCGTCTGCTCATGCTTGCTGCATTATGTGGGTAGGGCGCCAAACTGCCGTCCGGAGTGCACCTCGAACTCCGAGTGCGCCGGCAACTTGGCTTGCATCAACTTGCGCTGTCAGAATCCATGTGTGGGCACCTGCGGCATTCAGACCACATGCCTTGTAAATAATCATAGACCAATTTGCCGTTGCCTTGATGGCTACGCCGGCGATCCCTTCTCAGAGTGTAGTCCACAAAGTAAGCGTTTGACGCTCAGTCCGCGTTCAGCTTCCAATTTAACACCTTTGCATTTCCTCAGTTATTGTGCCGCCCGAGATCGCGGAGCCCTGCAATCCCAGTCCGTGCGGCGCCAATGCCCTTTGCAAGGAACGCAACGGCGTCGGCTCCTGCACGTGTCTGCCCGAGTACAGTGGCGATCCGTACACCGAATGCCGTCCAGAGTGCGTGCTGAATAGCGACTGCTCCAAGAACCGAGCCTGCCTCAATAACAAGTGTAGAGATCCCTGTCCAGGAGTTTGCGGCGTTGCCGCCGAATGCCACGTCATCAATCACTCGCCCAGTTGCAGTTGTCCAGCTGGCTTCACGGGCAATCCGTCGCAGTACTGCCGTGAAATACCCAAATGTAGAGTATTCCTAAAAAGACGAAAAGTTTTCCCAGAATAGCTTAGTAATGTTTCACCCAAAAACCTTATAGTGGCACCGCCTGTGCAGCCATGCCAGCCGTCGCCCTGCGGCCCCTATAGCCAGTGCCGCGAAGTGAATGGGCATGCCGTCTGCTCGTGCATTGCCAATTATATTGGTGCACCGCCCGCCTGTCGGCCCGAGTGCTCGGTTAGTTCCGAGTGCGCGCAAGACAAGGCGTGCGTGAACTTGCGCTGCGTAGACCCATGTCCAGGCACCTGCGGCAATGAGGCCGTTTGCAAGGTGACCAATCACAATCCGATTTGCTCGTGCCCAGCTGGCTATAGCGGTGATCCGTTTGTGCGTTGTGCGCCATGGCAGCAGGAACCCGAGACTCCGAAGTCCAATGAAAATCCTTGCGTGCCAAGTCCTTGCGGTCCCAACTCGCAGTGCCGCGTTGTCGGTGAGACGGGCGTCTGCTCCTGTCTGCCAAACTACATTGGACGTGCGCCAAATTGTCGCCCAGAATGTACCCAAAATTCGGAATGCGCTGGTAATCTGGCTTGCATTAACGAGCGCTGCAAGGATCCCTGTCCCGGCTCATGCGGTTTCAATGCCTTCTGCAATGTTGTCAATCACTCACCTGTTTGCACCTGCGAGACAGGCTACTCGGGCGATCCTTTTGCCGGCTGCAATCCGCAACGTAAGCACTTTGTCTACTCTGCCCGCAACCAGTCCTAATAGCCCGTCTGTTATCCTGTTATGATCCTTAGCCATTGCCGTGCCCGAAGAGCGTTTAACTCCCTGTGTGCCCTCGCCCTGCGGCCCCAATGCAGAGTGCCGCGAACGCAATGGCGCCGGCTCCTGTACGTGCTTGCCGGAATACTTCGGTGATCCGTACAGTGGCTGCCGTCCAGAGTGCGTGGTGAACAGTGATTGCTCACGCGACAGATCCTGCGTCAATCAGAAATGCGTGGACCCTTGTCCAGGTGTTTGTGGCTTGAACGCCGAGTGTCGCGTGTCCAATCACCTGCCCAGCTGCCTCTGCCTGGCCGGTTACACTGGAAATCCGTCGAGTGCTTGCCGTGAAATAATCGAACTGCCTGAACCACGTAGGTTTATAAAGCAAGCAAGAAGCCCGCAAACGATTGACCGCCTTATCCTCTATCATTCCTAGCCATTGTCATTCAAAATCCATGTGTGCCCTCGCCTTGCGGTCCGTACAGTCAGTGTCGGGAGATAAACAACCATGCCGTGTGCTCCTGCCAGCCCGGCATGATTGGCTCAGCGCCCAATTGCAGGCCTGAGTGCATAGTTAGCTCAGACTGCGCACAAGATCTAAATTGTCAGAATCAGAAGTGCGTGGATCCGTGCCCAGGCACCTGTGGCATTGAGGCGCGCTGCCAGGTCATTAATCACTATCCTGCATGTTCCTGTGCCCCAGGCTACACTGGAGACCCCTTCAATCGATGCACTCGAATTATATGTAAGCATGAGTAGTCCAAGCAGGTGCTGAGGTCAGTTGGACAGAGTGAGAGGGGTATATGGGGTTCAAGTTGATTATTATATTCCTGTCCAGCTGGCGTTGGCTCTGTTTCTTTCCTGCATGTATATAAATCCTTCACCCTAATCTTCTTCTTTATTTTTTCTACTTTATGTTTTGATTTTTATGTACACTCTACCAATTACTCTACACTATCCGAACTTCCCAACTGTACTATGTATTTGTATATGTATAAATGTTTGTGTGTGTATACACTATACTTCAACTATCTGGCATGTCTGGCTTGGCTATGTAGTGGAGGAAACACCCAAAGAATCTGGTAATCCCTGTGTGCCCTCGCCCTGCGGACGCAACTCTAAATGCGTCGACGTACGCGGTTCGCCTGCATGCTCCTGTCTGCCCGACTATCTCGGCCGGCCACCCAACTGCCGACCCGAATGCATGACTAGTCCCGATTGCCCAGCCAACCTAGCGTGTGTTAACCAGCGCTGCGCAAACCCATGTAGCGGGGCATGCGGCATACACTCGCAGTGTACTGTCATCAAGCATAACCCGAACTGTCAGTGCGAGCCTGGTTACACCGGAGATCCTTTCTCCGGCTGTGCTATTATACACCAAAGTATACAACTCTTTAACAATCCTCCTCAAAGGCATATTCCTAACATACCTTGCTATTTTCTCTTCCCCCACTCAATATGTTCTGTAGTGACTCAAACGGAAGCGCCTCGTAATCCCTGTAACCCGAGCCCATGCGGTGCCAACGCCGTTTGTCGTGAACGCAACAATGCCGGCTCGTGCTCCTGCCTGCCGGAGTACTTCGGTGATCCGTACAGCGGTTGTCGTCCGGAATGCGTACAAAACTCCGACTGCGATCGTTCACTCGCTTGCACCAACAACAAGTGCCAGAATCCATGTCCAGGGGCTTGCGGCATCAACGCCGAGTGCCGCGTACTGAATCATGCGCCCAACTGCATGTGCTTCGATGGTTACACTGGCGATCCGCATAGCTCGTGCGCGCTTATTGAAGTCGTCACCCGTCGTCCGGAGAACCCATGCCAACCCTCACCGTGTGGACCAAATAGCCAGTGTCATGATACCAACAGCCATGCAGTCTGCAACTGTCTGGAAGGATATATCGGCGCACCACCGAGCTGCAAGCCTGAATGCGTGGTCAGCTCGGAGTGTCCACAGAATCGTGCCTGCATCAATCAGAAATGCGCTGATCCGTGCCGCGGTGCCTGCGGAGACAATGCCAAGTGCCAAGTTGTCAACCACAATCCGATCTGCAGCTGTGTGCCAGGCATGACAGGTGATCCGATCTCAGGATGTGTGCAAGATGTGGGCAAGAGCACAGAAAATCCGTGTGTACCTTCACCATGTGGTCCGAACTCGATTTGCCGTGAAATCGGACAGCAAGCTGCTTGCTCCTGTCAGGCCAACTACATTGGACGTCCGCCTAGCTGCCGACCAGAGTGCACCAACAACGACGAATGCCAGAATCATCTGTCCTGTCAACAGGAACGCTGCGTCGATCCCTGCCCTGGCTCGTGCGGCAGCAATGCCATTTGTCAGGTGGTTCAACACAATGCAGTTTGCTCCTGTGCCGATGGCTATGAAGGCGATCCTCTATTCGGCTGCCAGCTCATGCCACCAGTATTACCCAAGCAGCCACCCACATCGCCATGCGAGCCCTCGCCCTGTGGCCCACACGCCGAGTGCCGCGAGCACAATGGTGCGGGCGCCTGCTACTGTCACGATGGCTTCGAGGGCAATCCCTACGATGCTCAGCGAGGCTGCCGCCGGGAGTGTGAAACTAACGACGAGTGCAGTCCTGCCCAGGCATGCGTGCGCTTCAAGTGCATTGACCCGTGCGCCAATATGTGTGGCGAATATGCCATCTGCACCGTAGACAACCATGTGCCCACCTGTGTCTGCCCCGATGGGTACAGCGGAGATCCATTCTTTAGCTGCCGACCTGTACCGGTGACACCACCGCCACCCATGAATCCTTGTGTGCCATCGCCTTGCGGCCCCAACAGCAACTGTCGCAGCATCAACAATCAGGCCGTGTGCTCCTGCCAATCAGGCTTCGTCAGCCAGCCACCTAATTGCCGCCCCGAATGCGTTGTCAGCGCCGAGTGCCCGGCAGAGCGTGCATGCGTGAACAACAAGTGCGTGGATCCCTGCCTGCACACGTGCGGCATCCGTGCGATCTGCAGCACCAAGAATCACAGTCCCATCTGCACGTGTCCGCGCGGCATGACTGGCGACCCGTTCGTACAATGCTCCTCGATACGTAAGTAGTCCGCTGATCCTTATGCTATATTTCAGATTCTACTTTAGATTCATTCCCTTGCAGCGATTACCCACGACGTGACCCCCGAGCCTCAAGCACCTTCCTGTGTGCCCTCGCCTTGTGGCCCCAACTCGAAGTGCCAAATTGTTGGTGGCAGTCCAGCCTGCTCTTGCCTGCCGGACTTCATTGGCGCACCGCCACGCTGCCGTCCTCAGTGCGTACTGAACTCTGAATGCGGCTCTACGGAAGCGTGCATCAATCAAAAGTGTCGCGATCCTTGCCCCGGCTCTTGCGGCTTCGAGGCCAAGTGTCACGTGCTCAACCATCTGCCCATATGCAACTGCATCGATGGCTTCACTGGAGATCCGTTTGTGCGCTGCAGCAAGCTGCCAGAGGAGAAGATCATCCCACGACCCGATGACCCATGCAGTCCTGACCCGTGCGGACCCAATGCCGACTGCTTTGCCGGTGAGTGTCGCTGCCAGAACAACTATCAGGGCAATCCCTACGAGGGTTGTCGTCCCGAATGTACACTGTCTGCCGACTGCTCGCGGGATAAGGCCTGCATGCGCAACAAGTGCGTGGATCCCTGCCCGGGAACATGTGGAAACAATGCAATTTGCGAGGTCATGAATCACATACCCGTCTGCTCCTGCCAGCAAGGCTATGAGGGTGATCCATTCACAAACTGCCGTCCAAAGCCCATTGAACCTGTGCTGGAGATCAAGGCCTGCTCACCCTCGCCATGCGGCGCCAACAGTCAATGTCGCGATATCAATGGACATGCGGTGTGCTCGTGCCTGGAAGGCTTCATTGGAGCGCCACCGCAGTGTCGACCGGAATGCGTCGTTTCGAGCGAGTGCTCAGCAGTGCAAGCGTGTGTCAACAAGAAGTGCGTAGATCCTTGTGCCGGTGCGTGCGGCATTGAGGCGCGCTGTGAGGTTATCAATCACAGTCCCATCTGTGGCTGTCCTCCAGGCACAACTGGTGATCCGTTCAAGGGCTGCTCCGAAATACCCATGCAAAAGGATGTGGATCAAACGAAACAGCCCACAGATCCCTGCGTGCCATCACCATGTGGACCCAACTCTATATGCAGAGCCGACGATAAGGGACCCGTTTGCCAATGCCTGCCAGAGTACTTTGGAGCACCGCCCAACTGTCGAGTGGAGTGCATCATCAATCCGGATTGCCCCTCGACACAGGCATGTATAAACAACAAGTGCCGCGATCCTTGTCCAGGCTCTTGTGGCACAAATTCGGAATGCCGCGTTATTGGCCACTCTGTTTCGTGCTCGTGTCCACCCGGATATGCTGGTAACGCCTTTGTCCAGTGCGTGCAGCAGCGCGAAGAACAGCCGAAGCCATGCGAGCCTTCGCCATGTGGCGCCAATGCCGAATGCATCGAGCGTAATGGCGCTGCCGCCTGCAAATGTATTGATGAATATCAGGGCGATCCTTATCAAGGCTGTCGCCCGGAGTGTGTGCTCAGCTCGGACTGTGCCACGGATAAGGCTTGCATCAGGAACAAATGTCAAGATCCTTGCCCAGGTATCTGCGGCTCCAATGCTCAGTGCTATGCTATCAACCACGTGCCAAATTGCGTTTGCAATGATGGATACACCGGTGATCCGTTCTCCAATTGCCGTCGTGCTGAAGTACCGCCGCCAACGACAGTTACTGATCCATGCAGTCCATCGCCTTGCGGCCCCAACAGCAAGTGCCGTGTGGCCAATGGACTGGCTGTGTGCTCCTGCCTAGACACCTTCATTGGAGCGCCGCCTAACTGCAAGCCGGAGTGTACTGTGAATGCCGAATGCCCACAGAACAAGGCGTGCCACAAGTTCCGCTGTGCGAATCCATGCGCCGGAACTTGCGGTGTTGATGCCAAGTGCGAGGTGATCAATCACAATCCCATCTGCAGTTGTCCTCTGGATATGACTGGCGATCCCTTCTCGCGCTGCTACCCAGCACCCGAAGTTGCTGTGCCTAAGGATGCACCCAAGAACCCATGCCAGCCATCGCCTTGCGGCCTTTATTCCGAGTGCCGCGTGCGCGGCGACCAGGCCTCCTGCTCATGCTTACCCACTTACATCGGAGCTCCACCCAATTGCCGACCCGAGTGTGTGGTGAATACTGATTGCGCCTCAGATCGTGCGTGTATAGCAGAGAAGTGCCGCAATCCTTGTGAAGGATCCTGCGGCATCAACTCCGAGTGCCGCATACAAAATCACCTGGCCATATGCACGTGCCGCGGTAGCTTCACTGGCGATCCGTTTGTACAA
This sequence comes from Drosophila peninsularis, assembly GCA_035047485.1. Classification (NCBI taxonomy): domain Eukaryota; kingdom Metazoa; phylum Arthropoda; class Insecta; order Diptera; family Drosophilidae; genus Drosophila; species Drosophila peninsularis. The sequence goes on from JAWNPN010000014.1 coordinate 5,310,501, forward strand.
TGCGTCGAAATTGTGGAAAAGACAACTGCGCCCCCAACCACTCAACAGGATCCATGTGACCTGCAGCCATGCGGAGCCAATGCTGAATGCAATAACGGAATATGTAGCTGCCTAGCTGAATATCAGGGTGATCCCTACACCGGCTGCCGTCCAGAGTGCACGCTCAGCACAGACTGCTCGCCCAATAAGGCTTGTCTGAACAAGAAGTGCGTTGATCCGTGCCCCGGCACCTGTGGACAAAATGCTCAATGCGATGTCTCGAACCACATTCCTATCTGCAGCTGCTTGCAAGGCTACACGGGCGATCCATTTGTCCACTGCCGTCAAGAGACGCCAGTGGCCAAGGATCCTTGCCAGCCAAATCCATGTGGACCCAATAGCTTGTGCCACGTCTCTGCTCAGGGCGCTGTCTGCGCCTGCCAGCCGGGCATGTTGGGCTCACCACCCGCTTGCAAGCCCGAATGCATTGTCAGCTCCGAATGTTCCCTGCAAACGGCCTGCATACAGAAGAAATGTGTCGATCCTTGCCCAGGAGCTTGTGGTCAGTTCGCACGCTGCCAAGTGATCAACCACAATCCGTCTTGCTCGTGCAACTCCGGCTACACGGGTGATCCGTTCACACGCTGCTACCAGGAAGAACGTAAGCCCCCACCAGAGGTACCCAGCCATCCTTGCGTACCCTCACCATGTGGACCGAACTCAGAGTGCAAAGAACTCAACGGAAATCCAGCTTGCTCGTGTGCGGCAACCTTTATTGGCACACCGCCCAACTGTCGACCTGAGTGCACCATCAACCCAGAATGCTCACCGACCAAAGCGTGCATACGCCAGAAGTGCGCCGATCCTTGCGTGGGCGCCTGCGGCTTCAATGCTCGCTGCAACGTTGCCAACCATCAGCCCATATGCACATGCGACGTGGGCTACACTGGAGATCCGTTCACCGGCTGTCAACAGGAACAAGGTAGGAACCCGATTTCGTTTAATACACACAACACACCCGTAGTTAGGTCAAGGCGTAAACTAGCTTGGTTAAGGTTGCTTAAATCAATCCACTGCCCAAAATTTTATCCACACCCGCCTAATAGACAAAGCTTTACTGAAGACTCACTGCAATTACACGTATTCGCATTTGTTTACGCCTTGATAGGGAAATCCGAATGTGAAACTGAAATACAATACCTTACGTGCCATATTATATTATTCTTATTACCACAAATTGCCCCTGATCTCAATTTATATTTGTTTGCCCCATTAAATATATCAGTTTCACATATATTAGATGCGCATTAGAAAAATTTACACAAGTGTTGAAAGCTGCAAAAGTTAATTTTGTTCTATTCGAATAGAATATAATACTTCAAGTAGAATATTGGCGAATTAAGCTGCCTTCCGCCATCTTTGAAATTAAAAAAATAAAAATCCAATGCACTACTTTTCTTTATATTTAACCTTCAACAGCTTACCGCCAACACTGTTAACTTCTTTTAATGCGCTTTGTTTTTTAGATTTATACACACACAATTTACACGAATTTACATTAAAAGTTTTGTTTATTGCACGCACAAGCACAATGCATTGCAAAATATGTGTTTTCAAATTTATTACAATTTGTTTGTTTGTTTTCCAACACTGGAGCGAAATGCAAGTCTGAGGTCGCACAGTTCTGTACGAGTTGTCTGAACTGTTGCTGGCTGAGGAAGTGTTTGTGTGCGGCAATAGTCAAAATTTTTAATTAGCTTAAGTTTATATTTTTGACATTATATTATATTTGCTTTTAAACGCCTTTAACGCCTCAATACAATATGCAAACTTGCCACGCCTCTTTGCCTCACTCTATATGTATAAGTAAAATGCCTCAACAAAACGCCTTGAATTGACCTAACCCCTGACCAAGTTGTTTTTTATGCTTTGGGAAGTAATATTTTGGCCCCGTTGTTTCAATTGAATTCGGACCCATGAAATGCTTATACTTATACCTGTTTGTTTGACCCAAATGCGTACGACTTATCAATACTTAACCCCTGAATTTGATACCCTAACCTGCAATTGGAAACTCTTAAAATGCCAAAGACAAACATAAAACCCTTCGAAATTGAGTACTGCGTTGTTATCTCCAAAATTTGTGCCTTTTTTTATACCTTAATTGTAACATCGGTTCGCCAAAGGATTATCAACAATTACCAAAAACTACATAAAATTAAAAAGCGCTTATTGATTATTAGTAATTAGCTATTATACTATGTTTAAGAACTTAGACTTATAACTTTGTAGTGCCAAATATTTAATTCGTTTAACAAATGCAATAAATCGATTGATATAAGATGACACGAAACACTTGTTTTAATGACGTCACAAAACGTATGAAAACATACTGCGCATATCACGTTATGCAACACTGCACAAAACACTACGCACAGCACCACAACCTGCAAATCACTGCAACGCACTGCGTTTAACAACACTAAAACCCAAAACATAGCGCGCAATAAGAAACTTTTTGCGACAAAATTAAAAACGAATATTAATTGGAAAAAATCAACACCTAATCCGTGCTCTAATCTCACTGCCAAAATTATAAACCAAACACCCAATTGGAATAATGAATAACTGCTTCAAACTAAAGCAAATGCCAGGTGTGTTTGTTCGTACTAAATCCGCAAAACTAAAGAACAGTTATTAAAGTTATTGCCAAAACTCTCTTCTCTTCCCTCTCTCTCTGACTCTTAACCATCTCTCCCGAGTACAGAGAAAATAGTCAATGAGCAGATCACGCCATGTGAGCCAAATCCCTGTGGATCGAACGCCGTTTGCCGTGAGCGCAATGGCATTGGCTCTTGCCAATGCCTGCCCGATTACTTCGGCGATCCCTACCAGTCGTGCCGACCGGAATGCGTACGTAATTCTGACTGTCCATCGAATAAGGCGTGTCAGCAGCAAAAGTGTCGCGATCCCTGCCCTGGCACATGTGGTACAAATGCCGACTGCCGAGTAACGACCCATCTACCCACGTGCACATGTCGCAGCGGTTACACTGGTGATCCGTATCGCTACTGTCATGTGGAACCAGCTCAACGTAAGACCCATTCATCCATGTCTGCAGATACACAACGACTACAACATACCATTTACAGCTATACGTCAAGCTGAACCCACTCAGCCCTGTCGACCCTCGCCTTGTGGCCCCAATTCCCAGTGCCGCGAGCTTAATGGCCAAGCGGTTTGCTCCTGTCTTGAACTCTACATCGGTCTCCCACCCAACTGTCGACCCGAGTGTGTATTGAGCACTGAATGTCCCACTGATAAAGCATGCATAAATCAACGTTGTGAGGATCCTTGCCCTGGCACCTGCGGCACAAATGCCGAGTGCCGTGTGCGCAATCACAGTCCACTTTGTCAGTGTCGTCGCGGTTTTACTGGCGATGCCTTCACACGTTGCTATGCCATGCCACGTAAGAAATGTAGTTGCAATCGAAGTGGATTCTCTGTTTGTAATATTGATTCTCTCGCTTTAGCACCCGCACCTGTCATTGAACGTGTAGAACGCGATCCTTGTGTGCCCAGTCCCTGCGGCCTTAACAGCCAGTGTCGCAATGTGCAAGGAGTTCCATCCTGCACCTGTCTACCGGAATATATAGGCACGCCACCAAATTGCCGACCTGAGTGCACTATCAGTGCTGAGTGCGCCTCGAATATGGCGTGTATTCGCGAAAAGTGCATAGATCCATGTCCTGGCTCTTGCGGCTATGCTGCGGAATGCAATGTTGTCAACCACACACCCATCTGCACTTGTCCCGCAGGTTATACAGGTGATCCGTTTAGCAGTTGTCGTCTGGCCCCGCCAGAGCCTGTATTAAGTGAGTTTTAGAAAACAAAAACGCAAGGATCCCAAATTCCTAATTGCTTATGATCTTTAGACGAATACGTTGACCGTTGCCAACCATCGCCGTGTGGTCCTAATGCTCAATGCAGAGACGGTGTCTGCACATGTTTACCCGAGTTCCATGGAGATCCCTATGCTGGTTGTCGTCCTGAATGCGTTCTCAATTCCGACTGCCCGCGCGATAAGGCCTGTTTGCGCAGCAAATGTCTCAATCCGTGCCCGGGCACATGTGGCGAGAACGCCATTTGCGATGTCATCAATCATATCCCCATGTGCAGATGCCCCGATGGTACAGCTGGCAGCGCCTTTATACGCTGCACACCCGTGCCGAGTACGTCGCCTTTGATATTTTTAAGTTTATTGTTCCCAACTTATGTCCGAAACTTATCTACAGAAATTGTGGTGGATACAAATCCTTGCCGACCATCGCCTTGTGGTCCAAATTCTCAGTGCCGCGAAGTCAACCAACAGGCTGTATGCTCTTGTTTGCCAACCTTCATTGGCGCACCACCCACCTGTAGGCCAGAATGCACATCCAATGCTGAGTGTGCGCCTACTCAGGCGTGCCTCAATCAGCGTTGTGGTGACCCATGTCCTGGCACTTGTGGCGTGGGCGCTAATTGTGCGGTTGTCAATCACAGTCCCTTCTGCACCTGTCCCGCACGTTTCACTGGAAATCCCTTTATACGTTGCCAGCCACAAAGTAAGCGTACACACCACGTCAAGCTAAAGAACTTTTTATAACAATAGCTATCCCCAGTTGAACCTGTTCGTGATGTTCAGCCAATAGATCCATGCCGGCCATCCCCTTGTGGCCCCTACTCTCAATGCCGCCCTATTGGAGAAGTACCAGCTTGCTCCTGTCTCGAAACTTACATAGGGCGTCCACCAAATTGTCGACCGGAGTGTGTCACCAGCTCAGATTGCAACAGTCAACTGGCTTGTATTAACCAGAAGTGTGTTGATCCATGCCCAGGACGCTGTGGCCTGAACGCTGACTGCCGCGTCGTCAGTCATGTGGTGCAGTGCATCTGCCAGCAAGGCTTCAATGGCGACCCATTTGTCCAATGCAGTCCAGAAATCGAACGAGATATCGAAGTGCGTACACCTTGCAGCCCGAGCCCGTGTGGGGCAAATGCCATATGTCGCGAACGAGACGGTGCTGGATCTTGCCAGTGTCTACCGGAATACTTTGGCAATCCCTACGATGGCTGTCGTCCCGAGTGTGTTCTTGACTCCGATTGCCCATCGAATCGCGCCTGTCAACAGCAAAAATGTCAAGACCCTTGCCCCGGCACCTGTGGCCGCAATGCAAATTGTCAAGTAGTCAATCATTTACCATCCTGTAACTGTCTACCTGGATTCATAGGCGATCCGTACCGTCTATGTACACGTCCTGTGGAACGTAAGCAACTCGTCACCAACTTGTTAAAAAGATAAGCCTAACGTACATCTTATTTTGCTGTAGCGATACGTAATGAATACACTAATCCATGTGAGCCAACGCCGTGTGGCCCCAACTCGCAGTGTCGCGTTACCAATGAACAGGCCGTCTGTTCTTGTCTGCCCCAGTTCATTGGTGCCCCACCAGCCTGTCGACCTGAGTGCACCATCTCATCGGAATGTGCTGCAGACAAGGCCTGTCTAAATCAGAAATGTGTCGATCCCTGCGTAGCCAACACCTGTGGCAACAATGCTATTTGTCGCGTACGCAATCATAGTCCAATCTGCAGCTGCATCAGTGGTTTCACTGGTGATGCGTTTACACAATGTTTCCCCATACCACGTAAGCCCAAATCTTCGCCGCAATGTTATCTAGACTCTACCTAAATCTATTTGTAAACTGTAGCACGGCCAATCGAGGTCCAACAAGAGCCCTTGCGTGACCCCTGCGTGCCCACGCCCTGTGGCCCACATTCTGAATGTCGCAATATTAATGGAGTTCCAGCGTGTTCCTGTCTAGCCACGTTTATAGGCCAGGCACCCAACTGTCGTCCAGAGTGTACTATCAATTCCGAGTGTCCCAGTCAGCAGGCTTGCATTAATCAAAAATGTCGCGATCCCTGCCCAGGCGCCTGCGGATTAAATGCCATTTGTAGTGTTATCAACCATACACCGCTCTGTGCTTGCATTGATGGCTATATTGGTAATCCGTTTACCAACTGCAATCTGAAGCCACCGCAACGTACGTGTTCAGCTAAAGCTCCAATAGAATTGCAACAACGTTCACAATTTATATTTTTTACAGCGACCACACCTCCTGTTAGGGACGATCCTTGCAATCCATCGCCATGTGGTGCCAATGCCCAATGTAATGATGGCAAATGTACATGTATAGCCGAATACCAGGGCGATCCATATGTCGGCTGTCGCCCGGAGTGTGTTCTCAACACAGACTGTCTACAGAATCGAGCTTGCATACGTAATAAATGCATCGATCCTTGCCCAGGCACATGTGGTGTGAATGCAATTTGCGAGGTGAAGAATCATGTGCCCATCTGTCGCTGCCCTGACCAAATGTCAGGCAATGCATTCTTTGAATGCCGCGCAGTACCTGCACCACCGCCACAGAATCCATGCCAGCCATCGCCTTGCGGTCCTAATAGTCAGTGTCGCGTTGTGCAAGAAACCGCAGTCTGCTCCTGTCTGATTGACTATGTCGGCAGTCCACCACAATGTCGTCCAGAATGTGTGACCAATTCAGATTGTGCAGCCAATCAAGCTTGCCAGAACATGAAGTGCCGCGATCCTTGTCCCGGTACTTGTGGCTTCAATGCTCTTTGCAATGTGGTGAACCACAGTCCTTTCTGCAGTTGCCCCGCTGGCATGTCAGGCAATCCTTTCGTGCGCTGTGAACAGATTAGTAAGCTATTTCAATATTTTGGCAACTTGCCGGGCATACAATATCGACTTTTTACAGTAGTTCCCCAGCGTGATGTCACACCTCAAAATCCATGTCAACCCTCGCCATGTGGCCCCAACTCTGAGTGTCGTGTCTCAGGTGATTCGCCATCCTGTTCTTGTCTGCCCGAATTTTTGGGATCTCCACCGAATTGCCGGCCAGAATGCATATCCAACTCAGAGTGTGCCACCAATCAGGCGTGCGTTAACCAGAAATGTGTGGATCCATGTCCAGGACTTTGCGGTCTCAATGCGAACTGTCGCACTTTCAGCCATACAGCCATGTGCCTCTGTGATAGCGGATTCACGGGCGATCCGTTTGCCCAGTGCAGTCCCATAAGAGAGGAACAGATCGAGCGGATACAGCCGTGCAATCCAAGTCCGTGCGGAATCAATGCCAAGTGTGAAGAACGTGGTGGTGCTGGCTCTTGCCAGTGTCTACCTGAATACTTTGGCAATCCTTACGAAGGTTGCCGACCGGAATGCGTAGTCAACTCAGATTGTCCTTCGAATAGAGCTTGTCAGCAGCAAAAGTGCCGCGATCCTTGCCCTGGCACATGTGGCCAAAACGCCGAATGCCAGGTTATTAATCACTTGGCCACGTGCAATTGTCTGAATGGCTACACTGGAGACCCGTATAGTGTTTGCCGTATAGTAGAAAACGAACCACGTAAGCCTACCCTGTTAAACGTCGTAGTGGAACCGAATCCTCATACATTTCTTTTAGCCGAACGAATCTATGTGAATCCCTGCCAGCCATCGCCTTGCGGACCAAATTCGCGCTGCCGCGAAGTTAACGAGCAAGCTGTGTGCTCTTGCCTAACTGAGTTTATTGGCAGTCCACCCGCTTGTCGGCCCGAATGTACCAGCAGCTCCGAATGCGCTGCTGATAAGGCATGTGTAAATCGCAAATGCCTCGACCCATGCCCCAATGTCTGCGGTCAGCAGGCCGAGTGTCGTGTGCGAAACCACAGTCCTATCTGCACTTGCTTAAACGGATTTACAGGCGACGCTTTTACACGCTGTTACAAACTGCCTCGTAAGCCTATTAATATCAGTTCAAAGTACCCAAATCTAATGGATACTTTCAAAACATTTTTAGCCCCACCCATTGTGAAAATTGAACAAGAACCTCTTGATCCTTGTGTTCCTTCGCCTTGTGGTGCCAACTCTCAGTGTCGCGATATTTATGGAACACCCTCGTGTTCCTGCCTGCCAAATTATATGGGCACGCCGCCAAACTGCCGACCCGAGTGCTCTATCAATGCCGAATGTCCAAGTCATCAGGCATGCATTAATCAGAAGTGCCGCGATCCTTGCCCCGGCTCCTGTGGCCTGAACACCCAGTGCAATGTAATTAATCACACGCCAATTTGTAGTTGCCTAGTGGGTTATATTGGCGATCCGTTTATTGTGTGTAATCCAGAGCCACCTCAAAGAAGTAAGAACTTTGTCAGATACAATTCAATTGCAGAAAATTTAATACTTAGCTTATCCATTAGTTGAAGATCCGCCAGCTCCTCAGGATCCATGCAATCCTTCGCCATGTGGTGCCAATGCCCAATGTCATAATGGTCAATGCACCTGCATTCCCGAATACCAAGGAGATCCCTTCGTTGGGTGTCGCCCAGAATGTGTATTGCATACGGATTGTGCCCGCAATCTTGCTTGTGTGCGTCATAAGTGCGTGGATCCATGTCCCGGCACTTGTGCGAGCACAGCTATTTGCGAGGTGCTCAATCACATACCGAATTGCCGTTGTCCAGATGGCATGGAAGGCAATGCGTTTGTCGGCTGCAACCCGGTGCAACGTAAGCAATCATCAACAGCGCGTTTCCAATTCGCCTCTACAGATTGTAACCTCTTTCTAGAACTCGACGTCGTTCAAAATCCCTGCCAGCCAACACCTTGCGGACCGAACTCACAATGTCGCGTTATAAATCAACAGGCCATCTGCTCTTGCATTACGTCTTTTATCGGTAGCCCACCTTTCTGTCGACCTGAGTGCACATCGAACTCGGAATGCCCACTGAATTTGGCTTGTCTTAATCAGAAATGTAGTGATCCATGTCCCGGTGTCTGTGGTCGCAATGCTCAGTGCCATGTGACAAACCACAGTCCATTCTGCCGCTGCCTGGATCGCCATACGGGCAATCCATTTGTTAGCTGCCAACCGATTATCGAGCCCCCAACGCCCCCACCGCGCCAGGCCTGTCAGCCATCTCCATGTGGACCTTTCGCCGACTGCCGCGAGATAAACGAGACACCATCTTGCACTTGTCTGCCGAACTACATTGGAGCACCGCCAAACTGTCGACCAGAGTGTGTTACCAGCTCGGAATGTTCAACGCATGAGGCTTGCATTCAACAGAAGTGCCGAGATCCATGCCCTGGCCTATGTGGCCAGGCAGCTGTGTGCCGAGTACTTTCACATACGCCGAGCTGTTACTGTCCCGACAATATGGAAGGTGATCCCTTCGTGCAGTGTGTCGAAAAAAGAATTCAGCAGTTGGATCAACTGGATCCATGCAATCCTAGTCCATGCGGCGCAAATGCTCGATGCACCTCCCGGCAGGATGCTGGCTCATGTCAATGCCTGACAGGTTACTTTGGAAATCCGTACGAGGGATGCCGGCCAGAATGTGTGCTCGACTCTGATTGTGCTTCAAATCGTGCTTGCCAGCAGCAAAAGTGTCAAGATCCTTGCCCCGGCACCTGTGGTCCGAATGCAGTATGCAATGTACTCAATCATGTGCCCAGCTGCAGCTGCTTAGTTGGCTACAGTGGCGACCCATATCGTCTGTGCCAACAGGAACGGGAACGTAAGACAATTCATGCCTCAATTATTAGACGAACATTAGATACCAATATAATTTCCATCTTTAGCTATCAAACAATATGTGAATCCCTGCCAGCCCTCACCCTGTGGCCCCAATTCCCAGTGTCGAGAGAGCAATGAACAAGCTGTATGCTCATGCTTGCCCGAGTATGTAGGTGCACCACCAGCCTGTCGACCTGAGTGTACCATCTCTTCGGAGTGCGCAGCAGACAAGGCCTGTGTGGCCAAAAAGTGCGTTGATCCGTGTCCGGGCACTTGTGGTGACCAGGCTTTATGCCGTGTGGTTAATCATAGTCCAATTTGTTCGTGTCGCACTGGCTATACGGGCGATGCGTTCTACCGCTGTCTACCCATACCTCGTAAGTGCTCCCCTTGCCATCAAGTATGCCATTCTAACCATTCCATTCTGAACGTAGCGGCACCGCCTACTACAATTGTTCAAAAGCAACCGATTGACCTTTGTGTGCCCTCACCTTGCGGCTCTTACGCTGAATGCCGCCGACATGGTGACGCACCATCCTGCTCCTGTTTGCCTGGTTATTTGGGAGTACCGCCCAACTGCCGCCCCGAATGTCGCATCAACTCTGACTGTCCCAGCAGCCAGGCCTGCATAAACGAAAAGTGTCGCGATCCCTGCCCAGGCTCCTGTGGCTTTGGTGCCATTTGCAATGTCATAAATCATACGCCAAGCTGCACTTGTCCAGCTGGCTATACTGGTGACGCATTTAGCCATTGCCAGCCGGAACCACCACCAAAACGTAAGCTAGGTACTGAAAAAGCAATGTCAACTGCTTCATAATTGTTCGATTTGTAGCTGTAGAGGCCGACGATCCTTGCAATCCCTCGCCATGCGGTGCAAATGCTGTATGCAATGCTGGTGTCTGCACCTGTCTGCCAGAGTATCAAGGGGATCCTTACAGCGGTTGTCGTCCCGAATGCCTTACTAGCGCAGATTGCCCGCGAGATCGAGCCTGCGCTCGGCACAAGTGCTTCGATCCCTGTCCAGGCACATGCGCTCCAAATGCCCTGTGCACCGTGCTTAATCACATACCGATGTGTACATGTCCTGAAGGTTATGCAGGAAATGCATTCCTGCAGTGTCACCCAATACCACGTAAATATCCTGCTGTCCCAAACTGACCCAGTAGAGCCGAGATTCTATGCATCCTCGATTTTACAGCTCCTGCCGTTGTTCAACCCTGTCAACCATCGCCATGTGGACCGAATTCACAATGCCGAGAGGCGAATCAGCAAGCTGTCTGCTCCTGTGTGCCTGGCTATATTGGCACTCCGCCACTTTGTCGACCAGAGTGCACCAGCAATTCGGAGTGTGCCGCCCAACTGGCCTGTGTCAATCAAAAGTGTATCGATCCTTGCCCCGGTGCATGTGGTCGCAGTGCCCAATGCAGCGTCGTCAATCACAATCCGTTCTGTACCTGTTTGCCTCACTACACGGGCAATCCGTTTGTGGGCTGTCAGCTAATTGTTGAGCCTCCACAACGTGACATTGAGCCTCAAGATCCTTGTCGTCCATCGCCCTGTGGCGCAAACGCCGAGTGCCGCGCCATTGGGGAGACCCCATCCTGCACGTGTCTAGCTGAATATGTAGGCACGCCGCCTTACTGCAAGCCGGAATGTGTCGCGAACTCCGAATGTCCCAGCAATCGGGCTTGTATAAACCAAAAGTGCCGCGACCCTTGTCCAGGTCTTTGTGGAGCCAATGCCATTTGCCGTGTGGTCTCACATACGCCCATGTGTGTTTGTAACGCCGGACTGACGGGCGATCCATTTACCCAATGCCAGCCAATAGAGAAGGATGTGGAAATTATAAATCCCTGCCAGCCATCGCCGTGCGGCTCCAATGCCGAGTGCATACAACGCAATGGTGCCGGAGCCTGCCAATGTCTACCCGACTTCTTTGGCAATCCGTACGAGGGATGTCGACCGGAATGCATACTCAACTCAGACTGCCCATCGAATCGTGCGTGCCAGCAACAAAAGTGCCGTGATCCCTGTCCAGGTAGCTGTGGACAAAACGCTGAGTGTAGTGTGGTGAATCATACGCCCATGTGTTCCTGCTTCGCGGGATATGTCGGAGATCCGTATCGCTACTGTAACCAGCCAGCAGAACGTAAGCTAGTTCCAATTTATTACGTAGAGTCGTCTAACCAGCTCGTAGTAGCATTGTAGTTACTAATTGAAAACATACTATCTATTTGCCTAACCCAACCACTAGCGATTGTCCATGACTATGTAAACCCATGCTTGCCCTCGCCCTGTGGCTCGAATGCCCAATGTCGCGAGGTTCAGGGCCAAGGGGTTTGCTCCTGCTTGCCCGAATTTAAGGGAGTGCCACCAAATTGTCGACCCGAGTGCACCTCCAGCGCTGAGTGCTCAGCTGCCCAGGCATGCATTAATCGCAAGTGTGTTGATCCATGCCCGGGTGTCTGCGGCCAACAAGCGGTGTGTCAGGTGCGCAACCACAGCCCAATTTGTATGTGTCCTGCGGGTCTAATGGGCGATCCATTCGTTCGCTGCCTACCTCGACCAACACGTAAGAAATGTATGTGTGTATATTGTCAGTTGTTGTAACGTGTATTTGTGTTAAAACTAGCTCCACCTCCACTGCGAGATGTGGCACCTTATCGCGACCCTTGCGTACCCTCACCATGCGGTCTGTACGCTACATGCCGTAACCAACATGATCAAGCGATTTGCTCTTGCCAGACTAACTATTATGGCACCCCGCCCCATTGCCGGCCTGAGTGTACCATCAATGCGGATTGCGCCAGTCATCTGGCCTGCATTGGTGAGAAGTGTCGCGATCCCTGTCCAGGAGCTTGCGGCCAGCGCACAGAATGCCGTGTGATCAATCATACGCCCAACTGCGTTTGCCTTCATGGCTACGTGGGCGATGCCTTTGTGGCTTGCCAGCCTGCACCACGTAAGCTACACGGACAAGACTTTAACCTTCAGAGTAGACCAACACCTCATACCTTCCCTACAGCGCCCCCAGCCTATCAAGAGCCCAGAGATCCTTGCAATCCGAGTCCATGCGGCAGCAATGCCATCTGTTCGGGAGACGGACAATGTACTTGCATTGCCGAATATCGAGGTGACCCCTATATAGCTTGTCGTCCAGAATGCGTTCTGAGCGCTGAGTGTCCTCGAAATCGCGCCTGTGTTCAACAGAAATGCGTAGATCCCTGCCCAGGTACCTGTGGCCTTCACGCAACATGTGAAGTTGTCAACCACATTGCCATGTGCCATTGTCCAGTGGAAATGACTGGCAATGCGTTTGTTCAGTGCAGTCCCGTACAAAGTAGGTTAAAGAACTCATTATGTAAGAAAGTAACTAATCAGTGGAATCCCGCCTTAGTTCCTGTCTATCAGAATCCTTGTCAGCCGTCACCGTGTGGTGCAAACGCCGAGTGCCGCGAGAGGCAAGGCCAAGCCATTTGTAGTTGTTTACCAAACTATTTCGGCGTGCCACCAGCTTGCCGCCCAGAGTGCACCACCAACTATGACTGCGCTCCTAGCCTGTCGTGCCAGAACCAACGATGTGTCGACCCGTGTCCTGGCGCCTGTGGTGCCTATGCGGAATGCCGGGCAGTCAGTCACAGTCCCTTCTGTAGTTGTCAGCCTGGCTACACGGGCAATCCCTTTGTTCAGTGCCACAGAATTAGTAAGTTCTCATTGTACAACAAGATAAGACACATAACTGATGGAACTGTCAAAACCATAGTTGAACCATTGCGAGATACAGTATCTCAGGATCCATGCCAGCCGTCACCCTGTGGTCCAAATAGTGAATGCCGTCGCAATGGAGACACACCTTCCTGTTCGTGCCTAGAGAACTTCTTTGGAACCCCGCCCAACTGCAGACCAGAATGCTTGTCCAACTCCGATTGCGCTGCGTCGCAGATTTGCAGAAATAATCGTTGCACGGATCCTTGTCCCGGGCTGTGCGGCCGCAATGCTGAGTGTCGCGTGCTTAGTCACAGTGCCATGTGCTTCTGTCAATCAGGATATACTGGAGATCCATTCATTCTATGCTCACAAATTCAATACGATCCACCTGAAGTGGTCCAGCCCTGTAATCCGAATCCTTGCGGTACCTTTGCCGAATGCCATCAGCGAAATGGTATTGGGTCCTGCCAGTGTTTGCCAGAGTACTTTGGAAATCCCTACGAAGCTTGCCGCCCAGAATGTGTCCTTGATTCAGATTGTGCATCCAATAGAGCGTGCGTTAATCAAAAGTGTCGTGATCCTTGTCCCGGAACTTGTGGCCACAACGCCGAATGTTATGTTCGAAACCATTTGCCGACCTGTAATTGCCTCAACAGCTATGTGGGTGATCCATATCGCTACTGCACCCTTGAAGAGAACCGTAAGCAGCTTGTTGCCATTGCATTCAAACCCATTATCAAACATTGTACCTTTCATTTAGCCATGCGCGAGTATGTAAATCCTTGTCAGCCCTCCCCCTGCGGTCCGAACAGTCAGTGCAAAGAGCTCAATGAGCAGGCAGTCTGCTCCTGTTTACCCGAGTACGTGGGCAGCCCACCTGGCTGTCGCCCCGAGTGTACACTTTCATCCGAATGTAGCTTTGACAAGGCTTGTGTACAACACAAATGCGTTGATCCTTGTCCTGGCGTATGCGGCAGCAATGCACATTGCCATGCCACAAACCATGCTCCGCTATGTGCATGCCAGTCCGGATTCACTGGAGACCCGTTTACCCGTTGCTATCCCATACCTCGTAAGTCACTCTAAGTCAACGTATTGCCCCACTTCTACTGACCCATTTATATGATACCCTGTCTTAGCGCCGCCCACTCAGTTGCTACGTGAGCCCGTGCGCGATCCCTGCCTGCCATCGCCTTGTGGAGCGAACGCTCAGTGTCGACAGTCGAATGACCAAGCCGTGTGTAGCTGCTTGGCTGGTTACTTTGGCGTACCGCCGAGCTGTCGACCTGAGTGTACGCAGAGTGCTGAATGTCTGCCCAGCTTGGCTTGCATAAACCAACGCTGTGTCGATCCTTGCCCTGGCTCATGTGCCTATAATGCGATTTGTACTGTACGCAATCATGTGCCCAGCTGCCAGTGCCCCGATGGATACATAGGTGATCCATTTACCGTCTGTCAGCGCGAGCCACGTAAGAATAACAGCACAGAAGATAAATCCATCATTGTCAACAATTTCGTCAATTTGTCAATAGCCAAACCCGTCGTTCACGATGATCCCTGCAATCCATCACCCTGTGGATCTAATGCACAATGTCAAAATGGCCAATGTACATGCATAGCCGAATATCAAGGCGATCCCTATGTGGGTTGTCGACCAGAGTGTGTGCTTAACACCGACTGCCCGCGTGATCGTGCTTGCGTTCGAAACAAATGCGTAAATCCCTGCCCAGGAACTTGTGCACCCAACGCCATATGCGATGTACTTAATCACATAGCCATGTGTCGCTGCCCGGAAGGCATGGTTGGAAACGCCTTCATTCAATGTGATACACCGCTTGTTCAATACCAGCCGCCTATAAATCCTTGTGCACCCTCACCATGTGGCCCCAACAGTCGATGCCGTGTTTTCAATGAGAACGCCGTTTGCAGCTGCATTGAGGATTATGTAGGCACCCCCCCTAACTGCCGGCCGGAATGTACACGGAATTCGGACTGCTTGCCAAGCTTGGCCTGCCAGCAACAACACTGCATTGATCCGTGCCCAGGCACATGTGGCTATAATGCCCTCTGCCATGTGGTCAATCATGCACCAATCTGTAGCTGTGCCCTACGACACACTGGCAATCCCTTCCTTGGCTGTTCCCCAATACCACCGCAACGTGATATCATTCCTGTAAAACAACCCTGTCATCCCTCGCCGTGTGGCCCGTACGCTGAATGTCGTGCTGTGGGTGATCAGGCCCAGTGCAGCTGCCTAGCCAGCTACATTGGGGTGCCGCCGAACTGTCGACCAGAGTGTGTGACCAACTCAGAATGCAACTTTGACAAGGCGTGCGTCAATCAGAAGTGTGTGAATCCATGTCCAGGCTCCTGCGGCTCCAATGCTATCTGCCATGTCCTCAGCCATGTTGCCATGTGCTATTGTGCTCCTGGATATACGGGCGATCCCTTCACCAGTTGCCGCCAAGAGCCCATTATACAGAAAGAGGAGCGCACACAGCCTTGTTATCCCAATCCGTGCGGTGCTAATGGGGTATGTCGTCAGGAAGGAAACGCTGGATCTTGTCAATGCCGACCCGACTACCATGGCAATCCATACGAAGCTTGTCGACCCGAGTGCGTCACTGATAGCGACTGTCCTTCCGACAAATCCTGTCAGCAATTGAAATGTCGCGACCCTTGTCCAGGTGTTTGCGGTCTAAATGCTGCTTGTCGAGTCCTTAACCATCTGCCTACCTGTCATTGCTTAAGCAACTTCGTTGGTGATCCATATCGTTATTGTCAGCTTCCCGAGAAACGTGAGTTTTCAGCAAAAATAATATGAAATGGATTTTAAACCCTCTCTTGTCCTTTAGCGATTTTGAAAGAGTATGTAAATCCTTGTCAACCGTCCCCCTGTGGCCCCAACTCCCAGTGCCTTGAAAAGAACGATCAGGCTATCTGCTCCTGTTTGGCAGAGTATGTGGGCACACCCCCCAACTGTCGGCCCGAATGTGTTACCAGTAGCGAGTGTCCCTCGGATAAGGCCTGCATTAATCAAAAGTGTAAAGATCCATGTCCTGGAGTTTGTGGTACAAACGCCGATTGTCGTGTTTACCATCACGCTCCAATTTGCAGCTGCCGTCAAGGCTATCAAGGTGATGCTTTCACGCGCTGCTATCCCGTGCCACGTAAGACTTACTGAGTAACCTATGTCCGCTGCACATTTCACATTTACTTACCCTGCTTACAGCCCCACCCCCTGTACAGTTGGATACATATAAAAATCCCTGTATTCCTTCGCCATGTGGTCAAAATTCTGAGTGTCGCGAAAGTCATGGCACAGCCATATGCAGTTGCTCACGCAACTACTTTGGCAGCCCGCCCAATTGCCGACCCGAGTGTAGCATCAACGCGGACTGTGCCGCTCATCTGGCCTGTCAGCAACAGCGCTGCCGCGATCCCTGTCCCGGAGCATGCGGATTCAATGCCCAGTGTGTGGTCATTAACCACACACCAGTGTGCCAGTGTGCACCAGGATTAACTGGGAATCCATTTGCTTCCTGCCAAGCCCCTCCTCCGAAACCACCTGTGCTGGCTGATGATCCCTGCCTGCACGTGCAGTGCGGCGCCAATGCTATTTGCCGCCAGGGACAATGCAGCTGTCTGCCAGAATTCCATGGCAACCCAACGATTGGATGTCGGCCCGAGTGCATATTGAACACGGAATGCGCCCGCAATCTTGCATGCGTACGCCAAAAATGCATAGATCCCTGCCCAGGCACATGTGGCTCAAACGCCATTTGCGAGGTACACAACCATGTGGCCATGTGCCACTGTCCAGCTGGAATGACTGGCAACGCTTTTGCGCTGTGCTCTCCATTGCCGCCGCCACCGCCAGTTATTATTTCCGATCCCTGTCAGCCATCGCCATGCGGAGCAAACGCACAATGTCGTAACATCAATGGACAGGCCGTCTGCTCTTGCCTGCCGCAATTCGTAGGAGTGCCACCATCTTGTCGTCCCGAATGTGTGAGCAACGCGGAGTGCCCGCTGCACTTGGCGTGCCTGCAGCAGCGTTGCAGTGATCCTTGTCCGGGTGCATGCGGGCAGAATGCTGAGTGCCGAGTGGTCAACCACAGTCCAATCTGTCGCTGCATAAACTCATACACGGGCAATCCGTTCATTGAATGCCATCCGCAGCCGGCACAGCCAATTCAACATGATGTGATTGATCCCTGCTGGCCGTCGCCCTGTGGACCCAATTCCGAATGCCGCAACGTTGGAAAGAATGCTCAGTGCAGCTGCCTTGTTGGATTTATTGGAACCCCGCCAAACTGCCGACCCGAATGCGTAAGCAGCGCTGACTGCCCCACAAATCTGGCTTGTCTGAATCAAAAATGCCGTGATCCTTGTCCGGGAGTGTGCGGCAGCAATGCTGAATGCTATGTAATCAATCACACACCCATGTGTAACTGCATACCTGGACACACTGGCAATCCATTCATCGGCTGCGACGTACAGCGTGATGTGATCGAACCGCTAACACCTTGTGTACCAAGCCCCTGTGGCTCAAATGCCATCTGTACCGAGTCGAACGGAGCCGGAGCATGCCAATGCTTGCCAGAGTTCTATGGCAATCCTTACACTGGCTGCCGACCGGAATGTGTTCTGAATTCAGACTGCCCCAGTCAGTTGGCATGCCTTAATCAGCACTGCCGCGATCCTTGCGCGGGCATTTGTGGTCCCAATGCCCTATGTCATGTACGCGATCATTTGCCGCAATGTAGTTGTCTCAATGGTTACGAGGGCAATCCTTATAGCTACTGTAGCGTCACACCCGAACGTAAGCTACACTATGATAAACTGATTTCCACTCTGTGTATTGACCCAATGAATTTACAAATAGCTTTACGAGAACCTGTCCCACAACATCCCTGTCAGCCCTCGCCATGCGGACCCAACTCAAAATGCCACGAGGCAAACCAACAAGCGGTTTGCAGTTGCCTGCCGGACTTTGTTGGCACACCGCCAGCATGCCGACCCGAATGTACCATTTCCAGCGAGTGTTCTCTAGACAAGGCCTGTAATAATCAACATTGTGTTGATCCCTGCCCGGGAGTCTGTGGCCGTAATGCGGCATGTCGTGCCATTAATCACAGCCCCCATTGCAGCTGTTTGCCAGGTTTTACGGGTGATGCTTTCACCGGATGTAGAAATATACGTAAGACGGTGTCCCCAGTTCAAGATAATTCAGCTATCCTAACCCAACAACTTTCAGCGCCCGCTATCACTTATGACTATCCAAAGGATCCCGTTCGCGATCCCTGTGTGCCATCACCATGTGGCACGTTTGGGCAGTGTCATGCAGAGCACGGCCAAGCCGTGTGTCGCTGCCTGCCTAATTACTTCGGTGCTCCGCCCAACTGCCAGCCCGAATGTGTCATAAACTCTGATTGCGCCTCACATCTGGCCTGCATGAGCGAAAAGTGTCGCGATCCGTGCCCCGGCTCCTGCGGCTTTGCTGCCCAGTGCAGCGTCATCAATCATATGCCCATCTGTAGATGCCCCGTTGGCTATCAAGGAAATCCTTTCACTAGCTGTACACCAATACCACCCTCATATGACCCACCTCCACGCGATCCCTGCAACCCTTCGCCCTGCGGCTCCAATGCCATTTGCAACAATGGACAATGCACGTGTCTTGCCGAGTTCTATGGCAATGCCTACATAGGCTGCCGCCCTGAATGTATTCTTAACTCGGACTGTGCTCGCGACAAAGCCTGTCAGGTGAACAAATGTGTTGATCCATGTCCAGGTGCATGTGGAGTTGGTGCCATTTGCGAGATTCGCAACCATGTGCCAATGTGCCACTGTCCGCCGGGCACCTCCGGCAATGCATTTGTGCAGTGTGCTTTAGTACAACGTAGGTTTTACATTGTCATATCTCCGAAAAATTGCAGCTCCCTAATGTATATTCCACAATTTAGCTGATCCGATTCTGCCCGCTAATCCATGCCGTCCCACACCCTGCGGCAGCAATTCCCAATGTCGTGTGGTCAATGAGCAGACCGTGTGTTCCTGTCTGCCAGACTTTTACGGGACACCCCCGCACTGTCGACCCGAGTGTACCATCAATTCGGACTGTGCACCCCATTTGGCATGCCAAAATCAACATTGCCGCGATCCCTGTCCTGGAGCCTGTGGTCAAAATGCGCTCTGCCAAGCCATACGTCATACACCGCATTGCAGTTGTCCGCCTGGATACACGGGCAATGCGTTTGCCCTGTGCCAGCGCCTGCCGCCGCCTCCAGTTGTGCAACGTGATCCGGTCAATCCCTGCCAGCCGTCCCCATGCGGTGCTAATGGAGTGTGCACACCCTCACCCGACGGCAGCCAAGCGCAATGCAAGTGCGTGGACAACTTCATTGGAACCCCGCCTAACTGCAGACCTGAATGTGTTACTTCAGCGGAGTGCTCCAACCATTTGGCGTGTATTGGACAAAAGTGCCGCGATCCCTGTCCTGGAGTCTGCGGTCAGGCCGCAACGTGTCAAGTGATCAGCCATGTGCCATCTTGCATTTGCATAGCTGACTATATTGGAGATCCATTCACGAAGTGCTATCCACGTCCGCCACTTGAGCAAGACCAAATCAACCCATGTTCGCCAAATCCTTGTGGAAGCAATGCTGTCTGCAAACAACAGGGTCAAGTTGGTGCTTGCCAGTGCTTGCCAAACTATTATGGAAATCCCTATGAAGGCTGTCGACCTGAATGTGTCCTGAACTCCGACTGCTCCAGCCACCTGGCCTGTCTTAATCAACATTGCCGTGATCCCTGTCCCGGCAGCTGTGCGCCCAATGCCCAGTGCCAAGTCGTCAACCATGTTCCCCTCTGCAGCTGCTACCCTAACTACGTTGGCGATCCGTATCGCCATTGTCAACTGCGTCAGGCAGAACGTAAGCATTCTCCCCATCCGTGGTCAGACACTTGCACTAACCCACTGAACAATGTATTATTTGCACCCACTTGCACCCACCCCACAGCCATCAAAGTGATTTACGTGAACCCCTGTGAGCCCTCGCCCTGCGGCCCCAATGCACAGTGCAAGGAATTGCATGGCAATGCAGTTTGTAATTGTCTACCAGATTACTTTGGTACGCCGCCCACCTGTCGACCCGAATGTACGACGAACTCAGAGTGTCCCACTGACAAGGCGTGTATCAATCAGAAGTGTCAAGATCCCTGTCCTGGCGTATGTGGCTACAATGCCATCTGCCAAGCTCTGCATCACCGGGCCCATTGCTCCTGCGTCCCAGGCCACACTGGCAATGCATTTGTGCGTTGCTTGGCAATACCTCAGCCAATTGTAGCACGCGAACCGTACCGAAATCCCTGCGTACCGTCTCCATGTGGCCAGAATGCACAGTGTCGCGTGATCAATGACGAGGCAATTTGCAGCTGTCTGTCTGAATATTATGGCACGCCCCCACATTGCCGACCCGAATGTACACTAAACTCCGATTGTCCTGCTCATCGTGCATGCATAAACGAGAAGTGTCGGGACCCGTGCCCAGGTGCTTGTGGCCTTTACGCCCAATGCAGTGTCTTAAGCCACGTGCCCAGCTGCACATGTCCAAGCGGTTATATCGGCGATCCATTCCATCGCTGTTATCCAGCACCGCCTCCTCCCGCTCCCATTGCCGATGATCCTTGCCAGCCATCACCTTGTGGTGCCAATGCTCAGTGTGCGGGCGGCACGTGCAGCTGCTTGCCCCTTTACCAGGGCGATCCGTATGTGGGTTGTCGTCCAGAATGCGTACTGAGCACGGAGTGCCCCTTGGACAAATCATGTGTACGAAATCGGTGCATAGATCCCTGTCCTGGCACTTGTGGCTATGGCGCCATTTGCGAAGTCCATAATCACGTGGCAATGTGCCACTGTCCCAGTGGCTTGCAAGGTAACCCATTCGTCTTATGCCAAGCGCCGCCACTTCACACACCTCCAGCACCAGCGCCACGTCAACCATGTCAGCCGTCACCATGTGGCGCGAATGCAATTTGTCGCCCGTCCGGAAATCAAGCGATCTGCAGTTGCCTGCCAGGCTATTATGGCAGTCCACCAATCTGCCGGCCCGAGTGCACGACTAACTCAGAGTGCTCTCTTAGCCTGGCATGCATTAATCAGAAATGTCGCGATCCTTGTCCGGGTGTTTGCGGTCATCGTGCCGAGTGCCATGTCATAAACCACAGGCCTCAGTGTGTATGCCCTGCAGGCTACACTGGCAGTCCCTATACACAGTGCCAGCCAGTAAGACCAGTTGCAGTCCATCGTGAGCCACTTGATCCATGCGTTCCCTCACCCTTTGGCCCCCATTCTGAGTGCAGCAGTGATCAAAGCCTAGCCACTTGTCGCTGCCAACCGGAGTATGTGGGCGTGCCACCCTATTGCCGCCCAGAGTGCATTTCCAACACCGATTGCCCTAGCGATCGATCATGCATCAATCGAAAGTGTCAGGATCCGTGCCCTGGTCTGTGCGGCTTCAACGCGATATGTCGCACCAGCAATCATCAGCCCAATTGCGTTTGTGCCCCTGGGCTGATTGGAAATCCCTTTACCTCCTGCCAATTGCCACCCCCGCCCTCAATACCACCTCTTACGACAACGGCTATACAAACACCACAGTATGAGCAGCCTGCAAGCAATCCGTGCGAGCCCAATCCTTGTGGCGCCAATGCGCTCTGTAGCCAGCACCGCGGCGTTGGCTCTTGTAGCTGTCTGCCCGATTACTATGGAAATCCTTATGAAGCCTGTCGTCCCGAGTGCATACTCAACAGCGACTGCCCCTCGCACAGAGCTTGTGTGCAGCAGAAGTGCCGCGATCCTTGTCCTGGCACGTGTGCCTTTAATGCAGAGTGCCATGTAGTCGATCATCTGCCGCAATGCAGATGCTTTAGCGGCTACACTGGCAACCCATTGGCACACTGCAGCCCTCTGCCTACTGTGGAGCAATGTAAGCGAACCCTTCCAGGAAATTCCCGTATCATGTGTAACAAATTTATATTTATCTTTGACTCAGCACCCATAAGCCATCTCAATCCCTGCGAACCTTCACCGTGTGGCCCCAATGCTCAGTGTCGCGAAAGTCATGAGCAAGCTATTTGCTCTTGTCTTCCCGATTTCTATGGTAGCCCACCCTATTGCCGACCCGAGTGTACTTTGAACTCTGAGTGCCCCTACGATAAGGCCTGTGTACAGCATAGGTGTATTGACCCTTGTCCAGGCACCTGTGGCATCAATGCCGATTGTCGTGTTCATCACCATAATCCTATTTGCTACTGTCAGTTATCATACACCGGGAATCCCTTTACTCGTTGCTACAAGACTCAAACACGTAAGCTTCAATGTGATTCAACGTGTAGCGATTCATTTAATAATAATTTTTCGGAAAATATAGCTCCCACGATTGTCGCACGCCCAATTTATGACACTCCAGCACCACCTTATCCGATTATCATACCCGGCGTGATTTACGTTTCCTCTGAACCACAGCCTGGTATAAATTATGTCCCATCGCCACCATTCGCGCAACGACCAACACCGCCTCAACAGCCAATCTACGACGTGAACTACCCAACACAGCAACCAACTCGCCAACCAGGCGTTGTGAACGTTCCTTCTTTTCCACAACCGTCGCCACCGGCTCCACAGCCACCTGTATTCCATCCATCACCTCCAGTTTCTTCAATACCTTCACCACAGCCGGGAGTTGTCAACATTCCATCTATACCGCAACCAACTTATCCATCACCCCAGCCTCCACACTACGATGTGAATTACCCGTCTCCGCAACCAACTCCTCAGCCAGGAGTAGTGAATATTCCTTCGATACCACAACCGTCGCCACCGGCTCCACAGCCCCCTATATACGTTCCATCACCTCCCGTTTCTTCAACGCCTTCACCACAGCCGGGAGTTGTCAACATTCCATCTATACCGCAACCAACTTATCCATCACCCCAGCCTCCACACTACGATGTGAATTACCCGTCTCCGCAACCAACTCCTCAGCCAGGAGTAGTGAATATTCCTTCGATACCACAACCGTCGCCACCGGCTCCACAGCCTCCTATATACGTTCCATCACCTCCGGTTTCTTCAATACCTTCACCACAGCCGGGAGTTGTCAACATTCCATCTGTACCACAACCAACTTATCCATCACCCCAGCCTCCACACTACGATGTGAATTATCCGTCTCCGCAACCAACTCCTCAGCCAGGAATAGTGAATATTCCTTCGATACCACAACCGTCGCCACCGGCTCCACAGCCCCCTATATACGTTCCATCACCTCCCGTTTCTTCAACGCCTTCACCACAGCCGGGAGTTGTCAACATTCCATCTATACCGCAACCAACTTATCCGTCACCCCAGCCTCCACACTACGATGTGAATTACCCGTCACCGCAACCAACTCCTCAGCCAGGAGTAGTGAATATTCCTTCTTTCCCACAACCGTCGCCACCGGCTCCACAGCCCCCTATATACGTTCCATCACCTCCAGTTTCTTCAACACCTTCACCACAGCCGGGAGTTGTCAACATTCCATCTGTACCACAACCAACTTATCCGTCACCCCAGCCTCCACACTACGATGTGAATTACCCGTCTCCGCAACCAACTCCTCAGCCAGGAGTAGTGAATATTCCTTCGATACCACAACCGTCGCCACCTGCTCCACAGCCCCCTATATTTGTGCCATCGCCTCCAAATTCACCCACAACTGCACCACAACCGGAAATTATATACATACCATCGCCTCAACCAATTCCAACCCCTCAGCCACCTCGACCAGCTATATATGATGTATACTATCCGCCTCCACCACAGAGACCAGGAGTTATAAATATTCCATCACTACCACGACCAATACCTCCTACAACAACTCCACAACCCCCAATTTATATTCCGTCACCTACAGCCCCATTACCAACCTCACAACCAGGGGTTATTAATATACCATCTATTCCTCAACCAACATTCCCTACTTATCAACCACCTGTCTATGATGTGAGCTATCCAACACGACCAACCCCAACTTATAAGCCTGGAGTTGTGAATATTCCTTCTGTACCAAATCCGTATCCTGCAACTACGCAGCAGCCAATATACGTACCAACTCCTTATGCACCTTCAACACCTGCAACAAAACCGGGAGTTGTCAATATCCCATCAGTACCTCAACCCACATATCCGACGCCTCAGCCTCCAGTATATGATGTGAGTCAGCCGACTGAACACCCAGTCAGACAACCTGGGGTTGTTAATATTCCATCGATACCACAACCTGCACCAACAGCTAGTCAGCCGCCTATATTCGTGCCGTCTCCAGTAACTCCAATATCTGTAAAACCACCTGAAGTTATCAATATACCCTCAGTGGCACAACCAACGTACCCGACATCTCAAAAGCCGATCTACGATGATCACCCAATACGTCAACCACCTGGCATTGTGAATATTCCTTCTGATCCAACACCATATCCAGTGGCTTCAACACCCCGTCCAATTAATGAGGTTGCGACACCGAGTGTAGACATTAATCCATGCTATCCATCCCCATGTGGACCCTATTCGCAGTGCCACAATCGCTTTGGAGTTGCTGCGTGCGTTTGTCTACCAAATTATAGTGGAACACCGCCTAATTGCCGTCCAGAGTGCATTGGGCATTCTGACTGTCCTGCTCACCTCGCATGTGTAAATGAAAAGTGTCGCGATCCTTGCGTAGGATCCTGCGCATACAATGCTCTATGTAGAGTACACAATCATGTGCCCAACTGTCTCTGTCCGGCGGGCCACACAGGCGATCCATTCGTTTCATGCCAGCGAACGCCTCCAATAACTGTGCAGCGGGAACCCACTGTAACAAAGGATCCTTGTTACCCCTCGCCTTGTGGAGCAAACGCCATTTGCAACAATGGTGTATGCAGCTGTCTGAGTGAATATCAAGGAAATCCCTATGTCGGCTGTCGACCCGAATGTGTGCTGAATACGGACTGTGCGAACGATAAGGCGTGTAGGCGGCAGAAGTGTGTGGATCCGTGTCCAGGCACTTGTGGAGAAAATGCTGTCTGCAAAGCATACAATCACATTGCCTCCTGCTCATGTCCAGCTCAAATGCAGGGAGACGCCTTTGTGCGCTGTGATCCTATACCAGTACCAGTGCCCAAACCACCAGTTCCAACTAGCAGTACACTCCCTGCTGTTATACCGCCACGCCCGCCAGTTAATCCCTGCCATCCCTCGCCATGCGGACCAAATGCCCAGTGCCGTCCATATCACGAACAAGCGATTTGCTACTGCCTGCCTGGATACCTGGGCACCCCGCCCTCTTGCCGTCCAGAGTGCAGCAGTAACTCAGATTGCGCTCTTGACAAATACTGCTTGAATCTCAGATGCCAAGATCCCTGTCCGGGTGCCTGTGGCTTAGGCGCTACATGTTACGTAAACCATCACAGTCCCATATGCGTGTGTCCACCCCCGCTGACGGGCAATCCCCTGGTAGCCTGTCAACCCATAGGTATGCCACGTCCACTTCTTAAAGCCCAAACAATATCTAATGCAATTCTTTCAGTATTTCCACCAGTACCCGCACAAGATCCCATCGAAGTGAATCCCTGTCAACCATCCCCCTGCGGTCCACACTCAGAATGTGTGCCCACGCAACAGGGTGCACAGTGCACATGTCTCAGAGAATTCATTGGTACACCACCGCACTGTAGACCCGAATGTGTCAGCAGTGCCGATTGTCCCGCTGACAAGACTTGCCACAATCGCAAGTGCATTGACCCTTGCCCCGGCAGCTGCGGTCAGCTGGCGCTGTGTCGCGCCATAGCGCACAGCCCGCTCTGCTACTGCCCGGCAGGCTATGAAGGTGATCCGTACACCGCATGCGTACGACCCAGGCCACCTCCAGTACCGGCTTTACCCAAGCCTGTACCTTGCAACCCGAATCCTTGTGGTGTAAATGCCATTTGCCAGCCGCAGTACGACCAAAGCGTCTGCAAGTGCCTTCCCGAATACTATGGCAATCCCTATGAAATCTGTCGACCCGAGTGCACACGCAACTCGGACTGCAGTAACAATCTGGCCTGTGTTAACGAAAAGTGTCGCGATCCCTGTCCCGGTGTCTGCGGCATCAATGCCTACTGCCAGGCTATCAACCACGTGCCCGTCTGCGAATGCCAGCCCCATCATGTGGGCAATCCCTATCGCAGCTGTCACTATATCCAGCAAGAACGTAAGAAAAACCTTGAGAGCTTCCAAACTGAATTAATAATGCCACTAAAAACCATTTCTCTGCTCTCTGTTGACCACTGCAGTACTCAATTGAATGGGTTGTCTCTTTGTCTGCCTTTTCATAATACTAAAACGCGAAATGTCTCCGATTTCCTCATCGGCTTTACGACTTGTTTCCCTTTGATAAACCTCTTAACCCCTTTTGCAATAACTCTGCGCGCCCGCTCTGCGTTGTCTCTCAGTCTGTTTCTATTGCAGCTAATAATACTTAAGGAAGCTTAACTTTCTACGACCTCGTTGCTTTCTTATCTACAGCTGCCCATTGATAACCAGCGTATCATTGGGTTCCACAATTTCTTGAGGATTTCCCCTTGTCTTTCTCTCATCATTATATCATCCAACACCTAAACCCATCATATTTTTGTGAATAGCTAAAACGCTTTTGATTTGCTTTGTGCTTTTAGAAAATGCTTTGCTTTAGTCTTGCCTTCAAACACGTATGCGAGCTAATCCCAACTCTTTCCCCCTTTAGCCACGCCCCCAGTTTATAAGAACCCATGTGAGCCTAGCCCTTGCGGCGCCAACTCTCAGTGCCGCGAGTCGCAGGGTCAGGCCATTTGCAGCTGCCTGCCGCAGTTTATTGGCACTCCACCCGCCTGTCGTCCGGAGTGTGTCATCAGTGCAGAGTGCGCCGCGGATAAGGCCTGCATCAACCAGAAGTGTGAAGATCCCTGTCCAGGCGCCTGTGGCCTCAATGCACAGTGTCATGTGCGCAACCACAGTCCGCTGTGCTCGTGCCAAGCTGGCTACACGGGCGATGCGTTCCTCCGCTGCTTGCCGATACCACCGCCCAGAGAGGCGGATCAACCCAAGCAGCCAGCTACGCCGTGCGTGCCGTCACCATGTGGACCCAACTCTCAGTGCCGTGAGCAGAATGGAGGCGCCAGCTGCAGCTGCTTGCCCAACTTTATTGGCGCAGCGCCCAACTGCCGTCCTGAGTGCACCATTAACGCGGAGTGCCCCAGTAACTTGGCTTGCATTAATGAGAAGTGTCGCGATCCTTGTCCAGGTGCCTGCGGCTTTGCAGCGCAGTGTAATGTTATCAATCATACGCCCAGCTGCTCGTGCCCCACTGGCTATACCGGCGATCCCTTCACTAGCTGTCGTCTCTTACCACCCACGCCGCCCCCGGCACCCACAAGTATGCTCAGTCCTCTACAATCCACGATAGTTTCCCCTAACAGTAAGCCCAATTTTCTTATAGTTCCCGATGATCCATGCAATCCCTCACCATGTGGCAGCAATGCGCAGTGCCGCAATGGCGCATGCTCCTGCCTGCCCGAGTATCAAGGCAATCCCTATGTGGGTTGCCGTCCGGAATGCGTGTTGAACTCCGAGTGTCCACGAAATCGTGCCTGTGTGCGTAACAAGTGCGTTGATCCCTGTCCTGGAACATGTGCCCAAAACGCTCTCTGCGATGCCATCAACCATATAGCCATGTGCCGCTGCCCAGAGCGCATGACTGGCAATGCGTTTGTCAACTGTACACCGGTAAGGGATGAGATTGTCGTCAATCCCTGCCAGCCTTCGCCATGTGGAGCCAATGCCCAGTGCATTGAGCGCAATGGAAACGCGATTTGCTCCTGCTTCACTGGATATCTGGGTCAACCTCCCAACTGTCGCCTGGAGTGCTACACCAGTTCGGACTGCTCCCAGCAGCACGCTTGCATTAACAACAAGTGCGTGGATCCCTGCCCAGGACAATGTGGCCTGAACGCACTCTGCCAAGCTGTGCAGCATCGCGCCCACTGCGAATGCATCTCCGGCTACACCGGGAATGCCTACAGGATGTGCAATCCCATTGTTGTGGAGCGCAAGCCGGAGAAGGCTCGCGACCCATGCTACCCATCGCCATGTGGACCTAATGCCCAGTGTACGAACGAGAATGGCCAAGCGCGTTGCAGCTGCCTGGCGGAGTTCCAAGGCACGCCTCCCAACTGCCGACCCGAGTGCTCCTACAATGACGAGTGTCCGAATAATTTAGCCTGCATAGGTCAGAAGTGTCGCGATCCATGTCCCGGCAGCTGTGGTCAAAATGCCCTGTGTCGAGTCACCCTGCATACGCCCAACTGTCACTGTCCACCGGGCATGACGGGTGATCCGTTCCGCCTTTGCCAACAAGTGCCTCAACGTAAGAACCAATCGTCCAACCCAACAAGTTTGCATATTGTATATAGGCAGGGCGACCCTTCTTCCCCACCCCACCCGAATATAAGACTAATCTTATTATTTTATGTCGATTTCACAGCTCTGCCCACGCCATTGCCCACGCCGAAGAATCCCTGCCAGCCGTCACCATGCGGCAGCAACACCGAGTGCCGCTTGCGAGGCGACAGCTATGTCTGTGAGTGTATACAGGAGTACATAGGCAATCCGAACGAGGGCTGTCGCCCCGAGTGCGTTGGCAACTCGGAGTGTCCTGCTAATCGTGCCTGCATACGCAACAAGTGCGCCGATCCTTGCCCCGGTACCTGTGGCCTGGAGGCCGTTTGCAATGTTAACAACCATATACCAATATGCTCCTGCCCGACGGGCTATACGGGCAATGCCTTTGTGCAGTGCACGCGACAGGTGACCCCACCGCCGCCCTCCGATCCATGCTATCCATCGCCGTGTGGCCTCAATTCCGTGTGCCGCGTGCAACGGGATCAAGCTGTGTGCGAATGTCTGCCCGGCTTCTTTGGCAACCCATTGGGCCAGGGCTGTCGCCCCGAGTGCACACTCAGCTCGGACTGCGCCAAGGATCGTGCTTGCGTCAATAACAAGTGCGTCGATGCCTGCGTCGGCGTGTGCGGATATGGCGCTGTCTGTCAGACCATCAACCACAGCCCGATCTGCTCGTGTCCCGACAACATGGTTGGAAATCCATTTGTGCAGTGCGAGGCGCCACGCAACGTCGACGTCGATCCATGCCAGCCTTCGCCTTGTCGCAGCAACGGCATCTGCCGCGTACACAACGGTGCTGCCACCTGCAGCTATCCGGAGTGCGTGACTAACGAGGACTGCTCCCGGGATCGCGCTTGCGTCAGTCAGAAATGCCGTGACCCATGCCAGCAGGCCTGTGGCCTCAACGCCATTTGCCGTGTGGTCAACCACAAGGCCATTTGCAGCTGCCCGCCGGAGTTCTATGGCTCGCCGTACGCTCAGTGTGTGCGCCAAGTGCCCCAACTGGACCCACCCAAGCCTGAGTGCACCACTGACAGCGAGTGCAGCAACGACAAGGCATGCATCAATCAAGTCTGCCGCAATCCCTGCGAACAGTCCAATCTGTGCGCGCAGCAGGCTCGCTGCCATGTGCAGCTCCATCGCCCGCTCTGCGTGTGCAACGAAGGCTACACTGGAAACGCCCTGCAGCACTGCTATCTGCTGGGCTGTCGCTCCGACGGCGAGTGTGCGCCCACCGAGGCCTGCATCAACGAGCAGTGTGTGGATCCCTGCACTTTCACTCAGTGCGGCGCCGGAGCTATTTGTCGCGCCGACTTCAATCATCGCGCCCGCTGCCACTGCCCCGACGGCTATCGTGGCAATCCGCTGGTGCGCTGCGAGCGACCCGAGTGCCGCAACGATAACGAATGCGCCTTCCACTTGGCCTGCCGCAACGAGCGTTGCGAAGATCCCTGCAACTGCGGTGTTGGCGCCCAGTGTCGCGTGGACAATCATCGCGCTCAGTGCCGCTGCCCAGCCGGCTACAGCGGCAATCCGGCAGTGCGCTGTGACTTGCTGCCTGTGAAGCCCGAGGGCTGCACCATGGATGCGGAGTGTCCCAGCAAACTGGCCTGCTTCAACGGCGAGTGCAAGAACCCATGCGATGTCACCCATCCATGTGGAGCCAATGCCATCTGCGAGGTCGTCGACACGCTGCCCCTGCGCACAATGATCTGCCGCTGCGAGCCTGGCTACGTGGGTGACGCTGACATTGGATGTCGCAAAGGTGAGTCCTCCGCAACAATTCCAGACTGGATTGTAACTCTTATCTTGCTTTATGTCGAGTTTGCTTCTATCATTACAGCCGAAAGCTATAAAAATAATAATATAATTTATGTAAACTATGTCCAATATCTGCTCCCCTCTCTATCCGTTTACAGAGCTGCACCTTGTATATTATATATACGCACTCTATAACCCTTATATAACTGCAGCACGCTCACTTTAACACCCTCCTTATCCGATTCACAACTAATCTGTCGTTTTGAACTCATCTGCAGAACCCGTACGTGACCAAGGCTGCGTTTCGCACGATCAGTGCCAGGACACGGAGGCCTGCCGCGCAGGCAACTGTGTCAATCCCTGCCTGGATGCCTCGCCCTGTGCACGCACTGCTGAGTGCCTGGCGCAACAGCATCGCGCCATCTGCAGCTGCCCGAAGGGCACTCAAGGCGATCCCTTCACTAACTGCTATCAGCCACGTAAGTTACCCTCAGACCAACCCACGTTCGTTCATCACTTAAGCTCTACCCACTTCATGCAGCACAAATCACAGCTGGTTGCGCCCATGACTCGGAGTGTACGCCCACAACAGCCTGCATCAATAAACGCTGCCAGGATCCGTGTGCTGAGGCCAATCCTTGCGCTGGCAATGCCGAGTGTCGTGTGCAGAACTCACGGCCCATATGCTACTGTCCCGCTGGCTGGGGCGGTGACCCACAGGTCCAGTGCTTCAAGCGTAAGTTATAACTATTACGCAAATTGAAGCTGTTTAATTAATAATATTAATCGCCTTTGCAGCCGAGTGCAAGATAAATGCTGATTGCCCCTATGACAAGGCTTGCCTGAACGAGAACTGCGTCAACCCGTGCACACACGGCCAGGTGCGTTGCGGCAGCGGTGCCGACTGCCTGCCACAGAACCACCAGGCTGTCTGCCGCTGTCCCGAAGGCACTCAGGGCAGTCCCTTCGTCGCCTGCATTACTGGACACTGCCAATACAACGAGGATTGTGCTGATCATGAAGCCTGCGACCGCTTGAACCGCATTTGCCGTCCAGTTTGCGAGCAGGACACCTGCGCTGTGAACGCTCTCTGTGTGGGCCGTCGTCACCAGCCGCGCTGCGAATGCCGCACTGGCTACCAGGGCAACCCGTTCGTGCTGTGCGAGCAGCCCAAGCAGGATCCACAGCCGCAGTGCACGCAGGACGCCGACTGTCCATCGAAGTTGGCCTGTATCAATCAGCGCTGTGCCAATCCATGTGCCACTCCGCACGTGTGCAGTCCACAGCAAAGCTGCGCCGTTTTGGATACCCTGCCACTGCGCACCATGATCTGCAAGTGCCCCAGCGATACGGTCACTGACAGCTCTGGCAACTGTGTGCCCATCCAGCCGGTTATCATTGCCGGCGGCTGTCAGCATAATGCCGAGTGCGCCAGCTCCGAGGTGTGTCTCCATGGCAGCTGCTTGGATGCCTGCCACCTGGAACGCTGCGGTGTCAATGCTCAGTGCAATGCACGCGATCATTACGCGCAGTGTAGCTGTCCGGCCGGCTACCAGGGCAACCCTCGCATCGAATGTTATACCACGGATATTGCCATTCCCAAAACTCCGGGTGCCGAGTGCACACGTAACGACGACTGTCCTCGGGATAAGAACTGCCAGAACGAACGCTGTGTGAATCCTTGCGTGGCCGATGCCTGCGGCCTGGGCGCCTACTGCCATGTGCAGAACCGCGCCGCCATTTGCCGCTGCCCGCCCGGCTACACCGGAGACGCACGCACTCGCTGTCTGCCACGTAAGTCAACTAAGCATTGCCCTACTTCAACAAAATCTAATTCTGAATCCATTGCAGCTTCGGATGTCATAACTGTGGGCTGCAAGGCGAACTCCGATTGCCCCATTGCGGAGGCGTGCATCAACGCGCAGTGCATCAATCCATGCAACTGTGGTCCCAATGCCGAGTGCACCGTCAAGAATCATCATCCGATCTGCTACTGCAAACCCGGCTTCTCCGGCAATGCCCAGTTCGGCTGCGCGCCTATTGGCTGCCAGTCGGACGACGAGTGCGCCGGAGACAAGCAGTGCACGAACCATGAGTGTGTCAATCCCTGCCTGATCGCCGATCCTTGTGCTCTGAATGCTGAGTGCTATGGCCGCAATCATCGCGCGAGCTGCCGTTGTCCCGCTGGCCTCGAAGGAGATCCATTTGTGCGCTGTGTGCGCCTGGAGTGCCACTCGGATCACGATTGCGCCTCCAATTTGGCCTGCGTTGCGAACCAGTGTGTGAATCCTTGTGCTCAGAGTCCTTGCGCCCAGAATGCCATCTGCCAGTCGCTGCAGCATCGTGCCGTCTGTCGCTGTCCCGAGCAAATGCCTTTGGGCAATCCCTACGCCTTCTGCGAGCGCCGACCCGTGGAGCCAGTGTGCCGCGACGACGGCGACTGCCCCAGCGGCTTGGCCTGCATCGATGCCAAGTGCAAGAATCCCTGCACCGAGCTCTCACCTTGTGCGCGCAGCGCTCACTGCAGCGTGCTGGACAGCGTGCCCGTGAGGACCATGGTCTGTGAGTGTCCTGAATCGCAAGTGCCGGATGCCAGCGGCGAGTGCCGTCAACTGGTCCTACAGAGCCCGCCCGGCTGTGAAAGTGATGCGGACTGCGGCGAACAGGAGGCCTGTGTCAATCGCCAGTGCCGCAATCCTTGCAACTGTGGCTCCAACGCCATCTGCCAGGTGCAACAGCATCGCGCGGTGTGCAGCTGTCAAGATGGCTTTGAGGGCAACCCCTATGCCGCCTGTCGCTCCATTGGCTGTCGTGTCGACGGCGAATGCGACTCGGGCAAGGCCTGCATCAACGGCAACTGCATCAATCCCTGCCTGCTCAACGATCCCTGCGGCCCCAACGCCGAGTGCTACGTCCAGTCAAGCCGTGCCCAGTGCCGCTGCCTGAGCGGCTATCGCGGCAATCCCTACGAGCGCTGCCGCGTCATCGGTTGCACGAGCAACAATGACTGCCCCACGGACAAGACCTGCCAGAACGAACAGTGCGTGAATCCCTGTGTCTATCGCAATGTCTGCGCGCCACGCGCCGAATGTCGTCCACAGAACCACATGGCCGTCTGCCGCTGCCCTGCAGATTTCCTGGGCAATCCCTACGTGGACTGTCGGCCGGAACCCCAACCTGTGTGCAAGCTGGACACGGACTGCCCTGCTCGCTTGGCCTGCATCAATGAACAATGCGTCGACCCCTGCTTGGCCTTGGAGCCCTGTCAACGACCTGCCCAGTGTCAGGTAACACCCACGGCACCTGTACGCACCATGATCTGCATATGCCCAGATGGCTACATCAGCAGTGGTAGCGGCAGCTGCAAGCCCACCACCGGAATCGTGAAAGTGGGCGGTTGCATCTCGGACACTGACTGTCCCGCTGACAAGTCGTGTGTGAGCGGCATTTGCCGCGACCCATGCAACTGCGGCTTGAACGCCGAGTGTCGCATCAAGGACCACAAGCCGGTATGTACCTGTCGCCAAGGCTACGAGGGTAATCCCGAGTTCGAGTGCGCCAAAATCGAGTGCACCATCAACTCCGAGTGCCCAGCGACTCACGCATGCCGCAATCAGCTCTGCGTGCCCGCCTGCCAGGGCGAGCTCTGTGGACCCAATGCCGAGTGTCTGGCCATAAATCATCGAGCCGTCTGTGAGTGTGCTCCCGGACATGGCGGAAATGCGCGTCTGGGCTGCACCCCACTGGGCTGCCGCAACGACGACGAGTGCCCATCGAACAAGGCCTGTGTCAACGGCAAGTGCGCCAATCCGTGCGAGACCACTGCCATTTGCGGTAATGATGAGCTCTGCAAGGTGTATCAGCATAGGCCCCAATGCGCCTGCCCGCCGGGCACTGTGCGCGGCCCCAATGGCTGCGCCGAGGTGCCAGTTGCGCCCATCTGTCCCAGCGATGACCATTGCCCCACCCAACGTGCCTGTCTGCGAGGTGAATGTGTGAATCCGTGCAACGCGACGCAGCCGTGCGGCGTGAATGCCGAATGCCGTGTCCTGGACACCCTGCCCGTGCGTACCATGATCTGTGAGTGCCTCGAGGGCTACACGGGCAATGCAGCGGTGCAGTGCGACAAGCGCTCGCTGTGTGTCATTGAGAAGGGCTTCGTGCGCGACGTCGACGGCCAGTGCGTGTGCCCGCCGGGCAGCGCTCTCGACGTCTACGAATACTGCACGCCATGCCTCGTGGAGCAAGGATATCGCATCGACGAAAGCGGTCACTGCGTGTGCGCTCTGGAGCGCGGCATGGTGATCGATGAACGCGGTCGCTGCACTTGCCCCATTGAGCTGGGCTATCGCCTGACACCGCTGGGCGAGTGCCAGCCCGTCGAGCAGCCCGAGTGCGTCAGCAATGAACAGTGTGCGGACAATCGCTTCTGCAATCCGGAGACAAAGACCTGCGAGGATCCCTGCCTGACCAAAACGTGCGGTGTGAACGCCTTCTGTAATGCGGTGAATCATCGGGCCCAGTGCCAGTGCATCACCGGCTACACGGGCAATCCCGAGCTGCACTGCAACCACACCAATTTCCGCACGGACTTCCCGCGCCCCGACATGGTCGTCAGCTGCTTGGCTGATGGCGTGCAAGTCGAAATCCACATAACGGAGCCCGGCTTCAACGGCGTACTGTACGTCAAGGGACACAGCAAGGACGAGGAGTGCCGTCGCGTCGTCAACTTGGCAGGCGAGACGGTGCCACGCACCGAAATCTTCCGCGTGCACTTCGGCAGCTGCGGCATGCAAGCCGTCAAGGATGTGGCCAGCTTCGTGCTGGTCATACAGAAGCATCCCAAGCTGGTCACCTACAAGGCGCAGGCCTACAACATCAAGTGCGTCTACCAGACCGGCGAGAAGAACGTTACGCTAGGCTTCAACGTATCCATGCTGACCACAGCTGGCACCATTGCCAACACTGGACCGCCGCCGATCTGCCAGATGCGCATCATTACCAATGAGGGCGAGGAAATCAACTCCGCGGAGATTGGCGATAATCTACGCTTGCAAGTGGACGTCGAGCCAGCCAGTAAGTAGCTTAAAGTTTGCTCGTAAGCTCAGCTCCCTAATCCCCCTTTTCCCTCTGCTCATCTAGCTATCTATGGCGGCTTCGCGCGCTCTTGCATCGCCAAGACAATGGAGGACAATGTGCAAAACGAATATCTTGTAACCGATGAGAATGGGTGTGCCACGGACACCAGCATCTTTGGCAACTGGGAATACAATCCGGACACCAACAGTCTGCTGGCCAGCTTCAATGCCTTCAAGTTCCCCTCCAGCGACAACATACGCTTCCAGTGCAACATACGCGTCTGCTTCGGCAAGTGTCAGCCGGTCAATTGTGGCGGCTACAATGCCTTTGGTCGCAGGCGTCGCTCCATTGCGGACAACTCGAGCGACACAACGGCCATTGCCACAAGCACCGGCGTGGAGGGTCAGCTGCGTGAGGAGATAACCATCTCATCCAATGCCATATTGACATTCGAGAAACGCAGCGGCCCAGGCCTGAATGATGCCAACAGTGAGTACCCCCATAGCTATACCCAGTCAGACGGGGTTTCTAACAGGGTATCCTTTGCTTATTCCAATGCAGTCAAACCTGCGGCCCAGCGTGTCGAGGATATTTGCGTGTCCATGGTGGGCCTGATCATAGCTCTGGTCATCACGGCGCTGCTGGCGCTTGTCGCTGTCGCCGTGGCCGTTTCCTGCTGGCTGATGGCCTACAGAAGAAGACCCAAGACCCTGGCACCACTGCCACATCCACCAGAGTTCCCCAATCCGCTGTTCGCCAACCCGGACGCTGCGCCCGAACCAACACCGGACTACATCTCCTAAACAGTCAAGTAACTAAACACCAGACACAACAACAAAACCCCTAGCTATAATTTTAGTATGTAACGAAACGGAATATATTTGAGAAGCACGTGCAAAAAGCTAGAAACGAAATTAAATTTCGCGCAACAAATGCAATGAAATGCAATGAAAGAAAGAAAAAGCAAAAGTACAGTTGTGAGCAGAAAATGTAGTCGTCGGCGTTTATGAAACACTGACGAAATATCAACAAAACGAAATATTAAAAGAATTGTAAAAAGCAAACGACACAAGAGAAATGCCACCCAGCGCATTGCAAACATTTATTTAATAACTTAAGAGAATAATTTTATTATTTTGTATTAACACTTTAGTATCTTCCTTACTAATATGAGAATTTTGCGTAGTTGCCAGGCAATAGGAATTATTTAAAGGCCACCACAAAATTGTCAACTAACGAAACTGCCAAAAGAAAACAGAGCAATGCAGAGAGAATATTTAGATTTGAAAGTGCAGCTACAAACGAATTCTCGTCCTCTAACGACAACTTCTTCATTAGTCGAGTACGATTACATAATGATATTTTGTTATATACATACATATACGCATATATATAACTAAAGATTTCCTATAAATGTTTAGGGTGTGGGTAGTAGCAACAACACTTTGTATTATAGCACACGTACACACACACACTACTACTTCCAGTGTTATTTAGGACATCAGCTCGCCTTTAAAATTTAAAACTGCCTTACCTTTCCAACACACACACACACACACACACGAAACGAACAATGCACCCTTAAGAATACTCTTGGAGCAGCTCAGGGCCACAGCGAACATAGATATAAACACAAGACAATATCTCAACGATTGTCTTATGGCTTATATAGAAAATCAATCACACACACACACAGAGATAGACCACAGGCAAAGTAGGTCAAAAGCTGCTCCAAAATAATAATAATAATAATAATAATTACATTACATAAATGTAAAACTTGAAAATGCAAAATGAAAAAAAAAAATACTGCCACTGAGGCGTCCACAGCGCACAAAAGATTAATGAATAGGAGAAAGCAAAGCATATATAAGGTTTGTTTTAATTTTAAATGCAAAACAACGACTAATGGAGGATTTGAACTATGACTATGACTATAACTCTACTTACTACATACTACTACTACTACTACTACTATGATTAACCATTATTTTTGTAGTTTTTTAGTCAATTAATATTAAATTGTTGTGATTGTTTTAAAATGCAAATGAAATACTTCCACTAACTAACTAAATAGTACAGCAAGTACTTAAAAAAAGGCAACGAATCGGCGAGAGTTCTTCGCCCGCCGCCGGCCAAGCGCAGGGCGCGGCTGTCAACGCGCCTGGAGCTATGCAGCGAAATTTTGGCTCCTCGCGCCCGTTCACAGTGCGCCTCTGTGGCTTGGGGGCGTGTCGGCACTCGCCGCTATATTTTAATTATTCAAAATGAAGTTTTTAATTAATATTATTAAACATAAACAAAATGTATAGTCACTACTTTAAGCCGAACACTTTTTTTTCATAGTGGAAATACCATGAGAACTCGCACACACACACAAACACCAATACACCGACACACACTCACAGACAGAAAGAGACCAATTGTAAATAATACAACAACACAGGCAAAAGACAAAAAAAAATGATACTTTTAGTAGCGCATATTTTGTGTATAGGTTTCTCAACTTTCAGCAATAGTAATATGCCAGGAATGAAATAAAATTATTTTCTGACTTCGAGTAAAGCAAGAAATATTTAAAGCACTGACAACATTTTGCTCACAATTAACGCGAAAAACTCTTATTTTTTCTTTGAAAACAAAACCCGTTTAACAAATCTTCCGCGGAATCAACTAGAATTAAGTTGAATAAACTTTTTGCACTGGCAGCAAATATAAACAAAAAAGAAAAAAAAGAATTGTAAAAAGAAAACAATAGTTAAATTGTAATTATAATAAATTGTATTTAAAACGAAATTAAAAAAAAAAAAAAAACACACACATAATTGTAATCGCTTATTGTAAACTAATAAATATTAAATGAATATAAATAAAGTAAAAAAAAAATATTACAGTTTTTCTTTTCTTTAGGCAAAATATAAAGTATATTTAGATACATAAATATTTATACTTTTTATCTATATCTATTTATCTGTATCTATATCTTTATTAACGACTTTCACTATTCAAGCCAAGTAAACCCAGTCTCTGCTCAATTCATCAATATTCATATTCAAATCAGTCTAAATCCAGTTTTAATCTTGAAACAGCTGATATGATTAACATTTAAACATTTATTATTATTATACTAATAATATTTGATAAACAAAAAATCTCCGCTCATATTGCCTGCTCGCCTTGACAAATCAATTCCCCGTCGTTATTATTAATCAGCTTCTCGCAGCGTCTGCCGCTAAGTGATAAAAAATGCAATTATCTAAAGCTGATCGCAAAAAAAATAAGAACAGAGCAACAAACAAAAACAAAAGCTTGACTGTTTGCAAATTATAGCTTCTTCTTTATAGTCGCATAATATAGAAAATTATGAAAGCATTTGGAGGATAAACCGCATATTAGCTGCATTTCAGTTGATCTCTTGTTATGCCCTATCTCAAATGGCCGAATGGGTATATTAGTTATGGGTAAAATTATGTGAGTTGTGTGATATGAATTTATAGATATTGAATGAATGGTACAAGACTCAGTTCCTTATTCGCATCAATTTATATGTATTTGAAAAATAAAAACTTATTTTTTTAAACTATACAAATATAAAAAATATTTTAAAATTGATTTTAAATAATTTTAAAAATTTTAAGATGAAAAAAGTATTTAATATTTGACAATGCAATGACAATTCAAATGATCTTATGAAAGTATCTTCTATAAGAAGCTCTAAACATTTAACCTAAAATCAATTCATTAATACAAAAACAATCTTGCCTAGGGTATATCTCAGTCCATCATACTAAACGCCTCTGCTTATAGTGATTGTTGCGGCCTACTATCAGATGCCGCGCCGGAAAGCCCAAACGAGCGCACGACAAAAAGCAAAGCCAAAACCGCACGCTTGCTCACGGCGCCGGGGTGAGCGAACGAGAGAGCAAAGTGGACGAGCGGACGAGAGGCCGAGCGGACAAGCGGACGATCGGCTGAGCGTGAACCGTGAGCCGTGAGTCGCTGGCGTCCAAGCCCAAGTGTAAACGATATTCGCGAACGTGGATCAGTTGACATTTGACAGCGCGCGTGTTTGCACGTTTCTTGCGGCGGCTCGGCGGGCGGCATTATAGTGCGACGACTGGATAAACGTGGCGAGGCGACCTCATCGTACACAAATCGTGAATGCGAGCAGCGTTTGGCACACAAATGCGTGCATCAAGAACTGTTTAAGACTGCTTAAATTCCAATTGGAGCACACGCATCGCGTATACGCCGCGTTATCTGCGCGCTCGGGTAATTGATATACAACAATTGCGTGCCAAGTGCTGATTATGTTATTAAGATTATCAATTATGATTAAAACTGAAATAGAGCTGCATGAATTATATTTTTGAGTGGAGCCAATTGCCAATCGCAAACAAAATCTAATTGAAACACACAATAAAATGTGACACAAATCAGCAAAATCATTGCGAATCGTTTACTAAATTACCATACAACAAAAATATAAAATTTGTATTTATTTAATGTCATTATTGGCCTTTATTATCGACGATTGTTGTTGCTGCTGCTGCTGTGTTTGCTGGTGCACGTGAAAGTTACTTGGCGCAATCAGTGCCAAAAGTGCAACTGAAACGACAACAAATTAAATAATTTATTTGATTTTTGTATTTTTATTATTATTGCTGATAAACAGCGACAACAACTCAGAAATCACTTTACGCTGTTTGCTGGCAAATTTATTTGTATTTTTTTTGTTCGTTTGTTTCCCTTGAGTGTTTGCTAAGTATGGACTCTGGTTTCATTAACGCGTGCTTAAACTAAACTATTTAATATATATATTTGATTCCGTTTATGTGCATCTAGAACAGCCATAAATACAAGCACTCGATGACGATGATATATTACAAATTTATACATAAAGTTAAGAATGAATTAAGGCAATAAGAGATAGAGCACTCGAGATAGAGAAGTGCATTTCCTACATATACTCTTCTTATCTTAGCGTGAGAGAATATAAAATTTAGTAAGAGGCCTCTAAACGGCAGTGCTCGACAGTCAGATACCTTGAAGCTAGTGCTGTTTCCTGAAAATATAAGGTATTCGAATTTGGGAAAGCTTGGAGAGAGCTATCTACAAAGAGAAGTTTTTGATATTTGTAGAAACTAACAACTCTAATATATATTGAGATACTTAAGGATAGACGATGGAGAAACAGCTCTAAAAAGATTAAACTTAGCCTTCTGATCAAGCAATATTTATGGGCTCTGCCAGGCCTCCTTCCCCTTAGACCTACACAAAATTCCCATTTTAAATAGTTTTGGCTTATAGAACCAAATAAAGTAAATTCCAAAAACCCTTACAAAAATTGTTATTAAAACTCCCGTAATCGTAAACAAAAAATGAATTTTAAACACAGAATCCGAAAATAGTTATACAAACTTCAGAGCTTAGCTCATGCACAGAGCATTACCGAGTGGCGTATAAATAAAATTTACATATCACATGGTCGGGCATGGGGCTCTGTGTATTACAACGAAGCCCCATAAAGTGACATGTGCAATGCATACGAGTTACTTGTTGTCTGTAGTCGATGGCAGCTATA
Organism: Drosophila peninsularis; assembly: GCA_035047485.1. Lineage (NCBI taxonomy): Eukaryota > Metazoa > Arthropoda > Insecta > Diptera > Drosophilidae > Drosophila > Drosophila peninsularis. The sequence continues at coordinate 5,351,743 of JAWNPN010000014.1, forward strand.
GTACTATATCTGTCTATCAGATGCGTAATTAATAATTCTGAACCCATTTCAATGACCTTTGCGCCCGCCCAAAGAGTCAGTGGAGCATAGCGCCATACGCACCGATCATCGCATAGATTATGACGTACTGTCGGAATTTATGACGGAGGAGCTGGAGGGCCACAAGACACTCATTATCTCACAAATGAAAGCCAATGGGTGGGGGGCAACCTTTACAGTGTGTCACATTTCGATAAGATACAGTTATGTAAGTGAAGTGCGATCTGAAGTGTGAGAGCCAGTCTGTCGGCCAGCCAGATAGGAGTGTTTATCTCCATGTCACAACGATAAAATATAAAAGAAAACAAAACTGGAGCAAGATACGCGGCACATGTGCTTGTTTATTTATACAAATAATCAAAAGCAAATAGGATGAGAAAAGTTATATTAATTATTAAGATGACAGCGGGAAAAAAGGTGAAGCGCATGATTAATTATGAGCGCTGACTTTCGCAGGTGTTTCGCAAATTAGAGAATCAAAAAATACATATACGTATACATGCTATGCATACAGCTTAAAAGCTTAGTTATAATTTATAATAACCTTGCGAATTCCATAGGGCTTAAGGCAACTCTTTCTTACAAAATATAAAATAAAAATAAAACATAAAAAAAGTTTTATTTAAATTTTGAAAATTTGGGTATACACATTTAATAATATTTTATGTATTGTGTATACAAGTACTTCTATACTTTTATTGATATATATTTAATTAGTTTTGTTGAGATTAAAAAAAAAAATTTATTTTATTGTTTTATAAATTTTGTTTTTATTTTACTGAAATTTTACTTTCATTTAATGAAATTTATTTATATATATTATATTTTTATATTTATATATAATATATATAAATAAATATATAATATATAAAATACCCGTATTTTTAAAACTTTTTTTACATAACTTCCCAATTTCAATTTATAAAAAATTAAAAAAAATAAGATTAATGAGTTTTTACACTTTTTACGCAAAAAAAAAAAAAAAAAAAACCCAAAACTAAATAAATAAAAATATTGTTTTTAAATAGTTTTATTCAACAAGTCATTTCTTCCGTTTATTTAAAACCAAATTTGACTTTAATAGATTTTTAGATTTATTATTTCTCGCGCACAGCTGAAAAAACGTAAATTAAATAAAACTTTGAGATTAATTAAGTTTCATAATCAGAGAGACTTTGAGCACAAGATACATATGAACTTATAACCGACTTTATATAGCTCATGCCACCTGCTTTTATACTTTATGTATATTTCTTTCAGTATAGAGTATATAAAGTACACTGATATTAAAAAAGGGAAAACGCATCTCTTGGTTTTCTCTTTATTTTATTTTATTATGATTTAAAAGCTTTAAAGCGCACACAGACAGACGCACGGCGACAACGAGCATAATAATAATGGCATTGTGTTGTTCAAGGTTTTAATGTGATTTAAAAATATGACAACCGCAGCAACAACAACAACGATCTTTATCAACAACAAGCTGTGCGGCACCAGCTACAAATTATGAGCATTAAAATGATAAATAGGCACATGAAAGCAGCAGCCACAGCAGCCCGAGCAAACAAGTGCAAGCCACAAGCAACATAGGAGAAACATGATTGTATGATAGAAGCAACAGGAACGGTAAGAGACATAGCAACAGCAGCAGCAGCAACATTTGCCAAAATGGCAGACCAAGACGCAAGCAACGCCCCAAAGGGGGAGCAGAAGCCGCTGGCCAAGACAGCCTCCTCGCCCACTGCCCTGAACCTGGTAACGAAACGCAGCCCGCCCACAGCTCTGGCGCCAGTGCGGCTTAGCCAATTGTCGGACAGCGGCGCCGAGAGCTGCGGCGATGGCGACGAGCAGACGCGACTCATACGCGGCCCATCCGTGCGCGCGCCCAAGTACATCATTATACCAGCCACGCCTGGGTCGCCGGTCGGTTCCACTGCGGGCGCGCCGCATTTGCCCTTTCGGCAGACCAACTCCACGACGTCGCTGGTGGCCATGTCGGCGGCCATGCACAAGCAGCCGCCACGCCAGCCCTCGGTCAAGTCGCGGCCCAGCTCGGATGTGATTCAGCCGGCACAGCTGCAGCAGCAGTTGCAGCAGCAGCTGCTGCAACAGCCAGCGACATCCACGTCGACGGTTACCTTCACCATCGATGATTACGACACGGCAGCTGCGCCCGCTGCCGCACCCATTCCAGTGGTGCAGTACACGCCCGCGACGTTAACCAGCACCACCACCACCACAATGGCTGGCGTGGATGCCCTGGCCGTCTCAGCTCAGCCGCTCAGCTACGACGTGCGCTCGCGCCTGGGCAGCCATCACAGCAGCATGCGCTCCGTGGTGTCAGGTGAGTTGCGTCGACTCCAAGTAGGTAGATTTACTGAGTGCCACGCCCACAGCTTACCTGCCTGGCCTGAGCGACAGCAGCTACAATCTCGCCAGCAGCTCGGCCGCAGCAGCCGGCCTGCAGCCATCCAATCCGCTCTACATGCAGCCCCAGTCCTCGCTCAGCGGCAGTTCCTATCACTTTCACGAGCTGGCCGGCAATCAGATCTACTCGGACGTCACATCGGTCCGCTCGCTGGCCTCCATTGGCATAGGCTCCACAGATGGACGCAAGCTGGTCATACGCCGCGTGCCCACAACGGCGAACGAGCTCTTCGACATGGTCAATCCACAGACGCCGCCGTAAGTTTAACGAGATAATGAATATGGAAATAGAAAAACGTTAAGAGTCCGCCGATAGAATTAGGAAAACTCTATAATTGACTCAAAGTTTTCTTTAGCTAAAAACCTCCATGATTTATCGAGCGAACTTTTACTCCGAATTATGCTGTTAAGTCCGAATTATCTTATCAACAGGTTGTTGAGTGTTTTAGGCTATTATATCTCAGAGATCTTTCTCCGAATAATATTGTCGACATATGCATACTGTAAGCCTTACTCCGAATTAAGTCCTAAGTCCGAATCATCGCGAAAACAAATTTTGGACTGGCATATCTCTGTAAACATCTTACCGAATATTAATGTCTACATATCTTTGACACTCCGAATTATATTTTTTGTGTAGTTCACTCCTAATTCTTTCTTTAACATATCTCCGTAGATTTCATGCTGTACACATATCTCTAAGCACTCCGAATTATGTTGCCTGTAGAGTATATGCCGTAGACAGATCTCTATACACTTACATCATTATATCGTCGCCATACTCTCTTCCTCAATCAAAGCTTTTACTAGATTGCCCTCCATTAAGCAGATTCCATCCTTTACTTAAGCTGCCCCATCATCAAGACAGATCTATGCTAGCATTTCAATACACTTAACTAACAATTGCTCCATTCTCTGTTCACTTTAATGATCGTTTAAGTCAAATCGTATCATATTTTTCACATACTATATAATCATATAGACAGCATACATTAGCGATCTGCAAACGCGCCCCTTGTCAAGCCAATTGACGGCCGCATAAAACACTTAAACATTCATTGCAAATTTTGGCACCATTTCACAGCGAAGCATAAAAGCAAATGTTATCATGCCTAAACACACACACACACACACACACAGGTAGATACAGGGTTAGTCAATAATGAAATTTTAACACCATCTGTGCGTGGGGAGCACATGACGCCTTTGACACGAAACGTGAACATCGCTGGGCTGGATCGCAGCTATTTTTAAAGTAAATGTTCCTTAGCGCGATCAATAGATCTACATAAGTAGCTAAGTATAACTGTTGACTTGATCAATTTGCGCCTAGATCAGTGCACAAATAAATCGATTCGCAAGATTAGTCCCAAGCTGGCAGCGCGAGCCGGCGATCAGTTAGTTGGCAACCCACGATCGGTGCAGTTGTTCCATCGAGTCCTGCGCGAAGTGCTGAAAAGAAAAAATAATTCCAATTGACAAACAGATCAATGGACGCATGGATAACGTTTATCTAGTGTAAATTATTATCTCACATATATCCTGAGAGATTCCAAACACTTCAGCGAGATGCCGCATCGCAACGACCTGGATGCCCAGTCGTCCAAGCACTCGGAGCAGTCCTTTTTTCGCTACAATCGCGTGGCCAAAGTGTAAGCCCCTCTGAGCCTGGCTCTTATGTAACTTTCCACACCGATTGTTGACCAAGTGTTTAATGGCTTTCAATTCGCATTTCTACGGCCCATTATGATTGGATTGTGTTTGCTTTGCTCATTAGCGAAATGCCGCTGATTGAATATTAACGTTTATTTAATGGATAAGTGGCCTGTTCAAGCTGGCCCCAGACTATATAATTTACACAATTTATTTATGTTCTCTATGTGCATAATATATATCGGGCTAAGGCAATTTTTTTTTTTTTTTACTTTTCTTTTTGATAACGTTCGATTCTTGTATTTATTTATGGCAGCAGCTTCAAACCGAATATGCTATAAATAAAACTGACATGAAATATGGAGCAAACGAGCGGCTGTCAATATAAAATTCAATGGATTGATTGGGTTTTGGCAATATGTGACAAGTTAAGATGCCAACGGAGGGTGCTATGTTAGGTTAGGGAATATTTCAAAATGTAGTTGAAAAGTATATGATTGTTCTCTAGAGACTTTCGCTGCTTCTGCTAAGGCGAAAACTTCTGGGAAGTATGTTAGGCTGGGAGTATAGCTTGTACTGATACAGTTGCCAGTTGTGAGGTCTCCAACGAAGAGTTTTTTGAAATTTCTTGGTAATATATTGCTTTTGTGCCAGACAGCATCATTGCCAGGCCTCAAAAAGAATGGTCTCTGAGATACAAAGTTTATTTGGGCTCTGAGTTACAGCTATCTATGCTTAACTGATTGTCGAGGAGCGACGTCGCATATAATAATATTAAAGTAATACTCTGTATATACCTTTATATACCGTTCAGCACCATGTATCACACACTGCGCTCCTCTAAAACTCTATAAATAGTTTATAATGTAACAAACTATAGCTAAATACTAACACTATTAGCTCCACTCTACTCCCCTTACACACTCTTAAAGCCAACAAGCTCCTTCAGCTGTTCTTCCAAATGAATTCGAACAACAAACTAGCTTGCACACTATTAGCCATCTATGCTGCTTGCATAATTCATAAAATTCCATTTGCACACAAGCTGACGCCTCGGCCCCAACAGGTCGTCCCCCAATATAGCGTATAAGCAAACACACCCCCTAATCTGCGATCATGCAACAACAATGAACTGGCATTTGGCACCTCGTAGAGCGCTATTGTTGCATTTGGCATGTGATTACTACAATTAAACCATTTGACACACCAGAAATGCGGGCTGGGGTCGTGTGTGGCTGGTGTCGCGGCGATGGTCATGTAATCAGTGCAATTGTCTGGGCTCCGGCTGCCAGAGACAATGCCACCTTAATGGAGGGCGAGTGTTGACAGCAATTAGATGCGCCTGGCTGGCCATAATGCAAATGACTCTGAAAAGCGAAAAATCATATATAGATATAGCCATTTGTAAGCCCGTTAAACTATACTCAAGCATCTGCCTTGTACTTGCAGGCCGATGGGCATCGATGACGATGACAGCTTCATGGACATGTCGGACGAGGCGGCCCATTTGAAGCCGCGCCAACAGCACTGGGCCAACAAAATGCAGTTTGTCTTGGCCTGCATTGGCTACTCGGTGGGCCTGGGCAATGTCTGGCGCTTTCCGTACATGTGCTACAAAAGTGGAGGCGGTAAGTGGGAATTGATATGAGATATGCAGGGGAACAAAGAGTTTATGGAGCTAAGCTCTGTTCGAGAGGTTTAATTGCATTACAAATAAAATAAAGATTTATATATATAATTTCTTTAGCCCATTTGCCATTCGATACCGTAAATTCCAGTAAAACACACTTTAAAGTAACGGAAATAAGTGGGGCATGCGGCCTGTGGCTGGTTTCGGCATAAACTTTGATTCCATGTGAGATCTTTGGAGGCATTTTGTTTTTATTTTAGAAAATTTCGCGCTTTATGCGACATTTCCGCTGTAAGCGCTACAAAGTCATAAATTAAAATTTGTTTAAGCTCAGCGCAAAACTATGAAAGTCCGACGACAAAATAAAGCGGTCACTGTCATCTGCTCTGGGCTGGCCTCCCTCGGCCTGCCCAGCCCCCCGCTCAGCGCTGGACGACACGCAAGCCACTTGGCGGGGGCTACGTCCATCTTCATTTACACGCTCTCACTCTCAGAAGCCAGAGGCCCCATTTACATTTCTCAACCGCATTACACACACACACACACGCACACACACACACATACACATACAGAGAACAGTATAATGAGGCGAGCGACAACTGCCAACTGGATGAGATGATGAGACACATTTTATGCCTTCATTTGCTGTTTGCTTTCCACAATTTGCAATTGTTGATCTCAAATATTTATAATTAATTTAATTTGCTTGCTTAGCTGTTCTCATTTATGTATGCTGTTTGCAATTGCAGGTGTGTTTCTAGTACCTTATTGCATAATACTCTTCATATGCAGCATACCGCTGCTGTTTATGGAGCTGTCTGTGGGCCAATACACGGGCCGAGGTCCCATCGGCGCACTGGGTCAGCTCTGTCCCCTGTTTAAGGGTAAGTCACACAATTCTCACAAATCATTATCTGCCAAGATACCTACTCGAGATTAAATGATAATATATAAATTAAATGGGCTAAGATAATGGGCAGCGCAGGCGATTAGACCTATCGTATCGGACTTGTTTGATACCCTTAACGGGCTAGATAAGATAAGCACATATTCTGTGTAAGTTAGGCAGACAAAATAACTGGAACTGCTGATACGATCGTATATCTATAACGTTGCAACATGTGGCGTATGAGTAATATTTCTCAATCTCTCTCTCTCTGCGCCTCTCGCTTAATAATTTACAAATCCGTTTAAGATTTCGTGAGCAGCTCGCTCCCAGCCATTTATCATAGAATTGAGTCTCATTGCGTCATTTCGCTCGGATATTTACACGCTTTATAGGTCAGTGCGCATGCGTCACGCTGCCGACGCTTGTAGCAACTAAATTTAGAAATGTTCTTTCCGCCTAGTTAATTAGAAGCACACAAAAATATGAATATAATGGCGAGAAAACAAAGCTCTAAATGAGATTTACCTGGGGCCATGACAAAGCTAGGCAAACATGGGCGCCGCCGCCCGCTAAAGTTCATTGCCAATGTCGGAGTAGTTGGAGCTGGGCAAACAAGTGGCCAACAGCGCGTTGAGTTTACAGTTTACAAAGCCGCCGAAAACGGATGCCCAAAAGCATGTGCACATATACCCTGTAAAGAGGTGAGTTGGGCATAACAGTGTATATCTAGAGATGCTTGAGAAGAGCAGACTGTCTCGGGGTATTGATTGTAAACAATTCTCTAATATATTAGTTAAGTCTGCTTAGCATAAGCTGACCCTTCACATCCTCTACAATAAGCTCCAGGTCATGCGGCTTTTAAGCTCTCAGATGCGCTTTGCCCACACACACTTTACAGGGCATTCAAAGATCAACAGATCAGCCTGCTTATTCAGCTTCCAGTGAAACTGAAGCTCTACTGCAACAGCTGAGATCCACAGCAGCGACACTCGCTAATTAGTTAGTATCATTTGTAAGGGGCTGGCGTGAAAAGGCGAAGTGTAACTTGAGACTGAAACGGAAATGTTTTGAGCGACTTACGTACGCGTCTTGCGATCGTTTGTGAGATGCCGCACCACCCGCACCGCACACCGCACCGCTCACCACACTACACTACACACTCACACCGTCCCCCCGTACCAAAAGCAGTCAAAGGCCACGCTCATAAATCTCAACAAACAACATTATTTTGACATATTTGCAAAGCTCTTGTTTACCCACAATATTTTGCCAATAGAACAGCCTTGGCACGCCCACACGGGCGCACGCCCACGTCGAAGCTGCAACCAGATGCGAACTAATAAATATTAATAGACATTTCTAAGCCAACAAACTGGCAAATGGCTTTAATTGGCTGCAGCGGCACGCGGCCAATTACAATTATGCAGATGAGTCCAAGTCTAGACAAGTGATTCAACTGGTCTAAATTACAGCTGGAAATGAAGACAAGACAAGAGAAGACTTGAGTCAGGTATCCTTAGGAATATAAATAGAATATATATATAGGATATCTGTCTGAGCGCATCTTGGCTTATATCAATATGGGATTTCACTGTCAGCTTAATTAAATCGATTTTCTCATTTAGTTTTTATATTAAATCATAAATAAATTAAAATAATATACATCTTATAAATTATTCCACATTCTTAGTCTTAGTATAAGTTGTTAGATTAATCTAGTAAAATGTCAACTTCATAAATTAAAATGTCAAAGAACTAACCGCTCAGCTAGGCAGATCAAGTACAATCTTAGCCCAACAGGTATGTCCATTTGAGCTTATAATTAATACATAAAATCGATGCTTTGCAGGTGCTGGTCTGGCCAGTGTAGTTGTCTCGTTTCTCATGTCCACCTACTATAGCGTCTTAATAGGTTATTCAATTTATTACTTTTTCACATCGTTCAAAACGGAAATGCCGTGGATTGATTGCAACAACAGGTGCGTGGGCAGAGAACGATCGGAAGACGAATCACTTACGTATCCCCTTTTTTATTGCAGATGGAACACGCCGGACTGTTGGGTGCCACAGCGCAAGGAGCTGAATACCACTGCGCCGGACACGTCTCGCACGCCCTCCGAGGAGTTCTTTGAGTATGCAACAAGCCAAAAGCCAAAAAACTTAAATAATATTAACATTAAAATTCCGCTTCGCAGAAATAAAGTGCTGCAGATTAGCTCCGGGCTGGAGTATCCGGGCATGATGCGCTGGGAGCTGTTTGCCTGCCTCGTGTGCGCCTGGCTCATGGTCTACTTTGCCACCTGGAAGTCGATCAAGTCGTCGGCCAAGGTGCGCTACTTCACGGCCACATTTCCCTTTGTGCTCATCATTATCCTCATGTTCCGGGCGGTCACGCTGGACGGCGCTGCCGAGGGTCTACGCTTCTTCTTCCGGCCCAACTGGTCGGAGCTGAAGAACGCGAACGTGTGGATCAATGCCGCCTCACAGAATTTCAATTCGCTGGGCATCACGTTCGGGTCCATGATCTCGTTCGCCAGCTACAACAAGTACAACAACAACATACTCCGAGATACGATTTCCGTAAGCCTGGTCAATATGGGGACCAGCTTATTGGTGGGCATCTTTGCCTTCTCCACGCTGGGGAATCTCGCGCTGGAGCAGAACACGAATGTGCGCGATGTCATAGGCGACGGGCCCGGCATGATATTCGTGGTCTATCCACAGGCAATGGCCAAGATGCCGTACGCCCAGCTGTGGGCAGTGATGTTCTTCTTCATGCTGCTCTGCCTGGGCCTCAATTCACAGTTTGCCATAGTCGAGGTGGTGGTCACGTCCATACAGGATGGCTTTCCGCGCTGGATCAAGCGGCATCTGGGCTACCACGAGATCGTGGTGCTCTTCGTGTGCGTCATCTCGTGCCTGTTTGGATTGCCGAACATCATACAGGGTGGCATCTACTACTTCCAGCTGATGGATCACTACGCTGCCTCCGTGACGATTATGTTTCTGGCCTTCTGCCAGATGATTGCCATAGCCTGGTTCTACGGCACCGGGCGACTCTCCAAGAATGTTAAGCAAATGACGGGCAAGGCGCCGTCGTTCTACTTGAAGTCCTGCTGGCTGGTGCTGGGACCCTGTTTGCTCTTCGTAAGTGCCATATGGGATTTGCAGGGAAACTGTTCTCATTGTGTGTCTTCCAGGCCATCTGGGTGCTGAGCTTGATCAACTACAAGGAGCCCACGTATCACAATGGACGCTATACCTATCCAGACTGGGCCTACGGCATCGGCTGGATGTTTGCCTCCCTCTCCCTGATCTGCATACCAGGCTATGCTCTCATCAACTTTATGCGCACCAGCGGCGACAGCTTCTGGGAGGTGAGAGATTGCATGGAATTAGTCAAATTCGATTCAATAATCCGATCTTCATTCACAGCGCATTAAAATCACACTGCGTCCCAATATTTACGAGTGCAAGATCTGTGGCGAGCACCACTGCGAGCACGACTATCCGGAGCAGGAGCAGTACATGCTGGCGCAGGAGCTGGGCAACGTCTACAAGCCAACCACACAGCCCAGCTTTCATCATAGCCAGCCACAGGCTTACAATGCGATGCACGCATCCAGCACAGCACCCCATGGCGTTCACACTGAATACACGTATCAGTCCAAGGAGGAGCAGGCGACGCAGCCAACGACACATCAGCACAGCGTCAAGTAGAGCTGGCGCGAACGAAAAGGTCCTGTTTCCTGTTCAATTGTTAACAATTTCTCAATTTTTAATACATAATTTGTTTTAATTTGCAAACAATAAACACAATAATATTTAATTTAAATAATACCGCAATTGTTTATAAATAGTATTAATAACAATTGTGAGCAAGGCTTCAGCACTTGCCACTAGAATGTGAGTGAATATATAAAATATATAACAAAATCTTTGGGAAGATGTAAGGTATATAAGAACTCTAAAAGCTTTAAGGTCATTCTTGAGATAATATTGTTGAATAATTGCTTTCCATTTCAAAATGATTAGAATATATATATAAATATTTGATATTCGATTATTTTATGAGCTCATCAGTTGAAGTTTTGATACTTTTAAAACTCTGGGACATACGGATACAATCAAAGCTTTATACGGATATATATATCAACTTTAACGAGTGATTACAAGGGAATAGTTTACAGTGTATACATATAACAAACTTTTTCATCAGCCACGTCAAAAAAAAATATATATATTAAATTACTTTTATGACTTGCTTAATTAATTTATACAATTTCAAATGCTTCCTCCTTTTTAAAGCTGCTGCACATAGCGATACAACAAATCGAACTCCTCCAATTTGGGCACCGCATTGAAGTTGCGCGGCGTCTTGCAGTATTCGGCATAAATGAGTTGACTCTCGGCAGGCACAGTGGGTGGCCGCACACTCAGATAGGAATCGGTGCCGTAGTCACTGAGCGGACGCAGTGTGATGCCCCGCATCATCTTGGCATGTTCCTGTTCCCGCTGGGCGACTGCCGTCTGCGTTGGCTGAGGGACACCGCTGGATAGTTTGCCCATTTGCACGTAATTCTTGTATATAGCCATGCTCTGCTTGGAGGGCGCACTGATCGTGCAGCCATACACCTGCTCCATGGAGGGCAGCATTGAGGCTAGCGTAAATGGTGCCGGCTCAGCTGTTTCCGTTTGCTTGGACTCCTTTTCGGCAAAGCTGGCACTGAGATCCTCATCACTGGAGCTGTCCTCGCCCTCACTGGAACTGGAGGAGTTGCTATTCATGGAGCCTGTAGAGCTTTGGCCAGTCATCGATGGATTCTGTCGGCCCTTGCGCGATGGCTGTATCTGCCGCTGGAAGGGACTGTGGTTGGTGCGGAATGTGGGCATATATCGCGTGGCAAGTTGGCTGATCTCGAACTCTATGTGCTCGCTGAGATCTGTCCACTTGAAGGACTGATGGAAATTGGAGTATGAATCTATCATCTCTAAGCCGTTGCTATGCACACGAAACAGCTCCTTGACCAGCTTATTGGTGTCTGCACAAGGAAAGGGCAAACACTCGCGCACCTTATGCCGCACCCAATCCGTGATAGAAGCGCTCGACGTGCTCGGCACAAATGCATTGTGCATATCGTAATCCGTCTGGAGCTCCCATATAGGTTGGTTTACTGCAATTATAGAACATATTAAAGAAAATGTTGGATTTGACTCGAGGTTTATCTTACATTTGGTAAAGCTTGGCTTGTAGAGTCCCAGAAACAGGTTAATGCTCTGCTGCTTCTCCGTGTCGCTGAATGTATTGCTGTAATAGCGGCTTAGAGTCTGCATTACATCGTTGCCCTGCGACGCCCAGGCTGCAGTCTTCCGATAGGTCTTGATGCGATGCACAAGCTGCGAGCCGCCATACTGCAGAGCCAAGGTATCGCCGTGCTCCTCGTACAGATGCTCCAGCATGGTCACACAATCCGAGTCAAATTCAAGTTTGGTTGACTTCACAAAGCCTAATCGCTCCAATTGGTTGCCCAAAGCGCATTTTCCAATGGCAAACTGCGCCGAGTTGGTGCGATCCAAGCAATCGACGCAATTGGTACGTACGATGCCTGTCTGGAAGCTGAGCTCACTGCCACGATGCGCCTTATAGAACATGCCCGTCATCTGGATAATACTCGCAGCATGCACGGCTAACTGTTCCATAACATTGCCACCGCTGAGACGACTCTGTCGTGCCATGTCAAAATGTATATGCTTCATACGATGCTGCGGCGGCAAGAACTGATTGAGATACTTGATGCTGTTCTGTAGCTCCTTGGATATGATAGACTCGTGCTTGCGCCGCTCACGCTTCTTAACCAGATTCAGCATGATAAGCGGAGAGCCGTAGTGAAAGAGCAGGCGCTCGAAGTGACGAGACGGCGTTTGAGCATACGGATCACAGATGTCCAGCTGTATGGGCGGCTTTGGCACCATCTTGCTTATGTCCTGCGACCAATGGGATGGTATCGATCCGCGCATTTGAGTGAAAGCGCACAGGCGTTGCCCATCACTTACAATTTGCTCCGTTTCGACTTCATTGGCAACATCCCCCTGCAAGTAGATATATATAGTATTAGATCTATAAAAACAATATTAATCTTTAAGCTTACCTTAAAGTTAGCGCCGCGCTTCAGGAATCGCGTGCCAGCAAAGCGAGTGCTGCGACGCGCTATGAGACAAACATTCACATGCCTGCCATAGATGCTAATACAGGACTGGCTGACGAAGCCATGTGTAACCTCCAAGAGCCAATCCTTGAGCATAATGCCGTCCATTGGCTGCAGCAGGTAAGCGTTCCACACAAAACGCTTCCGTGAATCACTGCGAAAGGCATAATCCACACGTTCGTGTGCCTGGGCCACATTGTTCGTCAGCTTATTCCAGTCGGGCAGCGGCTCGTCCCGCTCCAGATTTACCTTGGAACCAACATAACGGGGAGCCGATTCGTTATATTGCAAGGTGCGGGTGAGGTCGTACGAGTAGGAGAAGTAAAAGTTGCTGCGCAGATCAATATTTTGGAATATACGTTTGTAGCGCTCCTCGTGCGGATGTGGAGGTCGCTGTGAGGTCACCTCGTTGACCCGAACCATCACCGTATCCTTGATGGTGTACACCAAATGCATGCCAATGTGGGCACAGCATTTTCGCTTCGTAACCAGCAACAAGTAGTAGCCCTCGAGGAACCGTACAAAGCCCAGTACTCCATAGGCGGAGGTTACTTTGGGAGAGCCTGTTAATGAGGACACGAATCTGCGTATCTCCAGGCTGTTGAACTCGTTTGCATTCTCCTCGATACTCAAGCGGTTAAGGGCCAGCCGATCGATGGTGAGCAAGCGAAATCGGGTTTCGCGGTTGTTGCTGCCCACCAAATACAAGCGCTGAAAATAAAGATGAAATCATTGTAATTGATGAAATCTTTTATTTGCACAAAACTTACCGAGCGTGTTTCATAGAGTACCACCTTTTGTATGGAACTTATAAGTGGATTAAATATAATATTTGGATTGTCATTATTCATTTCTACACACAGTTGTCGATGCTAATAACAAAGTAAAAATTATCGAGCTATCGATTAATCGAAGAGGCTGAGTTTATTTGTTTGGAATACAAAAAGTAATATAGTGATTATTAAAAAACAAACGATTGCCTTCAATTTATGTGATATTTAAATAATGATAATCAGAATACTAATATTTTTAATATATTCTGTCCTATCGATAGTCAAATACCATCTGCGGTTCTTCGCAGACAGGGCGGTAAAGCTTGAACAGCTGGCTGAAGAGGTTTTCTACTTTTTCAAGTAGAGCAACACTTAAATTGTTTGTATACTGTTTTGTTTAGTGTCGTAGTAATTGTCTTTGATATTAAGTATTTAGAAATAAGCAGACATAACATGGCAAATTGGGGAAACATTTGCCGCATTTGCAGCAGCCCCGCAGACTATAATATATTTGCCAAAATACCGACATACTTGCACGGCTCAACAAATGAGTTTCTCAATTTTCAGAAGCCAATCAATGTACTGCTTGAAGAAACGTCTGGACTGAAGGTAACAAAGAATAAGAAAAAAGATTATTTGGAGTTAACAGTTAGCTTTTACTTTTATTTCTATATAGAACTCTCCGGATGATGGTCTGCCCAATGTTATTTGCGCACTGTGCATATCGTATTTGAAGCACGCCGTAACATTCCGCGAGCAATGTATTAAAAATGCACTCAGCCTCAAGTTGATCGAATTATATCAACAGGAGTCTTCGAAAAATAAAGGAGATAAGGAGAGTGCGCTTTTCACGGCAGATCAGTTGCGGTTTGTGGAACAACGACCAGTGCACAATCTCTTGTTGAACAACAACAGAGTTAAGCTCGAGAGAACTGACAAAGTGCACAAGCAGCTGCTTAATCGGACTGTGCCCCAACAGGGCGGCAACAGTGATCGAGAAATACGCTACTTAAACGATCTATTCAATAAGCAGCGAAATGCAGCTCAGGTCAAGGTTGAGATGCCATCGACCAGCATCGACCCGACCTGCAGTGGAAACGGCACTGGCGAGGAGGAGGATTACGCGGCGGTCACCTCAAGTGACGACAATGAGGAGAATGCGCTGTCGCGCAAGCACAAGAACTGCTACAACTATAGCGAAACGAATTTCGAAGAGGATGATCCCATGGAGCAGGCTCAGCTGAGGGACATCAAAGTCAATATACCGGAACCCATGTGGAAGGAGCGCAAGTGTCCGGCCTGCTCCAAGCGCTACATGCACGAGGACTCACATCAACTGCATTTGGACAATTGCGTTGAGTTCCAATTCTTTAACTTTGTGGCCGACCTGAACAAGCTGCTGGAGATCAAGCGGCAAAAGATGATATCGCCACACGAGTTCATTCGACGCATGATCTTTGCCTTGCACAAGACTTGCACCTGGCTGCAGGAACATTCCATTGACACTGAGCTGGCCGAAAAACTGAATCAGGTAAAAATCTCAAATGGCAGCAGCATCAGCACTGCTGACAAAGTTGAAAAAATAGAGCCAGTCAAAGAGGGCGCCCCAAAGACATCCACATGCTGGGATAACTATCCATCTTCCTCGAATGACGAAGCAGTCTTTGTCAATAGTTTGCTTAAGTTTAAGAGTGGATCGACCACTCCCATAACAGTTGAGAACAATGTCTTGTATGCCATTGAGCGCTCCGAGAGTCGCAACTCACAGAACACTCCCAATCCAGTCGTGAAGAAGCCCATACCCATTAGGTGCTCAGGCGCAGCTGTTGCGGCTGCTGCGCCCTTGCACGAGGAGCGGGCTCGTGCCACATTTCTGGAGAAGTTGCAAAGGGCCACGGGAACGCCACTGCATCAGTCGCCAGTGCCAGTCACGCCCACCTCCGCAGCTCGCTGCTGCCAATGCAAATTGATATTCGCTGCGGTCAGCGAGCTCGAAATCCACAACGTAATGCATCACAACGGGCAGTGCAATGCTGGCAATACTCTTGACGAAGACGCCCAACGGCGTCGCATAATTGCCCTATTCGAAGATGATATCTAATTTAAGGTTAATTTTAGTAATTTTATTCCATAACATTATTAAGTCTGAAAAGTCCCCTCAAATCGTGCATTGCTAATTTATAATTTGTAAAAATTATTTATCTGACGAATCTTTTACGTGTATTAATATGTATGTTTCTATATTGACCAAAATTCCCTGTATTTAGCTATAGTCATAGATGAACTCGACTTTTAAGTATTTATAAAACACTCTTATAATCACATAACTTCGACTACACAAATTTATATAGCAAACACACACCTAAAGCAAAACAAATAAATTTTGGTGTTGTCTCAGTAATTTATAATACAATTTTAATTCATTGAAACACTTCATTAAACAACTCGTACATATAATATATAAAAATTTAACATTGTCTTTTATATGAACTCTAGTTCAAATATTTAACATATTTAAAAGGCAATTTGCTTAAGCGTAGACTCGAATGTTTTCCAGCAAAAGGTCATTGTCCAGCAACTTGGCTTCCATGAGATTCTTTAATAGCTGCATTAAATCCGTTCTTAGAATCGTTTGCCGCAAGGCAAACAGTTGATTCAAAGCCTTCAGCAGCTGCTCCACCTGCAGTTCCAGTTGACCCACAGCTGGACGTGTGGCAAAGACGTTCGCCATCACACGCACGGCGTAAGCGATGCGCAACTGGTCAGCAGCTGAGTTCATATCATAGTTAACACTTTCCATGAAGAACTGAAGCAAATGCTGATATTGAGCTGCGCACAAGTCGCGCTCTCGGTTTACAATTTCCAATTTAAATACTATATACATATAATACTCGGCGGCCGTTTCGCCTGGCTGCTTTTTGTGCAGGTTCTCGGCAATGTAGCGCCGATCCTCTGCTGTAATCGCAGCAGCTGCTCCAGAGGCTATCAAATACAAGCAGATGCCCGCATCTTCATGAAATCCATTCAAATCGCTTGCAGGCAATGTAAATAATTTCCACAGTTTGCTGGCCAATTGCATTTGCAGCAACTTGCCCGCAGATTTTTTGCAAGTGGCCAAAATGTTAGCCAGCGTCCAAAGGCAACTGCGCCTCAGCCGCGGTTCGTGGCTGTCTAGGAGCGTCACCAGGTAGCTGCCGGCCATCGTTGTTATTTTCTCGCAGACGTGCGCATCGCCCAGTGAATAGTTGCACAGGCATTCGGCAGCTTCAATTTGACGTTGCATCTGGGTACCTATTGAGCAGGTGAGTTAGGATTTTGTATAACATTAGTGATTTATTTGTAGTTACCTGTCAATTCCTTTATGATAACTTGGGTTGCGCCCTGTACTTCAGCAAAGGCGCTAATATTTTCGTTTCCCTGCAAAAATGCATGGCTCAGCCGGTACATGTCCTCGCCGGTGGCGTGCTTACGTCGTTTTATGCGACTCGCCATTCCCTGTACATCTTTGACCTTAAGATTTTCCAATTCGCTAATGTTATCCTTGATCTGCCCTAAGCCAAAGCGCAGTGCATCTGTTGTATTTGTTCGCAATTCTTGTCGCTGTTGCCGCGCGTACTCCCGTATTCTGAGCCGAAGTGCAGTATCATTCATTTGAACACCTCTTGCTGTTGTTGTCGATGCTATTTCCATTTTTTTGCAATAATCTTAACCGGCAAAAGCAAATCTATTTACACAACCGGCATTTGCTGAATAATATTTCGTATGCCTTAATAGAGAAACACTGACAGCTGTTTTACAGTTTTTACATTCTGTTGTTTTCGATAACATGGTATTTTCGTATTTGTGTTTTCCGGTCACACTGCTATTCAGTTGCATAAACAGTCGACCAAAAAGCTAAACAAATAAAATGTCGTTTAGTATAATGCAAAAGTTGTCATTACAATGCCTAAAGGCTGATCAACCGCTCATTAGTAAGTCAATTGTATGTAATATGCAAACTAAATTACTTAATATTCATTATTAACCTTAAAGCAACAATACGAAATGCCAGCAAAAAGACCGGCGGCAGCACGCGGAACAAGAAGGGCCATCCGCGCCCAAAACATCGTGGATGGCGAGTGCAGGACGGTCACTATGTCTCCCATGGCACCATATTGGCTACCCAGTTGACGACGCGCTTTCATCCCGGATTAAATGTATGTAAATTTGGCCATTACTGATATCATTAAATATATAAACTATTCAATTATCTTGCAGGTGGGCCTTGGACGCAATGGCACATTATTTGCCATAGAACATGGCAAGGTGGTAGTCAGCTGCGAGCCCATTGATCCAAATTGGGATCACACCTGGATTCAGCGCAATTATGCTGGTCGTCAAGATCAAACTATTCATAAGAAATTTTTCAATGTAATTCCTGAGAAACAGCACCAGCGATTTCTGTTAGTTGATGAAATCTAACTTGACATTAAAACAAATATATAATTCAAGTTCCGTTTTAAATGTATGTTATAATAGTAAATTAAAAAAAAAAAAAGTGTTTTGTTAACATTCAGCTTTTCAGAGTTGCTAAACACCCAAATACAAAAAAGTAATAGGGGAGCTCCTTATGAAAATCGACCGCACCGTCCAAGCGCTAGAGGTAAACTGATTTTGAGCTCCCATATTTCTGATGATCGAGCGGCTCGATTCAAACCTGACAAGGAGCCAGCAAGTTTGATGTGGACCTAACCCTCAAACTTTATGCGTTGAAAATGTTTGAATCATACAACTTGTATGAAGCGAAGTGAGCGGTTTGAGAGCTTCAGACTGGAGTCAAGTACATTGTCATGCGATAGTACGACTTGTATGACAAACAATAAAAAATTAATATTTATATAAATTTTAAGTTTTATTAGAAATTATTTGTTTTATGAGCTACTAGCCAATTATTGTTTAATTAAATTTTAAACAAAATACAGTAGGTAGAACAGTGCCGAGCATTGGCATAATTATCGGTATCGATGATCGATCAAATTAAATGCATCTGCATGTTGCCATCTATCGATAGTGCCATCGATTGATAGCACCATTGCCGCCTGCCGCACACGTGTTTGCACCGCAGCACATAGCACATTTTTCATTTTATTTCCTTGAAGATAATTGAATACGAATTGGAAAATACAATGGCATCAGAAACGACAAATGCCGAGGTCAATACAGAGGTGAAGGATGTGGGGAAAGCTGAGGAAGTGGCCGAGTCTGAGACCGGCAAAAATGGTGATGTGAAGAAAGATGAGCCAGAGACTCCCGCGGCCGAAGAGTACAGCAAGCAAGAGCGCGCAATTATTCGGCAAGTTGAATACTACTTTGGAGATGCTAATCTGCATCGTGACAAGTTTCTTAGCGAGCAAATCACAAAAAACGAAGGCGGTTGGGTGCCCCTCTCAGTGCTGGTCACGTTCAAACGTTTGGCTTCTCTCACGACAGATTTAGAGGAAATTGTTAGTGCATTGAACAAGTCCGATGAGGGCCTCGTGGAGATCAGCGAGGACAAGCAGAGCTTGCGTCGTCACCCTGAGCGCCCCATTCCAGAACACAACGAGGAGCGTCGCAAGGAGATTCAGGAGCGCACAGTTTACGCTAAAGGATTCCCCTTGGAATCCAAAATGGCAGAGATTCTCGATTTTGTCAGTGTCTTCAATAAGGTGGCTAATGTCAGCATGCGCACCCATTTCGACAAACCCACCAAGACGTATAAATTCAAGGGCAGTATCTTCGTCACATTCGAGAAGAAGGAACAGGCCAAAGAATTCCTTGAGAAGGAGAAGCTCGCTTACAAAGAGCGTGAGCTGCTTCGCAAGTGGCAGATTGATTATTTGAAAGAGAAACAGGACGAATATGAAAAGAAGAAGGAGAAACGGAAGAAGAAGGAGGCCAATAAAGAACCCGAAATTGAATTGCCCAAAAATGCGATCGTTGTCTTCGAGGGAGCTCCAGATACTGTCACACGCGAGGAAATACGCGAAGCTTTTGAGAAAGTCAAAGACTTTGATATTGCTTACATTGAGTTCAACAAGGGCGACACCAAGGGCTCCGTGCGTCTCACAGAGGCGGATGCGGCCGAGAAATACATTGCCAAAGTAGAGGATGCTAAAGTAAGACACCATACGAGACATATCCCTTCGAGTACTTATTTCTATTTCCGTTTACAGCTCAAATTCAATGACGAAGTCTCGCTCACGCTGCGCAAAGCCAGCGAGGATGAGGAGAAAGAGTTCCTGGACAAGGCAATTGAATTCATGAAGAAGCGCCGTGACTTCTCGCGTGGCAAGAACAACAAGCGCTTCGGCCGCAAGCGTTACGGCGGTCACGACAACAGAAATCACAACAAAAAGCAGCGCACAGAGTAGCGACATCCTCAAAAGTGCTCGACTCAAAATGCATATGAAAATAAAAGAAAATACAAATGTTAGCTCTAGTTGTTAGCTGTAAGCGACCGAGTTTTCTGATATCCAATTGCAACTATTACTAGTTTTCCAGTAACATAAGTCTAAAATGTGAGTATATGAGAAATATGTATAGTTTACATATATATGAGAAGAACTATAATTTATTTTACATTACTAAACATGTTTTGTTTTCTTTTACCTGCTTAAAGAACATTTAAAATAAATATATCAGATTGTAATCTATATTGTATATAGTACTTGTTTGTTCTTCTGTCTTACGATGATTCATTTCAGATAGCTGCTTCCAGATTCATTCTCGGGCACAAAAATATGAATTCCATAACATAATGAATTCATATATTTTTAGTAGTTTTTATTTTTATTGCTGTTTTGTGTATTTTCGTTTTTCTTTTTCTGTTTTTAATTTGTGTGTTGTGTGTGTGTTGGTTTGTTAAATGAGAGCAATATTAATATACATACAATGATTTAACTTAAAAACAATAAAAACTAATATTTATATATATTAACTTCATAAATACAATTATTAAATGCATTTATAAATTACAATACGCGCCAAAAAAAAAAACATAAAATTTTCAAAATTTGTTTTCGTTTTCTTACATCTTTCGGTTAAACTATGTTATAATTGCAATTAGGTGTAAAATTATATTTAAATTTAAACTAGTCGCAATTGAAATTATTTATAGGTATTTATATATTATATATGAGAATAGCGAAAATCAGCTTGAGGGGAGTTGGGTCGTTTTGGGGTGAGGGTTCTACGTGAATAAACAAAACGAATTTTATTCAATCAAACAATCAAACAAACAAAATAGGATCTGTGCAAGCACATAATTTACAACGGGATGTCCTCAACCTTGCCCAGTCGCAACTTAAGGACTCAATCTTTAAGGCTTATGCGTATCGAAGGCATAAGCTGTGGAGCGCTTTGGATCTGCTTTCAACAATGAAAACCTACTCATATCCGCTATTGGGGCATAGTAAATCGTTCTATATATATGATCGGGTTTCTTTTCTGTTAGGGTCTGTGCATTAATACGAGACCTAATCAACATTTATACATAAATTAAACAATTACAAACAACGTCATCGTATTATATATCGCACGGGGTTTTCATTATCTATATGTATTTATATATATAGTTATATTTATACGTTTAGGTTATATCAGTAGAGTATGTACGAATGTATTTATATGGTGGGGTGCGCGCTCAAGCATGTCCCCTAGTCAGAAGAGCAAGTTCTCAGCGTTGCTTCGCTCCCTTTTTCTCATTTTTGCTAGGGGTTATACACTTAACACTAGACTAACACGATCTAACGATTTACAACGACATTCAAGCGCTTGCTTCAACTCACTCTCTCTTCTCTATCTTCCTCTCTCTCTCTCTGTCAATCTTATGTATACAACAGTCCATCCAAAATATGCATATGTGAATTATTATATATATATTTATATATAATGTTAATTATGTAGTTAATAGTGCTGCAGGCCGCCTTCGTCTGGTTCTATTTCCAGACAGGCGTCAGATCCAGCGTGAGATTCTGTATCGTCCGATTGCGAGCCGAGCTACGCTTCTGCTTCACGGAGCTGGTGATCTCATTGACCAGACCCTGGCAATCGTTGCAAACGGTCACCTGCTCGCCGCGCAGGTTTTCCTTCTGATCTTGTTGCGTCTGTGCCAAATGACTGCCCGACGAGAAGAGCGCAAATCCGCGCGAGAAACGCGATCTATAAGAGAGAGAGAGCGTTGTTTAGATATATGTTTATATTCCCAAAGAGAGTTCCACTTACTTCCGCTCCAGAGTGCTGCTGTTGGATAGAGGCCGATGCGCCGGGCTGTGCACGGGCAGGCTACGTGGTCCCTCCATGCTGCGGGACATGGCATTGTTGTAGTGCTGCTGCTTCTGCTGGTACTGATGCACGCCGGATGGGCGCATGGCGCCTGAGTAGGAGGCCGACATGGAGGCCTGGTCGTGCAACGCCTCCACGGCCTGGCCCGTGGCAGCAGCTGCCGCGGCCGCGGCCGCTGAGCCAGGGCCAACGCTGATGCCCGGCGTGCTCATGTTTGATCTTTGGTGCTTGGGCGATGAGGGTGCACTGCCGACAGTGCTGCGAGTCTGTGAGAGAATCAGATTAATCTTCAGTTCAAGTTTCAGGTTTACCCAAACTCACCTTGCGATCTGACTCGGAACGCAGCAGTCGCTCGATCAGAGATTTGGGAAACTGATCGTCCATGATGTTGCCCGTCGATGAGGAGTGCATGTGGTGGGCGTGGTGCGACGGCGATGGCGTGTTCGAGCTGGCCGGGCTGGACAGCAGCGAGGGTGAGATCAGCACCAGCGGCACATTGCGAAAGTGCTCCGAGGGAATGCGCATCTTGGTGTAGCACTTGGCGCAGACGGTGCGCTGGCACAGCTTGCACTGAATGCCCCACGGGCCGAAGAAGGAGAAGCGCGTGCGCAGGCATAGAAAGCAGACACGACGCTTTTCAACATCCTCCTTGACGCGCACATCCATGGGCAGGCCCTCCAGCTCAGCTTTGGTCATGACGGAACGTATGTGAACGATCTCCGCTAGCGTAACGGACAGACGATCATCCCCACGTTCCATCCAGGTCTGTTTGTCCATGAAGGACTTGTTCCATGGGCCAAGCGAGGATGTTGAATGCGACGCCGTCTCATCAGCTCCAGTTGGCGGCTGCTGCTGCTGTTGGTCCAGCGACTGCAGCGCCTCGGGACTCTTTTTCAACTGCTGCGCAAAGAGAACAGAGAATGTAAATAAGTTTCTGGATGTGTCATAAGATGAATTGCAGTCAGGTGTAGGCACTCACCTCTTTGGACGAGCCACTTACGTCATCCGACTGACGCGACTCGGGGCGCGTGGGCGGCAACGAGTGCGTCTCATCCAGGTTGCTCTGGCAACCAACGATGGTGTGACGGCGCACAGAGCCGCGTCTCGCCTCGTTCTGTGCGGCCAGGTCATAGGCTAAGGGAGAGAGAGAGATAGAAAAGGGAAGAGTTGTCATTAGTTGTGATGCGGCATTGAAGGACGGTCAACATTGCGTATGCTCTATGTGTTACATTGTGTGTGTGTGTGTGGAGATAAGTATAAAAAGTAGAGCAAACGATAGCGAAAACGAGAACAAGACATACACGAGCAAGCAGGCGAGAGGAGACAGCGTAAGGATGTGTGTGTGATGGGTATGCTTGTATGGGCTTATATGTAAAATGCTTTGAGGAAAAGTTTTTAAAATATAAAATCAATATTGAACTGTGTGTAGAATCAATATGAGACTATTAGAAACTAGTTTGATGATATATATTTGATGGCATTTAATTGAAAAAAATTAAGTTTTGAATAAAATTATTTTAATATGATATTATAAACTTCTCAAATGCCAAAGCTATAAAGAAAAGTTCTAAAAAACAATTATAATATTATAATATTATTAATTGGGAATCTCGTTTAATGAAGTTAGATTTGAATTGTGTTTCACATTGAAACAAACTTTAAACTCTTGCAAATTAAATTTATAAAAATTAAAAATTATAAGAAATATTGAAAAAAATATTATTTATATTATTGATTGCTTATGAAGTTAGTTTTGAGGTGCATTCAATATGAAATCAGGCTCGAAAATCTTGAAAATTATATTAAAAACATTTGAATAATTTTATAAATGCAATTTTGGATTTCATTCAATTTGTCATGTATCGAATGTTATGAACGATGCAAGCAGCGGTACAATGTAAATCTTCAGTTAATCTCATGCATATTTACATTCCAGCGCATTATCGAAGCGGCTGCCATGTTCGTCCTGCTGCTGCTGCTGTGGCTGCTGTTGTTGCTCCTCTGCGCAGCGCAAACAAAAAATTGTGTTGCATAGTTCAAGGCGGCGTTAGCAATTTTTCGGATTTTGTTCGTAATATATTTATAAATTTTTGTAAGCGTATTTTTGTGGCATATTTAAATTATATTTTAATAACAATATATTATATAAATAATATTTAACTTTCGTACTAAGGCACATCAACCAAAAATGTTAGTTTGCATAAAAAAATAAATTTGCTCCAATCCATTCTTGTAACATTTTTGTTTTTATTTATTTTTTTTTTGAGTAACCCTTTTGCAATTTCTTTACAAATATTTCGAGATTATTTTTCTTGTTGTGTGTGTTTGTGTGTGTATGTATGTGTGTGCATATCCATAACCGGCATCAATTGTCTTCAGCCTGGGCTCACACCAACTAGAATATTTATCTTCCAACCAACTACAGATTGCAACCGATTCTCTAGTCGATCCATTCATTACTTTTGCTTTGTTCTTAGTGCGTTTTGGCAAAATATATAATACATTTGATTTTGTTAGCAAAATCATAAAACAATTAATTAATTAGCGGTATTTGTGTGTTCAGATCAATAAATAGGCCATAGTTAAACGAGTGTTCAAATACCTTTGCAAAGTAAGTTTTTTGTTTTGGTGTGGGGAAAGGGGCAGGATTGGAAAAAGTAAGAAATAAAAATATTGTAAATTAAAATTGAAATAAAAACAAAAACCACATTATATTAAAGCTAAGATTAAAGTGCTGCACAAGGTATAAAGGGAAAGTGTGTGAAATTCTAAATTTAATAACAAAAATCTTCAATTAATTTTTTTTTAAAGATTTTTAAACATAAAACATTTTTTATATTTTTGTTTAACTTCTTAGATTTATTATTTAACTTTATTTATATTAATTATATATTTATATTTATTATATACATAATTTTTATTTGCATATTTAATCGCAATCTATTATATAGATAATATATAATTTATTTCATTAAACTAATCAAGACCTTCAACCATCATCAACCATGCACAAATTTAAAGAGGTCGCAGCTTAAGCTCAGACAATATTTGAAAGCCTTCATCATTATGAGCCATGAAAAGGCAAATGACGGACAATATTTTGAGTTGCCTCAAACATAATCAATATAAACTAAAGTCTATTAATGACAAAAGTTTACTTAGGTGTGGCCTCAATATACATATATAGGGCAGCTATATTTATCAAGTATTTAGTATATATAGATATATATGTTTATTATGTTTTTTTATGTCTGCTCTTATCTATCTCTTATATGATCAATCAATTTTAATTAAAGCTCAAAGTACAACTTGCCTTGCTGAGAGATGAGAGATCTATGATAGAACATACTATATATATATATCATATATTCCACTATATAATGCTTCAACAAACTTTATATATTCATATAGTCCAAATTCTCTTCTAATTCGTAATATTTGTCATATGAGCACACCTAGACAGACAGCTCTTATGTTGCCCCCAAAGCACTTCTCAACTTGCTTGTTATCTAAGCAGACTCAAACAAGTTGCATGCTAACTAGTTTCATCAAAACCTCTTGTCAGCACTCCAACATCAGCTCAAATTTCACAGAGAACTTGTTCCTTCATACCTTGTGCACAAGTCAAACAAATATATGCAGCTATATAGTATGTATAGCAAGTGCTGATATTATATTACAATATTGCTCGACTTACTTGTGCGTCTCGGTCGCAGCTGCATTGCCGCTGAGTCCTGTCTCATCTGGGAGCCAAAGAAATAGCCGCCAATGGGATACGGCGGCATTTTGGGCTGCGTGAAGCGATGCGATTCGGTGGCAGCTGCTATGGAGGCGTTGCTGCTGCTAATGCTGGATTCATCGAAGATCAGCTCGTCGTCCTGGACCAAAGAGAATCTCGATTATTGTATAACTCTGCCACTTGGCACGTTGTGATTGACTCACCTGCAACTTTGAGAAATCCACTTTGATGAGCCGCTGCCGGGAGCGCGACAACGTGGAGTTTGTTGAATTTGGAAGCACTGCAAAAGACAATTGAAGCAGAAGAGAAGTGAGTCTTGGAGCCAAAGCGAAAGTAAAGTAAACTAAAGTAAAGCCATGGGAAAATGGATGCATATGCCACTCTCTGTGCGGCGCTGCTTTGATTAGATTACATGCGCAGCAAGTTGTGCAACCTGACCTGCCCCTGCCCCTGCCCCAGCCCCCTGCTAGAGCGTAACCAGCTCTCCATGGAGTCGCCCTCTGCTCGCTTGGGTAATTAGACAAACGTCTTCGAGTCGCTCTTTTACTTTGTCATCTTAGTGTCGCTTTGTTGTTGCTGCTTTAAGTGCCCCGTCTTGGCATTCAAGCGACCGTTAAGTTGGCGCATTTAATAGTTCTACGCTCTACACTTCTTCCGCTTGTGCAATGCTCGTAAAAGTGCTTGGGAAATTAGCCAGAAGCGAGTGTCTTCCATGCGAGCTGAAACTCTCTATGTGGGCTAAATTATTTTTATTATACAACTTTATGGAAAACATTTAGTTCTGCCTGAACTTTTGCTTAACTAACAGCTGTGTATATTATGAAAATATATAGCCACTTGACAACTGGCTCTTGGGCCTCTGAATAATTGTGAAAGTTGAAAGTTGCTGAAGACTAACAAGTAAACACGAATTTGTGTATTTTTAAACAAATGTCAATAATTATAAATAAATATTTTAGTTGTTATAATATTTTGTTTTTATGTGAAACAAAATTATATAAAATTTTAAATTCATTTTGTTATTTCAAAAATATTTTGAAACAATATAAGAAATTGCTTTTGAGTAAATAAATATTTAAACTATTATTATTTTTATATGAAAAAAAAATATATATATAAAATACGTAAAATATATATAAACAAAATATATATATTTTTAATATTAAATATTTGTGGATTAAATATTTGCGCAACGTCTTTGCCTGACTTAAGTTAGCACATTGAAAACGTTTGCTTTAAAGACGGCACTGCCACGAGCAACTAGCCAACTAGATATGGAAACCAGGTCAAAGCAATGTGTGGCAACGGCAATAATTTGTTTGCTACCTTTTGATGTCCTGACAGCCTGACGCGGCTTTGGTGTTGGCGGATTGACAGCGGCATTGGCAGCGACAGTCGCAGCCGCTGCAGTGGCACGCGGCGCAGCACGTGGCGTTGGCTGTGGCTGTGACTGCGACTGCAATGGCAACTGTGTGGCAAGAACTGCCTCGGTTTCCGTTTCGCTGCCGCAGTAGAGCGACGCATCGCTGGCAACATCAACGACATCCGCGTTGCGTACGATGTGATGCGACTTGAACACGGCGGCGGCTGTTGAGCGCTTGGCACTGGGCGTCGTTAGTTGTTTGGCATCCATTTGTGCGAGCGGCGGACAGCACTTTCGTGTTTTTGGCTAAGAAAGTTGGCTTACACTTTGCATCGCATGTGCAAATCTATATCCGCCGCGGAGCTGTTGCTCCACTTTCAGGGCACTTCACTTCGCACTACAACAACAACAACAGCACTTTGGGAATCACTTGTGTTGTTGTTGTTGTTTTTTTGTTACTCCTGTTTTTTTTCTTGTTTCTTTTCACTCTTGCACGGTTGCATTCGGGCTATCGATCCGACAGGCAACCAACCCCACAGCAGTTAGGCTAACAGTTGTTGTCCCATTTTTGGGGGTGTGTGTGTGTGTGCGTGCGGGCCGATGACTGCTTGATTAATTGACTTAAAGAGTGACAGACTGACTGGCTGCGGCCGTTTTTTAATACTTTTGCTTCACGTATTTCTCATTTAAAGTGCTTAATCAGGTCGTTTTCATTTTCAACCCGCGCCACGCGTCGCCTGCGGGCAGCCACAACAACACGTAGCGACACCGCCGAAGCTTAACACGAAACTGTCTACAATCAACGGTCGCTCTGCCACGCATATGCTCGAGCTTGCAAAGCTGACGGCGCTAAGCGCATGCGTCAAAGAGAACCACAAATTAAGAGAGAGAGAGAGAGAGAGAGAGAGCGTGAGAGCGTGTGTGAGAGCGAGCTCACACACGCTTTGTTTTGTTTTGACATTTAGCATTTAAAGACCCCGGCTGCGTTACGTCACGAGTTGTGTGTGAGCGGCGACGGCCTTTGATGACGTCGCTTAAGGGAGCGCACAAAAAGAGCACAATAGCAGTTGAGTGCGTAAAGCTCTGCATTAAGATTATTGCAGAAGTTTTCAGTACGACTAATGAAAGTGAATGAGCATGCCTAAGCTATTTTTAAACAGTTTAACGGTAATTGAAATTTGTTTTGATAGGCCATTCAGAGCTTTGCTCATACGTTACACAGTGGAGCAATGTTGATTGTTTTGCATGTCAAAAATATCTAAATTGCTTTATAGCTTAATTCGGGTTTTTTAATAGAATTTATTAGTAGTTTAAGTTTTTGCTGTAATATAAACAAAAGCTGCTGCCTGCTTTTCGGCTGACTCATTAATAGCGCCATTTTGTGGCCAGCGCATAGGAGTATGCAACACTGTTCAGCACGCTAGCAACCACAGCAAGCTCTTATGTTGGTGTCTCTGTGTGGCACGAGTGCAGCATTTGCAGCTGCTAAGCCAAACAAACAAAAGTTCACAGCAGGCAAACAAACAGAGCGCCGGTGCCGCAGTCACAGTCCGAGCTGTTGTCATCATCATCTTCAGCGTCATCGTTGCCGTTGCCGTTGCCGTTGCCGTTGCCGTTGTCGTCGATGTCTTTGAGGTTGTCGTGTTGTCGTTGCTGCGAGCGCTGCAGCGTCGTCGCTATCTTTGTGTGTCACAATTTTGCACGCTTCCTTCAGCAGAGGCGATTGGAAATTGTTGCCGTTTTTGATCTATGTTGGCATGCGCATGCCAGCAACGGCAATTGGCCAAGCAAACACAAACATAGACAGACAGACGGGCAGATGAAGAGAAAGAGAGAGAGAGGGAGAGGGAGGGAGATAGGCCAGGCAGACACCGAGCGTTGGCTGCAGGGGCGGCAGCTGCACGTTAGACAGAGGGGCGTGCATTGAGGCACCGACAAGTGCAGTGAAAACTTTTCGTGGCTAACAAGTTTTTTCTCTTTCTATTTTTTGCTGCCTCCGCATGCCCAGAAGGCAGCCAAAGAAGCGACTGACAGCCCAGCCAGAGCATGTGTATGACAACAATTTATGAACGGCTGGCGTTGAAAATTTTTTTTTTGGTTTTTTTTTTGGCCAACGTTGTTGACAACACAAGGCGGGAATCTTGTCAATACACCCACCAAATATGCATAGGAGGCGGGCAATTTCTTAGCCAAAATAGATGTTATAACCGTTTAGCTGTTTCTCTTTAATGCCAAAGGTTACCGACATTCAAAGGAGTTGCCAAAAATGAGTTTTGGCCCAAAATGAAGTTATTGACAGTTGCCAACTGTAAATACTTGAGCTTATCTTGAACAATGACAAAAGGCGGCAAGCTTTTCATCTGGTATTTGTTTAAGCCAATTTGTAAGTGACTATATAGGATATATATGTATGTGTATATGACCAATTGAGGTTGGCAAATAAATAAATCATATAATCATAATAAAAATAATCATAAATAAAAAAAAACTTTTTTTTTGGGTTTTCAAAATTTTTGCATATTTATAAAATACTGTTTAAGACTCTGCTAAACTTCTATATCCATTAAGTTAATTTATATATATATATATATTTTTTCTTTTATATATTTATATTTCAATCAAAATTGCACTTACATTTCTCTTTCTTTGGCGGGGTTATTTGCTTGAGCTCCTTTCCCTGGCGTATGGACTCCATGAGCTGCTCCCGCGGCGAGGGCGTGCACTTGAGCGGAGGACCTAGCTGACGTTCCGAGGCCTTGAATTAGAGCAATGCACAGTAATTAATATTTTATGAATATATAAATAGTTGCTACACTTTGTACTCAAATTCAAGTGCATAAGAATCGAGCAAGCCAATGAATTTATTTTATATAAAATATATATATTAACATCTTCATACATACAACAGCAATAAAAGTTCACAATTGGATTGAGAGGTGTAAATTTGAAAGAGACAATAAATATCAATTGATTTTTCTTGGTTTCGGAACATTCCGTTGGGCATTTGCTGAGGTATTTGCTTTAGCAATTGGGAACGCAACACACACCTTCTTCAATGGCGGCCGTGACCTGATGAACTCCAAGATCATCGCATGCGCATCCTTCTTCACGCGCGGCGGTATATCGCCGTTCACCATCACCTTGCGCAATTGGTACTTTCTGCGGTCGAGGCAACATAGAAAGAGAAATTTTCGTTGCTTATTATTATTGTATTTGATTAGTTGTGTCTGCGCTGTGGTCTATAAAAGGTGATTGATGTTCGTTGTAAGAGGCTGGGAGTTGTTGGGGATTGTGTGGCAATCTGCTGGATTCCACTTAAGAATCTTCAGTTGAGATAATGAAATTTTGAATAAATATAAATAAATAAAAATTTTGGCAAATAAAACGTTTTAAATTCACAAAAATCTAGTTTTTATATATAAGAGCTTTTTACTTGGGAGTGCCTGACTAGGAGATACCTGAACCTTGAGCTGATAGACATTTCAATCATACTACGGCCGGATTTATATATATATTTATTTTTTATGAATTATCAAACAAAAATTCTACAAATATAGATAAACAAATATACAGATTTTCCCTTATAATCTCAAGTAACTCTTATATTTATTAGACAATTTATGCTCGACTTGAAACATGATTTACTCAATTGAAATTATCAATATTGATCTGAATTTATAGCAAGAAGTTTATTAGAATTGTGTATAATAAAGCTGATAGCCCTATCAAAGTTCTAGCAGTGTATCAGGCAATCGGGTCGAATTGAATTGTAAAATTGTTTACTCACTTGGCGCGTATGTCGCCCATAAGTATCTCGTAGGGCGTCAGCTCGTATTCGATGGGCGTGCGTTCATAGTTGCGCTTCTTCAGGCGAACGCCGCGTCGCAGCTCATCGATAACCTGCACCCAGAAGCGTGCCTGTAAAGGAGATGAGTAAACAAAGATTAGCAGTTGTCAAATAAGGATGGAAGATATAGTATATATATATAGAAATACATTCACAGTCATGCTCTAGACTTGGAACTCATGCAAATTGGACTTTTCGATACTTGCAAAGTTCTCCACAATTACAGTTCGTGCTGATTGGGCAGAAAGCAAGACAGAGGCAGTGAAAGAGAGGGAGAGAGAGGGAGAGATAGAGATAGAGATAGAGGCTTTTGGTTAGGAAATTGCCATTGCCGCTCACTTTAATCAGCTGTGCACAGCGGGCAGCAGCTACTTAGTTGCCAGGCGGCTGCTTGGCTGGCTTTTCACTTTTTCCGCCGTTGCGAAAAGAAATATTTTAATTAAATTAATCATAATTTGGACCCGCTGTGATCAAGCTAGGCGCTTCAAGAGCCAATCGCTGCTCATTACATGCAACACGTACGACACTTCAGTCGCAAGCTGTGGCAGTTGGCGGGTTAACAGTGCGTATGAGTAATGTGTGCATGTGTGATGCTGTCTGATGTTTGATGGCAGGAAGCGTATTTAGCACACAATGGCAGCAAACAGAGAGAGAGAGAGAGAGAGAGAGGGAGTTGGAGCAGAGCAAGAGATTAAACTAGATGTAACAGTGATTCGCATTTTCATTTTCACTTTTCACGGTGGCCGTCGTCGTTGGCTTTTCCTGTTCCTGTCAACGACTGCGTCAATTGCTGGCAATAAATTTTGTGGCAGCTCATTAAACATGCAAAATAGTGGGGCACGGGCGGAGGGCTGCTAATTTGCACCCACCAAGCGCTGGCAGGCTGCGGCACACGCTGCTCTTGGACACAATCGCATAATCGACACAAGGCAACGGCGAAAAAGTCGACAAGTGTTGCATCCAACGCTATGTTGTAGCTGCTGCGCTTCAATAAGCGCAACAACAATAGCAGCAGCAACCGCAGCAGCCAGCGCATCATGGACAACGTGTGGCAGCTTCCGGAAGTGTTTGCAACAGTTTGCTGTTAAGCTGCCATGTTGCATGAAACATCGCACATATGCGTAGCGCTTGCAAAACTCTGTTTTTTGTTTGCTCTCTGCTTTTTCGGGGCATCATCAACAGATATTAGCATGAAAACAACATCTACACAATGCTCATCATCATCGTCATGATCATTACCATCATCATCATGATTAGCATGTTAGGCAGCAAAGCGAAACACCCATGTGTAGGGCTGTGTCTCGGAAGATGCAGTTTATTTTGATATGCTCGATAGCATCGGCTAAAAGGTGAAAGAGATTCCCCCAAACAAACATGCCTTACGCATCAGCACCAGCATCAGCAATTGGGGCATCAGAAAGCTGTCAAACTTAGAGGTAAGAGATCACTGCTGGGGCTATCAAATAGAAGCATTTTGCACAGCAAGTTTCTTATTCTCTATAGGGTATTGTCGTATTAAAACTTTCTAGAAGCGTTTACCAGGCAGAACTAATTAATACTTAAACTTTAAAGCTCAGTTTATAAGGTTGTGACAGTAAATTTTACTGATATCTAAAAGCTTTTAGAGCCGAACTAGCCAGAAACTTTATTTATAAGTACGTTTAGCTAGCAGCTTGAAGAGCTTTCTTAAGCAAATGCTTGGAAGCTTCAATATACTTTTGGTTCCTTTGCAATATTGAAAGCTTTAATATGCTTGTAGACATTTAATGGCGTTTGCAATGATGGAATCATCAAAAGCTCGATCCACAAGATTTTACAGCAATATATACATACACTGAAAACTAATTATTAATCAAATGGAGAGCTTTGTAAAGCACATTTTTATAATAACCAAAGATTTACGTGCTGGCATATTTACTTATATCGAAATAAAATATTTAAAATCAATAAAAAATGTATAATATAATTTAAAATAATAATTTATATTGTTATATAGTAAACATTTAATAGAGCTTTAAGCTTTTATACTCCAAAAAAATTATATTGAAGCAACTTCGGCTCAGAAAACTTGTATGAAAAGCTGACCAGCTGTTTTTAGTAGGTTACACAACAGTATTCTTATGCTAGTCTAACTAATTCGAAGCGGGAATCCAAACACCGCACGCCTATCCCAACGGCACGTACTCCCGAAAAGAAGTCTTGGAAAGCAAAACAATGCCAACTAGCTAGAACTGAGCAACGGAGCAACTGTTTCAGACAGAGAGTCACCAAAGCATGAAGCCCCATGAAACACATTTGTAATAAACAAACAAAAAAGAGTCAGACAGAAGAATTTCAGCAATTCCAGCGTAAAGCTCTATCCGAAATCGGGGCAACAATCAAAAAAGAACAGAGCCAAGCAAGATCCGAAACTGTTTCCCAAAGTCTGCGCATATTGCGTGGGTTCGTCGTTCCGGTCTTGACTTACTACAGGGGGTACGAAAAGGGTGATGAGGGTGAGGGGGCAACAACTACATTTTGTGTGACATTCTGAAGGCTGTTTGGCTTCCGAGAAATTGATAAAGCGCTGACTATAAAAAAGTTTGTTGAATTTTCAGTACTACTAAAAAAACCACAACAAAATATGAATACGATCAAGAAGAAGAAGGCAAACAAGAGTAAAAGAGTTGACAATAAAAACAAAAGACAGGTGATCGAGAGCGGCACAGTGGGCGGGTGGGTGGTGTGTGGTTTGGTTATAGAAATCTTATCAATTTTGAATGGGTAGAAAAACATTCAGTCAAGTCGAGTCAAGTGGAGTCGAGTCGCGTCGCGTCGCGTCGCGTCGTCTTCTGCCTGATAACCGACACAGTTTTTTAATCAAACTCTGCAATTGTTGTTGGGCATTACACAAATGTGTACCGAAGATTGTTGTAAAATTGCAATTGGGAGCTTTACTTTTTATGGCCGGCCATACGAATCGGCGCTGTCTATGGTCTGTGGGTATTAATTGCTCAATTGGCCTGCGCCTCATTTCATATTTTTCATTTTTATTTCTTTGCATTTTCGCCTTTCTTATTTCTCGCATTTAATCAGCACCTTCCAACGCAATGCAAATTTTTTGTTGATTTAATTATAAATATGGCGTTGATACGGGTCTGAGTTAGGATGGATATATATTTATGATATATGATACCGACACGTATATATGCAATCAGATATATACTTTATTAATGTATATAGTCTGGCGCACGCGAAGCTATTTCTGCGGTTTTCCTTTCCTGACTTATCCACATGCAAAGCGATGTGTGGGGCGTGTGCCCCAAGGTAAATCTGTCGAATGGAGCATAACAGGATATTGGATACGCTTTGAGCTGCAACTAGAAACGATAGACAAGTCAAGTGCGATTTGCTGTCGTAACTAATCAAGAGAACTAGAGAGAGATTATAGTTAGATAGTTCATGTGTCTCCAATGACTGTTGGATAATGTCTATTGGGTAACAGTCATGAAAAGTAGTTGCGAAAACGAAACTTAGTTACATGAAATGGATTAAATTTAGCTACTAACTTGAGACCAAAATTGATCAAGCTGATGAAGAAATCAACTTGAGCTGACAGCTATTAAAGCTCTGGTTAAAACATCTAAGTTTTTTTATTTAGTTTGTTTTTATATTATTCTTAACAATTAAAGAGTCAATTAGAATCAACTTCTTTTAGAAATTTTATTAAGCAATAATCAGATTACAAGTTTGCCAATTAAATTTGAAGCGCTAAATGCGAATCTGAAACCAGAATAGCCATAGCTGTTCAGGTTTTCGTTATCATCTCTTAAATTTACTTAACACCTGGGCTACAGCACCTGCTGCCGCTCCCTCTCTCTGTCTCTGTCTCTCTCGTATGCCACTCTTGTGGCAAGTCTGTTTGAAGAGATATATAAAAAAGTGTTGGGAAGGGAGCAAAGAGGAGATATATAGGTTTTCTAAGGTTTGATGTGCTTTAGCTTCAGATTTCTCTCCTAGCTTCCAAACTCTGATGAAAAGTGTTTAGTAAAGCTAAGAATTATTGAAGTTTACTTTACTTTACTTTTACTATTATTTATATTCATTTCTATCTACATCTATATCCATCTATAGCCAACTTTCTTTATCTATATCTATCTATAGCCAAGCATATTTACTTTGACTTTTCTGCTCAATTTTAGCACACTTCTGCTAAACTTTTACAAGTTGGCTTTGAAAATGCACGAGCCTTCCATAGTTAGCCAGCAAAAAAAAAAAACTTGCTAAAGATTGTCCAACATTTTCATCTATTTTTTATAGTTTTTTTTGGCTTGCGTGTTTGGCCAATTTGCGTGCGAGTCTCAATGGATTTTGGAGGTCCAATGGCAACCACAAGCGAATTCCTGAGCTGGCCTCGACACTTTTTTTCTTTCTTTCTTTCATGTATTTAAAGGTCACATAAATATATATATGTATATGTATTTGTGTGTGTGAATCGAAATATTTGGCACTAATGTGTCGCACATTAAATGTATCTCATATAGTCAAACTCATTAGGATAATGGGCGCTGTAAAACTGCGAGTCGATTATTAAAATTAAAAGTGAATTTCGTGAAGTGGTTCACTTTTTGGGTATTTTTGTTTTGTTTTTTCCCTTTTGAGGTGCGAGCGGAAGATATGCTGCACTCACTCCCTTCACCTATAAAACGAAACATAGCGCGTGATCCCTATGATAATGTTAATGATAATGATGATGATGGTTTGTAAAATTGGAAGAGGTGCGCCAAAAGAGTGAGTCGTGATTCGCTGTGTAGCCCACTTTAAAGACCATTAGTGGTTTTTGCGTTCAACATTGCATAACACATCTCAAATATGTCAGAGATAGATAGACATATACTTTAGGATAGCATAAGACGACTCACCCAGTCGTTGAAGCCCAGCTTCGCCAGCTCATACTGTGTGCTCTGAGATGATTCTGATGCCTTTATTAGTTTGCCGGTATCTGCAGTGGGAGATATATAGAAAGCAGATGTTATATATGACATTTAGAAAAACTATTTGTGTTCTTTCCTTACCATTGTTTAGTATTTGCTGCAGAAATATTCGCAGCTCTATTGTTTCCGTTACTAAGGCACGACAGACGGCTTTGTAATGATTCTCTGGTAATGCGGGCTTAATATGATTTCTGCAGGTCTGTAATTGAACAAAAATTACGATTTAATAAACAAATATTTAATAATAATATTCGAAAACATAAAAAAAATAAAATATTTAATGAGACGTTATGTAGTTTTTGGCAAAAATATATGAACTAAAGCTGAATTCTTGATATTTCTTTTTAATTATATATTCTCTATATACCTAACCAATTAATCAGCTATAACTATAGAATATAATCTAAAGCAAAGACTAGTTTTTGAGCTAAAAAAAGTCTAAAAAACTAATCTCATAAAGATATATAATTATTTTTAATATATTTTTTTATTATTTTTATATTTAATATAAATTTTTCTACTATTATTATGATCCATAATAAAAGTTCTTAAAATTCTTTCTCTCTTCTCCATATTTTCTCCTTTTATACCCTTGCTCCTATCCACATCTTTACATCTCTTTGACTACCTCTCTAAATATTTCCACATCCGCAAGTTTTATTGACTCATTTGCTTAGCACTCGAGTCCATTGCGAACTTTCAACAGCTGCCGCTTCTTTTCTAATTAGCTCTCCAGCTGGGCCAACACTTTGTCTAACTGGGCCATAATGCCATGTTGAACAATCGATAAACCCTTCTGCCATATGCAGATGCATTTGCATTTGCATTTGGCGCAAATGTGTCAGAAAAGTCAGGCATGTGGAAAATCTTGCATGCCACCGAGTGCCGCGCCTGGCGGAGCACTGCTCAATGTTGCCTGACAGTAATGTGTCAATTCTATAAAGTGGGCTCATTAGAGTGGCTAGAATGCGCCGACAGGTGGCGCTGCTTCTGCAATCGGTTCGCTTGTGATGAGCAAATGCGCATTCAGCTGGAACACAGCGAAACGGGCCGGATCGGGCCAGGGGGTCTATACCTATTATGCTAGGCTATCATAGACCGAACGGGCTCAATCAGCAATGCATTGCTGTTTATCACACGCCTCAATGCCAAATTACCAAATGATCGTGATCTTTTGGTTATATGGCTGAGGCTGAGGAACGCCTCGACTTGGATGCGGATGCAGTGCAGCGCGGCGCAGTGCGAAACGTGAATTCCTACAACGCACTTAGCTGTGAAATCAAGTGCAGAGTGATTTCCTATTACGAAATGGCTGCAACTTGATGGCTATTTGGTTATTCAATATCTGAGGCAATTGAGATCTGGTCTGGTCGGGTCTGGTTGGAGTAATCTAGAACCCGGGCAATTGAGCCAGCCAACTGAGCGCTTGTTGTTTTGCGGTTAGCCGCGTTATAGATACACCAGCAGATACAAATGCTTAGATACTGCTAACAAGTATCTCTGGAGAGTGCGCCTCACTTGGTTAACTGTAAGTGCAACTGATGTTGTTGCCTGTTGGCTGTTGCTTGCTGCTTGTTGCTGTTGCGTTCATGCAACGTGCGCCAAACAAGTTTTCCCACACTTCCAACAGCAACTGCATATCCATAACTCTTTCTATCTGCATTTGCCTTCAAATATATATATATATATACTATACTATATATATACTATATAGTATATCTTTGTGCAGATATGTGCCAAATGGAGCAGTCAAAGCCTGGTCAAAAG
The DNA here is from genome assembly GCA_035047485.1 of Drosophila peninsularis. Lineage (NCBI taxonomy): Eukaryota > Metazoa > Arthropoda > Insecta > Diptera > Drosophilidae > Drosophila > Drosophila peninsularis. The sequence goes on from JAWNPN010000014.1 coordinate 5,389,353, forward strand.
GTTAGCCAAATGACGGCGCACCTTCAATGGCAGAGCAAGAATGCTCAAGAAAGATTAGCAATAATAATATAAATATACAGAGTTCAGAGAATCCTAATAATATTATAGAAATAATTATAAACTGAAAACAAAAGATTCTTAGACTTAAGATTTGAGACTTAAGCCAAGTTAGAAGTAGTTCTACAATACTAGATCTGCTCTCTTATATCTACTCATAGATATCTCTAATATTGCGCAAGTATCCCTCAGATATATTACAGGGTATCCACTCAGTTAGCCCAAGCTAACTCATAAAGCCAAAAGTTCAGCTCAGCTGGCGAAAAACTTTGATTTGATTCAATTTGCATTCGTGTTTGGGCAATTTATCAGCTGCCGCCTGACAAACAAAATAAAATCCAATAACAACAGCAACAAGAGTGTCGAAATGTCAAGAGTTGTTTTTCTTACCTCGATTATATGCTCCAGTTCTTTGGTATTGTTGCGTTCCTCCTCCGTCTCGTCGTCCCAGCGCTTCTCGCCCTCCTCAATGCCCTCATCAATGCAGTCATCGTCGTTTTCTGCAATGAAAAACACACACAAAACATTCAGATTAATGGAAAATCGCTCAGCGAGTTATTCACACTGTGACGAATTGTGTAATCTAAGCTCGAGCCCTGCATTTCGCAACAATCTGTTTTGAATTTTGAGTAAATCACATTTTAATAAATGTCGCATGACATGGACGATGAATCTAAGTGACTCATTTACCTAACCTTGCCCAGTTGATTGTGGCTTTACAAAGACCTTGCGCGTTAGGGAACTTTTATCTCGAGAAGCTGAACGACTTCGTTTGTACTTTTGTTTTAATCTTGTTATTGCATTACTTCAGCAGACGATTCAGGCATTTAGCAATGAATCTGGGCTCTTAGTAATAAGCATTCATTAATGCTCCACTAAACTTTGTTCTGAAGATATATTCTCTATACTATACTATATATATTTATATATATATATATATATATATATATATATATATATATATATTTATAAACTATTAATCAATTCCTTAAATTGCTGTTATTTTCTTATAATTTCTGAATTAATTAACCTCTTAATTTATTTGCATTTTTCACTTTATTAACATTTAATATTTTAAAGGTAGCAAAATTTCAGCTGTATTTATTTATGCAATTATCATTAGATGTAGACTCAAAACAAAGCAGCTAGCATTTGTTTAATTTTAATTTTATATATACTATACATATTAATTTTTATATTTATGTATTTAAATATTTATACCATATTATTAAATATTTATATCATTTATATATATATTTTAAAATTGATATTTATATAGACTTAGTTAAAAATTTGTTAAGTATTTTATTTTATAATTTATTATATAATTTTCATGTAAAATAAAATTTACAACACAGTTGTGATTACTTATTAATTTATGAATATTTATATATATATTTTTTATTCACTTAATAATAAAAATTTTTAATTTTTTAATCATTTAGATTAATATATTTATATAGGTAATATATTTACATTTTATTTATTTCTATTTAATTTAATAAAATTTGTTATTTAAATTTGTCAATAATTTATATTATATAGATATTTTAATTTTATTTATTTTTTATTTTATTATTCTATTTATATATTAAAAAATAACATACAAATGCTAATCATGTCTCTGTTATTAAATTTTAATTTGGTTTCTAAGATTCCCATTTTGTTTTACTTACCATCTGCTGTCATGTAGTGAAACAGATTCTCAAGCTCTTGCGACATTTGGCATTCCTCGTCCTCTGGAAAATTGTAATCCAAAGCGGCATAAACAACTTCCGCCAGTTCGCTAATGATCTGCAATGCAAAAGATGGAAATATATATAAAAATCAGTTAAGATAATAAATGAATATATAAATTATAACTAGCTCGCTTAGCCTGACTCATTTTTGCAATAATCTACTCAACTATTTATAGCTCCGGCACTTCATATATTAATAAATTGAATACTTTGCAAAAGCTTTGGCTGTGTCATTCACTCTGCGGCCCTTTCTATTGCTAGGGCCTGCCTGTCCAGGCATTTTGACATGCCGCTGGCTCTGTGTCGCAGTTGGTTTCGCTGTCAGTTCATTAAACTGACACTTTAATTGGAGTTTGAAGTTGACGCTACGTAGAAACTGAAACAACGACGCGCAAACAAACACTAATTGTTTGTTGTTGTTGTTGTTGTTGTTGTAGTTGCTTGGGCGCTACACTTTTTGCCTGTTGAAGTTCGAGTTCAGGTGCAACAGCAGCAGCAGGCGTCAACTTCAACTTGAAGCCAGCAACAAGACACAACACAACAACGATGACAACATCCAAACGCCCAAGTGCAACACATTGTTGTTGTCGTTGCTGTTTGTTTGCTTTAGCTGCTATTGTTCACTTTCACTTCGCTGCTGTTGCTGGGGCACTTGCCAAAAGTGTTAAAAACACTAAAAACCGAAGAAGCCGTTAAATAATAATTTGCAGCTGCCAACAAATTGCGTTCGTCTCTGCCACTGAACCTTAAAGAAACCCAAAAATAGAAAAAACTAAACTCGATCAACCACATCATAGCTCAATCGCCCACGCCAAAACATTGGGCTGCCGCCGGATTATAAAACACAAACTTCGGCGCGGAGGTCTACGTCTACGTCCACGTCAGTTGCCATTGTTCCACTTGATTTCGTTATTATTATGAAAATTAAATGATAAAACATTGTGACAGCTGTGCAGTCGATGCTACCGGCTAGCTAGCTGACTGACATTTACAAAGCCTGACACATGTGGCATGTGGTATAACTAATGGCAGCTCAGCTCGGAGTGTGCGCCGCAGAAAGCCAGAAAGCCGGAGCCAACATCCCAAACACGCTTACATCACACGTTCACAAGAAGACCTCAGCAGCGAGCGAGCATAATTAATGCGAAAGCAAATCAAGTGTTATAAATATATAAGTATTGAATACCCTATGTTTGCATACCCTAGTATTTTGTGTAGAGTTGGTATTTGTCTTTATTGAGACATAGCCGACGCTGTCTGATGTTATTTTCCCTAATGATATTTCCTTCTTGATTTTGAAGCTATGACCTGTCGTTTCTAGGAACTGTAAACGTTGCTTAGTTTTAATAAACATAGAATTAAATGCATAATAATAGATAGTTGAATTTTAATGAAGTTCTATGCATGCAGTACGTTCTTCAATTAAATCAAATTTTCTTTTAATATATTATAAAATTTAATATAATATAATATGAAAATTTTGCATACTTAAAAATTCTCAAAAACCCTTTAAAAATTTCAAAATAGAACAAATTTTCACGAAATTTCAGACTGAAGACATTGAAATTATCGTACATTTGTTTTTATATATATTATTATATATATATTCAAAATTTAAGGAATTTAATTTGAAGTCATTTACAAGGAGTTCCCTCATAATGTAATATAATTAATGAAGTACTCTCATTCATATATAAACATATTAAAATATAGTTAAATTAGTTCGTTAATTTCCTTAGCACATATACTATATATAGCTGCAAACAGTAACCCGCTTTCATTTCTAGCTGCTAGCGGGCCATGCAAACATTGTGACAAACGCGTAAGGCCTTTTAGCAAGGCTCTAATTATGTGAGGTGCGGACAGCAGTAAGGAAGCAGAAAAAAGCATGTATAACGACCCTGGGAGACTTCTAAGGAGGGGCCGTGCATCAGCTGGGCCTGTGAAGTTTCTCATGCAATTAGCAAAAGGGGAGAACTGGCAGAACTGGTAGACTGGGAACAAATATGTATATGTATATATGCATGTGCAGTGCAGCAGAGATATGTTTTTGCTCAAGCTGAAATACCAAAGGGGATTTCGCTGCTAGTTTCCATATCTATTAAACAGGTATATGGAGTACACACCCTCAAGTGCTGTGGCCCCAAAAAAGTTAAGTTCGTGTTCTCACCGAAAAAAAGAAAAAGAAAATGTAAGTAGTGCTTCGTTGCCAATAATATCAAAGTTGAAATCCAAAGCGCAAACATGCAACGCGCCAATTATCAGGCCAAACAACAACTGTCTGGCCAACAAGGCGGCCAAAATAGGTTCACAACACGCCCCCTGGAGGAGGAGGCGAAGGCAGGCTAATACCTTAAGAGTCTGCTCCCACCGCCAGCGCCCGCTGGCCACCATGTGGCGTGCCGCTTGTCAATCTTGTCAGTTTAACCTTTCGGCTGACCTCCATGTTCACTTTTTAGTTTGCTTAGTTGTTGCTTGCGACGATTCTTTGTTTTGTTTTGGTTTCCTCAGCAAACTTTTTGCTAGCTGATTCAGCGTGCACAATTAAGGCGGCGTAGGTGACAGGAAGCGAGTGGGCGTGGCTGCGTTATGAACTAGCATATATGCTAGACATCAATTAGCTGTAAGTGCTCTTTGTACTACACGAGGAATAGGGCTGTTATAAGTCTGATATATGTTGGGAACATAAGGGGGAACTCCATTAAATTTATTGGGGTAGGTTATAGCTGGGCTGGCAAATAAATTAGTTGGGTATAGAGTGGAAAATAAATGATGGGATGTTAAGATATAAAAATTCTCAAGCAGTTGGAGTAAGTGCTAAATGAACATGAAGGAAATGCAGGGAAAAAGATCTCAACAATATATAAAATATATAGAAATAAAATTCCCAACTAGTTCAAGCCTTGGCCTTCCACCCATATTTTAAATAATAAAAACATGAACAGTTACAGCTCGCCGCAAGCGAGCTTTTAACAGTGTCAACTATTAATCAGCTTATGAACCCAATCAGTCGCTGACTAATATTAGTCTCAGTGCAAGCTTTCAGCACGTTATCGCACAGATTCTTATCGCTGTTGCCAGGTTGACACCAAGAGTTTGAGCAGACTCTCAAAATGTAAAACAAATCTCTACTCGTCTCATCAATGGACGGCTAATCGCCGCAGTAGCTGCTCGCTCAGTCTATGCTGTGACATTATCAGACTGAAAGCAAGCCACGGCTCATTCAAAACCCACTCCAAATAAAGAAAACAAACAAAAATGTGAAATTATTATTGTTGTCAGACGGTTGCTGTCTCTTTGGCAAGAGCGTCGCAAATCGTGCGAATCTTTCGCTTTGTGTTTCTGTACAAATAATAATTTTAGACTTGTAATACCTAAGCGCAGCTATATAGATATATGTATATATAGAAAATTAACCCAGTTCGCACGTCGATGCCGAAACAAACATAAAGCAAAAGCAGAAGAAAATACACACAGCGAAGCATGCATACAGTAAGGTGCATAGCATAGCATAGTTAGGTACTATATACGGGAGACAGCAAGGCCTAAAGGCAGGTGGAATTGGGTGTGGGTGGGTGCGGCATTGTAAGCGAGCTAATTGCAGGCGTATGCGGCAGAATGTGCAAATATTATTATTAGAAATGCCGCTAGTTACAGCTACAGATAGTCAGATAGTTAAAGACAAAAAGGCCACGCACTCATTCACACTCATTTACGCTCATATTCATATTCGCATTCGCATTCACACACTCGCCGATTCACTTTCACCTGCTGATAAACTGAGAACCTGAGCATGTTGCGTGGTTGCCGCTTGCTGGTTGCGACTTTAGTTCGTACTTCTCTACATGCATTTAAAATTCATAATTTTTGTTTTTCTTTTTTTTTTTGCAACTCTATCTATGCCCCCGACAGCAGTCTCGTCTCCTCGCTCGCTCTGTAGCCCGTCTCCCTATGGCGTATTTGGGTCAAACATGCAAACTCATTGAGTCTGAGACTCGCAGTCTCGTCGCTGCCAAACTGGAAAAGCGCAAATCTAAAATTGTATAACCTGCTCCGGCTGGGCTCAGCCGCTGCAGCCACTAGAGATGGCAGGCTTTAGCGTGTCTCGATTCGACACGAATATATTGATTTCCAATTTGGCAATAATCGAAAAGAATCTGGGATATATGCTGGATAATACAAAAAACGTGAGTTATACCTTGTGTCTTATGCTGATATTAGAAAAATATTTATAAATATATATTTAGAGATGAGCAACTGATTGATAGTGTATCATAATATATTATATATACATATGGTATATATATATGGTATGATATACAAATATGATTCATTGTCAAATGGCCAATCTTATTGCATATTTTGACAACTGCCTGCTATCTATAACTTAAGCAATTGCTGACAGATAGCCAACGGAAATAGTATCACTCTTGCTTGGTCACCCTGCGGTTAATGAGCTTAAAAGATACTTTTATATGTATACAAATTATAATATATTTCAAAATAGAATAACTTAAAGCTAAAATTTTATAAAAAGTATGATGAGCACATATGTCTTATAAAAAGTACCATATATATATATATATATATATATATATATATGTCATTCCACCCGAAAGAACAATAATCAATTGTGGATCTATCTATTGCGCAACTGCAGCAAGAACCGAAGAACTTAAAGACCAAAAAAAAAAAACCAAGTTATGTATATACCTATACACACACACACATATATGTATATATCTATAGATATTTAAGCTAAACAAACGCATCTCTACTGCAGCCTGGTCGAAGTCTGGCTCCGTTGCGTATCTTTGTATCTGCGGCCATAAATTGCGCCCACTTTGATCTTGCCACATTGAATGTAAAGTGCTTAATGGCCAAGTGCTGCGAACCTTTGTGTGGCATAAAATTGCATTGTAATTTACAAAAGCAACAACAACAAAACTAAATAAATATATATACCTATATATATATATATATATATACATAGATAGATAGCTATAAGTATCGCCAGTTGCCAGTGCAAATGCGAATAGAGCATGTTTTCTGTTTTTCCAACATCTATCTGCGAGTCTGTGAGCTTTTTTTTTGTTTTTTTCTGCTTTGCGCACAGCTCGTTCTTCACGTTCTTTTGGGCTCCCCAGAGATTTTAATCGTTGTCGCCGAGCGCCTTGTCAACATTTCAACGTTTTGCTGCTGCTTTACATTGGCGTCGCATTGCTATACCCTGTGTTGCGAACATAATGGGTATGATAGGAAGAGTGAATCATGGAGATGATATGAATCTTATAAGTATTTTATATATATTAGGCTAATATATCTATTATAATTTATATTTTATATTTTATATTATATTTTATATTTTATATTTTATATTTTATATTTTATATTTTATATTTTATATTTTATATTTTATATTTTATATTTTATATTTTATATTTTATATTTTATATTTTATATTTTATATTTTATATTTTTTTTTTTATATTTTATATTTTAGATTTTATATTTTATATTTTGTAGTTTCGTCTCAAATCAGACAAGGCCTTCTTTAAGCCCTTCACAACTGCTCTTCAAATCAAATATTCACGTTACGGCAAGTCTTATGCAAATATTTTGCTGTATGAAGCTTAGTGGAAAGTTACGCCTATCTAGAAATTAGTATATAATTAACAGAGCCTTGAGTTTTTTATATGATACCCTGGTATCAATAAATAGTTGCAAGGGGAGTATAAAACTTGATAAAGATATAAAAAAAATATATATATTATTTAATATATAAAATATTCAGAGACAAAATAAAACAACTTGTAAATCTGACGAAGCTGTTAAATTATAATCATATAAAATACAATTTATTTAACGTAATTAAAATAAAAATACCTACAATTAACCCAAATTATAAGATTATATTTATTATTACATGCATTATATGCCCAACTCTTCATCTCTTTCGAAAACTATCACACATATTGGCCAGCTCGTGGCAATGGATTATTTAATTGATAAGCAAGAAGTCAAATGCAATTTCTTTTTCTGTTTACTCTTTGCAAATATATGTTGAGAATTTTAACATGTGGAAGATGATTATAGAGTAGAGCACTCGAAGCGCAACTCTGTAAGCAAAAGCAAACTCACAGAAATTATATAAAAGCTTTCAGAAGCTAATGCCAATACGCAGTTTGATTTTCAGTTTCAAGGAATCGTCAAGGAGAATAAATAAAACGTGCTTGAATCATGATTTTCAAATATTTGCGAGATGAGACTATGGGAGACTTGTTCGGAAGTCGTTATGCCTTTAAGTATTTGGAGCGAGGCATGAAGTGCGTAGCTTGGAAGCCACCTAAGAGGGGCACACGATTCTATTGGCCCTACATCATGTGGATGATATTGTTTCATTTCTCTGTTCAGATATTTGTGCCGATTATGCTAATGCTCAGTTATATTATGAATTTTGAGAGATTTACGCCTCAGGAACTTCTGGGTTCAGTTCAAATATATTTCAATGCCATCAGCCTGACCTTTAAGGTGGCAGTCAATGTATGGAATATATGGCGTTTCGATAAGCTCATGGAAATACTCGACAGATTGGATAAGAGCTGTGTTCAAGTTGAGCAACGCATCGAAACTCATCGCAACGTTGTACGATGCAATTTCGTCTATATAATATATCAGACTATGTACTCCTTCTATACGACTTTTGCCTACTTGGGCGCCGCATTCAACGGCTCCACTCCATGGCTGTTCTCCCATCCGATTTTCGATTATCGCTCGAGTAAGAAAGACGCTTGGATAGCAGCCACATTTGAGTATGTATTGGGTTCCGGTGCCGCCTATGCGGATGAAATGACCGATGTCTATCCGTTTATATTTGGTATAACTCTACGAACTCATTTGAAATTGCTGGCAGTGCGCATTCAAAGCCTGCGCACAGATCCCGAAATGACAGAGGAGGAGGAGTACGAGCAGTTGGTCAACTGTGTTAAGGATCACCAACTATTGCTGGAGTGAGTCAAGGCAATGCTGCGACTGAATGAATATTACTCAAATTATAATTATATTATTTTCAGATATTGCAATATGCTGCGCCCGATCATCTCGCGCACCTTTTTCATTCAGCTGCTCGTCATAGGTCTCGGGCTGGGACTTGCGATAATAAATCTGATGTTCTTTGTAACTTTCTGGAGCGGCTTGGCCACAGTTATGCTTATTATAGTCCTTATCATAGAGACATTTCCTTTCTGCTATGTCTGCGAGCTGATCGACGACGATTGTTACCACCTGAACTTGGCTCTATTTTATTCAAAATCGCTTGGTGCATCGCGGCGCTATAAGTCGACGCTGCTGTTCTTCTTACTCAATGCTAAAAAACCGATTGGATTTACCGCCGTCGGCATATTTCCCATCTGCATGAGAACTAATTTAACTGTAAGTCTTTTATATACTTTTAGTATATATATATATATATATATATATATTTTTTTTTTTACCTAATATTTTTCTATTCTAGTTTGCCAAGTTTGCATTTTCGGTGGTTACGATCATTAAGCAAATGAATATTATTAAGAAACTTATGTTGAGGTAAAGCAAAACTCACAGAAATATAAATTCTTATATATTCGTAAATCTCAGATCAACTTAGAGCTGCTATACTCAGATCTTTAGCATATATTGTTATGAATCCTATCCTATCCCAGAAATAAAGTAATTAACTCACAGTTCGCTCTTCCATGCAGGGTATTTGCTAGTTCAGCATTGCCTGCTACTAAACTCTGCTCTAGTCTGCTCTGCATGGGCCAACATTGATCACGACTGGGCAGATAGACAGCATAGACCTGTGCATCGATCGTCTACAAGTTCGAGTCCAAGTCAAGTTGAGAGCTACTTGGCTGCTGGTCGGTGGCTGCTGCTGCTGCTGCCTCTGTGTGCTGTATGTATTTAGACATGGCATTCTTTCTATGGAAACAATTGCATAAAATGTGAATCCTGATAGCGACAAAAAACCACAAGACAAAACACTGGCTCGGCTCGGCTCGGCTTGGCCTGGTCGAGTCTAGTGGTCTAGACTGGTCCCATGTGGCGTTGCTGTGGCCACTGCGACTGAGACAAGAAAACTTAAAGAACAGCAGCAGCGGCAGTTGCCAAGAAACGAATCACCATAAAGTCAAGTTATATAGCAGCAGAAAAATATTGTTTTATGCCAGCATCAAGTTAGCTCAGCTTTCCTTATGAGAATTGCATAGCAAGGCGCTAGCGTAATTTAAGGAAATTTTAATTGAGAAATTCTTATACAGCATGGCCTAGCATCCTAATAAGTTAATTGATCAACATTAACACCAAGGTTTCTAAACAATTTGCAAATCATTTGCCCCACCCAAATCGAATTGGTGTGTTGTGCGGGTTAAAACCTAGCAAAGTTCAAGCCTGGCCACCTGGAAAAGCACACTTAGCACACATTAAAGAAAGAGAGAGAGAGAGAGAGAGAGAGAGAGATAGAGAGGCAAGATCGGCGATCGGCTGTGCAGAAAATAAAAAGAGACCAATCCCCCCATCGATAATAATCGGCAAACAAGTTTCATAGTTTGACCGACGCGACGCAACTCTCAAGACATAATCCCTGGGCGCATTGTGCATGGCCAGCAGAGCCCGGCTATAACGGAACCGAACAAAACGCTAATTGTGCACGCCTCTAGAACATGACTCAAATCAAAAGAAATAGCCATGGGCCATGGCCCAAACAACTCTACAGATATCAATATTTGGGCATCTACTGTAGGCGATCGCGGCAATGAGATAGCACAAAACGCTGGCGTTTAATTGGGTAATTGGCTCAAGTACCGTACGTAGTATTGCCAGACCGCGAGCATCCAAATTGAAATACTCGCACATGACTCAAAAAGAAATGAAAACGGGGAGTGGGACTCCGATCGGGCCTGGCAACGTAAATTGCAAGTGTACACATCGAGGGGCGGCCCGGATCGCAGGCATTGGGGTGTTAGCTGCGCTTATGAATTGACGTCTGTTTGGGTCAGGCCGAGCCAACGAGAAATAGAATAGAATGGTAAGTCGGGAAGTCTTTGACTGAGTGCAGCTCGTGACTGGACAACCAGTTGCCAGCCAGCGACGACTCTTCTCAGTTCCCATGATGGCAAAACTGGGCGGCAGCTGGAGGCAACAACTGTTCGCTGCAACAGCAGGCCCCAAAAACTATATAGATGTATCTATGTGTGTAAGTATGCATTGCATGTATATAGAGAAAAGTAACTGTTTGCTACTCGCCAGTCAAGCAACTCGTTTGCGTCTTCTTTCTATTTTTGCTGAATATATGCAATGCCAGAAAAGCCTTCAAGCCAAAATAAACTAGGAGAGAGAGAGAGAAAAGCGTGGAAGCAGCTGGAAGTGCAGGTACTCTAGGATGGTATGGGGAGTACTTTACTTGATATATAAATATAAAATAATTATAAGGAGATATATGTTCATTTTAAATGAGATATATGTTCTTATTGTTGTGGAAAGCTACAGCTATGTATCTATTTAACTATAAATCTATCTATATATATCTATATCTATCTATACCTATCTATACCTCTCTGTACCTATCTATATCTGTATATATATAAATATATTATATATATACTTTTCTGATCCTTCTCACTTCTTACCAATCACATCTAAAAGCCCATAGCTGCCAAGCTGCAAAGTGTATTAAAAGACTGGTTCGCTCTTGAGTGTTGTGAGGCCTTAAAGTGGCAAAGCAATTGAACAAGTGAACTTGTGTGTGTGTGTGAGTGTGTGTGTGTGTATGAGTAGTATGTATGTGTGCGTGCACTTACATAGACAACTTGGCTATGGCTGAGTTTGACTTGGACTACGAATTGGAGGCTGTTGGACCAGCCCATTCAGGTGATGCTTTAATGAGTCCTTTATCACGTCGGCTCGCATGCGGCGTGTATGCAAGACTCTGGCACGGCAACGGCAATGGCAATGGCTATAAGAATTATGGCTTCATTGTGAGTGCAGTCAGTGGTGGTTCCCACCACCAGCGGCCGGGCCTTCGTGGAGCGGGTCGATTGTGCGAGAGAAATTCAAATGCATTTTATTTTAATTTCAAGTGCAGCTCAACACTTGAACTTTGCATTCGATTCAGTGTACGCTGGTGTTTGCCTAACGGTCAACAGCTAGCAGCAGCTGTCAAATATTTGACAAGTATTCAATAATAGTTGCGGAAAAGTGTTTGTTTAGGCGCCCAAAATATCATCGTACAGAACGAACGGTCATTGGACTCCAGCAAGCCGCACACGGCGATTCCAGTTTTTGGGCTTGAGTCGTCTGAGTCTGGGCGTCGGGCAGCACGTCACGACGCATGCAATTACATGCGGCCATAAATACAATTGCCAGAGAGACAGAAAGAAGAATCGGCCAGAAAGACAATCGCAGACGCCGCCGTCGCTTCAGCGAGCCATGAACTTGCCTCTTGGCTGGCCATGCCTAAGCCAAGCTTATAATAGCTCTATGCCTATGTCTATGCCCATGCCCATGTCCATGCCCATGCCTTTCTCTGTCCGTTCTATGGAGAGACACGGGGCGGCCAGGCAGCGCCGACAGCGTTTAGTTGATCGACACTTTTATGTTGACGTCGTGCGCGTTGTCATCGTCAGCATCGTCGTCGTCGTCTTCAGTTTTCAGTCTTCAGTCTTGGCAGTTCTGGTGCTGCGCCTGCCAAACCAATTGATTGATTCCATAGAACAATGCGCAATGGTCGCCGATGCGCCGCCAGCAACAGCTGCAGTCTACACACACACACACAAACACACAGACAGATAGCAGCAGCGCACAGTGGTCTCAGCTTTATTTATATGTGCATACGAGCATTCGTATTCCTAGGAATTTAGTAAACTTGTTAAGCCCCGGACCACCCAAGAGCCAACATTGTGGCCATCATCAATTTTTGTCATTTCTAATGCTGGACATTGCGTGTTGCCTCACCTGAGGACTTTTAGTGATTCTTAAATGTTTTTTGATTATCGCAATTATCAATATTAATGTGGAAGGAAACTTAATTTGTTTGAGGAAAACTTGATTTGATGAGAAAATTATTTATCTTTCTTTCGAATGAAGTTCAAGTTGAAGCTTATAGAAAAAATAATATAGAGATGAATATACATATATAGAATAAAAATTTCTTTGATTTTTCATATAATAACTGAGTATGTTTAGAACTTTGAATTCTTCATATTCTCATATATTATTAATGCTATAAATTCTTTCATAGCAAAACCTTTCAGTTCCTGAACAAGCTTCAACTATTCCTTCCTTACTCATATTCCAACTCAGTTTGTATCTATTTTCATTATCAATTAGAACTCAAGTAACTACTAAATATCCTCACTTCATATAAACAGAATTCTGCTGGAAATCAGTTTTATACTCCAGGAAGTTTTCTCGCTTAGAGTAGATTTTATTTTCCTTTTGCTTTCCTGTTGCGTATGACAGGAAGTCGCCCACTGTGCTAGGTTCCGCTTATTATAAATGCGTAGCAATAACACAGAGCGTGGTCACAGGCAAGCAGCCAGAGCTAGAGCCAGACCTAGAGCTAGATCCGAAGCCAGGCGGAGCATAAAACAAACGGCGAAGGCACTCAACCAAGTCGCGTCGCTTTGCTATTGCTATTGTTGTTGTTGTTGGCCAAGTGGAGCCATTGTTGTGAGGCGCAACAGGCAGCAGGCAGCAGCCGTTACCACTTGCAGCATTTGTTGCTGCTGCAAAGGTACCGACGAACCCATAAAAGTACGGGCGGGCCAGTAAATGGAACAGGTACGACTTAGCCAGATGTTCACGCTCCAAAAAAAGCGCTTTGACTTTTTTTCGCCAGAACAATGCAGGTGAGAGATGAAGAGAGAGAGAGAGGAAGAAAGAGACAGAGTGCCACAAAAGGAGTAGCCAAACTCATATTGCAACATTCACTGAGTCAGCAAGCTCAACAACACCACACACACTCCAGCATCACACCTGATCGTTAGTATTTCAATTCATGGCCCAATAATATTTACTGCAAATAATTGTTCATGCGTTATTTGAACTGTTTCAATATTTGCGCTCAGACTCCGTCGGGAGACCTTGAAGAGCATCTGTGTGCTGGATGCCTGGTCAATAATTGCAAAGCTTAATTGACCAGCAAAGAAATACATTATTATTGAAACAATTCGATGGCAACTGGACGCGTTTAGTCGAAGCTGATAATGAATATGTAATAGTGTGAGCACGTGTCGTGTATGTGAATGAGATGCACTTAAAGTGGAGTGGATTTGAAGGTCGTTTGCACACGGAATACTTTGGATTGGACATGGAATTTAGCTCAAGTTGTAATATGGGCTATAGAAATGTTGAAATTACTCTAGAGTTTGCTGTTGAGACGGCGGTACTAACACATATATTCTACATTCTGAATACACAAGATTTATGGAGGGCTCTTAAGTATTTTTAGCTGAATCTCGGTAACTCTCTTTGGATTTCAGTTTTTTGTCTGTATTTCTATATCGCTCTTCTCTCTGCTCTCTTATATATCATTTCTTATCTCTCATTTTTAGTTTTTCATCTCTTATATTTCATTTATCATTTGTCATTTCTCTTTGCTCTTATCTTTCATCTCTTATTTCTTATTTCTCAGCTCTCATCTGTCATCTCGCACCTCTCTACTTTTTTCTGCTTCCTCTATCATCCCTCATTTCTCTTCACTCCTCATTCACGTTTCTTCAGTCATCAATCTTCTTCTACCATCTATCATCTATCCTTTATCGTCTATCTTCATGTATGTATCTACTATCTTCCATCTTCTATCTTTTATCAACTGTCTTTTACATTCTATCTATTTTCTATCTTTTATCATTTATATTTTCATTTATATTCTATAGCATATCATATATCTTCTATCTTCTCTATCTTTTATCTTCTCTATCTTCTATCTTCTCTATCTTTTATCTTCTCTATCTTCTATCTTCTCTATCTTCTATCTTCTCTATCTTCTATCTTCTCTATATTCTATCTTCTCTATCTTCTCTATCTTCTCTATCTTCTCTATCTTCTCTATCTTCTCTATCTTCTCTATCTCCTATCTCCTATCTCCTATCTCCTATCTCCTATCTCCTCTCTCCTATCTCCTATCTCCTATCTCCTATCTCCTATCTCCTATCTCCTATCTCCTATCCCCTATCTGCTATCTCTTATCTCCTATCTCCTATCTCCTATCTCCTATCTCCTATCTCCTATCTCCTATCTCCTATCTCCTATCAATTTTTGTTTTATATTTTTTTTAAATTTTTCGCCTATCAACATCACCATTTAAATTGTAAACTCTCAGAACGTATGTAATTCATCAGCTCGAGCTGTTCATAGCCTACACTGTCCTACACAGTTCAACTGTCAACTGATAGCTGGCGCAGACAATTTAGGCCATGGCTTCTCATGCTCATGTTTTATCTATGCTATAGATATGAAAAGCCAAACATGAGACCTGCTTACACCTGTGACACTCAAAGTATAGTGTGGAAATATAAATATAAATATATGGATTATGTGTACTTGAGATTAGAATTAAAGTCTTACAGCCACAGAGAGATAAAAGAGAACTTATTATTTCTAGTATAACTAACATGTAATTAGCTTTTCTGAAAAAAAGAGTCAAGTCTATTAGACTTCATTGTATAAATAAACATGCAACAGAGCTCGGCAATCAGCAGCAATTATATAATTTTAAAATATCTCACTAATTGAATGCATAGAGGTAGGACAGTTAATAGACGTGTGAGAATAGTTTCGTTATAAAATATTTGAAGCATGAGCAAGATCTCTCGATCTGCTATAATGGGACTTAAGCCATTTTCGGTCATTTCCTGGTCGCCTAAAATATCAATTAATCCAACAGATAATAATTCAAGAGTAAATCTCACAGATATGGTCATAACCCTATCAGCATTTTAATTACTTAATTTTCTGTTTGCCCAGCCCTTTTTTGGGGGCAATCTTTGGCAATTCGCCAACACATGCCCAGCCCAATTTATGAGAGCTGTCAAATGTGTGGAGTAGTAATCCTATTTTGTTGCCTCTCAAATGTCAAGTTGTCACCGCTGCGGGTCACCAGTTTAGCCGAAAAGGGAACCGCGCCCACAACGAACAAAAATAGACGCACAGAAACCTATAAACCAATTACAAAACTTCCCGCACAACGTCCATATGTCAGTCAATGCAATGCTTTATTGGTTTATTGTAAATCGAACTACAAATAGCACAAGCTGCCAGCTCCACAAATGCCATTTAAGGCATTGCATTCGACGACCCAGTGGCAAGCCCTTTTTTTCCACCAACGGCTGCTTCACTTTTGAAGGTTTACGCATGCACTCGAGTGCGGTGAGGCGCATCTGCAGAGGGTGTCGAGTGGGGGGTTTTAGTTTTATTTATGCCCTTGCATGGGGGTTAAGAGCATGTTGAGCATGATGTTGGGGGAAGTTGAAACTAGTATAAGGAGGATGGTCTATAGCATAAATATTTCACATTCCATTTCATATTGAAGCTTTATGGATGAGTTCAAATGCTCTTCATCTCCTAGATCCTTGATATCAAGATCAATCAATTTATAGCTATTTAAGCACCTGTTCAGATCCAGCTTAAGATATAATTATATTTAAAATCAGGAAAACTTCTAACTAGGAAAAATCTATATAAATAATTATATAAAATTTATTCAGAGTATACAATATTCTACAGTTCTGCCCCAGACCATTCTTAGCTATTCCCATCTTGGTTACACCCACCCAATTGGCTAGTGCATAGAGAGCTGCGACATTTGGGCGACCTTAGCTGTCGTCTGCTGCTGTTTTGGCTGGCTGGCAACCGCAAAAGGCAACTTCCTGGTAACAGCTTCCACATATCAAACTGAAAAGCAAGCTGCCAGGCCAGACCGGCAGACAGACAGACCAACAGTCAGTCAGTCAGCTAGTTAGTCAGGCAGGCAGTCAAGCAGTTAGCTGATCACGAGCCAATCCGGAAAACCAGGAGACGACTGACTCGCAGGCAGCTTTTAAAGCGGTTTTGCCTGATGAAGACTTTTGCGGTTAGTAGACTGCCAGCAATTTGTTGGGCCACTAAGTATTATAAACATGCATAAGTGCATATCTCTTTTCTATCTACCTATCTACCTATCTATCTATCTATCTGTCTGTCTGTCTGGCTGTCTGTATGTCTGTCTGTCTATATGCCATTACCGCAGCGGCGATCATCAATATTTTGCATCATAATGTTCACATGATATGTAGATGCCACAAGTTCCGCATTTAGTTTGCGCCTTGGTCGATTTTGTCATTTAAGTCATTTTCGTCGATTGCATAAGTCGGGCCAAGCAGCGAGTACTTAAGTCATGTATCTGACAGCCATTTGGCCCAAAAGCAAAGGTCAAACATGTTTAAGTGCACTTTAGCGGAAAATGTCACTGCACACGATGGCACTCAGCAAAGCAACAGCAACAACAGCGAAACTTGCTAGTTCCACTAGCTCTGAGCTAACTCAGACCCTCCAGTGCCTTTGCCACTCAATTTCAATTGCTGTTGCTAAAATAAACGCTTAACGAATGGCACCCAAGTCAGGCGCAAAAAAAAAAAAACCCCAAAAAAGCCCATATGAAATGGAAATTTGCGCATTGCAGTTGCTATTTTTTGCATTTGATTTCTGGGTGGGGGCTGAAGCAACCCCAAGCGAAAGCAGCAAACAAAAACAAACTAAATTTATGATAATTGCTGAAATATTTTTCAATTTAGCTTCTACTGGACACGAGGCATCAGTCTAACCCCTCGACTGTACGCTTGGGGTGGAAATGCTTCTTGCATAAGAGACCTACAAAAATCCCTAAAAAGTCCAACCGAAAGTGTGTTTTCGTTTTCGTTTGAAGACTTTGGCAAATATGAAAATGCCGCTGAGCAATTAGAGAAAACTGCTTGAGGTTTTTCAGAAAAAGGTTTTAGTAAAAGGCTGAAATAATTGCAATAGGAAATGCAAATAAATTTACTGGATACTTTTTTAAAGAAAAGTTTGAATGAAAGAGCCATGAATAACCTAATAGAAATTCTATTCACTGATCGCTGGACTTATACAAAGCTTAACTCTCAGCAATTGATGCTATAAAAGCATTAATATTTAATCCCAAGGTATCTCAATACTGATGCCCAAAGGGTTCTAGTGCCGCTTTTCTTATCACTTTCACATGGCGTGACAAAGCGCCAGAAAATGTTTAAAAAAAATTCAACATTTTTAGCAGGCCATAAAACAAAATGGACAACAGCTGCCAAGGCATAATGTGTGAAAGTGTTGTTGTAGCTGGTTGTTGTTGTTGTTGGCATTGTTGATGGTTGTTGGCGTTGCAAGCCACCAATTTTACGGTAATTTACACAGATGCTACGGCCGGACCCATCTCATTCCCTACCCCAGCCCAAGTGCGAAAGTGTAGTTATTTTTTTCATTTTTGGGAGAGCCACGAAGAATGCATTTTGGGCTAATGTTTCCCACAGTGGAAGCCCTAGAGACAAGCTGAGAGGAAATGCGCAGGCGCAGAGAATTCACATGATGATCGTTAGCAGTCGTTCGCTGTTGTTGTTGTTAGTAGTTTTTGGGGGCAGGCATGGATTGGTAGGTAATTAAAACTACTCACAGCAACTGCAACATCAGGCAACACACAACGCCTGCATTTACAACAGACAAAGCAGCCGCAGCAGCTGCCTACGAAGTTCGTAACATGGAAGCGCGAGTTTCTCTACGCCTTCATTTTAATGTATCTCTTAGCTTCAGTTGCTGATGTTGTTGCTGCTGTTGTTGTTGTTGTTGCTGGTTTTCAATTAAGTATCGCTGTTGCTGTAATGGGTGTGTGCATGTGAGAAATATGCAGCCTACTCAATGGAGGTCGTTCGCTATTCTCCCTGCTTAGCATAAGGCAATTCCATTGTCTTGTAACATGTGAGAACAGAACTAAAAGAGAAAAAAACCTAGCACATTCTTCGAGTACCTTCAAATTCTTGTAATTACAAGAATTAAATGAATGTTTCTCCGCACATATTAGAACAAGGCAAAGGAAAAACTTGAATAAGCATACAATCTGCAAGGGGTTCTTAATATGTGGGTAGCTAGCGCAGATATGATTGAATTATATTTATAATAGCTGGGAATCATATTATAATGTGGAATTTGAGAACTTTAGTTCTTGCTTTGTTTAGGTGAAATCAGCATTTGAAATTGATACAGGGCTTTGAGTTGATTTCCCATATGACTCAAGACTTATACGAAAGTTCAGCAATTTCTATTCAACTGTTATCAATTCTGTAAACTATTGAAATTTCTTGCTAATTTTCCTCATATATATACATATATACATTACTATTTCCATTATACTTATGACTGTCCAGCTCGCAGCTAAAAATAGTTCTTACGATTGATTTGTTTATTGAAAATTAAACAAACTCGGCTTTAATTTAGCAAATCTATTACCACACCATGTTTCAGTCATTTGGAGAACTATCTGATATTACCATAAAGCCATTAAAAAACTTAATTAAAACTCGAGCCGGAACCTTTAGGCGGCGCTACAATCAAATGGATGCTGCCTACAGTCATAGAGCGGAGTGAGCTCATTTAACGAGAGATTTAACGAGCCATAATTCTAATCTGTAATCGGTAAGCACTTGGAAAGTTCAACTGTATGTGGCTTGGTGGTGACACACGTGAAAGATTTCAAACTCTTAACGAGCCGTAAAAAGGCAAAAATAAAAATAAAAATAAAAACAAGATTGAGACTCACCTTTCGATGGGCGGAGACGAGCGGCGTATGATGATTGTTGTTGTCAAAGGCTGTGAACGAGAGACAAGAAATGAAAACAAATTGCATTATTAAAAGTCGGTTCAAGTTGATAAAGGCCTTAAAGCTAAAGCTACAGTTATAGCGCATTGGAAATCAATTAATAAAGCGTTAAATGTCGTAACGATTAAGCTTCAAATTGTTTACCTTTCCAATTGCACTTTTTATTATTTAAATATGCAAACTGTTCGAATTCCGTCTGTCTCTCTCTCCCTGTCTCTCTGTCTTTCCCTCTGTTTCACTGTCTGTGCGCTCTGCACTTCCGCACTTGATTGGCCAAACCCAAAGCGGGCAAAATTGTAACAAAAATAACAAAATAAAACTCGAAACGGGTTCAGCAATCATATTAAACATGTTGTGCAAACAGTCGGACATGCCTGTGCGAGGCAGAGCTGCGAGGTGTGTGCTGCACTCGTGTATTGGCAATGGGGTGGGGTAGGGTGGCCCGGTGGGCTGGTGTGGGGTGTGCCACCTGACATGACCAACAGCAGTTCAACGGAAGCAAATCGCTATGGTCTCAATTAAAAATGTTTAACTCGATAATACCCTTTAAAAAGTGAATAAAGTCTTAAGTGTCTATATCTTTAAGAGAGCAGTCGCTTTATATTGATTGAAATGGAAGATAATAATCTAGAATAGATCCTTGTTACAGTTCTTTGATCGATAGTACATCATCGATATATATCGATACAAATATAATATATATTAGGGACTTTTAGAAGGAAGGCCAAATGGAAAATGTTGACTAGTCAAAGATCTGATAACAAACTCTAAATCATTCTCTACTGCATACATTACAACCTCAAGCTCATCACATCCTCTTTCCACTTGATAGGGTATCCGTACTGTCACTGAGCCCGCATAAAGCGTATCAACATGTAACTCAAACACACAATATATAATGCTTACACATGTATATGGTGGTATCTTGGCAATAACTCTATCCATAACGAGCTTGGCATTTTGCTTAACAATTAAATGCAATTTTTAAGGCAAAAACAAATATTTTAGTTGACTCAGCGATTGAGTGTCCAAGGTGCTCCGGTTGGTTGGCTTGGGTTGGGTTCACTATGATACGGTACGGTTCGGTTGGGGTTGGGTTTGGGGACCGAGGGGCGACTGCTAGTGCTGACCGGCCGGCTTTTGATTACAGAGCGAGACAAACCTCAGACTGACCACAGACCGGACGAACTCCATGGCTCGGCAATTTCGTTTAAAGTTTATTAAGCGTGACTGACATTTGTGAATTGCTTTTTTTTTTGTGTAATTGCTACGCCCCAAACATGCAATAAAAATACGACTTACAAAAAGTTCGATCGTTGAAGATCGAATGCAGATGAACTGCTTTGAATAATAAGAAAGTTAAACAGAGCTCTGTATAGAGGCATACTGCTATATAGTATATATATGTAAACTTCTTCTGTTTCGTCTATGGGGCAGACATCTGTAACGCCAAAAAAATAGTTTACTCCCCAAAAAAAGCAGTTGCCTTGACAACTTTAAACATTGCCGTGCTTGAACTAAGACCTCTTTGTTGTTGTTTGTATATTTTGTTCCGTATAAAACTTTGAACTTACACGCCAGGTTCGGGTTAGGATCAGGCTGCGCGAACACTTTTCAGAGGGTACAAAAAATGAGCTCAGCATGATATCATAATTCTCAGTTGTTGTCCATCACTTTCGCAGGAAATGAGTTAACACAATACACAAAGGTAGGCTGGGTCAGAAGACCAACAGCAGCAGCCGAAGCCGAGGCAACTGACTCCCGAGTTGGGGCACATAAAAATTCCATGGATGCATGGAACATGCCGCGACTTTGCAATAATTATAATTAAATAAAATAAAATGTTTTTTTTTTTCTTTGTTGCCTTCATTCCAGTTAATAATTAATTGACATTTAGCAAAGAATTTCAAATTTATTTGAATTGTTTTTGTTTTTGCTTTTTATGCTCAGCAAATGAATGAAAGATGTTTGGCCATTTGCCGATTCTCAACTGTCGAAATTTGCGTAGATTGAAATTTATTAATGCCTGATTTATGAGTCGGCCGTTACGCTTAGGTCTGGGGGCCTGGGAACATGTGCTCGTCGCTCGACGCATTGTCTTCAGGAATTTGAGACGTTAGGATTTGAAAGCTCGCACATCAGTCCATGTGGATTAGTCAGGCACATGTGTGAACAATTTGAGCAAGCTGACGAAATAATATTGTAGGTTATTCGTGATGGATTAGCGCATCGAAAGAGTCGAGTTGCGGCAGATGGATTAGCCTTGAAGTGAGCATGTTATGAGCATGTTATAAAAATGTTAAGAACAGTTATTGGTCTTTTGAGAGCAGTTGCTCTGGAATGCAAAGACTTCAATTATATCTACTGTAACTTTACTTTATGCGGAAATAATGAATAATCTTCTCCATTAGATTAGATCGTTCAAATTTGTAGCTTCCTGAGATATTCTACTGTTGATATAACTCAAACTATTTTCATTTTTTGCTAGTTTTTTTCGTTATTAATTTCTTGCTTTCTGTTTATCAGAATTCTTATCAAATATGAGTCAGAAATGCGTCAATTTTCATTTTGATTTCTAATTGACGATCAAGATTATTTAGCAATAAATTCACTACAATATTAACTGTTTACATAGAGGTTTTAGAGTCAATGATTAAAGTTTAGAACTCCCCATAAAGATATTAATGAAAGTAAAGATAATGTCGTTTATCTTATATAGATATAGTAGAGTGTCTGTAGGGCATTCATCAGCTCAGCAGCTCTATTGCTTCATTTCTAATTTGTTTTGGACTTTGCACTTGGTGAAATATCGGCACACATTAGCGTACCCTGAGTGATAAGATTAGACTACCCCAAGTGCCCACTTTCGACAAAGAAAAAAAACTGTTTTTTGGCGAATGGATTGCATAAAGGCAACTGCAGCAGGGAGCGAATTGTGAGAGTTGCCTCGAGCCACCTGCCACAAAGCAATTAATAATTATTATTATAATAAGTATAGTTAGTTTTTAAAGCCTTTGCCGTTGACTTTCAATTGTGGCCCCCGCTGCAAAGTTCAATAGAAAAGCATAAAACATTTTCATGCTTATCTGACGCTTTGCTTCTTTCTTTCTTTTTTATTTATTTAATAATTTTTTGTATATTTTTTGTTGCTTTTTGCTCGTTTTCGTAATAAAGTTTTATGCACGTTGTTGGCTCTTTGCCTGATGTTTTTGTTTTAGTTGCTGCCGTTTGACCAAGTGGCCTCATGGCAATTTACTTTCTAATGTCATGAAAGTCATGTGCAAGTCAACGTCATTTCTTTACTATATATAAACATATATATATATATATATATATATATATATATGCTTGAACAGTCGGCAAAAAGCTTATTTTATTTAATGACTAAAGTTTTTACCCACGCTGCTGTCTAGAAATTGATAAATAATACGCGTAATCTATGCAGATTTTATTTGTATTTTTTCCATGCTTTCTTGTGGCCTAAAAGACCACAAAACGTCGTCGGCTCTTCAAAAGACAATAAACACACACATATATATACACCTTTTTTGTTTATTTCTCAACTAAAGCGAAATATAAATACTCTGATAATTTACACCTATCCTAAGCCAACTGCGCGATAGCTTTTGCAATTGCCTGGGCTAGTTTTAATGGTAACTATTACAATAAAATGTAATTTGTTTATTATTACAACAGCGTTAAAAAATAATAATAAAAAAGGTTTATTAATCAAAAGGCATATGGGAGTGACCTTTAGGCGCTGGCTTCAACAGTTCACAATTAGCCGCCTGCCGGCGTCTGCTTTCAATTAAAAATTAATTAATAATCTTTAATGATTCGCTGTAGTTAATCATGAGGAAATGATAGATAGTTTGGCAATTAACTTAATTACCTGCACAGCATTTGGACTGATCGTTAAACTAATTTCAGCTAACAAGTCGAACAGTTGTGTAAATTTAATAGAATTACAAGAGCCACAGCAAATAATTGAATCAAAGATATGTGGAGTGTGCGCCTGCTGCCATAAATCAGGTTTATTTCTATTTTATATAAGAAGTCGTTTTCCAAATCGTTAATAAAGCAGAGCAAAAATAAATTCAAGTAACAGAAAATCAGCAACTGTTATGTGACTGCATTATGGATTAGTGTTGAGTTTATCTGTAACACTGTTAGTGTTAAGCAAAGGCTTGTTAACATAGTTGTTCAGTTGCGCTGTTAGTGTTAGTGTTAAGCAAAGGCTTGTTAACATAGTTGTCCAATTGCACTGTTAGTGCTTGAGTGTTAAGCCTTTGTTAACAGAAATACTCTAATATCTAATAACAGCCTCTTCTAACTGCTGCAAGTGTTAGGCAAATGTTAATTCAGATAATATGTAACAATATTACAGTTAATGTTTGCTAACAGAGGTATATATCTTATTACATTGTTAGTGTTGGAAAATTGATGTAGAGCAAAGCAAATCACACAGAGATACTCTGCAACAAATTAGTATTGCAAATTCTAATTAACATTACAGACAGCAATCAGCGATGTTATCAGAGTATCAAGTCAAATTATATATAAACAAAATTATGTTTCTCATCATTATCTATACACAACGTATAAATGACTCATACAATTTTGAAGCCACATTTAAAATCCCGAAATTCGCATGTTCAGAATATATAAAAAATAAATTTGATAAGACAATATATACATCCATATATATATTTATGAATGCAGGAAAACAGACCTACGAACTTCAAGTGGAAAGCTAATTTAAAACATCAACGAAGCCAATGTGACGACGTGACCGAACAAGAGTGATACTATTGCTGATAATGTTTCAGCAGCTGTTAATGTTATCTTTAACAGTCAGCTGTTAAAATGCTGAATTCGAACATAAATCTTCTTAAGCCTGCTGAGTGCGTATAAGTGACTAAAAAGGTGTTAAAGAATTACCGTTAAGGCGGTGCAGTTAGGGAGTTAGCCGTGAAGCATGTTACCAGCCTCAATTTAATAAAAGTCTTTCACTTATACTTTGATACAGATAACATAATTTCCCAGCTTCAGACAACTTCAATGATGCTCACAGATATATTTACTTTTGATCAAACTCTAATACAGTTCCTTTTCAGTTTTAACAGCGTCATTCTGCAGCTCTCAAACATGCCCTCTCAGCTTTTAACAGCGTCATTCTATGGCACTCTTATGTAGCTCTCAAATGAAAGCATAACAGAGATTAAATAAGAAAATAAACTTAATGCAAATCACTAAACATTATTCTAGTTTTTCAGCATTTAATAATCAAGCATGACTTGATGATTTTGACACAATTACAAGGCGAGTGGCGCGTGTCTGGAGAGGGGCGAGTAGATGGGGCATGGCAGTTGCAGTTGCAAATCGTTTAGCTGCGCAGGCGTCATGCAAAAGTTTGTAATCGAGACTCTCGCTTTCTTTCCACAAGCGCCAACGCCTCGTTTGACTTGATGACTGTGAAATTAGACAGCAGCAGCAGCAGCGGGTGCTGTTTATGAGTATCTGTTATCAGAGGTGTCTGACTTACTGACTAAACGACCAACTGAACGACTGACTGACTGACTTGACTGCTCTTGCCTCTTTCACTTTGTGCTGAAATTACAATATAAATTTATATGCACAATATCTGTGTATGTGTGTGTGTGTTTGTCTGTGTGTATGCATATTTATATACAGAAACAATCTTTAATCAGCATTTACGCTTTCATCTTTCACATTTCTCAAAGACAGCGACGCGCGCGCGTCTCGAGTGAAAAACAACACCAGCAACAATAACAACAACAACAACAACAACAGGTTGTGCGCATGCGCAGCTGCTGTTTGTGTAGAAGAAAGAAGCAGCTAACAAAATATATTATAATTTCTTTGGCAAAATTTACATAGTTCGCATATTTAACAAATTCACAAAACTGAACAAATTTACGAATTGGCTTTGTCTATTTGTCTAATTTAATTTGGTCGTCAATAATTTATGGCATTTTGGCATTTCACAAAAGACGAAAGCAAAAGTGACATTTCAAGCGTTTAGCTTCAATCAACATTTTTCTTTTGGTCAGGAGACGCCTTTTGTTCGCTTACGCAATCCGCCACTGAGTCTAGGCTCTAGAGCCGAAGAATGGCTTTTGGGGCGCTTGCGGTTGGCCATGTTATTCACATTGATTACAAGTTGATTGGATTCGGTATTTCTTTTTCTTTGGGTTAGCAGGGAATTGTCCGTGCGGTCATGCCGAAAAGCAAAATGGGCCAAGCAACACAATTCGAATTTGCTTTGTGCATGGCAATTGTGTGTGTGGGATTTAGTTGGGAAACTATAAAATATTGTTGTTATTGTAATAACAGACCGAACTATAAGACTTACAAAAGGAAAATCCTATACAAGCCAGGGGATATGCACTATATATGCATATATACAAATATTTTGAAATTCAAGGGAAAACTTGTGGAGATCTACTAAAATTAGTAACATTACGCAGATCCCATTAGCAGCCAAGTCACTCAAATTATAAATAACCTAACATAACAAAAGCCATAAACCTATATCAATCCATAATATCAGCTATATATACATGCTCAATTGTATAAGCTCACTTGCTATTGATGTTTCGACAAATAAACCTACTTAGTGCGCAGGTTTGCGGTAGATGATAAGATTCGCTTTCGTCGCATTTCTCTGCTTGGCCTTTGCCAATATTTCGATTGTGTTTAATTGCATCAAAAATAAAACGGAAAACAAATTATAATATGTTTAAAGCCTTGGCTCTACGCACAAATGGGGGCATCTTAAGAAATGTGCTTTCAGGGTCGCCACTTCAAAACAGCTCGTGGAGACG
Organism: Drosophila peninsularis; assembly: GCA_035047485.1. Classification (NCBI taxonomy): domain Eukaryota; kingdom Metazoa; phylum Arthropoda; class Insecta; order Diptera; family Drosophilidae; genus Drosophila; species Drosophila peninsularis. Next base: position 5,415,893 of record JAWNPN010000014.1, read on the forward strand.
GAGACCCCACACACTCACTCAGCCAGACAACAAGTGTCATCGAATAATGGGGCTCATATGAAAATACCGTTGAATACAATATTTGGATTATCTTATGATTTATGTGCTAGACGCACTTTCAAAATCACATAACGCAAACATTTTCCACATGCATTTTTGTGTTTGTTTGTTGCCAAAGCAACAAGAAATAAATAAAATATAAAAGAGTTTCAAAATGCAGTTTGGACTGCTTGGCACAGACTGCACAGGTGGACAAGTTTGGCGACGCCACAAATAAATTAACAACATATATATATATATAAAGACCCAGCGCTGTGTCTGTTGCTTGCGGTCTTTTCCACATAAGTGGAGCATGTGGAACGTCAAATTTGGTTCAGGTTCAGTGCTTGTCATGCGTTGCGCTTATGTCATTATGACCACAAAAAACCACACAAAATTATTATATTAAACATTTTTTTCTGGCCGTTTCCAAAGTAGAGCAACAAAGAGACAACAATTTGTTTTGTTGGGGTCCATGGAAAATCACGTGGCAAATTCAGCTGCTTCAGCTGCGTTCCAATGCGACAAGTCACGACAGAAACATAAATTATTACAACTAGTCCATAATAGATGCACATTATGTGGGCTTTATTGTGCTGCCAAATGACCTGACTTTGATCACCTGGCTAGCTAACTAATCTGATCTGTGGCTCATATATATCGTCGGCTTACATGTGTCCGAAATCAAATTCCGGGAATATGTAAGCGTTTTGGCTTACAACTGTTGCAGCTGACAGAAGAGATTGTGAAATCGCTGGCAATGCAATGGGGGCAGGGAGAGAGAAATATAGAAATATGTGTAGCTATTTGAGCATAGTTCGAAGACTATAAGTGCTAGATATATCAAAATTGGTATGTGCACTTCCTTAAAGTATATAAATATTTTAAATATTCAACTTTGTTAATAACTGACCGATTTCCATAACAAATTACAAGATATTAAGATTTGGCTAACCGAAGAAACTAAAAATAATTCCTTGTATTTACTTTAGCAATACCTTTTCTCTTATATCTCATATAATCAAAGAGGTGCAATCTCCAACTACCATATACTATAACTGAAGCTCTTTCCTGTCTAAAAACATAAAATTATAGAAACCCATTAAACTTCAAAATGAATAGAGTTTTCAAGGTATATTTAAACTCATTTGTTAACCCTAGTTTTTGGGCTGATCGAACTCGGCTGCCATCTAAATTAGCCGTAATGCTCCAAGCGTAGTTGGAAGCTAAACAAACAAACAAAAAACCAACGTGAACCAACTACAATTTGTGGCTACTGTTTTGGGTCATAGTTTCGTTATAATTTGTTGTTGTTGTACATTTTTAGTGTAATTATTTAAACATTAAAGCAGTTGGGCGAGCAGCTGGCAATGCAACGTGCTTCTTTAGTTTATTTCTCTAGTGAAAACAAGAAAGTCATAGAGACGAAAATAAAATATCATCACCCATTAGACCCAGCGATCTATCTAGACGCAGTCAGTCTGCTGAGTCGATGTATGTAATTTTCCATTTCATTTCTTGCTGCTTGGCTCAATTTACAGATCTGTTGACGGCTATAATTTTTCTGGCTTTAAGGCTTCACAAGTCTAAAATAATGAGTAAGGGATTTTTTTTCTCTTTTCGGACCAAAGAAGAAGGCCAAACGTAACCTGCTTTCTTCTGTTATTGTAAATACGGTTTTGTTTCGTTGTTGTTTTTTTTTTTTTTTATCTTGTTGGGTGAAACTTTGTCTAATGGACACAATTTGTTAGAATGTTGAATTTTTCTTTCATTTTATTGTATTATTGATGCCCTGTATTGAGAGCAAGTAAAGTGCGACGGGTATTGGGAGCGGTCATATTAGGTGCATCAATATAAGAATATATCTCATAGCAAACATAAATCATAATCTTGTAGCTATTTATTGACTGAAACGGGGTATCTAGAAGTCGTGCATACTCTGACCTCCTTATTATATATAGTTTTTTTCGTGCTATAAGCGGAAGAGCTGCATTAAAGTGGATGCCTTGGCGGAAACTGAACGAAAGCAATCAACAGCTGTTGGGGCGAGAGACAGACACAAGCAGAGAGAGAGAGAGTGAGAGAAAGAGAGAGCGGGACAGTAGAAGTAGAAGAGAACCTACGACAACAATTTGAACGGGGGCTGCCGGAGAGTGTGCGCATGAGCCATGACCTTCAGACATTTAGCCCAAGCAGGTGACTGCTGTGGGTGGTGACTTTTGGGTGGCTTTCGTCTCAACTTTCACTGGGCAGCTGCTGAAATTCGCTGAGCGCCTGGCGAAAAACGTAATGGCGAGTTTGTGTGTTGACAGAATCGAGCGCCAAAAATTATTATGCTGCCTGTTGCCTGTTGGCGCAGTGGCCACAGTTCGCGCAGTTGCCGCTGTTGGCACATTGGACCCAGCGACAGTTGGCTAACAAATGCTGCGCGCCTAATCGAGGCGCCAGCGAGCGCGGCGACTTGACGGCGCCGTCGACGTCGTTCGGTAGATGCAGTTAGACACAGGTGAGTGGCGGGCCCACGCTCTTATGGCCATTTATATGCATACATCGAAAGGTTGGAGGTTGGCCCGTTTAGCAGGCAGCACACAATCAATGATTCGCTGCGCCATGCGACGCGGTTGTCAGAAGCTGATAGAAGCAGCGTTCGATTTTGCCAGCCACAACTAAAGCATATTTTACACACTTTTCACACAAATATCGCGCCAATGGGGCGGCAAGTTCAAAGGGCGCGCGCAGTCAACGCGAAACTCGCTTGACCCGGTTTTAAATGTTCATTTTCACACCGGCTCCAGCTCCACAAATTCCATTTCGAATTCCGAAGCTCAGCCAAAAAAAGACATAACGAAACATTTGAAGATGCTCAGCCAGCTAATTGACGGAATCGGACACGGATCAAGATCAAGTTAAGCCACGGGCAATGCTCTTCATATCCATCTTCGACGCTGCTCGACTCTGCTGACAGCATCTTTGTTGTCGCCGTCTCCTAAATTAGTGGCAATTAAAGTGTTACAAGGTGTTGCCGCTGCTTATGCCCCAAAGAAAGCTAAGACAGCCAACAACTAAAGAGCTGATAAGTAGATGAATGAACTGTAGAACAACTGAATTAGAGATAAACTGCCAGTTCCTTGGGTTATACAATAGAAGAGATGGATTAAGTTTTGAGATAAAACTATTAATAGTTTGAGGTGAGCGAAAAACAAGTTGAAAGAGCTTTGGCAAAGTAAATTAAATTAATCAAGAAAAATTAAATAAAAAATATATAGAAATCTAGCTAAATTATGAATTATTCAAATATTAATTTATAAAATTCTAAATTTGAATTTATTTCATGAATTAAATCTCAGAGATTTTTAATAGAATTTTTGTGCAACACAAGACAAATTGAATTATTTTTGCATATAAAAAAAAATATTAAAAAAAAGATTAATAAAAATTGAAAAAAAATATATATATATTGAAGTTTTAATTAATTTTAATATTTATGAAATTGCATTAAAATGAGTCAATATAAAAAAAAATATGTGTTTTTCTTATTTTAAATTAACAATATTTTACTATGTCTGAAACCTCTATAAATGGACTAATATGTATAAGTTTTATTACCATCAGTCTTTCTATTCTACGCCAATAACTCCTAAATCAACACCCAATATACGTTTGTTGCCCACAGCGTAATCATAGACTACTACTATGGAGAACTCATGCCTTTTTCACAAACTCTTTTCAACCTTTTGTTAGAGGGAATTTTAGCCAGAAGCAGATGTTATAGGTCACTGAAGAAGAACCGCTGTGCGTACAGAAAGCACACTGGACTCTGCCAGTTTTGAACTATGAAAATGAGTGGTTTAGCTTGTTAGCTGACTGGCTAGCTGGTTAGATTGGTAGCTTCGGGAAAACCGGTTGAGAGGGTCGCGTCGAGTGGTTTTTCGGCAAACGCTTTCATTTTCACTTAATAAGCGACAGTTAACTTCTTTCTTTCTTGGACAGTCCCCAGGTTGATGTGCGTTTCCGTGTGCCCCAGCCAAGCCAAGTCAAGCAATTCATCTTAGCATTGGCATCGCCATCGTCCCCACTTTCCAAACAAACAACCCACACACAACCGAACCCAACGAACGAACGAACCAAACATACAACTCTGATGACCTGCGCTTTAAGTTATGCACCGAAGCAGCTTTGATTGAGGTTTTTCTCTGATTGCGTGTGTCTCGTGTCTTGGGAAAGTGTAAACTGTGACTCCCATTGAGGGAGAGCCCACTACATGCCAGACACCAGATACCGTAAACCATCTGCCATATCAGCACAGGAAAACAAAACAAGAATTAGCTAACAAAAACTTGGATCAACAACAAAATATTCAAGCAAAGAAATATTCTTTAAAAATAAAAAATTAATTTTTTAAAGAAATGAAATTAGTAAAAAAATATGCTAAATATTTAAACTGATTACGAACTTTGAAAGGCAAAAAAAAAAAATATAATAAATTTGAATTATAATCATAAAATATTTTTAAAAATTTGTTAATAAAATAAATATAAATATCTTAATAAATTCAACTATACTATATTTAATAACTTTATACAAAAAAAAAAAAAATATATATATATATATATATAATATAATATATAATATATATATGCATATACATATATTTAAAAATTCTAAATCTTTTTTTACATTTTTCTCTGTGTACCTAGTGCATATAGCACATTTTCTAGCCTTTTTCACTTTCTTTCATTTCCCATGTTTCTTGAGTCGATTTTGTGTTGTTGTTGTTGTAATTGATGAGGGTCGCTCAATAGCCAGATCTTGAGATCTTCTTTGTTTTTTGTAGCTTCATTTTGTTGTGTGTGTTGGAGTGGAGCTCAGAACGTGTCTGGGGCTCTGGGATTGCCACATTGTGGCATCCACAACTGCTAATTGTTTAATCATTGCCAGAGCTGTCAAAATACAGGTTGCTATAATCTATGGGCTTTTAGATAAGCTGTGTTAATTGGAAAGTTCGTGAGTGTGTGTGTGTGTGGAGGTTAAGATCTTCCCGTTCGATTTGGCATTCTTCTGGGTGTGCTCTTCTCACGGGTGGGTCTTCAAACATACATTTACAGCGAAGCCATCTCACTCCCTGAGTCATTTTGAGTAGTAAAGTCGAGCCTCAACATTGATATCAGCTGCATTTAACTGTTGTTGATCTAGCCTAAAGGTCTATCAAAAGCAGCTAAAAAGCTCTGCCAATAGCTGTTTTTAGGCTGGGCTAATTGATTGGCGGACTCCAAAGGCAATTAAGTTAACTTCAAAGCATAGCAAGAGGAAGTTATGGGCCTAATATCAGGTATTGTTCATAGAAATTATGTTGTAATTGTAGCTTCAAATATTTCCGCATTACATTAAGTTGGGGGATCAAATAATAACTCTGTCTGTTTGTTATGCCCAGAACCTTGAAATTAACTTATTTTTTAACAATTAAAAAATTTGTAAAAGAAAATTATTTGACAACTAAGTGCAGACAATGTGATTTTGAAACTTGTTCTTGGCATGAACTGAATTATTTAGTGACTCAAAATTGAAGTAAAATCTGCGAGAAAGCTTTTATATATATTTTATATAGATTGATCTGTCATATAATAATATTGATTCTAATAAATAATAAATAATAAAAATAAAAAATAATAAAAAAATAATAAAAATAATAAATAAATTGTTTGGGTTCTTGTGAACAGCATATATGAACTATGTATATGCATTAGATGAACTAGATCAACTACTTGAACTATATGCATTAGATGAACTAGATCAACGTTAGGAACTATATGAATTATGTGAACTATATATGTATGAACTAAATATACGTTCATATGAATAATATGCAGTTCATATGAACTCGATAATTAAGTGGTATTAATCTTAATTTGAATATGAAAAATAAAAATATCTCCGCTTAAGTCAAGTGAAACAGAAGTCCACAGAGTCTCTTTGAAAACTCCTAAAATTGATTAAAGTCAAAGGAAAACTTGTTTACTAACATACGACATATGTACATATCGGATAGATATATCCATACATACATATACATATATACATACATACATACGTATATACAGACATACATGAATATACATATACATACATCAATATCCATATCTATACACCACTATCAATTACAATTCCCAACTCACCTCGATCCATGACGACGCTGCTGTCGCCACTGCTGCTGGCGCTGTCATCGTGCTGCTGCAGCTCAGCCGGCGACTGGTGCTTCAGCTGCTGTTGCTGCTCCTGCCCGGAGAAGTGAACGCTGCCGTCGCGATGCAAGTGGAGTTCGAAGCGCGCGGGCAGCTGCGCCTCGTAGTCGTCGCTGCTGCAGTGCAGCGCCTGGGCGGCCACTTTCAGGTAAAGCGCAACGAACTGATAGATCAGCGCCCAGGCCTGATCCTCGGACACGGGCGCCTTGAAGCAGTCCAAAATGTTGTTCAGGGATACGCACTGATCCGTGCAGCTGCACTGGTGGAACGCCTGCTGCAGCAGCTGGCGGGCAGAGAGCGGCTCGGTCAAGCTGTTGCCGTTGCTGTTACCATTGCCGTTGCCGTTGCTCTGCTGCAGTTCGCGTGTCTGCACGTGCGTGTGTGTGTGGTGCGTGCGCGTGTGTGCGTGTGCATCCCCATTGGCGCTGTCCGGCGAGGTGGAGAGAAAACCCTCTTCGGTCTCTCCTTCGGCAAATTGACGACGCTTTGTCGTGGCCTTGGGCGTTGTTGTTGCTGTTGTTGCCGGTGGTGCTATTACTGTTGTTGTTGCTGTTGTTGTTGCTGTTATGGCCTTGACGACAGAAGCGTCGGCGTCATCAACGTCGCCTGTCAGGCTATTGTCCAGTTGGAGTTCCGTCATTGTTGTTGAGGCTGCTCCTGCCGCTGCTGCTATTTCTCTGATTGTTGTTGTTGCTTCTGGCGGTTGTTTTTCAGGCAACAAACCAATAAACTGCAGCCGTGCGTCTCAACATATAAAAAAATTGATAATTTACGTAATTCAACTTGAAATTTAAACAATTTATTGTTGCTGTTATTACTGGCACTTTTGTTTGTTTGTCTGTTTGTCTGTTTGTTTGTTGCTGTAGTCGTTTATTTATTTAATCGCACACACACTTTAACACATTTATTTGCTCTTAATTCTAACATGAAACACAAAACATGTAGCACAAATTTATATATGTATATAATTGTAGAACAAACACACACACTGAAGAGGAAATTCTTTTTCTATTTAATTTCTTTTTCTATTTGATTTGATTTTATTTTTTATTTTTGCTTTGCTTCTCTTTTTTTCGGTCGTCACGTTTTATGCACTTGTCGCTTTTTGCCGTTATTTGCTATTTGCTTGCGCGCTCTTCCTCTTCATCTTCTTGCGTTCTATCCTCTGTTGCGCGCCTTTGCCGCTAGCGGTCCGAGAGCTTCGTTCACTCTTCTTTGCCCTGTGCTAAACAAAATCACGCGCGCGCTTTGATTAGAACACAAATCAAATTAGATTTGTGTGCCTATCGTTTTTTTTTTATTTCTTTATATTTGTTTGTTGTTATTGCTGTGCCTTGACGTCAAAAAATTGTTAACTGCATTTGCGCTTAGATAATTCTCGCTCCGTTTCGATTTTTACTCGGTTTCGTGCTTAACAAGAAGCGCGCACACACGTCCGATCGCCATGGAAGCCAAACACGAAATAACAGATGTTAGCTGAGCAGCGAACAGACGTCTGTAAACGTAACATAAGTCGGCTTAACGACAGTGCTGGCAGCAATGCTATTTTCCCGCTGAATCTAGCTGCATTTATGTTAGTTTAACATGACTGTTAATGAAACTCGAATTTTGTAAAGAAAATTAAAAGCTTGCAATGTGCCTAATTAAATGCCTTAAATATGATACTTATAATAACTTCTCTCATACGTGTTTTATTCCATAGCCGTTTCAGCTATATGGCGTGCTGCTGCGCCTGTTAAGTTAACAGTGGCACTCTTGTGGTCTTTTAACATAGCAGAGTGAGAGAGAGAGAGCGGCTGTTATGCCGCCGCTCTTTACGCTCTTTGCGTTTTTATTTTGATTCCTGTTTTTCGTTGTGTTTGCTGTGGCTGATAAGCGTGCGTTTGAGTCTTCTTATTGGCATATGAGTTTTTTCATGGTTTTCTTTTGTTACCTTTTTTTGGCAACAGCACAAATTTCACATGCCTACCAGGTGAGCTTCAGGTGCAATTTCAAGCAATTATGTTAAGGTCAAGTCGTGTGTATTGGAATCTCAGCTTCAAGCGGGGTCATAAACTTGCTCAACATTAGATGCTTAGCGGAAATGCTCTTCGCTGAGCCATCAAAAACATGCGGTAATTACGTCTTCTACTAATGGGTGCCTTGACGTTCTTCTTAAACTTCTTTAAACTTTGATATAAGACCAATAAAAAGCCAATTTGAGCTTGACTTATGATTAGTTTTAATGCTGCAACTAGAATTTCGAGACGCCCAACTTAAGCTCCATTGCATAATTGGTTTTTTATTCAATCAGTTATTAAATTTCACCTGGCCTCAAGGTCCTGGAAGTTTGTGAGTTTTTTTTACGATTTAATAAGCCGTAAGTACACCCGCTCGCTGGCCGAAAACTTATGATATATGAGCCGTAAATTGAAACTTTATATGCTGGCTGCCCGCTGCAGTAGCTGAAAGATTTGCATACAATATTATTACAGCATCTGCCTGGGCCTGCGCAACATTTAACGACTCTTTTCTTTTATATTTTGTCGCCCATAAAATTACAGCCATACGCATATTGTTTCTTTTTGTTTTTTATTATTATTAATTGGCGGCAACTGCAGTTGGCCAGTTGGCTGTCTGGCTGGCGGCCCACGTAATCAGCCAACCAGATTGGCCATAAAAAGTGTGTCCTCAAATAGGTGCAGCTGGCTGGCGGCTTACGGACCTGGCTATGACATCAACAGCGGCATCAGCTTTGCGTCTTTAATTGTTACATCTCGATAAGACGCAGAATGAATTAATTAATGCATATTGCATTGCCATCGACACAGCCGAAATAAGCCAACTTGGCTGCCAATTGGCTGCCAATCGGAGGCGAGTTCAGCCAGTCGAACTTCAACCCACCAGCCATGCCAAATACTAGACGCCTTTGTTCTTTGTCCAAAAAAACTTGACTTGAATGAATCATTGTGCACACAAGCTCGTAAATCCCAGCCAGCCAAAGTCGAGAACAACAACAACAACAAATGCATATAACAGAAACACAAAATAAATGAGCCAAACTATGAATGGGGCTTGGGTTGCCCTATAGCTGGTATAAGAGGTATATGTGAACAAAGCCTAAGTTGAATGAGCTTCAGAAATAATTATGAAGCTATAAGAATATTAATCAAAATTATAAGCATGAATAAAATATTTTATTTATGACATAGCTAATTTTTTAAATATATTAACTATTCCAGTATGATTACTATATAATTTATTAAAATAATTATGTGTGTATATTAATATGTTGAATGAGGTTTTAAAGTAATTATTATTTTTTATTGAAAAAAATTAAATTGTAAATAAAAAATAAAATAAAAAATTAATATTCATTCATTAAAATTAATTAATTATTAATTTTTATTATTTTTATCTTTAATTATATATAATTCCATATATATATGGATTATATATTTTTAAAATTTATTTTCATCTATAAATAAAAATAATAAAAGTGAATAATTATTTTTATTTAATATTAATATATTATTTAAATTAAAAATACTATATAAATAATGTTTTTTTTTTTTTATATAAAATAACAATTAAATATATTTTAAATTTGATCTATACAGCAACATATAAGTCTCTCCTTTATATGTATATTTAACTTTAAATATTTAAATTTTAAATAAAAGATATTTTTAGACATATATTCAGATATTTTTCAACTAAAAAGCATTCTTGTATGTTGATTCAAAGCTTCTTCTTTTATTCGATTCGATTTTTTGTCATGATAATTCGCCATAATCATAAATTTGCTTAAGCTACCAACAACCAGCCTGAGCTTCTTGCATTTTGCATACATTGAAACATATTTGGAAGATATATATTTAATCACATCTAATTAAAAATTTCTATAAAAAAAAAGGAAAATATAGAAACTTGATATGTATATTGATTATTAATATAGATAAAACAGATCTTAAATAGGCGAAGTCCCAATTAAAATATTTAAAAACATTTGGCTTTGGTTCCCAAATGGAGTCCTTTCAACCCCTTTCTCAAGCCCCATGATGCCCATTAAAATTATGAGTTATGAACTATGGGAATAGGTAATTCAAAAGTCGCCTACCGCATAAAGACCTCAAGTTAACATGATTCTGGAATTGCTGTTGTTCTGCGGCTCAGCCAAGCGTTGCACTTTTGGTCAATTACATTTTGTCGCGCGGGTGGCTGCCGCTGGCCCAGTGGCTGTTTGGCTGTTGGGCACTTCGACTTTGCCCGGTCAATTGGAGGCGTGGCATGTTGTATATGTATATATGTGCTGCTGTCATGCAACGTCGGCGCACCGGAAATGTGCATCCGTTTTCGGGCTGCAACTAAATGCGAACATTTTGTTTTATTCTACAACAAATGAGCTCCAAATTGGAGTTGGCAAATCTTCAGCCGTTTCTGTGTCAAATCGTAAGCCGAGCCATCCGCAGCCCAAATTTGGTCAGAGTCAGAGCCGGAGAGACATTGCGTACATCGCAGCTTTGGGGCAGATGCAACGCTCCGTTGCGCCTGACACTTGCAACCGAAAAAATTGCAACAATCCGCAGGCAGCAAATGCCAACAGCCGAAGTTGGATATTATCGCTGTCCTCAGCGGGTCTGACAGTTTCTTCGAAATTTTGGCGTTGTAGAAGACAATATTACATTGTGGTAGTAGACGTAGTATTAGGAGCAGAATACGCAGTAATAGTAGTAGATTTCGTAGTAGTAAGAGTGTGTAGGGATTATATTGTAGGTGGAATAGTAGAAGGAGTAGTAGTAGAAGGAGTAGTAGAAGGAGTAGTAGAAGGAGTAGTAGAAGGAGTAGTAGAAGGAGTAGTAGAAGGAGTAGTAGTAGTAGTTTTAGTAGTAACAGGAGTAGTAGTAGTTGTAGTAGTATCAGAAAAAGAAGTAGTAGTAGCAGAAGTGGTAGTAGTAGTAGTAGTACTAGAAGTCATATTTGTCTAAAATAAATAAAAATTATAATAGTAGAAAGAGAAATTGTAGTATTTAATGAAGTGTTGTAGTGGTAGTAGTAGAAATATTAGTAGTACTAGTAGAAATAGTAGTAGTTGTAGTAGAAATAGTAGTAGTAGTCGTAGTAGAAATATTCGTAGTACTAGTAGAAATAGTAGTAGTAGTCGTAGTAGAAATATTAGTAGTGCTAGTAGAAATAGTAGTAGTTGTAGTAGAAATAGTAGTAGTAGTCGTAGTAGAAATATTCGTAGTACTAGTAGAAATAGTAGTAGTTGTAGTAGAGTAGAAGTATAGTACTAGAAGTAGTACAAATAGTGTTAATTGTAGTAGAGTAGAAGAAGTATAATAGTAGTAGTACTAGAAATAGTAGTAGTTGTTGTAGAAATATTAGTAGTACTAGTAGAAATAGTAGTAGTTGTAGTGGAAATAGAAGTGGTTGTAGAGTAGAAGAAGTATGCTACTACTATACGTATTCTACTCTACAACTACTTCATCTGTAGGAAGTAAATGCTTAAATGATATCAAACTATTCAAAATCCAAGAGAACACTGAAAGAGCTTAAAACTTCTTACGCTCACCCATAAGCTTCTCTTCCCTCTTTGTTATTGTTGCAGTGCTTCAGTCAGACATTCCGTCAGTTTGTCAGTGAGCGCCGCTCGGCTCACGTGTGGAAATCATTGCAGCCAATGTGCATTATTTCTGATTCAAGTCTTCTTTTGTTTGCTGCGATACTCTGTATTTATTGAAGATAAGTTGGAGCAGGGTAGATTGACTTTGATGGAATAGAAGCTGAAGATATTGAGATGGTAGCAAGAACATGCAGGTAGATAAGGTAAGGCGTACAGCTTCCGGAATGAGAAGATTAGTTTAGATAGCCTTATCACAGTAAACTGTTTAAGCAAGATGAGAGATCTTAAATTCTTCTAAATTCTAAATATGTGTAGATCGATATGTGTAGATAGATCTTTTTCATAATGTGTTTAAAGATTGATGACGAAATTGGTAAATTGGATAGATGAACTAGACTAACTGCATAAAAGCCCACGCTCTAAGCAGAGCAGAACAGATTTCCTGATATTACAACACCTACTCAATCTAGGGCATCTACTAGTCGGATACACGCTGCAGCTCTTATTAATGTTGCGTTGCTGTGTCTGTGTGTCTTTGAGATCTTCGCGCATAGCTGCATACGAACGAATACAATTGTGTAATAATTCTGTGGGCATGTTTCGAGTCCGACTTGGTCTAAAAACGTGATGCAATTAAGCGTTTGAGATCGGAGAGATTGAGTGGAAGCCACTTTAAATGGATGCGTATGGGTGTGTGTGTGTGTGTAGAGGAAGTGTGAAAAGGGTAAGCAAAGTTATGATTATCGTACGTGTTCTTGTACTTAATCTGGTAATCAATTTTTTCCACTTTTATTATTATTTTTTCTGATTGTGAGAATTTTCTTGTTCCTGGCTCCACGAGTTAATGAACGCTTGGGGAGCATGAGAAAGTTTAGAATAATTCTTAATTACAAAGTAAATGTAGCTAATTTGCCTAGCCGACTCAAGTCCCCCCTATTGAAGGGGCTGGCCAGTGACAAAAGAAGTTCCGCTCGTGAATATAATCTGAGCTTACTCCAGTTCGGGTCTCAGGCAATGGGGACATGGGACCACCCATAACTCAAGATCACAGTCGCAGCCCAATTGGCGCACATTGAACCCAAGAACCCACATACCTCAGCAGCTAACCCAGAAAAGGTTGCCAAAAAGAATGTCATCTATGCGATTTCATTTGTAATTTTCTATTTTCATTACGGAAATCGGAGACAACAATTGGAATACGCACATTATTTGCTTGGTATCATTCTTTAGCGGCTTAAATGTATCGTGCCATTCGCGGAAAGGAGGCGTGTACGTGACAGGCAGAGAGGGAAGACAGAGATAGACACTTGACATAGACATAGATATGGCCATAGCGGCAGACGATCTCTTTCGATGATCTGCCATGACCAGTGAAAGCAGAACGTATGTGACAAAAAAAAACATTTTTTTAATTATCATTTTGTACTTGAGCCATTGGGTAAGAATGCCTCTGTACGGAAAGTTCCGGCTCCTTCGCACATTGCGGCAAAGTTAAAGGGGAGCCGTGTTACCTTCCTGCGGTCGCGAGGTAGCTGAACGGGATCTTCTAGTTCCGTAGCTCATTCGGGAGTGTGGGGGAGTTCTTAGCTACCTCACGGCCGATGTACATAAATTTTAAATTGATAAGATCCCTACGATAGGTTGGAGCTGTACTCCGAAATATGGGGACAACAACAAATGCCAACACAAGGAAAGACTGGCACAACACTTGGTCAAGAAAACCAGTACACTAACACCCGTGGCCAAGATGGAGGTTGGCACAGGTGTTCTCGCCCCTCCCTACCATGGTTTCCTGGTTTCTTCCGTTTCGGAAACCCCCAAAGCGAAACACACCAACTCACTACCCCATTACACTGACCTATCGTCGACTCTTACCGACGCATTTTCACCAATAAATGTCTAAGACCATAAATTTTTCGTTTCACAATTCAATAACATTCTTATTTAATATAAACTCAATCATTAATACAACTCGGGATATACATTCTAAAGAAAAAAATAAAAATAGATCTTCTTAAAAGCTAAAGAATTTTACTATGTAATAGGATTTATAGCTGACGTATATGATAAGATAATTTCAATAAATGTGGACTCATTTTATTTGATGTCATTTTATGTTATTTATATGTTATTTAATTTTTTTGGTTTTTTTTTTTTTCTGCATTCAAGAAAAAAAACAATTATTACTATTATTATTATTATTATTATTTTTATTATTATTAATTTTTATTTTTTTTTTTTTTTTATTGTGGTTGTTTTTTTTTTTTTTTTTTTTTTTTTATTTAAATTGTTTTTCCAATAAATAAGCGAAGAAGAAAGAAGTAAAAACTTACGGTTTTTATGAGTTTTTTTTTGTTTTCTCCCAACGGTGAAAGGCCTTTCCTCGTGGTGTGGTAAATTAGGGTTAAGTTGAATTAGATTTGTTTAAAAATTGTAACTTCTTGCATCTTCGCATGCAATATTATTTATTTATTTATTTATTTTTATTTACTTATTTAATTTTTTTTTTTTTTTTTTTTTTTTTTTTATTATTATTATTATTGTGGTGATTTATTTATTTATTTATTTCCATTTTTTTTTTTTTTTTTTTTTTTTTTTTTATATTTGTTTATTTATTTGTTTATTTTTAACTTTATTTTATTTATTTAATTTTTTTATTTTTTTTTATATATTATATATATATTTTTGTATTCCTATATTTCATTAGTTCATTGTTAGTTAATTGTGCACTTTCATGAGTTCCTATTTCCTATGGTTTTGTTCTGCACTAAAACTAAAAATTTTTATTTCGACACGTGGTTGGCGATGTGATATAATTCTACTGTCAGATGGTTCTTTCTTTTATTATTATTATTATTTTTTTTTTTTTTTTTTTTTTTTTTTATACAACAAAAAATTTTTCAGTGTACTTGAACCTATGTCTGTATATATGTACAGATTAAAGATTATTTCTTCATTTCTGACTGAGACTTCTATTCGTTTTAGGAAGTGAACAGTTATAACTTATTAACTTATGCTCTTTTTTTTTTTTTTTTGCGTGTTGGGGTACTTTGTCTTTTTTTTCTGTTTTCTGTTTATTATTCTTTTTATTTTGAATGTTCACTGCACTGCACTGCACATATGTATACGCTGGCGGCTGCTCCCTCTGGACCGACTATGCTGTTCCTCGGCTTCTAATTGATGGGTTGGCCACTGCGTTGGCGTTTGGCGACTCCAACAAACTGTGGTGCCCGTACCAAGACTGGCTGATCTTCGTTGGATTTATTTTTTTTCTTTGCTGTTATTAATTTTTATTTTTGTCCAACTATTAGAACCCAGTCTGATACGGGCAGAACAGTATCTATTTGTTAAAGATAATAAATAGTTATTAATCTTTAACCTTCCTTCCTTACATACCTTTTTTTTTCTTCGTGGCAGCCACGCTTAGTATTAGTATATATATAGGTAATCCGCTTTGTATTTTATGTTTTTCTTCTAATCCAAAAGACCGAGTTGAGCCGGTCGAGCTGTTTTTATAGCGTGAAAAAAACCCAAAAGCTCGGAAGGCCCAAAAGTTGGGTGCGCTTCCTGCAATTCAGCGGAACAGCTGAGGCAAAAGCTCATACCCGCTTAGCTACAGCTGCCCTTGCACGTGGTAAAGCTTATCAAGCTCCGCTTGCAAGCTCCCTCGCTGCATCAAGGTCAGCCACAAGCTTCACATAAGCTTGCGCGGACGCTTGCCCTGACGCTTGCGCAGCTTTTGCCGTGCGCGCGCACCTTAAGCGTAACGTTTATTTGTTTTTGACTTGGCTGTTCTTGCGAATTGGTTTAAAGAAAAAAATGAGGCGGCTATGGCTAAACTGCGACCATTACATCACCCGATAATATACCACCGTTAGACGGAATATTAGCGGGAATATGTTCGGCGGTCTATTGCCTGATGTCTTTGGCATGAAAAGTACCTATCTCTCTACCTTGCAAATCTTCTAATATATAAAAACAATTCCCCAGTTTCTTTTTTACTCTACACTTCAGAAATTGAGGTGCCAGTTTGGCATTATAATTGTGAGTAAATTTACTGAGAGCAAAAGTCCGGCGAACAATTGCCAATGACCAACTTAATTTGCCTCGGGTCCAATGCCGTTTGACATTCTGGACATTCCGGTTTATTTGCTAGCCACTGATCCAAACATGGCTTATGAAAATGGTGTTTACAAGGGGTACAATAGCATTGCTCGGTATTGCTCATCCCTTGGTTACAAATGCTACACAAACTAACCGGATTCTCCCCGGCTTGCCTATCTTGAGGACTTCGTGAAATGGGCATTTTGATTTTTAAAAAAATTTGAATTTGAAGAACTAAATTGATAGATGAAGGTCAGTCTAACTGGGGTAGGAGTCCGTGTGGTTTTTGGTTTTCTTGACCGATTAGACAATTAAGGGAAACAAGTAATTAATTGGGCTATTGAATTTAAATCTGCCGCTCGATTATTGCTATGCAGACGTTTCTAGGTATTATGAGTGTTCGGCAAGGATACGCCAATGCAGCATATACGCTAGTTCCAGACAACACTCCCAATATCTAGTACCTCTGCCCGACAACATCTCACAGACAGACAGGTATGCGTTGAAATTTTACTAAAATCACTATCATTTGGCTCAGCATAATTATCAGGAGTACAATCAGTATGATATCCGCGCTGGGCCGAATATGTCATATTCTGGAATTGTATCCGACAATCTTACAAAACACAATAAAATAGAAATCGGAGTCAAATAACAACCATACGAAGACAAACGAGCAAAATAATGATGACTAGATGTTATTATGAGTTAATATTGCATTTATTTCCTTCTAAGAGATTTCTCGGTCTGAGATTCAGCTCGAATCTTACAGCTTCGTAGATCCCACAAAGAATTGATGGAGCTCCTCAGTCACAATTGCGATAGGCCGACCAAGCAGGTCCGACCTATTTCAGCAATCTGGCTTTGAGCTTATTAACAATCACCAAAATGGGTGTTCTAACAAGTAGACTCTTTCTCCTACAAGTAGAGACAAGACTTCGTAACTGTTAGAACATTGAAACAAATTGGGACGCTGAAAGTTTACTGCCGGTTGGGCTACCGACTCCCAGTGCCCCACGTTGGGCGCCAAAAATTTATGTGACAAAAAAAAACATTTTTTTAATTATCATTTTGTACTTGAGCCATTGGGTAAGAATGCCTCTGTACGGAAAGTTCCGGCTCCTTCGCACATTGCGGCAAAGTTAAAGGGGAGCCGTGTTACCTTCCTGCGGTCGCGAGGTAGCTGAACGGGATCTTCTAGTTCCGTAGCTCATTCGGGAGTGTGGGGGAGTTCTTAGCTACCTCACGGCCGATGTACATAAATTTTAAATTGATAAGATCCCTACGATAGGTTGGAGCTGTACTCCGAAATATGGGGACAACAACAAATGCCAACACAAGGAAAGACTGGCACAACACTTGGTCAAGAAAACCAGTACACTAACACCCGTGGCCAAGATGGAGGTTGGCACAGGTGTTCTCGCCCCTCCCTACCATGGTTTCCTGGTTTCTTCCGTTTCGGAAACCCCCAAAGCGAAACACACCAACTCACTACCCCATTACACTGACCTATCGTCGACTCTTACCGACGCATTTTCACCAATAAATGTCTAAGACCATAAATTTTTCGTTTCACAATTCAATAACATTCTTATTTAATATAAACTCAATCATTAATACAACTCGGGATATACATTCTAAAGAAAAAAATAAAAATAGATCTTCTTAAAAGCTAAAGAATTTTACTATGTAATAGGATTTATAGCTGACGTATATGATAAGATAATTTCAATAAATGTGGACTCATTTTATTTGATGTCATTTTATGTTATTTATATGTTATTTAATTTTTTTGGTTTTTTTTTTTTCTGCATTCAAGAAAAAAACAATTATTACTATTATTATTATTATTATTATTTTTATTATTATTAATTTTTTATTTTTTTTTTTTTTTATTGTGGTTGTTTTTTTTTTTTTTTTTTTTTTTATTTAAATTGTTTTTCCAATAAATAAGCGAAGAAGAAAGAAGTAAAAACTTACGGTTTTTATGAGTTTTTTTTTGTTTTCTCCCAACGGTGAAAGGCCTTTCCTCGTGGTGTGGTAAATTAGGGTTAAGTTGAATTAGATTTGTTTAAAAATTGTAACTTCTTGCATCTTCGCATGCAATATTATTTATTTATTTATTTATTTTTATTTACTTATTTAATTTTTTTTTTTTTTTTTTTTTTTTTTTTATTATTATTATTATTGTGGTGATTTATTTATTTATTTATTTCCATTTTTTTTTTTTTTTTTTTTTTTTTTTTTATATTTGTTTATTTATTTGTTTATTTTTAACTTTATTTTATTTATTTAATTTTTTTATTTTTTTTATATATTATATATATATTTTTGTATTCCTATATTTCATTAGTTCATTGTTAGTTAATTGTGCACTTTCATGAGTTCCTATTTCCTATGGTTTTGTTCTGCACTAAAACTAAAAATTTTTATTTCGACACGTGGTTGGCGATGTGATATAATTCTACTGTCAGATGGTTCTTTCTTTTATTATTATTATTATTTTTTTTTTTTTTTTTTTTTTTTTTATACAACAAAAAATTTTTCAGTGTACTTGAACCTATGTCTGTATATATGTACAGATTAAAGATTATTTCTTCATTTCTGACTGAGACTTCTATTCGTTTTAGGAAGTGAACAGTTATAACTTATTAACTTATGCTCTTTTTTTTTTTTTTTTTGCGTGTTGGGGTACTTTGTCTTTTTTTTCTGTTTTCTGTTTATTATTCTTTTTATTTTGAATGTTCACTGCACTGCACTGCACATATGTATACGCTGGCGGCTGCTCCCTCTGGACCGACTATGCTGTTCCTCGGCTTCTAATTGATGGGTTGGCCACTGCGTTGGCGTTTGGCGACTCCAACAAACTGTGGTGCCCGTACCAAGACTGGCTGATCTTCGTTGGATTTATTTTTTTCTTTGCTGTTATTAATTTTTATTTTTGTCCAACTATTAGAACCCAGTCTGATACGGGCAGAACAGTATCTATTTGTTAAAGATAATAAATAGTTATTAATCTTTAACCTTCCTTCCTTACATACCTTTTTTTTTTCTTCGTGGCAGCCACGCTTAGTATTAGTATATATATAGGTAATCCGCTTTGTATTTTATGTTTTTCTTCTAATCCAAAAGACCGAGTTGAGCCGGTCGAGCTGTTTTTATAGCGTGAAAAAAACCCAAAAGCTCGGAAGGCCCAAAAGTTGGGTGCGCTTCCTGCAATTCAGCGGAACAGCTGAGGCAAAAGCTCATACCCGCTTAGCTACAGCTGCCCTTGCACGTGGTAAAGCTTATCAAGCTCCGCTTGCAAGCTCCCTCGCTGCATCAAGGTCAGCCACAAGCTTCACATAAGCTTGCGCGGACGCTTGCCCTGACGCTTGCGCAGCTTTTGCCGTGCGCGCGCACCTTAAGCGTAACGTTTATTTGTTTTTGACTTGGCTGTTCTTGCGAATTGGTTTAAAGAAAAAAATGAGGCGGCTATGGCTAAACTGCGACCATTACACGTAATCAGAAACACTCAGCGCTTCTGATGGAAATAAATAGCTAGTTGAAGTTGTGAACGAAATTTTGAGTTGAATGTGGAAGTGTTAATGCTCTCGACAGATATGTAAGATGTACATATGAATATATGTGGAAAACTTGATCAAGGAAATAGTGTTAACAGAATATGTACTAATAATATCTAGAAATATAGCACAGAAATATTGGGCAAAAATGATAGTTCATATCATCTAGGAAAGAGTATTAACTGAATATATACATATATAAAGAAATATAGAGTATATATACTATAATCTAGCATATATAACTACATCATTTATGAAGTCTCCAATATGAAGATTCGTATATATGGTATATCAATATATTTCTCTAATATAAGCCTAGTTAAATTCTCATTTCTATTGTTCACTAAGCAATATGAAATTTTAAAAAAAATATCAATATATATCTTTGAACTATATTATCCAAAGTAAGTTAGGTTTTTTAATTGTTTTTATTAAAATTTTTATATTTTAAATTTTATTTAGTTACTAATTATAATTCTTATAAATTTGTCTATGCTATATCGATTATAAACCAAGTAGAAGATCTCATTACAGCTCACAATATATATAATATATTTATATATATTATTTATTATTTATTTATCATATTTATCATTATCATTTGATATATAGATTAAAAATTATTTTTATCATATTCATTTGATATATAGATTAAAAATTAATTTTATTTTAGATACAATATTAGAGAAGAGAATGTTTTTAATTTTATATATATATTTGGCCAAAATGAAATTTTATTCTATATAGAAACAGAATCAAATGATAATCTTTATTATGGACTAAGTAAATCACACTATCACTGACACCCCCAACAATATTTAAATATAGGATAATCTATGAAGTTTGCATCATATAGAAAGCAAACTAAACCAAGGCTTAGTAAGTTTCTTATCAAACATAAATCATGGCTAACCTGATCATTTATATAGAAACTTAAGTTCCACACAATAACTCACCCCTCGCAATACCCTAGCTAATCGACCCACTTGGTAAGCGCAACGAAATGCAGAACGATTCCTGCACACAGCGCTCTAATTTGTGTGCATGTAATTATTTCAGGTAACTCGGCAGCGATTTGTCGACGAGCCGCAGCACTCGCCTCCGAGACGTCGAGCGGGCTGAGAGACCCATTTTGGGCGGAGGGCACTGGCAACATATTAAAAGTAAGTGCCACTTAAGTTTTGCCTAAAACTTTGAGAACTTGCGCAAAAAAGCCAAAAACAAAACGAGAAAAACTCTAAGTACCGAGCGAGTCAGTCACAGTCACAGAGTCTGGCAGTGAAGTGACTCTACTTGACTGCATGCCACACCAGCCTGCCACTCGACTGGGGCACATTTGTAGTTATGGGTCGACGACGTGGATCATTCGAAGCGAAGGGAGTGCAGGCAGTGGAGGGAGCAGTGAGGGGGGGATCGACTATGTACTATGTGCAATGCAATTTCTAAAACGTGATTCGTGCAAAGACAAAATGCCAGCCTCAGTGGAGCACAACAAAAGACCATTAATATAATTTGTGTCTGGATATTGTGCCACTCTCCAAATTGGCTGCTTTGCCCCAAACTGACTGGCGAGCGTCCCTCGGCTCGTCCTAAACGATTATGACGGTGGCAGCGTTGAATGCTGAGCCAACATGCCACAGTTTTCATATCGCATTGTTTACAATGCTTTTGGGCTTCCTTCCCAATTCTCAGTTTCCAATTTTCCAGTTCCCAGCTTCCCAGCTCGCAGTCTTAGATCAAATGGCCCGCTGACACGATCGTGTCGTCGCCCTCGGTCTTACGTGGGCGTGTGTGGGCTTTTACTTTTATTTATTTAGCGGAATCAACGAAATGACCAGACAATTGACTCGCTGTCGTTTCATTTTTATTGCCAAACATCCGAATTGGGCTTAATATGAACTAATGGCGCAGTAGCCCCCCAGGGACAGATAAATCAATATAGACAAATGTACTCACAGCAAAGCAACAAGCATTGCTAATGCTGGCGTTGGGCTCTTAAAGTGTCGATTGGCGATCAGGAGCAGCAGGGAGCTGAGCGATTTGAGGGACAGCTCGTGCTTAGAACTCATTCCATACTAGCTCCATTTGTAGCATTGTTTCTGTCTCCTTCTTTGTGCCTATCATTCTCTTGCTGTCACTGTCTTTTTCTTTTTTCCGTATATGTCTCCATATTTCTTTCCACACTCTGCATATATCTTTCTTTGTCACCATTTGTCTCCTACTTTAACTTCTTAAGCTCTTTGAGTCTTTGTCTCTCTCTCTCTTTCTCTCTCTCTCTCTCTCTCTCTCTCTCTCTCTCTCTCTCTCTCTCTCTCTCTCTCTCTCTCTCTCTCTCTCTCTCTCTCTCTCACTTAGAGACGCACCCTTTTTTCTATCTCTATTTTAGCCTCGTTCTCTCTCTTTAACCCTTGTTTAATCTCGCTCTCTCTCTATATATATATATATCTCTCTATCTCCCTCTCTCTACCTCTTACTCTAGTTTTCTTTCAAACTCTTCTGTCTTCTCTCTTTGTCTCTATCTTTGTCTTTCTATATATTCTCTTTATCTCTTTCTCTCCTATCAATTATCTCTCTATTTCTCTCATTATATCAATCATTTAATTTTGATTAAGTATACAGTATTTTCTCTCTCTCTCTCTATGTATCTCACCCGCTCTCTAACTTTCTCTATCAGTGTCTCTCTCTCTCTCTTTCTATCTCTCCACTTTTCTTATTTTTCTGTATCTCGCTCCCTCTCTAGACCTGTGTCTCTTCAGTAAAGACTTTATTTTCTTTCCCCATCCCTGATCTTCTTACTACCTCTCTCCTCGTCTCTATATAACTCTCTTTCCCCTTCCGTGATACTCTCTCTCCATATATATATGTATATTTCTCTTCTCTTCCTCTTCTCCCTTTAGTACTATCTTTATGTCTCTTATTACAGCTCCAGATATAAACAGTTTTTTTCTGCTAAGCTTCTCCCTTACTCAGCTCTATTCCTCAACAATTCATATTGAAAAGTATTTTCTTTATAAAATATAATTCGCCAGTTATAGGAATGTCTGCGCCTTATAGGTGGTCCCATCCCATGGGGCTTATCTGCTCGCCAGCCTTTTCCTTAACTTCAATTCGAAGAACCTTTCAAATGAGGCAACAAATCAGTGACAAGAACAAAACGCTGCGGTCAGCTGCGATTCAGTCATAAACTAAATGGAAGGAGAGGGGGAACAGGTCCGGTCCAGTCTGTTCTGGCCTGGCTTGGCCTGATTCGTTCGGTATCATAAAGAAAAAGTCTTTATGAGACGCCTGGCTAGATGACAACGTTGCCGGCTGCCGGCGATTGCGTTTGATGATAATGAAGACCTTGCGACAATGTTCTCACTTGGCCTAATGATGGGCGACACAGGGAGGGAAAGAGTGGACCACACGCATTGGGGCAAGAACTGGGCATTGCTGTGTGTGCTGCATGTGGCAAGCGTGTTTCTTTTTTTTTTTTTTTTGGAAATTTGGAGTGTGCAGCGCACTTTCATTTTCAGTGCGGGCCGTCGCATAATTAATTGCGACCGAAAGTGGACAACGATTTGAGCAGCCGTCGCAGAAAGTAAAATGCGCGCCAAAGGAACAACGAACCTGTCCAGCGTACACAAAAATAAACCGGATCATCAATAGCAGGCTGGACGCTGGACGCTGGAGATGGGTGCTGCATGAAGCTGGGCAACTTTCTTCTTGCGGCAGTGGCTGCTGCTTCTGACACACTAAACTGACGCAACGTGCGGCAACAAGTGCAGAGCATTCGCCACATTTCTGGCTGGCACATGGGACGCCCACGAGACGGCGACGGCGACGGCGACGGCGACGGCGACGGCGTCGGCTTCCTGCCGAGAAAAAGTGCCAAAGACTGTGGCATAAATGAAAATTAAGCATGTTTATGGCAAGTATGCGAAAAGGTGCAACAAGCATTGATCGGGGGCAGGCAGCCTGCTGCCTGTGTTCATGCCTCATTCACACGCTGGCTGCAAGCAGAGACGCCGCTCAGGGGGGGTGGGCTGGCCAGAACCAGTTTAATGGCGCATGAAATTTCACCGAAAAATCAACGAATCTGCGTCTAGCTAAGGTGGCAAACGTTGCAGCATTTAGTTGCCGTTGTTGTTGGGGTTTAGCGGGCGGGAGGCGTGGCTTAGGCAAGTTGATTTGCTTAAAAGAAATTCACTTTCCTTTGGGTTTTACTTTTTCAAATACAAAGGCAAAGAAGGTCACGTCGTTGTAGATCATGAGGATTCGACAAGACGCCAGGCGCGAGTCGCGACTCGCGAGGCTGGTCAAAGCCAGAGAGCCAACTCGCAGTCTAAGGCTAACAAACCCAAAAAGCAAACACAATTGAATGCAACTTGCATTCGCAATGAGCGAAAAATACTTTTAATGAAAGTTGGCACTTTGCTTTCGGCTGCCTCCTGTCTCTGTCTCTACTCTCCCTCTCTCTCTCTATCTCTCTCTCTTTCTCACTCGTTTTGGGGGTTTTTCAGATTTTGATTTGTGGCAGGCGACATGGAAAATGACAAGGAAAATGTTGCTTCATTGCCTTGTGGCTACGTTTGGCTGGCTCCAAAAAAGCCAACGTGCAGTTGGCCAAAAGGTGTTTCTTTCGGTTCAGCCTCTGCTAATTGGCTAAAAAGGCTTTCGGCCAGCTTTAATTGGCATCGAGATGTTCTACCT
The DNA here is from genome assembly GCA_035047485.1 of Drosophila peninsularis. Taxonomy (NCBI): domain Eukaryota; kingdom Metazoa; phylum Arthropoda; class Insecta; order Diptera; family Drosophilidae; genus Drosophila; species Drosophila peninsularis. Next base: position 5,440,135 of record JAWNPN010000014.1, read on the forward strand.
TGTGGCTGCCTAAGCTAAGCCGAGAGATATGAGCTTATGAAACCCCAACCCTAAGCTAAGCTACTTCATATAAGATCATCTCCAACTCATAGCGAAAACTCATATTTAGATCTTATATGAAATCAGATATAGATCGATCACTCATATTTAGATCTTATATGGAATCAAATTTAGATTGATCTTTCGTATTTAGATCTTATATGAAATCAGTTTTAGATGTTATTGATTCACTCATATTTAGATCATATATGATATCAGCCTTAGATCTTATTCGTTCTCATATTTAGAGCGTAAATGAAATTAAATTTGGATCTTATATCTTTGCGCATATTTAGATCGTACATGAAACTATATTTATCTATATTTATTTTCATCTCCAACTCATAGCGAAAACTCATATTTAGATCTTATATGAAATCAGATATAGATCGATCACTCATATTTAGATCTTATATGGAATCAAATTTAGATTGATCTTTCGTATTTAGATCTTATATGAAATCAGTTTTAGATGTTATTGATTCACTCATATTTAGATCATATATGATATCAGCCTTAGATCTTATTCGTTCTCATATTTAGAGCGTAAATGAAATTAAATTTGGATCTTATATCTTCGCGCATATTTAGATCGTACATGAAACAATATTTAGATCTTATATTATCTTTTAACTTGTATTCGTAGATTATATTTTTCAAGATCTCATTCGCAAAAACCTCAGTGAAAAGGGCACAGCTGGATACACAAATATTACAATTTTATATAAAAAAATATAAAAACATAATTATGCTCTAATTCCAATTCGTATATTTTTTTAAATATTTTTTTTCAGCGATAGTGGATAAACTCTACGTATTTCGTGTACAGGGTATTTCAACAACTAAGAGATGAGATTGGCGAAGATGCACATATTAACTTCATCCTGATTCGTGAAATCCAACAACTAAAGCTCTGGCTTTGCAGAGAATGAACATATTAACTTCTATTTAGTGTAGTTTAGTGTATTTGAGCAACTGGTTTGGCCGTGCACATAGATGAACATGTGTGAAGTCACCGTGTCTGAAGCATGTTATAAGTGTGTGTGTGCGTCAAGTGTGGGCGTATCAGGTGTGTGCGCGACGCGTGTTAAGATTCGTTTTGATTCTCCATCTTGCTACTCATCGCCATAGGGACGATTGTTATGCAATGCCGACCAGCGAGGAACTCGGGAGAGCGCCAATAACGGGACGACCAGCATGAGAGCGATCGGCACCCAGCCGAGTATAATCTTTTGGCCCAACGACAGGGGATACCGCGGCGGTCCACAAATGGGCTGGTGGCGACGCACCTGTTGCACCTGGCCGGCGTAGCCAGTGCCAACAGCAGTCCTAACGCCACCGACCCAATCCTTGCTCAACACCTGGCCATTCGGCACACATGCTCGCTTGATGGGCACTGTCAACAGGTTGCTAAAGCGTGTCAGATTCATCCTTAGTGCTGCCAATAAAAAATAATTAAAAAATAAAAATTAATTTAAGAATACAATTTTTTTTCAATTCCAAATAAATAAATTACTAACTAAATAAAAATTATTGAAAATATTAAAAAAAAATTAAAATGATTAAAATTCAATTTGAAAAAAAAATGACAGAATAAATATTATTAAATTATTTACTTTCATTATTAGAAAAAAAAAATATAAAAAAAACCAAAAAAAAAAAATAAATAAATAAATAAAATAAAATAAAAAATAAAAAATAAACGTCAAATAAAAATAACGAAAAAAAATATTATAGAAAATATAAAATTGGAAAACTTACTAAAAAATCAGTTAACAACATTCCGGAGTCAGCCCAGAATGAGTAATGAGGAATCAGGCAGCTGAGCATAGAGCACGAGGCTCAGTGAACAGTCGAAGCCTACTGAGATTTAGTTTATGACAAACAGGAAATATTTCACAGGGTTCAAATGCGCAATGCGCAAAGGTTAAGTAAGCATTAAAAATGCTAATGAAAGAGTTTCGGCTGCGCGGCTGTCTGTGCCCTCTTTGTGGATTTTTTGATTGGCGCCCAACACGGTTGCAAATAATAAAAGAAAGACGAAGTAAATATCCAAAAAGACGCTGAGAAATTATTACATTTGCCATTGCGTGCGCAAACAATTGACTCTTTTCGCCTCTCGCGACAGCTATCAGTGGCACGAGCAGAGATCAGTTGATTACATAAAAAACAAGCGAAAATGGAATGCATGAGTCGACCGTAGGGTCGTCCAAATCAGCGGAAAGCCAGATTATGCACAAGTGGGCTTAACTGTCGCTCAACCGCAATTTTCAATGTTCAATTTTTTATGTTTCATATTTAAATAAAGTCGTCGAAACTTTGTAGTTGTTGTATTGGCTAAATCATGTTCAGCATATATCGATAACAAATTTTAAATATTGCGCGTACAGGCATATATTGTCTAGCCGCCACATTTGAGTAAAAGCTATTGTATTTCTGTTAACGGCATAAATAAGGTCGCACACGTATTTGTTAACATAAGCACGGTGTTAACATTTCTGCAGCTGTTAAGTTTTTAGGGTGCCCACACAGTTGTTTCAGCAGCTGTTCAGTGCACAGGGAAAACAAACCAAAACAATGCACGAACTCGAAGCACATAAAGCGCGTATAGCGCAGATCGAGGAGTTTATTAACGATGTGCTCAAAGAAGACCTCAACCGTCTTGAGCACTGCCTCAATCAGTTTAACGAGGAGATCATGGAGTATCTGCAGCTAAAGAACACACTGCAAACATTTGGCGAGCACATGCCGGACGGTTACAAAACACAGGTTAACATTGGCAGCAACATTTTCATGCAGGCGCGCGTCAAGAAAATGGACAAAATACTGGTCAATGTGGGCAAGGAACTGTTTCTGGAAATGAGCATGCAGGAAGCGGTTAACTTCAGTGATGTGCGCATCAAAATTTTAACCAAACAGGCGGATGTGGTGCGCGAGGAGAGTGTGAAGAAGCGCGGCCAAATCAAGATGGCGCTGATAGCCATCAGTGAGCGGGAAAAGCTGATGCAGGAACATGATGAAGGATAGCGGAAGATGGCTTACAGAGGGGCTTTGGGTGGGTATTGTTTACATTGCTGTCGATATACGGGTAAACTCGTATGTTATCGACTGACGCAACTTCCGATATAAAACTATCTTCAAATGAATCTTATCAAAATGTAAATTTATTTAAAAATTACAACTTTCAATTTGCATCTGTTGGCCAAATGTGTGTTAAAATAAAAACGCAATTATACGCATATTAAACAGAATTGTTAAAAGTATGAGTATATAGTATATGCAATAAACCACGAGTTGAAGAGACGATTCCGAATTCTGTGGATTCTCACAGCATGCTAGATGCTGACTCTGTATTCAGTTGCCATTTGGTTGAATCGGTATCTAATTTCTGATCGGATTGCATTGATTTAATAATGGACACATCCAGCGAATCCCTCTGCAGCGCTTGACACTGAGCGGAGAGGCGCTGTGCCGTGCATGACATGAACTTGAAGCGATTGTTCATCTGGAAATTGGATTGAATATTATGATAAGCAAGTTAAGTCTGGCCTTGCCACTCACCTCGTCGCTCATCGCCTGACTCCTGCTGATCACACTGTCCGATTGCTGCTGGTTGCACGGAGGCAGCTCATAGCGGGTATTGACTGCATTCTTGACACGTTGCATCTCCAGCTCGAGCTGTGAGTAGTCGCTGTAAAGGTTTCTATATTCCTCGCACAGACGCTGATTCTCCTCCAGCAACAGGCGGATGTGCTCCTCGGACCGCTTCATGCACTGGCGCACCGCTTCGTCGGATCGTATCTGCGCATCCTTCCACTTGCGGAATGACTCAATGATCTGTTGCTGCTGCTCGTTTACGTTGGTCTGTTGTCTACATGATGGGATTTAGATTTGCTTTAGACTCGTTACGGACAACGTTATCGGATCCACCGTACCGCATACATACTTCAGCTTGAGCTGCATCTGTTTGCATTCGCTGGCAACGGCGTGCATTTCCAGTCGGATGCTCTCATTGGCCTTGCACAAACGATCCAGTGTCTCCTTGTGCTGTCGCTCCTCCTGCTTCAGATGGCACTCCATGTCGTGCAGCAGGGTCCGGGATATCTCCAGCTCCTTTTCCCGGCATTTCAGCTGCTCGTTCATCGCGCGATCTTTGCCACACCAACTGGCGTCCTTATCCTTCAGCGCAGCGACCTCATCGCGCAGCGAGTCCCGCTGCAGCCAGCAAACGTATAACGGCAATCAATTTGGCTGGAACTCTACGCAAACTTACCTCCATATTGAGGTCATCCCGGCACTTTTCCATAGAGCTCATGCGCTCCTGCAGGCACTGCACTTGTCCAGTCGCTCGACGCAGCTCCTTGCACTGCTCCTCATACATCTCCATTACAGTTTCATTGTTCTTAACTGCTTTCTGGCGCTGGTCCTCGTGAACCTTGATCAAACTGGAGATTTCCAGAACCTTTTGCGACTGATAATCTGCATTCATATATAATTTATATATATACATATATGCAGATGCCAAGGAGACTTACAATTCTTTTGTTTCAGCTGCAAGATTTCATCCTTTAGTCTGCATGTCTCATTTGCGTCGACACAGCTAGACAGCGCGCAACGCATCTGCGCAATTTCCTTTTCACGATCGATCAGCGTTGTCTGCAGATGCTTAATTTGACAAACCAATTTTTCGTTCTGAAATAGCAGGCAAGAAAGTTGGTTTAAAAACATGCATAGAAGGTGAGTTTAAGCGAAGAGGGTCTATATGAGCGAGGGGTAATAGATCATAGATTGTGGGTGTAAATAAAAAATAATAAATCAAATATATCATAGAGAAATGAAAGATTTTAAAGAAGTCAACTATTCAGATAAAGAAAAATATAATAAAGTGTATATTAAAGCATACGAATCTTCTGATCAAGAAAGCAGAAATTTTCAATTGTTTATAAGATAATATATATGCATAATAATATAAACTAAAATTTTATATAAAACTATTATATACATAAGAAACTTTGAGAACAAATTATATAGCAAAAAAAAAAAAATAATAATAAATAGATAAGTTATAAAATCTAAAATGTTTTATTTTTAGAAATTAAGAGAAATATTCTGAAAAAAACGTAAAATAAGAGAGCACTTTTATTAATTTAAAAAAATAAACATGAATAAAAATAATTTTTAAAAATTCAATAACATAAAAAAATATATTTAAAAAACAATAAAAGTATTGAAGAAAAATTATATGAGCTATGTAGTTCATAAATAATATAAGGAAAATAAGTTTAAAAATAAAGAAAAAGAAAATTATAAAAAAACCTACCTCAAACATAAAAAAAGTTAGTATTATTATTATTATTATTATTTTCTACTTCTACTTTCTCTATTTAATGCCTATATTCCATTCTAACTTGCAACTCCAATTCACTTGTGCCAATTCGTGGCGGTCGCTCGTAGAAGCTTTGCTCCATTTGTTCTGTCATTTGTTGTTCAGTTTGCTGTAGTTGCTGTTGCTGTTGCACCTGTTCCGTCAGCTCCTCGAGATCACGCCGAAACTCCTCGATAATGCCCAGATAATTATCTCTTGTGGCCTGCAGCAGCTCCGCCTGTGTCTGGCAATGGAGCAGCGTGTGCTCCAACTGCTGTTGATGCGGACAATCCTCAGCGGGCTCAGTCTGTAATTGACGGTATAATATGTACACCCATCCCATAGGCAGGATAATGTTTATAGTCAGCTAAGGCGCTGGCTTACCATGTTTAGTCTAGTGTTGACCAAGTTTAGATCCCAATCACAATTGATATAAACAACTTTTTTCGCTGTTTATATTTCACTTCAGCTTTTCGATTGTTTGTGGTGTCAAATGAATTTTTTGGGGCTTTCGTGCAGCTCGCTCAAAATATTTATAAATGCCTTCATTACCATTTCATTTCAATCCAATAATATTGCTATTAAAACTTTGTCACGGAAATAAAACCAAATCACGTTTCCTACTCGCGGGTGGCCCAATCCACTAGAGAAGTAAATATAGGTGGCTAAGTTGTAGGTTTCAGATTCTTTAGCACTTTCGCCCAGCCGCGCCGCCAACCTTCGTTCGTCTGGCTTCAATAGTTTTTATAGATATGTATTTCGATATTGACTGTTTGACACGGATTTTGGGCATAAGCTTTCGTGCGTTCGATACGAAATTATATCGTCGAGCGCGCTCCCAAGTTGACTCGGAGCGAATGCATGGCTGCGCGCACTTATAACACCTTTAAATCGTTGTTTATATGCTCCATTGAGCTGACACATATATATAAATATTTTATTTAATTTCATGCGAAAATCAATTGCAGTGAGAACTTGTTGTGGGGAGAAAGTCCTTAAATCGGGACTAGTCTTTAATGTTGTTGATGTTGTGATATTAGCTAGGAATATATATAACAAAACTTTTATATATCACGTGGTAAACCCAATTTTAAATTCAACTCCATATATATATATATATTATATGGATATATTTTAAAACCTAGCCTTGAGCCAATGTGATTAAGATTCAGACTTTGATTTAAAGCGTATGCCTATAAAAATTATATTTTGGGCTTATATAAATTATCTATTTCGATTTAGAATTATTTGAAAAATCTAAATTTCGAAAGCTTAAAAATAAATTACTATTCGTATACTTTATAAGCAAACTGAAACTAAAAAGGGCGCAATTATTCAAGCATCAACCAAATCACAGTCGACTTAAGTCCCAGTCCAAGACCAGCTCCAATACAACCATACACACACACACATACACTTACACAAAGAGAGACAATTGATATATTAATAAAGTTTCGTGTTGCTGTCTGTCGCCAATCAGCGCGTTTTATAAATTTCAGCCCGCCCACTTTTGGAGCACCTTCATTTGCAGCTTTTCAGCTGGCACTTGAAAACAATTTGCACTTTTGGCCAAGTTTCGTAGTTGTGTTCTCTTTGCTTTTGCTTTTTGTTGGCTCGAAGGATAAACTTTGTTTAATTGCACACGTATCCGTTAGGCATCAGCGACGCGTCCTTCTCGTTGTCCTGCCACCTGGCAAATATTATCGCCTCGCCCAGACACTTCACTTCGTTGCCAAAGGAGTGAAGACAGACAGAACGAACACTGTCGAAGTCGTCGTCCTCTTTGGAAACTAGTTGGAGGCGGGGGGCGGGTGCTCAGGCAGTTGCCAGTTCTGTGCCTGTGGCTGTTGCGGGTGCAGCTAATTAAGGCACGTAAACTGTTTGTTTTATGTCTTGATTTAGTGTGGCCCGACGTGAAGTGAAACATTGGCAACAACACCGCTGTTGATTATTATATTTGCCGATTTGCCGTTTTCATATTTCAGTATTCGGTTTTCGGTATTCCGTATTCCGTATTCGTTATTCGGTTTACGGTTTCCCCCGACTGGCTTGATTTGTTTCGCGCGAATAAACAGCAACTACTCCGGCGACTATTCGGCTGCTTTTGGCTGATAGCTTGCTGTCAGGTTTACTTCTCCAACTTCTCGCTTGCTTGCTCGCTCTCTTCCACTCTCTCACTCTCACTCTCTCACCCTGCTCATCGATATGCATATCAGTGCTCGCGTAGCTCGCGTGTCGATTGTGGGTAAATAAATAACACGAAACCTATTTCTGCTCCAAGCTACTGTAGGGGCAGTGGGTGAGGGGAGGGGACGCCTTGTGGGTTAGGGATAGGCAGCTTAACCGCCTTTCAGGGTTCACTACGATTGCAGTTGAACTCAGCGAAGTATCAAGCGATTTGTATTTGTCCAATGTTAACAATAGAGTAAGTCTTCGCTTCGACAGGTTCCAGATTGTTTTTTTTTTATTTCTTTTCATTTTTGTTTTACAAAATATTCAAGTACATAAATCAAACGACTCGAATGGACTGGCGGGAACTGCAGCATTATATATATATATATATATATATATACATAAGGATATGGAGGAGCATATATAACAATGGCAATGCAATTTTATGACATACATTGGTTTGTGCATATATATGAGAGAGGGCTTTGCGATGAGTTAGTAGAAGCATAGTATTATAATATATATTATAAGTAAGTATCTTTTTAGTTTAGTGATTGCCTATTCTTTTAGATTTGTAAATAAAGTCGTTTCTGTACTGAGATAAAGCAGAAGATTGATTGATTTCGCTGGTCAGTTCAACTGAAAACTTGAGAACTTTAACTTTCATGTTATATTTTTAGGTTTTGCTACATGTAGATGAAAGAGTTGATCCTCGTTGGGAAAAACTCTCACTATGCAGGAATAGTATAGGCATAGCATAGCTAGTAGAGCTAGTATAGCTAATATAGCTACTATAGCTAGTATAGCTATTATAGCTACTGTAGCTACTATAGCGTGTATAGTTAGCTGGTAGTATAAGTTGGTTCCCACTTACCTTTAAATTATATATTTACTGTGCTGAAATATGAGTTAAGTAAAAGTGATCTCTAATGTGACGGGCAGCGAACTTCAGAATATTTAGCCAAATCAAGAAGAAGAGAGTACAGAAACAAAGAGAAACTCTAAACCAAAAACATGCATTACTTAAGTGTTAAATAGGCTCAACTATCAAAAAGCCAACAAAGGTCCGTCAGTCTATTCCATATACTAAGATCCATTGATATTACCTTGGGCAAGTTGCCAACAATTGTTCTGGCAGCTCTCGTTTAGCCCACCATTTGCATGTGTAGAGCAAATTCATTGTTGAAAACAAAGTGATATATTATATATATATTACATATATGTATATATACATATATTTACTAAATCGCCTCCTTGAGCAACAAAAGTGCATTTAATTTATTGCAAGTTTTTGCTAAAAGAATTTCGCTTTTGGCGGGAACCTGATGAATTATTATTATTATGGCTGATAAATATTCTTATGACTTATGGCTAAAGTTGAATATTTAGTTAACGTCAACCTTTTGCTAATGCTAACAAGTGCAGAGACTTAACTAAATTAAACTAATTTAAACTAGGCTGCAGCAGCTTCGGTGTTGTTGGCTGTCGACTATGTGTTGTGGGCAGGTGTGTTGGGCTCGCTGTTTTTGGCCTGAATGTGACATACGATCGTTCCGATAAGAGACAACCAATTGTATATGTATATACATGCTCTACTTACCTTTGATTGAAGGCTTTCGTTCTGCTGAGAAGCCTCCTGCTGGTTTACCTTCTCATACAGCTCCATGATGGCAATACAAAATGGATTGTGCGTTGCCGCGTCCGAATAGATCTCCTCATAGGACAGATCAGCGCAGCGCTAATGACAGAGAGAGAGCGAGTTAAGCTCTGTTTATAGTCGATATTATTTGTTAATCTGCTTACCAGCCTGGAGAGTAGATCCGCTATTTCCTTCAAAACGGTGCTGTTTTTAATATTCATGTCATGCTCAGCGTTAAAAGCGCACTGGATATTCATAAGCTCAACTAGGCAGATCGAAGATCAGTGTATAATATATATATAGAAAGAGATAGGGTCTACTTACATCGTTGCTGGGATTCTACCTGTTGGCACCTGCAGTTGAGCTTCTTGTTGCTATCGTTGAAGGCAATCAGTCGCCGACGCAGGTTGTCGATCAGCTGATTATCATAATCATCTTCGCCTCGCTGTGTGCTGCAGGCAACCGGCATGTCCAACTGTTCCGTATTGCAATCCAATGCTTGCAGCTGGGAGCGTATGTTTTCCAATTTGCGTAGTGTTTCGACGCGATCGTTGTTCTAAAAAAAAAACATTTGGATATGGTCAAGGCTCTGGCACTGGGCACTGGCACAAAATGCAAATGACCTACAATTTTGTCGAAGAAGCAGGCGTATAGCTTTCGCCTGCACTCCATGGCCTGATATTCCTTGGAACTCAATATAGATTTGAAATCCGTCAGCTCCTTGTTGAGCAGCCGCATCAGCTCGTTGGCCTGCTGATCCTTCGCGTTGATGTCATCGCACAAACAGCTGTTGCCGTCCATCGTATCGAACGCGACCTCATACTGCGTGACTAGACTCACCTTATTGCTCAATTCCTGTGACATATTATCCATACTATTTTGCAGTTCCGCCAACTATACGGAATTAACAGAATATATATTATTATATTAGAACCTAAAATTTTGCTTAAAAATGTTGTGTGTTGTTAAAAAAAAAAAAGATTAAAAAATTCCCATAACAAAATGTAATCCCCAATGACCAGATAAATGTCAAATGAAAAGTTGGCCATGACATTATATATATGTATATATACTATCAAAATCCTTTGCATACTTTATAGAGCTCTATCAATTCTTAAGGGAGATTAACTTGTCCTATACAGAAAAAACTTTATTATCTTATATGAGAGGATTGGAGTTGGTTATAAGTTTTTAAAATAGTTCTCTTATCGTGATAATTTCATAATGTATATTGTTATGTTTAGTCCTTGTCATATAAAATGTCTATGCATATGAGTTATTTAGAAGCTTGATCAATGGATATTGCCTTAAATGCTGTCTACGCCTTCATGGACATGGAAAGTATTCCTAAAAACCATAGCTTCTCTAGTTCCTTTGGAGTCCTCAGTTTGAGATCTAAAAACAAGTAATATAAAATACCCTGAACCCAGCGTAGAACCGTTATTCCACGCATTCTCTTTCTTTTATATGTTGTACATCACAAGCAACACACACACACACACACACAGACACACGCTGTTGACGTAGCGACTGCGCTTGGACTGCAGGACGCCTATGTTAAGGCAAATTGAACGTTTAATAACTTTTTTTCAGGATAGACTTTCTTAATCAAACTTTCAGAGCGCGATTGTGTCATTTATATGTGTGTATGTGCCAAAGCACAAGTCTCTAGTATTTGAAATGCGTATTTTGATTTAGGGCGAAGGGGACGTGTCATCCAAAATTCAAAAATTACAAAATGTTTGTATTCATTACAGGGATCTACACAATGAATTTCAAGTCTCTAGCTCTTACGGTACGCAAATACGAAAAAAGATTATAGAAATTTATCGATAATAAGAGAACGGGAAGAGTTATCGATTTTTTTTTTAAACTCGTACTGCGTATGGTATTCACCAATATACATGTCAAATTTCAGCTCTTAAGCTTCTGTGGTTTACGAGATCGCTGCGTTCACACAGGCGGACGGACGGAATGGGCTATATCAACTCAAGAATATATATATACTTTATGGGGTCTGCCACATCTCCTTCTGCCTGTTACATACATTTTCACAAAAAACATGATACCATGATTTCCCATTTTCAATGGGTTCAGGGTATAACAATCTAAAAGGATCTTAAAGTGTATACATTTAGCACTGCCGAACCATATTCCTAGGTCCATATCTAACCCACCTATAAAGTTAGTTAATAAATCTGGCAGGAAAATCATTCAGTAGCTTATCAAACATGTGTATACTCGGCAAACTATATGATCCTCAGTTTTAGATCTAGAATGAATCTAATTTATAGACACCATCTATCATAGTTATCAACAAACTCATACAGCAATTCAAAGATCGAAGTGGAAATCTCTAAGCCAACTTGGCAGTTTTTACATTTATCTATCAGAATTTACAGAATCTATCACCTAATAATAGCTCACCTGTTGATTGAGCTGCGCTATGCACTGATCTTTCAGTATAAGCTTCTGTCGCGCCGTTTGGACCACCTCCTCGAGCACGGACATCTGGGACTGCAGGTGACAGACCTCGTCATGCTCGGCCGCCATCTCGTTAGCCAGAGATTGTATGCACTTGGTTACCTGCAAGCAAATAATGCCAATCAGCAATCAAATAAGACGTTCTCTAGATAACACACGATCAAAACGAAACTAATTTATTTCAATTAAATTCAATTTGAACACCACAAAACGAGAGATAATAATAAAAACAAAATTCAAATCAAATATGACACTCAAATGCGATTGGATTCATCGAATACAATGCGATCATCATACATCTGGGCTCTAGGACACACGGACTTCTAGAAGAACACACAAGATAAGTGAAGGATGCAGCCCTAGCAGCCCCTGTTGATAAGGCTCAGTGCCGCCAACCTACCTTCTCGTTTTCGCTCTCCGGTCGGCTCTGATCGCACTGTATGCCCAATAGCTGATTGACAGTCAAGGTTTCCAGGCACATGTCCTCCGTGTTCCAGGTGTTGTGATGGAAAGCGTGCTGCACGAGCTTTATAATGGCGCACATATCCTTGCGTAGTTTGCGATTGTCATCCTCGGCCTGCTGCTGTTCGCCGCGCACCGATTGAAAACAGTTCATGATCTTCTCGTAGGCCTCCACCTCCATGGCTGACATATTGCCGAAGATAAT